>OY735146.1:10539791-11739791 GCA_963457615.1 Nicrophorus investigator
GAGGTGCTCTATTGGAAAGGGAAACGTAATTGACGGTTTGAAGGCATGTGATTTCATTGCGGCTAGCGTTACTTAATGATTCGAATTAACGTTTTTCAATTGTTCTGCCGAAGCATGATCGCTGCGATGGTCATGTTATGTGATCCGTCGATTAGAATGGCATTTTCTGAACGAGAGAGGAGCAGAGAAAGAGAAAATTAGTCGGGACGTGATTGGCGTGCAATTGAGAGAGCTGACGAGCAGAGAACAATTCAATTTAATTAGCCTCCTCTTGATCGATTCATTTATGCTAAATGCTTACAACTTGTCGTACAATTGAAGATGTAAATGGCGAAGCTAATTTGCTCCACGAAATAATAAAGAAAAGAAAGAGGAACGACTCGGCATGAAAGAGCAGACGGTCAAGCAAGCAATCAATCGGAGGTGGGATGTATTTTTCTATGAATTATTCATGCGGCAAAGGTATTACGGTTCTATGGCCGGATATTGACATAATACTTCCGACTGGGAATGTGCGGCTCGTTATTTGTGTGTACACTCGGCTCGTGTACTGTTTACGTTTAAGAAACTAAAAAATTACTGAAGAGCATAAGGAGTGATAATAAAAAGCAGAAGAAATTGTGTTTGCTTCCGTTGTTTATTTAATCTGAGGCCTCCGAGAGGAAAATTAGGATAAACATCGCTATCTGAACTAATAGAAAGAGGAACGGGAAAGTACGTGGACCAAGATGCTTCACCATCGGACCTTCCTTGTAGATAACAGACGCAAAGGTAAATAAGACGACAAACAAAATCATTCCAAACATAGTATTTTTTATTCCAGACGAAAGGGAGGTTTATACAAATACATAGTCTTATTAAACATTCGAAATTCCATTTGGAACTACAGTAAATTTTCGAAAATATCGTTACAAAAAATTAAGTCTCAAAATATCTTTTCATTCGTTTTTTTTAGTTGTCTTCTAAAATCATTCATTATTTTTCCTTTGTATAGTTAAACAAGTAATATAAGAACAAAAATTAACTAAATGTAGAACATATTTGTAAAGTTGTTCAGAAATTTCAAATATTGTGAAACAAACTTGATGAAAAATAAATAAATTTTTTTATAAAATATATTCTCCATGCAATCGCTGTAGTAACACACATATATATATTTGTAGACAGAGGGTGAAACCAATTGATGGAAGGATTACCAAGCTACAGTACAATTTCAAAAAATACAAACCCTAAACACATCTTCTATAAACGTTGTTAGTCATCGTAAACCTGTTTCAGTAAGCTCAAGATAATAGAACACTATTCTAGAGAACATCAATCATTATAACATCCATTTAATTGAATACCACCTACATTTCTATTTACTACATTATTTGTTACTTTTGTTTTGAAGAAACAAATTTTACTATTATCTGCGTTTATGCCTACGAGTATTTTTTAGTACATGTAGTACTGAGACTAACTACAAGTATCTAATTCTATACTGGATGACAGGTTCATCGTAAATTCGTTTTTTTTTTTGAGCTTCTGAAAAAAGAAATGATCTGCCGGCCTCAGAGCATAAAGATACATATTCTGGGGCCGATACGTTTACATCAAGATAATCTAAAAAATAAGTGAAGTTTTTTTTATGTAATACTGTTGTAAGACAAAGAGCTTTTTCCTGTTTAGCTAATGATTTGAAGAGCATCAATCATGTTTATGAAATCGATGTTAATAGAATTAGGTATAAGATAAGTTAAGGTGGTGAAAAGCTCAAGAATTTTGACAATTTTATTATAAGTATAATAATTGTTAGACCTGGCTTCGTCCAAGTGATTTACTCCATGTTGAATACCAGCCTGCTGGTTGGAGTCTCCGGTACCTGGGCTGCTGTTGCCGCTTTCATGTCCTGCTCCGTCTCCTGACCCAGCTCCATCCCGTGCTCCATCTCCATCGCCAGCTGCAGCACCTCCGGATCCGTCTCGTTCTCCATCGCCGGACCCGCCTGCACCTCCCGTTCCTTCGCCGTCTCCATCTCCAAAGCTAAAACCAGACCCTGCTCCTCCATTTTGCAGCCCACTGTTAAAATCTGCATCATCTTCGTCGCCGTCTTCATTTCCCTCTTGATCATCGGCATTGTCTTCATCGTCTTCCTCTTCTTCCTCCTCCTCTTCTTCATCTTCCTCCTCTTCTCCGTCATTTTCTTCTCCATCATCTCCATTACCTTCGCCATCTCCATCTTGACCACCGTTCCCACCGAAACCGTCACCTCCACCGCCGCCATTATCGCCCTCAAAATGATCATTACTAATGTCATCGCTGTCAGAGGAGTCGGATATGAAAAATTGATTTATATAAATGAGGTTAGCGTTCTGCGGCGGCGATTCCCCGTTCTGCCCAATGTCGTCTTTAGGTCCGTTCAAGGGTCTCATGAGCCTTTACTTTGTTTTACAATTCGTAAACTTCAAACACTTCCACCGACTTTGCTATCACTTTAAATTTCTCGTTTGTCAACACAAAGCGTATGCGGAGGAAACTAGCACCGAGCATGCCCCCGAAAACTCGAATATTGAGCAGATTCCACAGCAACTGCACCACCTCCACCTAGTTCTCCTTGTCACACAGCGATCGATCGATTCCCGGGACTATACTCAGGGTGATGCGTTTTACTTGATTACCAGAAAATGCACATCGCAAAAATAACGCAACGAAACAATTGCAATCGGACAATACACAGTACAATTTATATACATTTTAGTGGAAGATGGCGCTGTAATCACATCACACGTTGCCAAACGTATTTCAACTTTCAAATAACATTTTCGTTTTCTTTCTCCACAATTTCATTACAAAATGCACAATTCAATTAGTTTAAAATAAAATAATAACAAATATTCTTTGAATCATATAAAATATAGAATAAGTAGATGCCGCGTCAGCAACGTTGCAAGATGTAACACCTGTCAAAAATGCTCTCACTCTCCTTTGTTTCCTCTTCCCATCACTTCCCATGTTCCCGCGAAGACGGTGTATGTGAATTATTAATATTTTATTATACATATAAATAAATGTGTTTTTGTGTTTCTCTGGAAACACTTTCTCTATTATGCAATTAAGTGAATTAAATATGTGTGGACTATCGCAGCAGAGCATTCATAATGTGCGTCGCGCGTGGTGGACTCGCAGCTAGAAGATAGAAGAAATTCCCCAAAGTTAACGTAATAAATCAATTTTAATTATGCAATATAGATGCAAATCGCGAAATGCTCTCCTTTGTCGCGGCCAAACAATAGGGCTATTGTTGCGACAGCTTTTAATAGCCTTCAACAGGCTTCAGTATGTGCGACAGTCAATACACTCTCGCTCTCCTGATAAAACGATGTTTGGTTTGTTTGGTTTGCATGCATATCCCTCTCAGGTAACATGTCTTTTGTCCGGGAACGCTATCTACGCTATGGAAGTACAAAAGCAGCATTCGAGAACCACGTATACTACTTACCATTCGGATTTATTAATCATTTTCAAGAACTTTAACATGACATGATTTTCTGGACGTACTGTATATTCAGCTGCATCGATTTTAACAAATTTATTGCATTCCCATTTCCGGATATATACCTGCGTCATAGTTCACCTAGATACGTTTTCTCGAATCAGATTTCAGCTCTAATTCCAGACAAATAGATTAGATACGAAATATTCTCGGTCTCGAAATAGAATCCCTTTGTAAATAGACGTCTGCATCAAAATTACCTT
Organism: Nicrophorus investigator; assembly: GCA_963457615.1. Taxonomy (NCBI): domain Eukaryota; kingdom Metazoa; phylum Arthropoda; class Insecta; order Coleoptera; family Silphidae; genus Nicrophorus; species Nicrophorus investigator. Next base: position 10,543,530 of record OY735146.1, read on the forward strand.
CAGAAAGGTTAAGGTTACTTCGCATTTCTAATACGTTTTCGCTGAACATGTTACTTCAATTAACTATTATCTATAATTATATATTAATAAAATCGTGTATTGCAATAGTCATACTAAAAATTAATTTAATAAATATTAATATAAGTTATTTCGTATTTAAAATTGATTATTTCTTTTTATTATATTTAATTTAATTTCTAGCAGTTGTTTAATTATCTTTACATAATAATTGCTTTTTTTTTCTAAACATTCAATTGTTTCTTCTTCGCTTACTTCAGACTTTTCCAGGTCGTTCTAAATTTATTTTTGTTCTGTAAAGATTTTCGCTTAGAAAGCAGAAGTAACTTAAAATTTGGTTTCTCAATTGGTTGTTGCTCTATGCAAATATTTTCTTTTTTGGAGCAACGCAAAAATAAATATGCAGATCAAAATGTCGCCACCTAATGTATTCCAATCGGTTTATAATTCGAAGTCCAAACAAGTTTCGTTAAGAAATTGATTATCGGCTCCTTTGAATTATACCGGCGCTCCAATTCCCGAAGGATCTTTTGCATCAACAGTATCGACCTTTAGAAACGTCATGGTTGTGCAAGCCTGACCAGGTTGTAGTTTATTTTTATTTTGGAACTTAAGTAAATGTGTGAAATTTGAAGCGTGCTGCGTTAATAGAGACGTGAACATTTGTGAAACGAGATTCGGTTTTATGTAAGTTTGATGCATATGTCATGTAGCTAGGGGGGAATAGAGACGCGGTGGGAGCCTACCAGATATTACCATTTAGAGTGGGCTTTTATTGAATAAAACATGTGTTCATTACGTATTGAGAGTTTTATGTATGTGGGCACATCTAGGCTGCTGCGGGTCTATGCTGCTATGTTCCTATTTATTTATCACAACTTTTTTTTTTATATTAAAGAGGTCCCTTATCAACAGCAGTTTGATCTGAGCTGGACGCGATAAAACGCCCTTCATACCACGGTCCTACGGTTCCTTACACCAACCGCCGTTTTAAAGTTTTGAATGGCATCGCTCGAAAGAAGGTCTTCTCCCTCCGCCTATGCCTCACATCAACATGACTCAACTCAACCTTTTATTTATCTTTTGTTTACTATTTATAGTTTGCCTCTGTTATCATTTTCAACTTATATTTAATGCCGCGCTATACTCGGACGCTTACACTTCACGTGCAGCATCCACTGTTTAGTCTACTAATTATTATTGCTATCTATTTTTACACCCACGCTTCGTTAGGGCTGCGGCCTGCCTTCTGACTTTTCAGAAAAGTCCTAAAAGTCTCATTTGAAACTCTTGTCATAATTTCTCGTTTCCGAATGGAAACACAAACAAACCTGACCTTGCGCAAACTTATCTGATCCATTCAGGGAACTAAGCGTTATTTATTGACTTAACCATTAGATGAAAATTAGTTCTAATTTATTTACACAAATTATAAGTTAAATGAAGTCATTAACCCCTTGTATAAAGTTTATTTACACCGTAATATTATTATGATGCGTGACATAAATTATAATTTTCGATGATACGAAAGTTAGTCGCTGATCCGTATTAGTCATTCATTATTTTATTTTCGATTATATTTATTTATTCGATATATTTACTCAATCTAATCTCTTTTTTTATATATTTATTTATTTGGGTAACTTATTTTAACAAATAAAATATTTATCATGAAAAATACTGTTTATTTAATATTCTTTTAAATTACTAGTTTTGTTGCTTTAAAAAAATATAATTTGCGTTTATTTCATTTTTATGTAATTTCAAAGTAATATGTTTCACAGTTATGTGTGTAAGAGGTAATCGATCAACTTGTAAAGTAACTGTTGGAGGAGCAAAGTAGGCAGACCTAATTAAAAAATGTGTTATGCATTTCAGTAACTGTTGTGGCTATTCGGTTACATTTGTTTTCAATGTTTTTCCTCGTGTTCGTAGAGGCAAGCGGAGGAACGGACGACTATTATCGCCAGCATATTGTGTGTGTATTCAAGTATGCTAGTTGCGGCAATATTTGTTGTTTCACTTAACGTTAATTGCTGGCAGAGTGGAATTAAGCCAGAATTAGCGGCGGTTTTCCCACACTGAGTGGGATTTGCTCAGGCAGTTGCGGTGTCTGCCGTGTTAACAACGATAAGCAGAGTTTGACCAGTTTCTGTTATCGAAATTTGCCGTGATGAACCCTCCACAGCAATTTTCTTTTTCCCATTGGTCTCTGTTGACTGCTGATCGAATGAGCTACGGTCCTGGATCTATTGTTGACGTTCATCAAGCCGTATCAAAAGAAGTGGTCGCCCGTTGCCTTTTGACTCGACGTGCTCAGTCGCATAGTATTTGTGAGTTGTGAGCCAGTCAACGCGACGACTGTCGATGACACTTAATATATCCATACGACAGTGATTATGATTCTATGTGAGCCATTCCGACGCATTGGTATGCCTTTCCATAATCCTCTAGGAAGATCTCGCGCGATTCCGCGAACTGCTGAAGCAGGGCTGGTCGTCCACCCTACTTGAAGTAATTGCTGCATTACTCATCGCATCATTTAGAAGATGCACTTAACTGCTGGTGCCTACTCCTCCTTCCTTCATTGCGTCGAATCCGAAATTAAGGTTGCCGAAGAAATGATTCACGAGATGCACGCTCGCATTATAAATACATTCAGTAGGGTCTCGCAAACAATTGTTTTGCTCCAGCAATGCGCACTCGAAAATATTATTCTGTCGCCGCGCGTGTTCTAAACATTCTATATGGTCTTTGTTTTGTGTGTTTTGCAGATTTGAGCAGTTGGAATGGGAGCATTTCGCAGAGTTGGAGGAAACTGCGGCGGTGCTGCGCCTCGTTGAGGGCAACGAGCGCCCAAAATAGTCCAGAGCCGTGCAGAGACGCGCTCCTGGACAACCAGAATCAACACATTCTAGTCAATCTACCCCAAATGAGTGTCCTAAGCACATCCAAGAGGAACAGCATGCACGAGGTGATCCGGTCCAAGCTGAGCCGGATTCATGTCGGTCTCAGAAAACGTAGGGCTCTATCCGTGCAGGAGGTCTTCCACAGTCCAACGCATGACCAGCCGACCTTCTACGTGCCGTCGCCGAACGACAAGGCCAACGATTCTGGATCGACATCTTTACCCTTAATCGACTGTGATTTGCCGGAGAAGCAGAACCATCGCAGCAGACCAAGGTCTCGTCATCGTGATATCATTGCTCCGAACCTCATCCACGACCATGGTTACCACAGCTACGAGAGCCAAGGGTACGACTCGTTGCCCTTTGAACCGGAACCAGACTATGACGAGAGTCCGTGGACGCCACAGCAAAGACCATGCCAGCGGCGATGGTCCGTCGTAGATGGTCTAATCCGCTTCACCACGTCCCAGCAGCCGAAAATGCCACCTGCTGGCAACCACGATTCCGGCCCACCGTCCATGCAGTTCCACCACGAAGCCAAGCTGCCAACCATCGAAACTGTAATGAACAAGATTCCCAAGGCCAAGCTCATACCCGGTAAACACCAAGAGCACCGCGCCCGCTCGCATTCCCCAGCTAAAAATAAGGGGACCAACAAGAAAGACACGAAGTCTGCTCCAGCCAAAGATAACGCACCGAAGAATTCTAGCGCTAAAGTGGTGGCTTCGAGGAGTCATTACGGCTGTTTCACGAGCAGCGAACAAAGACCGGAAGTCACACAGAGCTCCGACTACGACCGGATAAACAAGCACCACAGGCAGGTATGCAACATTGTTCAGATATTACGATTACATTTACACTCATAATTAGTTCCACGTATTTCTCCCATTGTTCTCTAACGCCGTACAGCCTGGGATGCGTACGATAGACATGCAGAATCCTTACGCTATTATTATACTCGAATTTCTCTTTCATTTCATTAGCAGGAATGGTTGGAGGAATTAGAGGAGGCAGAGGAAGAGGAGGAGGAAGAAAGCAAATTCTGTACGTTGCCCAGAGGAGGCGGCAGTTCCTTCACCATACGACAAGTAGCTTTCCAGAAAGGTCAAGGCTTCAAAGCTTTAGGCTTCAGCATCGTAGGTGGTCGAGATTCGCCTAAAGGCAATATGGGCATTTACGTGAAGACCATATTCCCCAAGGGTCAAGCTGCCGATGGTGGAACTCTTAAAGAAGGTATGAACCATATGAATATAACTAATACAATTCTCCATAAACTTTTAAATATAGTTTTTGTTATTTCAATTGTAGAGTACAAAATTTCTAATCTATCTTCAAAAAGTAAAATAAGTGTTGCAATTATCATAAGCATATCATTAATCACAGTTATGTAAAAAAATGTTTTCTTGTACAGGTGATGAAATTTTGGCGGTCAACGGGAAGGCAATGCATGGCGCTTCGCATCAAGAGGCTATTTCGGTATTCAAGCAGATAAAGAGTGGCCAGGTGTTGCTGCACGTCGGTCGAAGGATGTCGAAGAAACGGCGCGACAAGATCCCTCCAGCTCTGTAATTGCCATGGCGAGCTCCGCAACATTCCTACGTGCTATGTCTCTATTCCAAAGATTATCAACATAAAGAAGAAGCATAAACAAAGAAAGATATTCTAAGATGCAATTAAACTTGGTTATCCAATTATATATGTAATTATTAACAAACACGTAAAAAAAAAACTTTACATAAATCTATATATAAAAAAACAAAACTATATTACAATAATTTTTTATAATATATAATAATCAATTTTTTTATAATATTTTTATAATATTATTTTGTGTATAAGCCTATATATGTATATATTTAATATTGCTGTTTCTTTTGATATTCAAACAAACGAGAACAAAAAACTACACAAAAAAGCAAAAGCAACCACTGAGTGAATTAAGTTGTAAACAATTGTTAACTCTGATTTTGTGACTCTATTAAACTTTAAAATTTATAGTATTTTTTAGTCTGTAATCCTCGAATAAACATGAAAGTGAATGAATAAAGTAAACAGAAATCTTGTGCTTTTTTTCGGCCTGAGAAAAAGTCTCCAATGATTGCAGCTTCGCCAGTGAACTCTTTGTTTTTCTATATTTGTATAAAAATGTAATCGAGGCAGCGTTGAAAATAAGAATTGATATTATTATGGAAATTCAGTCAATATAGATGAAGATGGAAAACAAGAAAGTTAAAATCTGCTACCTCCGCAAATTGTGATCCGCTGATATATTAGAAAAAAAGTATAAAAAAATAATATTATATATTCGTACTATAAGTTTTAATTTATTGGGTGCATATTGTTATTACATGAAAGAAAGAAAAATAGAAATATTAAATAAACGGTTTACAAATTAAACTATTCCCTTTTATTTAAACCAGTAAATAAATAGTTATACATTTTTAATTTAATAGGTTTCTTCCAATTCAGTTCCAATCATTTATGCAATAATACTTTTTTTTATAATTCTGACTATATTTATATATTATATATTGATATAATTTAATTTCATCAAAAGTACAAGATTAATCAAACAATTCTAAATTTGTTGCATATTATTATGTTAAGTGAAATTCCATTAAGATACCTATGAATTATCTAATAGATTCATAATTATAGGTATTTGCAAAAGCATTGTATATTATTCTTAAACATAGATGAATTTAAAGTTGCCTATATTAGCTATTTCTGAAAATCCAAAAGCTACTTTCAACCTAGGCAACACAACATGGCTCTAGTTAAATAATTATTACTTATTTAATTTATTTTTAATTATAAATAGTAGTCTGAATAACATAAATATGGTATAATATATTAGAACTATATTTATAATTGGTACATTAACAAAATAGTAGCAAATTAAAAGTATAGTTGCAATCACAACAATCAGTGCTATCTATACAGTTATATAGCACTAACTAATATTTTGAAAATACGCAATAATTTTTACATAAAATAAAAATAAATATAATATCGAAAAAAATATATGCATGTAGAATACACCTACATTCTTCTTCTTCTTCTTAACCAGCCTCCTTCCTCCCAGGAAAGAAAGCTCTTCTACATTTAGCTACACCTACATTGAATTTAATAATTATATAAGCTTATGATGTTGCCTATACTAAATCTGAGGTAAAAGAATTACTAATATCTATTATTAGTTTTAATTGTACATTTAAAATTTAACGCGTATCAATTATTTATATACATTAATTAGTAATTTTGGGGATATATAATTAAAACTATTATCTGAAATATGATTTTGTAAAACGATTTCAAGAAGTATTTATACTAATTATAAACAGAGCGAGTTTTATGATAGCTTAAAAATTCACCCTACATTGACTCCTTCAGTAGTAAAACTGCATATCATGGTTAACAGTGCTTGAACCATTTTATAAGGAGTCGTAAATCTTTAAAAACAAAGCAATTAAATTGACCATACATTTTACAGCCAGTTTTATGACGGTCGTAAATGCACGCTCATTGGTTTCGCAACAGTTTTAGCGTATTGATACAAGTATTTGCTGGATAGGACGATTGTTTTTCAAATGATTGTTGTATTATACCAAGTGAATGCTCTGTTGCCTATATAGAGGCTCCAAGAGGAAATTTGAGACCCGTCGCAATTAATATTTAATGGGCCTTCGATATTTACCTTCGTGTGAGGCATGTTTTGGCTGGAATACTGATCGGTTGAATTATTAACAAAATAGGACGGGATAAATTCTTAAAGGCAAGTGATTTGCATAAAGGAACAAATTCAAGTTGCTTAGGACTATTTTCATTAATTTACCTGTTGATAATTAATAATGGTATAATATATGTTTCAACATATTATTCCAATACACTAGAAGTTCATAGTTTAGGCGGTAAATTTAAAATTTTAATGGTTCAATGTAAGATCGCAGATGGCGCTGCTAGGTAATAACAATTGAAGCTGCAACAAGTCACGGACATTACTTCCGGTGCCATTTTGTAACGTTCCTTGTTATACAACTGATTATTTCTGTTAGTTTTTGACAAAAATGGAGGAATTTCTGAAAAAGTTTAAATCTGTATTGCCGTGGACCAAAAAGGCTATTGCGAAGACCGAGAGCTTCTTTCAGCGCACTCACAGAATCTTCAATGCTATATGGTATGGTATAGATGAAAACTGTTTTGACGGAGAACACGTTGAGTCCAAAGTGCAGTCCCTACGAGACTTTTTGTGGCTTGGCCAGCAGGTAATGCAAATTTTTACTACTTGTAGGTTCAGATAATAAGAATTTTTCATTTCAGAACCCGGGAATCAATGTTGCATCGTCTACGTACTGGATGTTAAACTTTGTGGTGATGTTATACAGTGGGCTTCACTGGCAGATATTCTTCCGTTGCAATCCGATGATCGTTTTCCAAGTGACTATACTCTTCATTGGTTATTTAAATACTAGCATACCTGAATTTGGAGCGTTGAGTGCCTTCATTTATGGCAGTATCATTTTGCTGCCAATATATTTGGCGAAAACGCCGCGCATGATAATAGACAACGAGCATCTTTCTTTACCCTTCCTGTTGGTAACAGGATCAGTGGTATATTTTCTGAAGGCTTTTATATTTAATGAATATTCTAGTTACCACATCTTTATAATTACCGCCTTCTCCACTGCAGGAATGTCTATCGGCATAAGAAGTTTTATTATAAAAACGATGTTGTCTCATGGAATTGATGATTTCACAATAAGATCATACTTTTAATAAATTCATTGATATCTTTACTCTGCATTTTTAATTTTGTACTCTAGATATAAGATATAAATTATATAACACACCGGGCGTGTCGACCGTGCAATATAGAAATATTGGACGTTGGGCTGGGCGTGGGTTCTTGAAGTTCTGGGCGCTACTTTCTTTCGTTTTCCGAGAAGAACAACTCACTACTTTTCGGCTGTCTTCAAGAGCCCACCACTGATTGGCAGCCAAATCCGGATTTTTTCTCGTTCTCCACCAGTGCGAGACTGCCGCTTCTTAACTTGCGCTATCTTCAAGCGGGCAACCACTGACGACGCGACCACTTTATCACGCGCGAGCACCAATGACCTTCTATCCTTCTTTTTGCATTCCCTTATCACCAGTTCTACATTTACACCGTTACAATTGTTACAACTCAGTTTATTTTATTAGAATAAAGATACCTTACTTTTTTATATTACCAACACTATATATAACTGAATTTTATTAAATTAATAGACCATGATTATTAATAAGAATTATTTCAATATGCAATTTAGTTTAAAAGCAAATTTATCAATATTACTTGAAGACTTTAGTAAATTGCGTTAAAATCACTCCAATTCGTGCAAGATTATAGTTAAAATAATTTAGTAAATAATTAATGCTCACATATTAAGTTATTTTATTATTAACTACATAATTTTACATGCAAAATTAAACTAATATCTGTTAAAGCAAAACAGTCTCATCGCCCTTTTTAAAATGGCATGAAAATTGTTTGTTCTCGGAGTACTAACCGCAGTGGTGGTCGTGTCCTGATCATCTAACAAAAAGAATTATGCTACAGAATACAAATTTACAAAATTATACGCAATTACCTTCAATCATGATGAATATCATATTTGCCTTGACTTCAGCCGTATCGTCCTGGTGTTCCAGGTAGCTCTCGGACTTCACAAAAGAAGATTCCAACCTAAAAAAAACAAAAAAGAATTACATGTTTTTTAAAAATAAAATTCATAAATTTAAAGAACAAAATATACTAATTACAGATACGAAAATGTATGGAGAATTACCTCAGCTGTTCGCCCCACTTCTTCTCCTTTAGCGCGAGATTGCACGTAGACTGTGATTGTTGGGCCATACCTTACGCAATACAAGGAATCTGCTCTAGAGCTCGGATGTTTTGCAATTGCGGATTGATACCGACGACCTTGCATGCTCGGGAACGAAGAGATCCGATGAAATGTAATTTTGTTGTACGATGCAACGAGATTAATTAATTGGATTTCAATCCGTTTTCTGCATTTACCCAATACGGCAATATTTGCAGAGACTTTCGATATGTCCCCTATCCGATTACGTATTATGAAAATGCTCCACATCAGGAGGACAAATGTACTATTAAATTTCCAATTTTCTTTTAATATAAAGAAATAATTGTAATAATCATAACAATTGTATAAATTGTAATAGAAATTTTAGCAATTTATCAAAATAAAAATTGTTCGTTGAAATGAAATGATTTAAAAAATCGATGATAAATTAGGTGATGAGCATACATTTAATTTAATTTTATTTACTTTCATTTAATTTCATATAATTACATGTAATTTTGTTCTTGTTCGGGGACTGGCTGAGGTTTAACGCCGCGTTGCATGTAAGAGCTTGTTGGTGATTGTTGGTGCGAGACTTGCTCAGTCGGAGCTTGTGGCGGGGGTGATGAGCAACTAAAGAGATAGTTGAAATTACATCAGCCATTGCGTACGATGTTATTCATGGCGCTTGATGTTATCCGTATAGCGAGGAGCTCCGCCTCCGACAGTAATTTACTGCTATCTGGGATGGGTTAGAGAGTGGGATCATCCTATCTCCTAAGATAGAACAGTAAATGTGATAGCAAAGCGATACACACCAAGATAACGTATGAATTAAACTGATGACTGATCCATGCTTGATTCATAAGTAATCAACATTTTGCTTTAATCTATGAAAATCTAGTCATGGTTTGTCTATAAAAGAACACCTGAGCTTCCTTATAACTCCAATTGCTATTCTGATTTATTAGTGAGTTGGTGAAAAAAAAATTAAGCATGGATATTCCATATATTCCAAAAGAGTTATTGGCCAGTGCCATGAATTCCGAAATGTAAACGCTGTAATTCGAGTTATAGTATTTCATCTTATTATTCGAATATTGAAATTCTAGTGTTCCTATAAGCATCGAAAACAATCCGAAACCGACGGTGCCAAGAAATTTACTCAGTCGATCAGTTGAACCCCAAGTCGAGACAACACAAAGGATTTCAGTGCAGTATATACATATACCAGATACACCAATTCGCATATGGAACGAGCACGCACTTTCATTAACAACGCAGCAGCCTAAAAATAGCTACAGAAAATCGAAAATTGCTGTTGTTGTAATATTAAGCGTCATCGCAGTTGCATTCGTGATTGCACCATTGTTATATCATTTTACTTAGCTATCGTTTTAATTATTCATTATTCCAGTATTTATTGTTAGTACCTTTTATGTAAACAATACAGTGCTTTTGTGTTCGAGTCACAGTATAATTTCTACCAGCGAACGATCAATATTGTTTTGTCTTCAACATGTCCAGTCCAACCAATAATTCCTACCGATGCAGCAGCTCTTACGTTCTATACACAAATCGCCAGATGTGCGATCACACATTGCTTGCGTAAGTGTTACCCTTCTGTTTTCCAATTTATTTATAAATATGCACACACGTAATACTTCCAGTGAAAACGACAACACCCAAGAGCGTGACCATGCAGCTATCCAGATTTGGGCAGACCCCGAAGAGGAGTATCGCTTCAAGAACGTGCATTGGCTTATCTTCTCCGTTATTGGCTTCTTCGGTCTCGTCGTAGTCGTCGCAGTAATCTACCATGTAGCGAAGCAGTAATTATGTGTAGCTGCAATCGAAATATTCATAGACAAATCGATACTTAATTATTTCCAAATGCAACGCACAATCTTATATTTATGCACACATATTTTAGTTAAAAGGAAGGAACTAACAATTAGTATTGTAAAAAAAATGTAATTTAATCAATTTATTTTGGATTCATTTGAGTTTATTTAATAAATGTTATAAACATAGTATATTGTTTCTTGGTTTATAGTTTGAAATTAAAAACATTTTATGCTGCTACTTTTTTCTATTTATTCTAATTGATTTACATAAGCCGCAATTGCTGTAACATCTGATTGAAATTCGGGTGTGTGCTAAAATTTACTAAGTGCGTCATAGAGAACATCTCTGATCAGGACCCCAAACGCTGCGAGCATGATGATGATGACCACGAACATGTACAAGCACGGAAGTGCGTATACGAAGTTGTTGTAACAATACAACCAAATCGACTCGAGTAAGTCCCACAATCCTGTACAACGCATTGCACCACCAGGATTTTCCTCATCTAAAATAGTAAAAAAAATATATTACGATCCCAAATGATTGAGATGTTTACCTGTTAGATGTACGACGACGGCGACTTCTTCTTGGTTGCGGATCGGGTAGTTAGAATAATGGACGCTCATCGTAAGAACCGAACTGATTTGTGCTGCAGCGTAAATACAAATGACTAACGTGTAGATGCGAACGTCGCTCAAAGTGGAATACGATTTTAAGCGTTAGAGGCTGGGTCATAAATAGCACGGTTTGGGGCTTATCAAAACTTAATACAATGAAGTTATAACGGATAAAAAGAACAAACGCATGTAATCCATTACTCAGATAGACCGGTTAATAAGCTAATATAATTTTATTTGCTATTGTAAGATGCAGATCATTAAGAAAAATTTTAGTTATTTTATAAAATCGGAAATGCACACGTGCGCTAGTGCGCGAGCAATTTTTGGCTGACTGCCAACAGGAAAGAGAGCCCGAAGAAGAGCAGCATTGCGATTATTGCGTATTTGTGGTCGTTGATGTAGACCTTGATGCGAACGCAATACCAAGGTTCCGTAACTTCTCGAACGACCCCATCTAAAGAGAATAAAAAATATTTGATTATGGGCATATAATCTATTAATATCATCTAACCTTCAGCGTTTACTACATCCTGCGGACGATTCTCACTTCCATCGCGGAGTTGCAAATACGGCTGCATTGCGTTATACTTAAAAAATGTAAAAATAATAGGTTTCGCCTATTTATTATTTCTGACGCCTTACTTGTTCTTACACTCGTACAATACTCGCTCTGGATGATGACTAACCGATTAATTACCAACCAATTAATATCGATTAATCAGTGCCGGTAACTTTATAAATCCACCAAATTTATTTTTTATATTATCATTATTTTTTAAATGTTTTATTAAATTTTCTAAAATTTTAGATCATTGTTCATCTAGATGATTTTTAGTTAAAAAATTATAAATTATATGTTTATAAAGTTAAGAGTACAAATTCATTTTAACAGATTTAATCAGATTACATTGTTTACTTGGAAAATAACTATGGATATTGGAATAACAATTGAAAATAAAGTGAACAATCATCGACATTCCTGTAGTGAATCAGTTGCACTAATATTTTTTATTATGTATTGTTTTATATAAGAAAATAATCCATAATAAAACGCAATTTATTTAATCTTTAATCCATAATGAAATAAAAACGCTATTTAAAATATTTTAAAACTTTATTAAAAAATGTTGCATTTTATAACACTAAATAATCCGTGCTTTCAAGACTTACAAGAAATGATAATTTGATTAACAATAGATCTAATTTTAATAAATTCTGAAATTCAAAGCACATGGGTGATTCACCGTGCTCTGTTACACAAATGATCTAAAAAAAAAACAAAATTTAAGCAATATTAAGTATTGCGACTAACTTCTTATTTAACATAAAATTACATTTAAAAAGCATATCTTGGTCTACTTATGTACGCCATAGTGTTGTTCGCGTAATAAGTTTCCATGGTTATATCATCGAATGGATAATTTAATCCGTCGGTTTGAAGTATAAACAGTATATGGCCAAGGATATAAAGAATAATCATTATAATCTTTTCATTGTTTCTTTCAATCAACGGAATAAGTAAGAAAATTATCGGGATCTTGATGTTTTCATTCCACAGCTTTATAAAATTGTTCTTGATGGGGAAGAGGTATTCGGTATATGCAACGCCAGCGAATACGAGACAAAGAAATAATTTTGCATACCTTCTGTAGTTAATAATATATTTGTATAAAATATGGTGGAGAATTACCACCAAAAAAAAATTGAAATCAACTACCGCTCTGGGGTTAGTTGAGTAGTATTCCTGCAAAAGAAAAAATTGTCAAATTGCGAAATAATTGTTCTATATGCCCTTACATTTTTTATCTTCTCGAGAAACTCCATGACGTCACTTGTTGTATGCGAACTTTGGGCAACGGCTCTAAAATGACTCAACTCCTTGAAACGATTTGCTCTGTGCGTTTCCACAATCCAACTGCGCTCTCTGCGTAACTCCAGAAATGTCATTAAAAAAATAACAGCGACATTCAACTAGTTATGCAATCAATATGGCAACCTAGATGTATCAGTTTTGCATAACTCGCGAAGGGTTTTTGCAAGAAAATAAGAAAGTATATTTTTGACATTTTCATTGTGAAGTTTCTGATTTGCGACAGATCGCTTGTAAAATTTACTCAGTAATATTGAAGACAAGAAGCAGTGAAGACAAACTTTTCAAAATTACATTACTTTCAGAATTGGAAAACTTTTCAAAAGGATTCAGCCAAAGTATTAAAACAACTATATCAACTGGAAAGCTTTTCAAAACAATTCAACCGGATCTAAAGGTATTACATTTATGTTTAAGAAAATTTATTTTATACAAAACTACATCATTATTTTATTTAAAACTATATCAAAACAAGTGAAACAAGAGCATCAATACAATGTAATTGAAGAACATTCATAATTGAGTACAGTCTTTGTTCTTGGTTATGACATATAAAAAAGTGATTTTAACTAACATTAACCACAGTATTCTCAAGGAAATTGTTTATAACACATATCTTTCGAACGGTGCTCGAGTTAAAATCTTTGTAATTTGACATATATTACAATCTATGTTTCTTCAAGTCGACAGGTTAAAATAATTGTCATCAAAATGTACCCTCGTACCTACAGGATTCTCCGCAAGAAGGTAACCAATGTGGTCGCAATGAGGTAAGTCCATTTAATTAATATTTGCAATAAAAATAAATCTTTGTATTTTTTTAGTTGGAAAAAACGTTATCCTGTAAAAAGGAACGTCCAACTTAATAATGGCAGAATAATAATCAGAATCCAACGTTGAGATGAAAGACGGATCTCCTCTAACGATGCTAAAGCAACCTATAAAATGACCCATGATTGTATACTGTATTTGAATATATTTTTTAAATTTTATCTTACATTTATCTTAATATGGAGCATATTCAAAAATTACTCAAACACTGTGTTTGCTTTAGCAAGTAAATATCCAATCAGTAAGAAAATGATTATGAATATGCAAAAATTCCTTTTCTCCCTGTACATCTTTTTCAATGAAATAATTAAAGGATCTTTAGTCCCAAGATCTTCTACAAAAAAAGAAAATTAAACAGGAATGACTAGAGATTTACAACTAACCTTGCAAATTTACACAGACTTGACATGAGGTTGTAGGCTCTTCGAGTCCCCTAATGAAATAATACGTAATTAACATAGATTATAACATAGAGATGTACTCACTTGTTGCCTAGAGCTTTATCGAAGGTAACTCTTTTAGTTTTGGTTATTTCTGTGTTAACCATGTTTTTGAATGTAGGTGTGTACAATTGTTTATAAAATTAGCAGTGCTGCACAGTAAAAGTCACTAAATGCAAGTAATAATGCAAAATAAAAGCAACTAATAAAATAATCTATATAAATGAAACAAAAATATAGTAAAAAATAAATATAAATGAAACCTGGCCAAAGGGCTATCGACCTAGGTCTTTCTACCCGGGAATTTCATATAAAAGGTGTTACAAGTTACAAAAGAGTGAAGATAGACACAATTGTAGTGACGTTAACAATTAGATAAGTGTACATGTGAGATACTTGAATTTTGGAGGAAGATCTGGACTTCGAGGGATACAAAATTGCGTAAGGGTTTATTATAATAGATTGCTTTAAAATAAAATATTAAAAAAAAGAAGAATTTAATAGAAAATGAGAGTTCATAAGAAATCTAATTAGAATTCTTTATATGAAATACGTTTCTAAAGGATAGAAATATAATTGATTTATAAAGTGTCGACTCCGCGAAAACGCTGAAAATTTTAGTCGGAAACTGAGTTTAGGATTAAAACTCACCGTCAGTGTATATGCAAACCTGGTCTAAATACGTCGCAATTATATCATCGAACCCTCTGTTATTACATAACAATAAATACAGCAGGTATAAAAAATCATTAAACATATACTAACTTATTGCTTAGAGCTTTGTCGAACGTAATTTTCTTGTTTTTTTTTTTGTTATCTTGTTAGCCATTTTGTTTGAAATGATTATATAAACTATGATTGTGAGTAACGCAACCTTTATACTGTTATTGTAATATAGAAGTCTTATCAATATATTTAATTTTTTAGTAAGTGTATATGCAATATCTTTTCAAGTAAACTACAATTATCTAATGAATGCATTAGTCAGTACCTGAAGAAGTTACTATGAAATATTATTTAATATATTTTTACAAATTACATAATATAAATTACATTTTAATAAAAATAATAATATTTATTGAAATTATACAAATATAAAATTAACTGTTAAACAAATTTATTGGCCAGAATTATTTTATTATTGTTATTTAAAAAAATCCAAAAAAGAATGCTTTCAGAAATTATAATTTAGTTGAAAAATTAAAAAAAAACTATTTATTATATAATATATCAACTATTGCCACGTAAGTAGTACCATTTATCGCCGAGAGTGACGCGAAAAACAGTATTTCAAGCGTCTATTAGTTAAAACAAAAGCCGGTCGTAGAAATCAAACAAATTAGCGTCATCAGTTAAGAGTATATTCCAAGAAAATGGCAAATACCATTAGTCTAACAAGCAGTCAAATTCGCTTTATCGTTGAACAGTAAGTTTATTGTTATTTTTATAATAAAAAAAAATTACATAATTTATATCCATTAGTTACAGCCGTGGATTCGTTGGCTTCTTTAGAGGCTACACTCAAGAAACGGGTTACGTCGAATCCAATTGGCCACACAGACGTAGAAGTTCCTCTGCGAGCGATGATAGACCCATTAATGTGCGTCTAATTTGCATTCTTTATTTTGTCGGCTTGGCTATAGCTGTGCTGATCATTTTCGTAATGATCCAGTACATCATATAATTTTTTGTATTATGTTTGTTAGTTGCATTTTGTTTTTGTTGAAGATCCACTGCAAAACAAAGTAGAACAGTGAATGTGCGCTTATGCCACTTCTATTATTGCGTCGGTTTGACTATAGTTGTCATCATGATCGTAAACATTCTCTGTTCTACCTAATTCAGTGGAAACACTGCTTATTTTTCGTTTATGAGTTGTATTTTGTTATTGTTGAAGTTCCACTGGAAGACAAAGTAAAGCAATGAATGTGCGATTATCTAATTTGTCGGTTTGACAGTCATAATCGTAATCATTCATTGCCTTACCTAATTCAGTGGAAACCTATTTTTTTCATGATGAGATGTATTTTGATATTGTTAAAGTTCCATTGCAAGAGAAAGTAGAACAATTAATGTGCGCTTATGGTGCTTCTTCCTATTCGTCGGCTTGACTATAGTCGTAATCACCATGGGCGGAATCATTAATTTAATGGATACAAATATTTTTTTTTATATTAATTGTATTTTGTGTTTGTTCGATTACAAGCGAAAGTAGTGCAATAAATGTACGCTTATGGTGCTACTTCTATAATGTCGGTTTGACAATAGCTGTGAACATCATAGGCGGAATCAAATACTGCACTACCTAAACTAATTGAAACAAACCTTATTTGTTATAAAAATATTAACATGTTGTATTGAGCTGAAATGCTTATTGAATAAAAATATTAAATAACTATTGTGTATCTATTATTATTAATGTTAACTGAAGGTAGCGAAAAATTAGTAAAAACACTTTGAATATTCTGTTCGCATTATTATATAATGATTTTTTTTTTGCAGTAATTTCTATTTCAAATGTGCTAACAATCGCAGCAATGAAAGTCTGATAATAAATTGACCACAAGATTATTAATGCTCAGAGATTTTGCATAATTACCATTATGTATCCAAAGAAATACAGAATCTTGCGGAAAAGGGTCAGCAAAGTTGTGGCCATGTAGTAAGTATAATCAAATTTTCAATGTTATGTTATTAAAATTTAAATTTATTAGCTGGAAACATCGTTATGCACAATCTATATACTCTAATTTATTGAACACCAATACCAGAAGAAGAGTCATCGTTAGGCTTCCAATTGCTGATTGGCCACTCTTCAACCAACGTTGATCCATAAATCCAATAAACTTTTTAAAATCATTTATCCAATATTGTGAAATAAACACATTTCAATGTAAATATTTTATTTTTAAAACATAGTCACACCTCAATTAAAACAAAAATTTTCTTACGACTAAACTCAATTTAAGTGTATTAACAATATATAACAAATAGCCCAGAAGAGCCCAACTATAAAGAGGATATCTAAAATTTTAAACATCAAGTCATATCTATTAAAAGTGTCCATCCCGTCTTCATTCAGAATACTATTAGGATCTATTTCTTCTAGACCCCTGTAAAAAATGTTATGAAATTATTGAATAATACTAATAAACATGCACGTACTTGTTTCCAAGAGCTGGGTCAAAGGTAACCCTCTTCTTGGGACCTTTCCTGTTTCCTTCTTTGTGAACTGTGATACACGAACGGTATGGTAATTCTTTTTTTCTGCGGAAAATGTTATGAAAGCACCGTATAAAACTAATAAAAATAAACTTACTTCTGATCCTCCGCTTTATTTGTTTTTAATTTCCTTGGACGTCCTACAAAAATAGTATACAGTAATGTACGCCAATTTACGTATCACTACTTACCTCTCTTTCTGCACGTAGGACGGGGCGTCGTGTCTTCTAAATCCCTGCAGAAGAGGATATGAAAGCATTTAATAATAGCAATATGAATGTACTTACTTATTCCCGCTGGAATCCTCAAAAGTCACCTTTTTGCCAACTTTTTTCTCCATATTAATTCTTCAACTAAATATAGAATCTTATTGCATGGGCTGAGAATCAGTGCTGCCCTCCAAAATTTAGTAACAAGGACTGTGACAACTGTGTAAAATGAAAACAACCAAAAACTATTTAATTTGAATTACGCGAAATATTTGATGCTCTTATTACCATGGTTACTCTCAGCAATAACTTTTATTATGAGCTTCTAATCAGCTTTTTTTTAATAATCCATTGAAAATATTGCTTGTATTAATAAATCTTCTTGGAAATAAATGTAACTGATCAAGTATGGCCTTGTAAATAGTTACGATTATCGCCGAGAGCAACGCTGGATTCACAGTTTCTAAGGGAAGTTAGTTGAAAACAAAATACGACCGAATTTTAACGTAACGGTTTTGGTCTTCCATAAGCACATTGTTTTGGCAAAAGTTCTCCACATTTTTTACACAAGATGGAACATAATGCAAGATTAACAGAATCGCAAATGCTGTTTGTGATGGAGCAGTAAGTTTATTATTATTTCTATATTAGACCTTGATTACATAGTCCATTTTTATTAGTACCAGCCGGGGTTTTACTGGATTCTATATTGGATATACCCAAGAAAGGGGGTTTGTTGAATTGAACTGGGTGAATCAAAACGACCGTGTATTAAGAAACAACAGAAGGCAGGAAACCATCGCATCACATATAACCATATACTTTTACTTTGTAGGAGTCTTGATTGGACTCATTATATTTTCGTTAATATATATGTATTTACCCTAAAATAGTCTTGTCAATGCCAAATTTAAATGTATCTTTTATGTTTATGAAATAAAATGATAACTTAATCAACGCATTAACTTAATATATAGAGAACTTAATAATAAATTAAATAATTTCATTGAACACCCTGTATATATATATCTGTAGTAATATACACGATGGTTCACAAATTGACAATTGGTAGCGCCACATGCGACGCGGTATTCAAGTTACAATATTTATTTGACGTCCAAACTAAAAATTATTTTTCATCTAGTTTTGTTGAAAACGAACTCATAAAGTGCAAAAGATATCACTCTTAAATATAAACAAATAGAAATTTAGATTTGGTGTATTTCTGTTGCAATTAGTGTGCGAAGAGAAATGTACCTGTGTTTATGAAGAGAATGAAGATTCGTATAGCTAACCGAATCCTGAGGCTTGTGGACAGGAGTATAAATCCTACTGTGATCATAGGCTTTGGAAGATGTTTCCTTGAACACCAGGGATGATGTTTGAAGATGAGAACCATCTAGATGTTACACATAGTTGTTAATCCTAGCATTCGAAGGCAGAGAGCTGTATTGAATTGATCATTAAGTAAGTAATTTTCTATATTTTCTTATCTATTATCTAACTTATCTCTTTTAGATGCATTGCATAAGTGGTATTAAATAGAAGGCAAATCTGAATTCATGCAACAATATGTATAGATACCTCCCTGGGAACAACATAATTACATTGCAAGTCAACATTGATCTACAAACTATTCTCAGGAATACTTTACAATAATTATATAATATATAAATTTGAGCAACACATCACAGTGTTTTTTGAATTGCAACGAAACAAATAATAAGGAGATCCAGTGGAAGATGGACGAGGCATAGCTGAAAATTTGTAAATGATTATCACTATAAATTTGGGATGGATAGTCTTTGAAACCTATTTTGCAATCAAATTTACAATTGTAATTTCTACATTGTTTTTAGTTATCGAACAGTACGAAGTTTTATATTGGATGAAGTATTTAATCAGAAGAGTAACTTCACCCTCAAAGATGTTTTTATCCTGGACCTCAGCAGCGCAGATTTTTCAGAGATAACTCAATCAATCCTCGAGCACAATTAGATATTGATAAAGCAACGATAGCTGGAATTGAAGATCACTTTGTTTTCTTATTTGAGAAAGTATGGAGAATATATAGCTTGTGGAAGTATGTCTATCGTAAGTATAAATGTAAATGTTTTCTCCATTTTCTTTTATTATATTATACGTTCTCTTCTTATGTATTACGATATATAAAAGGAGGCGTTCCTAGCTCCTTAACAAAGGAACTTGTTTACATAAAGGCCATAAGTTTTACAGTCTCTACTCCAAAATAAAATATAAAAGTATAAAGGAAAATGACAAAAGTAAATATAAATTATATCTCATTGTATGGATCATATATTTAATAAATTTCTTTTGCAGAATGAAGTCTCCTTCCCTATTGTAATTTGGGGTGAAGGATTTGCAGGATATATAAAAGGAGGCGTCACTTGGTCCCTAAAAGGGGAACTTATCTACTGCAAGCCATCAATGTTATTATCCTTACTTCAGAGGAATATGTAGGCATTTCTACCACAAACATAAAGAGTTTCTGAATACAGCTCAGTCAATTCCTCGTCCTTAGCATTGAGTCAGATGATGAATTTCAAGTGAGTACTGATAAAGCAACTTTTGTAATACTTTATATTAAGAAATATATTTTGTAGGTGACAAACAAAACTTACAATAATATTAAAGCCATTGTTGATGATATAATGAAAACGTATACAATCATACCAGAGATTGAAAATCGCTTTGTTCCATTAGTCGAAAATTATGAAGAAAATATAATCTGCCAGTTCGTACGAAGTTATAACACGGATGTCTCTTTATTCTTGTAAGTATAAATATTAACATTTCCACCATTTTATTTTGTAAAATAATGGATCCCTTTTATGGTTGTGTATTGGGGGAAAGGGTCTTTAGGGTCGATAAAAGGAGTGGTCCTTTGATCCCTAGAAGGAAACACGTTTACCTGTTGCAAGCCATAAATTATATAGTCCCCACTCCAAATATTTAGTATATAGTTTTAAAAGAAAGTGACGAAAGCAATTTCTCAATTAAATATAGAGGGTTTCTGGATACAGCTCAGTCAGTTCCTCACAATTCAAGTGCATTTAAACGCAAGGATGAAAATTTACTTCTTAGATTTGAGTTAGATGATGAATTTCTAGTGAATACTGATAAAACAACTTTTGTAATACTTTATATTAACAAACATATAGTTCGAAGGTGACAAACAAAACTTATATATAATATTTAATACAATTATTGATAATATAATGAAAACGACTATAACAATAGGAGAGGTTGAAGATCGTTTTGTTCTCTTAATCGAAAATTATAAAGAATATTTATTATTCTAAGTATAAATATTAACATTTCCTCCATTTTCTTTTTTACAATAATGGTTCCCTTTTATGGTTCTGTATTGGGGGAAAGGGTCTTTAGGATCGATAAAAGGAGTGGTCTTTTGATCCCTACAAGGGAACACGTTTACCTGTTGCAGACCATAAATTATATAGTCCCCACTCCAGAAGAGCAACTTTTGAAGTTCGCTTTGTTCTCATAAACGAAAATTATAAAGACGATATAGACTATCAGTTTGTATAACTTTATAGTACGGATATTTCTTTATTATTCTAAGTATAAATATTAACATTTCCTCCATTTTCTTTTATAAAATAAGGGTCTCTAAGATCGATAAAAGGAGTGGTCTCTTGATCTCTACAAGTAAACACGTTTACCTATTGTAGGTCATAAATT
This sequence comes from Nicrophorus investigator, assembly GCA_963457615.1. NCBI lineage: Eukaryota > Metazoa > Arthropoda > Insecta > Coleoptera > Silphidae > Nicrophorus > Nicrophorus investigator. The sequence continues at coordinate 10,565,069 of OY735146.1, forward strand.
TTATAGTCCCCTCTCAAGAAGTAAATATACAAATGTTTGTTGATGTTTCAATATAATAATTTCCTCTATTTATTTTTTTAGGATGATGACTTCCTTCTGTTGTTGTATATTGGGTGTTAACTATCTTCAAGATCAAAATAAGTAGGTCTAAGAGGGGAACTTGTTTACCTGTTGAAGTCCTTAAGTTTTATAGTCCCCACTCCAGAATAAAGTAGGTGAGTAAACAACAATAGTAAAAAGGAAAAAGAAAAGGCGTTTCCAACTTCCAAAAAAAGGAATGTGCCACCTTTTAAGGGCCGTAAAGTTCAAATCTTTTATTTGTGCAAGAACCAAAATCAACCCTAGGTAAATCATAATAATTTTTTATTATTTTAGTTGTGTCAAAACATTATTAAAAATCAACATTTTTTCTCTATTCCTACAAGGATTTATTTATTGTGGAGCTCCAAGTAGCTTCATTTTAAGTTGTAGTACCTGCTTCCATTACAAAATTATTATATTAGGGTAAAATATTAGACGAAGAATAAAATTATTGAAAGTAGTCTGGGAGATAAAAAATGTAAAAGCAATAAAAAAATAATTGTTTATAATACTCTAGTTCAAACCTCCAAACCGCAGATGTCATTGATACATAATTAATGTTTATGTTAATCTGATTCATTCAATTTTCCAGTAGATGTCCAAATGAAATATCAGAGTCATTATTATAATAATTTTTATAATTACAAGGATTTATAGTATGAAAGTATTATATTTTCGAGGAAAAGAATGTTTGCTGCTTCTGTGTTAATTCAAAATTGCAAAAAAAAAACTGCTGAATATACAACTTTTATTAATTTCTCATTTTGACATATCTCCTAGTTACGTTAATAATAAGGGTTTATTTTTGTCAAAACAAATTTGATCTGACTTTCAATTACAGACGTATCCAATATCAAAGTAGTCACTGGTGTTAAATACGAAATCAAATCGGATATTTGTTAATTGTTATCTAATAGTCAGGTGATAGGTGTATATAAGCAGGAGACATTGCGCAATTCCAGTCAGTAGGCACAAGACAGTGAGCAGTGAACAATAAAAAAAAAGAATTTGAGTATGGAAATGGATAGCTCGACTAAAAGGAAAAGATTAACTCTTTTGTTGTCCTACAACAGAATGCTCCTTAATTACAAGTAAGTACTCAAATATTACTACTTATTCGATAATAGTTTACATTACATTTTTTCGTAGTTGGCATAAGCGTTATGGAATTAAATTTATGCCTATTATTGATGAGGTTGATGAAAACTTAGTCGAGGAAGCTGATAAAAACTTGCACGAGCAGGTTTCTGAGTTTTCTGAGGATCTTGAAAGTGAAGAAGATTCTGATACTACGTCAGAGAGCGATGATTCTGAAGAATACGATGATGAACCTGTAGAAGACGAGGCCGCAACTATCAGCCCTGAAGCAGATGAGGCTCCTGATCAGGACGAAGAGAATTTGAAGTCTAAGGATTCCAAAGTTTAACCTTCAAATAGGTGTACTTTACATTAAACAAAAAGCATCAAATTATCACTAATATGACTAATGAATGAACCACCTTTTTTATATACCAATATTATTGATTTATACTTTCCTTTTTGTTTAATGATCAATTATTATCAATTTGTATTTAGGATCAAAGGTTTTTCTGGCCAAAAAATTTAATATTCATTTCTTATTGCTTGTTTTATAATCTTAACTTAAGACAATTAATATTTATTAAGATATAATAATATATACACTATACACAAATGATCATTTATTTTTATTGAAACATTTACGTAATATGCTTTGTACTCTACTGTCTTTTATATATATTTTGGTTATTGCAGAAATTGTTTGTCTAGCTCCTTCCTCAGTAATTCCGCTTGGTTCTCTTTTGTAGAGTACTTTAGGTTTTCTTGGTTTCCTTTTTTTCGGTGTTGTTTTTGATACCAGTTTGTTCTTTGGAACAGAAGCTGTTTTTATTTTCCTAGGTACTTTCATATCCTTAGGAATTTTTTTAACACATGTCTTCTTTTTTTGGGATTTGATAGCTGCCTTTGGGCTCTCAGTAGATTTTGCAACTTTAGCCTGTTTGTTCTTCATAATTTTATTTGTCTGTCTTAGACTATATTTTTTAAGATCTGTTACATTAAAACAATAAATAAAAATAATTTAATTCATAATTTTTTGATTATTAGACTTGCCAGATTCGTTTTCAAACAGGTGTTCCTCTTTGCTTGACACTTGTAGACTATATGACTGATGAATTACTGTTTTCCATCAATATTAATCACTACTTTGAATCATTATCATCATTTTTAATCAGACTTACAGCGCTTTCCCCTCCGCTGCTCTTTTCCTACTCGTACGATTTTGCTCACCTATATTTCAAAAAAAAAATAGGCAACCGACTTTACATGTACGCAAACTATTCAAAAACAATTTTAAACAATAATTTGGTTTTTTCTTAAAGATTTACAGTTAACATTTTTGGTTTAATTTTGAAATTTCAGTAGACTTCTCCTTGAACAAACCAAATTACACCTATTCATTTCAACATTAATTAATTTTTATTCACTACAGCTGCATCTTCAATACTTATACTATTTTCCGCACTTGTCTTTCGATGAACATCCTTTTGCTTGAGTGCATCGGATTTCATTCAAATAGTTTTTATTTTATTATTATTCACACACTTATCTGGGTTCATTTCTTGATTTTCACCAACATAGCATTCAATATCAAAACCTGAATAGACAAATAATGAATGTTCATTTGAAATTGGTTTTTGATAAACAAACTCATCTTAAATATACTTACAAACATTAATCGATATAAGGAGAAGTAGAAAATGAGCTGCAATTAAATTATTCTTTAATTAGTATTTCAAAAGTTCGATGAAAAGTTGCCACCTCTCTCTATACGCAGCTAAAGATACAACGGCACCTACCATAAAATCTTGTAAGCTGAAGTCAATACTTATTTAAAATCTTATTTAATAAATTTAATTGCAAAATTAACTTCTTTTAAATAAATAGTTTTCAATATACTTTAAAAACAACATTTTCTCAAATTAAAAATAACTTATCAGTAAGAGTTAATAATCAATCATTGTCTTGTATGCAACTTCTAAAACACATATAGAAAATTTAAATTATTCTTAGTACATATTCTTAATATAGAAAAAAAAAGAAAATTATTTTTTTTAATAATAATATTAAATCATTCATTCCAGCTTGAAATAAAATCAAAGATCAAATTTAACGCTATAAACTACTAAGATTACTTAAATAACTATGATATTCAGTCGTTTTGCAAAATTAGAACATTCGAGTAAAATTATACAATGTAATCTACCTTGCATTATAAGTTACAACTACTGATTTCTTCCCATTGTTATCGAAGTAAATAATATTTTGAAGCGTAATTATAAGACGTGACTAATATATTAATTGCATATATGCAACTGCAGGAACGTTTTTAAGTTAATCATTTTCAATCTAATTATAAGAAGAATTATCCATTGTTTAAGTTACTGCGTTTTCTAAGGTGCTACGCAATATAAAGGTGTTACACAATACCACGTTAAATGTTATCAAAGTAATAAAAATTCCGAGCATATTACTAAATTACAATTTGTTAATCATTTTTCTTACAAAAATCATGTTTTCTTTAATATAAAATAGATGAAATTAATAAAAAATATAACTAGACCAATAAATCGGAAATCATTTATAAGATTTGTTGTCTTTACTATTAATACACAAAAAAAAGACTGATGATTAATATAAATATTATTAATATTAGTCATTATTTCTTTTACTCAGTTTACTATTTGTTTATATATGAGTCGCTTATTCACTGCCAATTACTAATGATGTGATTAATTAGAGCTAGATGGTGTTAGTGGACTTAATGCATTAATCTGTCTTCTAAATTAGTTCATTTTCATTAGCCGAGTAGGAAGCACGTACCGAGTTCGAAGAAGCAGTTTCGAGTGCATAGATTGAAATATTTTACTCAAAGTAAGTAGTTTTTAATATTTTTAATAAACCGATTGAATTACTTTTAGTGTTAATTATTATTTAATGTCGAATTAAAATTAAAGGTACATTGTACGAAGATGTCTGATTCTTCATCTGATACCGAAGGACCGTTTACAATTTCCCTTGAACCTCGTCCGTTCAAGGAGCCGAAGATTTTGACTGACACCAAGAGACCTATATTCAAGGGTCTCTTCAGAGAAGATTTGGATCGCTTCATCTTCGATGCAAGGATGTACCTCGCCGTGATGAAGATCCCGGAAAATCTCTGCGCCTCCGAAATCGAAGGAATGCTACACGGCAGAGCCTTAGATTGGTATAAGAATACAATTAAAAGCTGCGTGAATCCCGAAAGAATTTTTCACTTTCTAAAAAAGCACTATTTAAAAAATCGATATGATGAGTTAGTTGTTCGAAAATTTTACCTCGAGCAGCAGTCTAGCACTCAATCAACAAGTTCTTTTGTCCACAAGAAGATTATTTTATTGAAATGGATACCGAACCCTCCAAGCGCTAAAACCTCAGTATTCATTATATTAAATTTATTCCATCCACTTAATGCGGATTGGTGGCACCTGTGGCTCAGCGATACTCCCGAAGAAATGTTGGCAACTGCAATCAGGAGGGAGAGAAATACAAATTATCTCACCGCAGAGAACGAAATACCCTTTGCTGCTGTATTTACAAGATTAAACATTGCAACACCCCCGAAGTGCCGTAATTGTTCTGGACGTCACTTCCGCAAAGATTGCTACACATTCAAGAAAAAAAATCTCGAAATTGAATAATCGCGTATAAACATAAAATTTCCATACTTAAATTTGAAAATAATCATCTCTTGAAAACATACAAAAACTATTCTACTTACATAATCATTGCACTTTATAAACTAATGTAATTGGATTATAATTTTATATAATACTTGCAACAATAAAATATTACAAAACAAAAGTTTTTTTTTAATATAATTATAAAGATTGACGTATTCAGAAAGTATCAAACAGAATATTTATACTTTAGGTAAAATAAATATGTACGTTTTTATAAAATTTAATTTACATTTAATTAATATTCTTGTATCTAATTTAAATTAAACTGAAAGAGTTTTTGAAAAATATAAAATAAAAACCAGATAAATTAAATATTTGAAATATCTATACCATAATTTAAGTTCAATACGAAATGGAATAATTGATTTGGGTATTGTTAATAATTGTTACATACAGTACAATTCCTTTGCGTTATCAGTTGTTTATTTTCCACCTTTCATAGAAATGCAAATGCGCAATTAATCGATGCTCAGTTGAAATCCAGTAGTTGAGCAGACGTTGCTTCGTGTATATAAATAAGATTCGATATTGGGTAAGTTTCTACAGTTATAATCTTAATTATTATACTAAGAATTATATAATATTCATTAGATATGGATGAAAAAGTATGCAAGTCTGGGCTAATGTTTAGTGGATTATTCAATGAAGATGTATTGGATTTTATAGAAAAATCCATGCACTATTTCAGAGTAAAAAATATTCATTATGAAGATCGCGTACCAGCATTACGCAGCATGCTTTCGGGAGGTGCTTTGGAATACTATAATAAAGTCATCAAATTTTGTATAAATATTGAAGATGTAAATTGTTTCTTGAGAAAACGTTACACGGGGCATCTGTTTGAGCTGCAGTTGGTACGCGAATTTTTTCATGATATTCAAGGATTGAATGAAACCACCACTGATTTTATTGAGCGTAAAATCCAATTGTTCAATCGGCTTCCTCCTGCTTATGAGAAGACAGATGTCGTTAAACTTCTACGTGGGCAATTTCGTCCTGCAAACCCTCCGTGGGTATTCAATCCTAACATTAAAAATATCAAAGATTTGGTAGTCGCTGCGACTGATATGGAAATTCAAAAGCCGTATGCTAAACCTAGGAGTGACTGCAAATGTGTTGCAGATACTACCTGCCCATTAAACATGAAAACTGAAACGATTCCAAAAACTATTGGACAAGCAACAGAGGATATACCAAAAGTTCAAAAACCAAAAATTGTACAAATAAGAATAAAGCAATTTTTGGGGAGTGTTCCAGAAACGTCTGCCAATAAGGCCACCGAATTTAAGAACATCATCTTACCAGGCAAATCAACGAAGAAATTGACTATGTATCAAAAGTTTAGTCAGATTCCCAAGTGCCCTGCTTGTAAAGAGCGCCACTTCAGCAATGATTGTCCAGATTCGATCAAACCTCCCATATAATATATCTAAATATACTTCGTAAAAGAAACAGTTTATTTATAAATTAAATAAACTTTTTTATCTATAAAATACTAACATATTTTTTTTAATTCACGTAACATTTTATAAAAACTTAATCAAATATATAATCAAATACTATTAACTATAGTATATATTATTTTTATTTCAACTTGTTTATTATAAAATTTGTTCTTATTTCCTTGAACCAATTACTTTTTTTTTTCTGACTGGTTGGCTATTGTTTACTAATTACTATTAACTATAATGATATGATATATTAAACATATTTTATAAATGTTTTTTTTTTTACCATTTCTGACCCCGTTTCCTTATCAGCTTCCACAGCATTCAATTGTTATTTATTTTGTTATCAAATTCACCACATAAACAAAAACAAATCGTAGTTTTCTCATTGTTGCGCTACTGTACACTTTTGTATTATCTTAATGTAATAGATATAGTTACGAACGTCAGTCGCGGTGTAGACTTCACCAGAAGTGAACGCAAACAACGTTGAATTCGCTACACTTTTATATATATTATTTGTCAAGGTAAGTTGTTATAATTATATAAGAGATTAGTATGGTAATTTTGTAATATTGTAGTTTAATCAATAAATATGGATCGCAAAGAAAAGTTTTATGCATTACGCAAACGTCGCTGCCCGTCTTTCCGAGGCCTCTACACAGAAGACATTGAAAAATTTATAGAGAACGCTAAAGCGTATTTTATACTTGAAAGAATTTCCTATAAGGACCGTTTAACTAAATTGTGGCAAATGCTTAAAGAAGATGCACAAGAATACTGTGCAAATTTTATTGACCCCTCAACTAAAGTTGAAGAAGTATTCTATCATCTAAGGAATAGATATAGTGAACCATGGTACAAAAAACAAAAAGTTAGAGATTTATATCATCGTTCAACACCACAGTTTCGGCCGGCACACCTTCACAGATCTACAAACAACGTAAAACATTGCAAGAAAGGTTTAGAAAACAGAGAACCCTTTTTGAAACAAGAACATTTTAAGGTTGCAATACCTTTGAACATGATTATACTCCCGAAACTGTGCAAAGGTGCTGGTAGTGGGGAGAGCAGTCAGTTAACACCGCAGGTATCCGGTAAGCGAAAAGTGCACCGCCAATCATCGAAGAGCAAGAAAGATATCCAATCTGAGCCACCAGAAAAAGCTATCCCCTCCATTCAACAATATCCGGAAAAAGAATTCGAAGAATTCTTTGCAAGGGTGACTTCCCCCGAAAGCTTCTCCTTGTCTCAAGATTTTTTAAAGAATCATCCGACTAAGGTTGAACAAAAGACTACTTTGGCTGCAGCTGCAAAAAAACAATATTCAGTTAATGAATTCGAATTATTCTATTGCAGCATGATTTCCAGCGCACATTGAAGAAAAGGCCGCACTTGTAAAAATAGATATTATCCACATTGAATAATATAAGTTAATATGATTTAATTAAATAAAGTACTTTTAAAATAATAAATTAATCCCATATATCATTATTCAAAATAAATCCCGTCTCCTATATTGAAAAACAATTTTCCGTATAAATATTTTTACATTTATGCGCTCTTGAATAAATGTAAAAATGTAAGGAAATTAGTAAAAAATATATTGTTGGAAATTATACGCACCTTTGCTCGATTATACATTTTTATCTTAATTTGAGTCATGTTAGATATTGCATAGTAATACTGGTTTGTAATTGTGTGTGTCATCGGCCAATTGTCCGTGATATAAATTGCACTGTCGTTACATTTTTTAGTTCTAATTCAACTGTTAAGCAGAGCGTTCGTGAAAATCGGTTAATAGTCGATTGTTTCATATAGACTATATATAATGGTTTAGTGGAAGTGAATATTATTTAAAATGGATGCAGAAAGTGACAAGCTTAGCGAACCTCTTCCGATATTCTCAGGATCGATGGATGAATATATTGAAGAGTTTATTGAAAAATCTATTGACTATTTTTTGTTAAATGACATTCCAAACAATCAAAAACTATCTAAATTAATGTGCATGCTGAGTAGTGGCGCATTGCGATATATTAAGAGCATGGAAAAATATTGCTACGATGAAAAAAGTGTATATACAATTTTGAAGAAGCAGTATAGTGGACCTTTATATGAACTAAAAATAGTCAAGGAATTATTCTATGGTACGCAGAGATTAGAAGAAAGAAATACTGAATTTATTAAGCGCAAGCATCAGTTATTCAAGCGTCTTCCTCCTGCTTATGACAGAACTGATCTCCTTGCACTTTTGCGAGAGCAACTTCGTCCTGCAAATCCTCTTTGGTCTTCAGATATAAATATTGTTAGCGTTGAAGATTTGCTAGCTGCTGCCAAATGTGTGGAAACGCAAGAGCCATTCGTTAAACAAAGGCATAATAATACACACCTTTTAGTTGACAATAAAAATTGTCCTGAAGATAAATTGATAAAACCTGCAACCGTCCCAGATGTACCATCAAAAAACGTCCAGTCCATTGGCAGTATCCAATCAGAAAACCAAGGAATAAGAGAAACCAAGTGTGAAAAGAAACAGAAGCCATTCGCTAAAAATTTCCTGGAAAATACGTTGACCCAACCGAATGTCACTCCTCAAACCCTCCCAGATTTACCATCAGCAAACGTCGAGTCCATTGGTAGTAGCCAATTAGAAGTACTTGTAGCAACAGGTGTTACAAGGTTTTCTGACCTACCCATTGTGGTATATTTACATAAAAAGAAACGCCCAGGGAATCATACGGCAGTATCTAACAACTACATTTCGGATATACGTATGGATACACCTCAACTCCCTCGAAAAGTAGGTAGAAAGGTCGCGCCGCCACCGAATTGCCGCGTTTGCACAACCTGCCATTACCGCAGGGACTGCCCAGTGTGGAATATGCAACAGATGTCTACTCCAATCAATTTAAAATAAAATTTAATATGTACTCACTTTTTCAAATTCTTTTAATCCACACATTTTATATTATTCAAATAAAGTAAATGTTTCAAAAATAAAGTTTATAATTTTTCTAAACCTAATTGAATATATGCGCATAAAACTTAAAAATAGATGATCTCTAAATATCTCGAAACTGAAACAAAAAAAATCTTTCAAAGATAATAAACTGGATCATAATATATCGATATTAAAATCAACGAGCTTTTAGCAAGTTACAACGGGAAGTATGCAGTGCTAATTCGAGCGACGGATGTATGAATGCATTTGTAGGCTCAAAACCAATTAGATTTCTATAAAAACTATGTTCTAATTTTATATTTGAATCTCGTTCTACTAGCATTATATTATTAGCTCTTTATGACTGAACTAGAAAATTGAAATTGGGAACAGTAAAAGACTGGTAAACAGTAAATATATAATTTAATGCGATGTATTTTGCGGTTCTCCAGCGTTATGCAACGAATTCGGTAGGGAATAGTATGCAGCGAAGTCGGAGTGGGAGTGTACGATTAAACACGAACGTAGGTGTTCCTATGCACACTTCAGAAATATTTCACGCACCGTGAAGTGCACATCAGTGGTGAGATTTTAAAGACGGCAACGGTAGCCATAATTGAACTACATAAATTGTTTAGTTTCAAGTGCTTCTACCTTACCAGAGGAAACAACAAATCAGATTTGGAATAATTTGGTAAATCAATTATTTTTTTTTAGATTTAAGCTTTTTTTATTCTCAACGCATTTACATTTCGCTTCTGCACGTACACCCTTTTGGGATATTTCACTTATGCAACGTTGAAATTAGTGACTAATGTTAATATGATTTTTGCGAAAAACGTATGAGCATATGCATATATCGATAATATACAGAAATTCTGGAGATAATTATCGAATCTGAGTAAATACAATAGGTTCATAAATGCATAATATCGACGTTTCCTACGCAAGTGTGATTGTTCGCGATCTTTACGACTCAATTGTTGTACTTTCGCACGCATTTTTATCGCGCTCTGTACTAAGAAATCGGGTGCACATTACATGCTCGAAACATAAACAAAACATTCGATGGTATCCGTTGCGGTTGTACTAGACATTTGAGACATTTTTTGTGATTGATTAAGCGTTTAAAGCAAACGGCCTAATCCTATCCTTGTAGCATTCGCAGTTCCGAAAGCGAACCTCCCCGCAATGTAAACATAAATAATAAACATCGACTCGAGTATCGAAAACAGCATTAATGCAGTACATTTCCAGTTATATTTAGATTTATTTTCTATTGATATTTCTATTATTTTTAGAGGAAGAAAAATGGAAATTACGAACAATTCTGAGAGCTGTAGTTTTGTTTCGGAAGATGATGCGAATGTTCAGCCTGAAACCCATCAAAATACAAATGATATATTTGTATATAATGATTTGCATCATCCTACGATTCAAGAGTATTTAGATAATCCAGATACAGTCGAATCTGTCAGTGAATCGCATGAAGAGCCTATAAATATGTCCTCAGAAGCTTACACACGTACAAATTCAAGAATAATGGAGAATCGTAATAGATTGATGTACGATACTATAAGATTCGAAAATGAAAGATACGCTGCAGCTCCCGTAACTGCAACATCTGCAGTAAATTATCCTGAAATACTGTACGATACTTGGAGAAATGGCAATTCAACGGTTAATCCTTATGCTGTGGCTGGCCTATCCACTATAAATTATCCACAGTACAATACTTGGGGCACCTCAAATTCATATCAAATGCCACCTGCCGTAGAAGATCTTTCTACACCATACAGGCAATTTCCGCTAGCTCAACCTACTTATAGACCAGTTCCGGTGGATTTATCTAGTATGGACAATTATCCTAGCATATACAACTCTTGGAGGAGCCGAAATGAACCCAGTATGGACATTGAAAGTACTCCGGCTGCTCCCAATATGTGTCATTCTAGAGAAATAGCTCATAACATATGGGATAGATATTATCAACCTTCGACGCCTGGACTTTCGTATCTAAACTATTCTACAGAAATGCAGAATACAGATTACAGTACTTCAAGTATCCGAAATGAATCTTACGTGTCTGCCATGGCTGCTCGTTCTAATGTACGAAGACCTACAGCGCAATATCCCACTATGTATTATCCTGATGGATACAACACATGGATGACCCGAAACGAACCCTATGTTGCACCTGCTGCAGCAGATTTTTCTACTGTATTGAGGCCATCTTCGATTGCTTCAACTTTAAATTATCCTAGTGGATGCAACGCATGGAGGACCGCAAATGAATCTTATGATGTACCTATTGCAGATCGTCCTAATAGAACGGTTTATAAACATCCAATCTATGTACCACCTGTAGTGACTGTTCCATCTTCTACATTAAATTGTCCTGATGGTACAGTCAGAAGAAGGAAAACAGAGAATACAATCCATCTTCCACCTTCTGCGGTTAATTCTCTAACTGCAAATGATCATCTTGGAAGTCCGTATAATACTTTGAGAAGTGAGTTTCAATCAGTATCTTCCCTCATAGCTGTAAATCCTCCTGGTGAATTGGAAGAACAAAGTTATATAAACGAAAATGTAACAGCATCATCATCACCAATAATTGATCCCTTGAGAATAGATACGAGTGACGAGGAGATTATAGTTACTCTACCAGATAAAGAAACAGATCCTATTGAAGATGAGAATATATCTTGTAGCAAGAAAAATGAAAAAGATCCACCATCTAATATTGGTCCTTCTTCGAGCATAGTTTATGCATATGATAATCCGGCTGCCATAGCGGGTCCATTTACTGAAATTAACGTCTCAAGACCAGCTGCAAAACGCAAGGAACGAGAACCTGCAAATCGCAAGGAACAAGAACCTGCAAAACGCATGGAACGAGAACCTGAAAAACCTAGTTTTTCTGGAGATTATAAAGAAAATTTAGATCAATTTATCCAGTGCGCAAAGTTCTACTTTGTGGAAATGAAAACGCCTCCAAATATGCGCGTTCCTATTCTCGAAACCATGTTTCAAAAATCTGCCCTCGTATGGTTCAAACAAATAGACATCAATAACCAATCTGAGGAAAAAGTTTACCAACATATCCGTAATAGATTCATGGAACGGATGACGCGTCTTGAATTGGTGAACGTCTTCTACAATGATTACCAAAAGGAAAATGAAACAAACAAGGACTTTATCACTCGAAAGATGAATCTGCACAATATGTTTACACCAAAACCCATAAGATCTAAATACATAGAAGTCGTTCGCTCTCAGCTGCGTCCGAAAAACCAGCACTGGTCTATGAATCACGATATAAAAACTATCGATGATTTATTGGTAGCTGCGACAGTTCATGATGACCGCCTTACGGTGATTCGCAGTCGAAGGGCAGTCAGATTGGCAGCAACGGCTGGGACCATGGAAGCTGCAGAAATTGATCCACAATCTGAAGAAGTGATTCCACAATCTGAAAAAGCGATTCCACGATCTGAAGAAGTGATTCCGGAACTTGCAGAAGAAATTCCGGAATCTTCATTGCAACCATCCAGCTGCAAATTTTGTAATACAGACCATCCTCAAGGTGAGTGCGAAGATAATAACACTATTATCGAGGGACTTGCTCGTCAAACTTTCGATAATTTAAATTAAGCCGCTTTCATTATGTTTACAGGTAAATCTTACATTCTTGCCAAAATTTACGCTTCTAAAAAACGCAAATGTATACGCAAAAGCTTTACCAAACCAACAACACCCAAGAAAATTGCTTTAGCCTAAAAATCGCTGCACTAATTATTTCTGAAAAAGCTAATAATTACAAAGGAAATCTGAGTACTAATAAAATTAGTGTGAACATATTTTAAATCTTATAACTATTCAAAAATAATTGCAATTTTTTTTATTATTTATATAATAATTTCGAAATATTGTTTCATGTCTTAATTGTTATTATAATATTTATTACATTTAGAAACTATAGTGCAGAATATAAAAACATATTTTCATAGTTCAATATTTTTTTTGTTTGATCGGTGAAACTAAAAATAATTAAATAATAATATTTATTTCAGCAATAAATTACAAAAATAAAATGAAATTCCACTATTGCAAAAGGCTATTTACTATAGGTCTTTCTGTCCAAATATTAATAATATCAATAATTACTTGTTATAATTGCAATGTAACGTCTAACAAAATTAAAGCAGAGTTTCGATATGTATATCTTTATTATATAATATAAGTTATATATTTCTAGAATAGTTTGATCGATGAAACAAGAAAATTTATTAAAATTATATACAACACAATATTAATTTAATATGTTTGTACTAGATTTAAATAAAAATGTATTTTAAAATAATGTGTACCAAAAAAAATAAATGTTTGTAACTGTTAAAAATGTTATAATAAATATATTTTACTTATGTTTGATAAATTAATAAATATATTTTATGAAAAAAAAAATTATTTAATCCCATAGCGATATAAGTTAGTTGCTACTTAATATTATTACATTTACACTTGCAAATTATTTTGAAAGCAGTAAACTTGAACTTGAACATGATAGAACGTAGCAAATAAATTTTGATAGATGTTAAGGCCTATTCAGCATTCCTTCTCATATGTCCATCCGTTTTAAAAGTATTACTTTGTAGTTGATTCGTGCGATAAATATAGTATAGAGTGGGTAAACGCTATTGGCGGTTGGAATAACCACTACAAAGCACCGGGAGGAGATAAAATATTATAGGAGGGGCAGACAGGAGGAGGCGCCGTTAATGCGTGTGTTCAAAATGAAAACAATTTTTACAAGCACACAGATATAAAAACAAATTCTATTTATAAAAGCCGAAAGACGGAATGAAGATTTCTCTGTTGTATATGTATTTTCTAAAAACAAATCAAAATTATGATTTCATATTATTTCAGTTTTAAATGAGTCATAATCTATGCAAGGCCGCCGTGTGCAAGTTGTGCGCCGTGTGCACGGACGCCTTACCAGGGAGACGACCGCCTTAAAACATAATTCAATTTAATGAGCAAACGCATAATTTTGTATCCATGAAAATTTTAATATATCACATTCTGTTTAGTTGGCGAAATGCCAATACTCTTACTCCCCTTCCAGTGCCCTTAAATTTAACAGTCCATCCCAGGGGAGCGAGCGACTTAAAGGGGTTTGACCAAGGGCGCTGTCTATGTCAGTGGCGAGCCTGAACTAATGACTCTGATCCACTAATCCACTTAATCCAAGCCAACATGTTTACTATTGATTGTATACTTATATTGCAAAATATTTAATAATTTAAATTACATATTTTCAGAGCTTATTTTTTTTTATCACTAATTTTTAGTATTCAAAAGTATTCTATATTAAATTGTAAAAAAGGTATATTGATATATAAATTATTTCTTACAAATTAGAAAATTTATGTTATAAACATGTTCATTAATTTAAAACTGAAATACTCATTTGCTATAACTAGTTGAAACAGAGAAATTGCAAGATTTCGACGTTAAAGATATTTTGAGTATATTTCTATTAATAAATACAGCATCGCGGAACAGTGCAGTCGATATTCACTCAATATGATTTAAAAAATGCAAGCAACAACGACCCAAATACTAATACATTATCATGAGTTACTTAACTATTGTAAACTACGATTAGTGTAGTTTATAGATTGATTGATTAAAAAATAGTGGACAAGAAAATTATTTTGTAAATTAAATAATCAATCATGTAACATTATGAGAACGAATGAATGTATCCACTTTAACTTAATGCTAACTAGCTCTAGCATTGATGTAGTTCACTAGGCCGGAAACAAACGAGCTATTTTTAGGATATTTATAGTGTTGGTCTACTATAGGCAACTAAATGTACGGAAGTGTACTCAACTATCAGGTAAATCACACATATTATACATATTGTTGTTATTGAAATGTACAAATATAATTATAATATATAATCAGAAAAAAAGTATAAAATTTAAATTTAAAATTGTGGTTTGAGTTCCCTCTATATTTATTATTCCAAAGTGAGTTGACATGTTTTCATATTGACACCTGTCTTTATCGAAATATGCCATCTATTGCCGATATCTCCAAAGTTAAAGTTCGATCATTTTGGCGCATTCAAAAATAATTATTAAAAATTAATAAAATAAGTGATTTTCTGCAAATCATAAGCGTTTGATCATTGTAGTGTATTTTTTTATATAATCTTATTAATTTGTTCATTATTATTACGTACCATCTATTAGTAGGTTTTGAACATGTTGCGCTCAATTTTTCAAATATAATATTACGTTATTATTTAATAATGAATGTAAGTTTTTCTCTTGCATATTTATTTTAATACAAAATAATAGCAAAATCGATAGTCACATATTTATTTTAAAAAATCATATACATTCTAATCAATTATAATTTGTTTATATACGTTTTATACCATATACTTATATATATATATTTGGGTACTTGAAATGTCTACAGTATATATGTTAAAATAGGAATTTCTTCCATAAATGAATCCAACGAAAGCTTCGTTTAAATATAAATAATTTCTACAGATGCTTCTGAAAAACGCAATGACAAAACGAACCCTACGTACTTTCTCTTTCTCTCTCTCTCTATAAGACTTCAAGTACCATTTTATTAATACTTGGTCGTGGCATACTGATTATTGGCCAAACATTAAATATAATACGATTTGAAGGGCCTCCATCAAACGGACTCGCTGGGGCTTTGAAATTCGGACAATGCGTGTATCGGGTTCTGTACCTTTTTCTGGGAACCTTTGCGAACCTTGGCACGAACCTCCTCCGGCTTTTCCGGTCTTACCAAAGGTTTCTTTTCCGGTGCTTTCATTTTCCAAACGACGATCGGTGACTGTATAAATAAAAAAATAAATAAATTAAATTGTAAATAAATTTAATTGAGGCACATACCGTAACCACTACCGGTCCTTGACGCTGATATTTAGTGGAAGCCACGTACGAGGCCTTTACTGTTAAGACTACAGCATTCATCAAATTCTTTGCTGCTTGGATAAGAGACGTCGCGCTATCCAAACCAGAAACTATCAGTTCACCACTGATGTTCTGAACATCAGCTTTGACCTTTGATGTGATATTCATCTGGTGACAGTATAGTGCAATACGCTGTAGATAGGCGATCAAATCTTTTTTGGTTTGACTTTCTGGACATTGTTCCGCTATTTGGCGTGTAAGTTTATCCAACTTTGTTCCGGCTTCCGAAATCTTCTTAGCTGCATTAATAACATCCATAGTGGTCTTCAACGGACCACGGCCGCTAAAAAAAATCATTAATTATTTTTATTTCTAATTAATAATATAATAATATATTTACCGTGTAAAATCTGTCATTTCCATCATGATCATACACATGTGTTTGGCAAGTACAATTATATCGTTTCCAGTGTCATCCCACTTAGCAACTTCTTTATCAAATTTAAGTTTCTCGCTTCTGAAGAACTCTACTTGCTGTAGAATCTTCTGCTTATCTTCTTCAGGCATTTTACCCATAGCTTCCTACAATGGAAATAATTAAATCATTATAATATTATTAAAAGTTATATCAAGAACAAACCCTAGCTGTTGTAATACCACTAATATCCGGATATTCGTCAACTCCATGCTCACCAGTATGTGCGCTCGCTGCAAATTGCAAAATTAAAATCTTTGTATACAACATTGTACAGTAGGCTTACATTTGCTTCTTGTTTCTAAAGTATAATTTTCATCTACAACGACGTCTTCCGGATCTAAATCTTCATCAGCCCTGTTCATCAGAACAGCCCTGCGAATTTCGCGAACTCCGTCGTAGACCAAACGAGCTGCGTCGATGAAATCATTTTCATCCACTTCTTTCGGCGGATTGCTGGAAAGCGCCGCAACACCCACGGACACACGTTGTCCGAATTTCGGCATTACTTGTTCATTCAGAACTTTAACTGCCTCCAAAACCCTCTTCGTGTAGACACAAGGTTCGTAGTTGTCCATTTCAGCAGTAACCATATTGCACACCCTTGCTGATCTGCCGCGAATTCCTCCGGCCGTCCTTTCCAAAGTATCTCCATCGCATTCTTGTAAAGCCAATACGCATTTGTTCACGTCTTCTAGGATATGATTCTCGGAAACGGCAAGGAAGTCATCGATTGTCGTAATATCATCAACTGCTTCTGTTAAGATGCGCACTTGGTTTTCCCAAGCTTGTTTAAATGCGTCCATGTTTTCTTGAGCAACTTTACTTCGCGGTCGAGCCGCTAAAATTTGAGCAGCGTTTATGACCTGAGGACAAAGATTGTCAATTTGAGCTGCCGCATAGCGGACCATTTTCACGCCGTCCTCGTTGTTGGACATGCTACAAACTAAGTTAGCCACTTCCACCAACTTATTGGAATGCTCCTTGAAAACGACTGCGTATTCTTCAACTTCTTTCTCGTTACCACACTGCGCGGCCTTTATAAGTACCAATAAAGGTACATTTGTTTCAAGAAAACTGGAAATTCCAATTAGAATAATATTAGATATCGGACTTATTTTGCGCTTCTAAAAAAATATTACCTGTCTGAGACATGATCAACTACTGCCTTGCGTAACTGTCTTCTTAGATCTCTTGTTTTCTTTCCCATATGGGTAATGGCATGGTTCAGGCCATCGCTTTGCTCTTTACTGCCCATCTGGAATTTCATATAAATAAACATCGCGTTTCAGGCGCAGTGGGTAATAATGCGACAGAAATAAAGCATGCTTCGTTCCTTCAAGAAGACTAAGTGTGCGAGAAAACATATATGTTTGGTGCATTTGGACAATATAATTAGATTAGACTTTACAAGTAATAGTAGGTTGAAAGGGAACAATTAATTCCATTTATAATTATATTTACCATTGGACCTCCTCGTAAAATTTGCATTTGCTAAATGTGGCAAATCATAATGAAATTATCGTTAATAAATTTGTAAACGATGATTCATGCAAGTGTTGTTACAAAACTCATAATATTTTATAAGTTAGTCAGACAAAACTTAAATAAACTTACGTTGGACATGTATTCGGAGAGAAGATCTTGAAGGGCTTGGCGAACGGCGTTGCATTCAGCGACGATCCTTTCGCGACGTTCGTCCCTAGTACAACTAGAGTCAGCCATGAGAGCTGCTCCACTGATGATGCTCTCCAATCTCTCCTCAAGTGACGGCCTTGTATGGACCTCATTGTAAGCCAACGGTTCCATATCCATATGTTCCTAAGCAAAACATAAAATATGATGATTTCGATGCTACAAACATTTAGTGCAAATATCTCAAAAAGTTAAATAGTCAAAGCAAAACAGAAACAATTTTAATTCACACACTTTACAATACCCCTCATATCTAGAGTTGCTTGTTTGCTTTTCAGTTGATAACTAGGAGATAAAAACATCAATAATTGATAATGAAGAGAAATTCCAGGCCACTTACATCGAAATCGTCTAAAGCTGCGGCAAGCTCGCCGGGTCCATCGTAAGGATTCTGAGATGGCTGCGGGGTTCTACCCTGTGCAACATCGCTTATAGTGTTTACAGCTTCGCAGACTTGCTTCAAAACGTAATCTCTATTTGCTTTGGCCGCAGCCAACTCGGGATGCCTGACATAGACCTTAGATGCAGTCAGAAGCATGGTAGAATGTTTCTTAAGTACAGCCCTGGCAGCAGCCAAATCATCCCTCAATTGAGGATCTTTAAGTTCCTGCTGTCTTTTAGCTGCCTGATTCATCAGTTCATTTGCATTATGACCAAAAGCCTTAATATTATCCAGAAGTTCTCCTTGACTGGAAGCTCCACTAAGCTTCTGCAGATCATCCTCAACAACTTGCAGAGACTTCAGCAATAGATGAACATCAACCATATCAGCAAGAATTAGCAAACGGGTGACAGCTGACAGGAGGTTCCTTGCAGCCCTGACCATGTTCCCTCTTTTCAATGATGAGCAAGGATCTTCAGAAAACTCCCTAGCAGCAATACTCATGGCAGTACCTGCATTGTTCAAAGATGAGTCATACATCATGCTTAGTCACAATTGGAAAGTGCTTACCTGTTTTCCTGACTTCATCCACAGCTGAAAGCATCTCCTGTGTTATATCTTTGTTCTCATATGCAATCTGCTCGCCCTTCTGTATAAAGTTCTCAGTTGCCTTCTCTACTGTACTGACAAGGGCATTGGCACGCTTGGACTTTCCCTTCTTCTTCTTGCTTGGCCCTTTTGTATTGACAAGTGTAGTTACCTGCAAAACGAGTGGCTCCAGCGTCTTCTCCACGGACATCGTCCTTATCTCCAGGTTCTTTGGGTCCCATTTCAGACCAAAGTGTTCAGACATAATTGTTTGTAAATAGTTGATCTGTAACAAGCAACGATGTTGAAAAACACTCACCAGAATGCGAAACAATAAACATACCTGCGTAATTGGCACGACGTGATACCGTACACCTCCGATTAAGATATTTGTAAATATACACGCAAAGCAAATATATAAAACGTTACGACTTTGAGCCTTGCCTATGAATCATATCTCCAATCTGTCAACCTCAACAAAAACCTCTCAACCACTCCCGCCACTCTGTCGTAATTCAATTCAATAGAATTCAATACAATTTTTTCTCCCACATTTCTGACATATGATTCATCTTAATTTTCCTCTAGTTGGCATTTCTTGTTTATTCAATTCTTCATGTATCTTCAAGGCGTTACCACCACGCATGGTCTTGTTTTCATAACCGGGAAAATTTGAAATTTAGATCGTGCGTTAACATTTTAAAATGATTCAAATTCAGCAATCTTCCAACATATAGCACTAGAGTGAATATGGAAATATTATTGCAAATGATTCATGTTACAATCAAACCAAACTCCTGATTAAATGATACATTTGTTTTCTATATTTTATAAATAATCTATTACTACCATTGTCTATAAATGAAATAAATGTTTATAAACAAATTAAATGACACATTTTATATAATTGTTTATTAAAATTTGACAAATAAAGTACTCATGTTTCATTAAGAAAACTATTTAATGTAGGAAACGAATAATCAACAGCATAATATCTGAGATAATAATAATAGATATATTAACAATAACATGGTTTCATTTCCTCTTTGTTGCCTTATAGAATAAAAGATAATAAATTTGTTTTCTCTTCTTCCTTTTTTTATTTGTACAATTGTCTATAAATATAGTTATGAACATATTATGGATTAATATACAAATTACAGTTATTGAATATAAAAATATTTATAAGAGTAAAAATCGGGAGGACTGGAGTGAACCTTTCATTTCGAATATTTAATTGCGATAAGTAATTACAGTTCGATGGGATTCATTTGCGAGCCTCAGTATCGATCATAGAACTGTAATTATTTATTGAAAAATAAACAACAACAACAACAATAATTGACCTTATAGTAACGTTAATCAGCTGGCGACCTGATTGCTTTGCAGGTGGTTAGGAGCATCTGCGAATTCTACTTTCAGTTTGTAAGCCTCTGCTATTAGTAACCTAATCTGTTGGCCTGTCCACTCACGTGTGGGCAAATTCTGCAGTAATATCATAAGTCCTTGAAAATCGTTTTCGTTCAAGAGTTGCTTCTTCCAGTTCAGCAGGAAAGCGGCGCAAACGTACAGCTGAAACGAAGCGAAAGTATCACATTCAGCCAAATAGGTGTCCCACAATCGAATGGTACATCTCAGTGGTAGTTCTCTGGTCAACAGGTTGTTTAACCATCGGAACGAAAATTGTAGATAGTCCACATTGTGGCTGATCAGGTGTTTATGCAGCGTCTCATCTACGCGCTGTATAAGTTCCTTCAGTTGATTTACTTTCTTTTGGATACCTAATTGCGCAAATACGTAGTTGTCTTGGATGCCATCAAGAAATTTCGAAAGACACCAAAAGCTATCCGCTTCAATGATATCTCGCTGATCCTGTCTTAAACTATTTACATCGAACAATTCGAATGGAGCATCATCTGGTATCATCTCTTGTAAAAAGACTACGTAAAACGGTGTTACTAGATCGTTTATACCCTGCACGTATCCAGACGCCGGGTGTCTTATAGCCCAAATGAAAAGTATTCTTTCGAACATTTGTTGTACCGTCTTGAATTGGAATAGAGGTATCGTAGGGTTCATTCTGGGTACATCAATATGAATCTGGTGATAAGTCTCCTGATATTCCTCAGTGACGTTCTCATAGTACTGCTTCACGGAGTTCCAGTATTCCTGTCTCTTTCGTTCAAGCACGCCACCTCTCCTTTCCAAATTAACTGGAAGATATCCCAATAAAAGTCTCCACGATATTGGGCGTATTTTTACTGGTATTCCTGACCAACTGAGTTCGCACAGATCGTTCATACTCGGAGATCCCGCTAATAAAATTTGAAACTTGGAGAGCTTCGACTCACAATCTTCATCTTGTTGATTTGTGCAACGCAATGGCTGTGGCCTTCCTGGTATCCGATTCCTCATTATTTCCCACTCAATATCTGGTTTCATGCTGCTGGATTCTGCACAGCCCTCTGAATTCCTATGGCTGTTTATAACATTTAAAGCTGCTGATTCTGAAACCCTCTTTGATATTCTTGTCTCTAAAAAATAACGTTTTTACTTTGTGAAAATTTACACTTACAACAATATTTGAAGAGTTTATATAGAATGGTATAACTATTGTGGATTATAAATCAAATTATCCATTTCATGACTGATCTTCGAGTGCAATAAAGGTAACTGGCTTATAAAAGGCAAGGTAGTGTATAATTCAGGACAGAAACAATCTATTTAAAGTGCAATATTTTTCTTTAAGGAAACACTCATAAAGATTCAATAGAATTGAAGAGGAAATGTTTATGCTACTTTTAAAAGGTAACATAACTAAACACTTACCTTATGCAGTGGATTTAAAGCATTGATGAAGAATCAGGATGGTTTTAAAGGTGCATAGAACATCAGTTCATAGTAGTTTAAAAAGGAGTGGAATCTATTGACATTTGTAAAAAACAGGTAATATGACTTTTAGTACTGATCTGAAGTATTGGTAAAACTGGAACAATTAGATGGAATTTAAAGGTACAATTATTTTTGTATAGGACTGGATAGGTTCACAGTGATGGAATTCAGGTAAATAATTTC
Organism: Nicrophorus investigator; assembly: GCA_963457615.1. Classification (NCBI taxonomy): domain Eukaryota; kingdom Metazoa; phylum Arthropoda; class Insecta; order Coleoptera; family Silphidae; genus Nicrophorus; species Nicrophorus investigator. The sequence goes on from OY735146.1 coordinate 10,587,536, forward strand.
AAACATTCTGGATCATTTCAAAACTCAACGTGCAGGTACATACTTTCAATTCCTGGTATAATACAAAATTCATCATCGCCTAGTTCCCAGGCATCGCTAACTGATGCTTGGAAATCTTGGAAGGATGTTGTTGTTGTTGGTTTCACTTTTCCAATGATCTTGACATCTTTCTTTGGACTAGGCCTACAAATGAACAGGTTTGTTATGTGGCATTAACAATGAATCAGTGATAAGTAGGATTTACCTTCCTGGCACAGTTTTGCTGTTCTTCTTCCAGAAGGAAGCCTTGTCCCCATCCACGTTCCTACTGCCTTCCATTTTGTGGATCGCGGCGTCACTTTAATGCATATCCATAATTGTTAAATAGAGAATTATCAAAAAATATATGTATATAATAGATGTATTCGAGGTTAGGTGCGGTTTGTTTTTGTCGTGGCCTACGTTGTCAAATTAATAGAGGGCCCACTGTACCATCCGCAGCGCCAGCGACTTGTCTGCACATCATTCAACAGTTACAATTTTATAAATACTGAGAACGAATTTCTACTGCTACTGCTGCTTCTCTTCCCTATCCTACATGCACACGTCCATGCAAATTACTTAATAAACTGTTGACAAAGGTCGAAACTTGATGACCCATTCATTGACGAAACCAGTTGATCCTCCTGATACATACATAAATAAACTAACTCCATTTATATTTAGCATCCATTGTCCCACAGGGCATTAACAAAATATGAAAATAAATAGCATACGTTCAGAGTTTATTTTCCTAGTTAACATAGCTAACAAAACATTTATTTTAAACACTTCAAATGTTCCCTTAATTTAATAATATTTGATTGGATTATAATTAATTTGAATTTTAATAATTCATCCTATTAATTGTAGATGGCGTCGTTACTTTTCAACAATTGTTAATTGTTCGTTGGAATTAATTAAAACATATATTACATAATAAATCTTATAATTATGTTTCAGTATACATAAACCAATTAAAAAATATTATTATTATATTTATTTACATGACCTATTGCAATTGCGTTGATGTATATTGAAAAACAATAATCGCCACTTAATTACTTATGTAAGATAATGACAGTATTCATGATTTAACAATGCTTAATGGAATTTTTCAAAAATTAGAAAAGATTTAGTCAATAGCAGTAGCTTTTGATGTAAAACTAATTTGAAAATGATTACCTGCAATTAATATTTCAGTGGCTAAGACGAGTAGTATTATAACAGTTTTGGAAAGAAAGGCTATTTAGTTATAGTTATATCTGTTTTTCCATTCAATTTGAAAATTATTTTATATTTGTGAACATTTATTCTTTTTCTGAAAACATTTGATTAACTGGAAATGAATCATTTCCATTTACTTCAATTGTTTATTTAATTAGATATTTCAAAATCTGGAATACTGTAATATCAATGTTATGTTTATATTAAGCGCGCTGTGTATGTATATTATTAGGTATAGATTATATTTGAAGCGTTTTATTTATTTTTGTTTCAGTAGACCACTGATATAATTTACTATCTAGCTTAATCAATTTATGATATTAATATCTATGCGTTGGTTTCAACTAATTTCATTTAACTTTCAATACAATTCACTTTAAATGACTTATAGTCGTAAATACTGTTACAGAGCTTCTATATGTTCGCTGATTGTCGAGGAATGTGAACAAAAATTCAATTCCATGTCATTGCATTTTAATAATCCTTGAAATAAAGAAAGAATTGTTTGCATTTCATATAATACCATCACCATCTGTGTAGATTCATAATTAAATTTTGATCTGAATTCATCTCTTGGCGATGTAGGCAGCCTAACCTGCAGGAAACCAAAATCCGCGATCTCATCAGAATTCTACAAATTGCGTAATGTCGCGTAGGCGACGCAGTGAAGGTTAAGCTTCGCGTTTCTCGTGTAGTGATACACTCGCTTCTAGATTTCAGCAGTTGTTTTTTTCCAGTGATACGAACCAAATGGAGGGGAAAACGACGTCGGCGACGACCACGTCGTTGTCGCAAAACTGACGGTAGTCGCGAAAATGTGTTTCGATTGGTAGAGGATTCCTGCAGATGAGGAAAGAAGTTTTGATCATATTCCGTATAAGTGCCTACAATTATAGTCAGATGATGCGATTGTTCCTGATACTTTGCAGCCTGCACATAATAAATATTTGGTAAGCAAGGAGCTGCGCGGAACCCTTCGCCGAAATATAAAAATCAATAGGGGTGGTTTGATCATCGTTACGGCGACATAAGGGTGGATTATTTAGGCTTTGGCAGCGCACCAGATACGATTCCGAAGAAAGCCAACGTTCTGTTAAAGACGACGCATGCGTACCGAGTTGTTTATAAGGATTTCTTTTTGAACTTCATCACCTTACAAACCAACAAAATCAAGTAAAAGAAAAATAAACTATCACGAGAGCCGCATCGAGTTCATCCAATTACCGTGCCTAATTACTGAGGATTTATCGTAATTGATTATATTGCCGCTGATTGGATTTAATTCGCTTCTAGGATTGCATATTGAAAATAAAAGGCAGGTGCGAGCGCGTTCATCTTATTAGTCGTCTCCGATTACTCCGTCGCCGTGTATTATCTATTTGGACAGAAGGTAGTATAATCGGATAAAGGAAAAGCCCATTATATCTTTACCGCAACTTCCTGCGACTTCGGCTGTTCCATAGGAGGTTCGTACTTTCATTTACTTTTACCAAATTCAATGCATCGCTCTATGATGCATTTCACATTCGGACAGCAAGTAACAAGCACTGCGCGCTCGGCGACAGCATAGGCACTGATCAACTATTTCTGTTTGTTGTAGTGACTCGAACTGACAACATGAGTAACCTGGAGGAAAATGTGGTCGACTTCGAGGAAGATGACTATGACGAGGTAAGCTCTTTTATCCATAATCTTAAATATTCTTTACCAAAATTGGAATGTAGTTCCGCACTTTCCCCTGCAAATTGAAGAGTAACAATAATGTCAAAAATAGCATCTCTCATAGAGAGAGCTTCTCTCGACTTTCTAAAACTCATATAAATCTATTTTTTTTCATATGCATTTCAAATGCAAGATATATGATTGATACACTGACTGAGAACTTTGTATCCACTTTGTATATTGTTGTTAATTTCCACTTGTTGCGACAATGAATACATGAATATAAATTATATCCAATCCATTACATTCTTCTACAAAACCACTTAAGTGCGTGCTTTTAATATAATTTTACCTCAAAATTACAAGATTTTCAATTTATATATAAACCTTTGATTACTTCAAATGTATTTCTCAAATATCTTCTATTTTTACATTAATTAATTGATAGCATACTATCATTTTATTATATTATTAACTAATAATCAATCAATTTACGTGAACAGTATAAAATAAAATCAATTTAGATAATTTGATATTTGAAATAAACTCAATTCATTTGATTATTTTATATACTGTATTTACTTAAACTAAAATTAAAATCCTAATTTTATTTAATTTGAATATAATTCAAGTCAGAAAAACATCATAAATTTCATTTTTTTAAATCAGTTTCAACGTACTTTCTTATTTACTTTGAACAAAGAAACATTAATGGTACTTTCTTATTCATGGTATAATCGGCGATTTTATTCTTAGCAGAAATAAAAAGATTTTCGTAATGGGTAATTCATCCAGCTTTCTTATTCACAATAAATCGTCAATGTTCTGGGACGTTTATTAGGCTTTTCCTGTGTTTTCTCCGACTCGTGCGCATACAATTTAATTATAGCAAAGTGATTCAGACTTATCTCGAATTCAATTAATTTTCGTTGAAATAAGTCGACCGATCGGTCCACTGTTATTGTTTACTTTTTATGTGTTACGCCAACTGTATTTTTTAATTGCGCCTTTTCTTATTTAATTCATTTAAACAATAAATACAATTTATGATTATCATTAAAAAATGCAATTGATTTAAGTTGACAAATGGAAACCTTTGCACTTATATAATTTTGTTTTCATTTAATTTGATTATGATTTGTTTTTAAACTCTTGGCGATTCTATAAAATTAATTCAATTGCTAAAACTGTTGTATTTACACTTGCATTACTACAGTACAAACTACAGTTTCAATTGAATTTATTAATGAAACTAATGATATATTTAACTAATCTGTACTAGACCTTAAAATGAATCGAATTCGTTCAAGCTCGAATAACTAACAATATTTATTTATTATAATTTTCGCTTTTGTTGCAGTTCGAAGATGCGATTGAAATGTAAGTATTGATTTTTTTAAATAATTTATATTAATATACATTGTTATTATTTAGGCCATCGGATATGAGCCTTAATAAGGCTGTTGAGGAGGCTCAACAAGCAATAAATTTCTTCTTCAACAACAATTTCGCGGAAGCGAAAAATCTCATGAAGCCATGGTAACAATAATTATTTCCGCACATCATCTATGATTACATCTCTCCTTGTAGGTCTCATGTAAGCATGTACCATGCGCTCGGAAATGCCGTTTTTACTTTCCTAGAAGCAATGCTGACATTCGAGCACAAGCAATTGGTTGGTGCTGGTGAAGCGTTGAAGCATTCTTTGGCGGTTTGCAACAGGTACAGGAAAAAGAATACCATCGGCGAGTCTCTCGGAAAGATGGTGAAGAAGCCAAACTTCGAGCAGTACACTGAAGTAGAAGCTCACGCAGAACTCTGTCACGCGGAATGCCTACTGCTAAAATCTATGCTTACCTTCCTCGAAGACGAAACGCTGAGCAGCTTCATCAAGGCCGGCATTAAGATCAGATCTTGCTACAACTCGTACAAGTAACAGAGCAGGAATCATACAATAGCGGCGAGATTCTATTTTCGTTTAATTGCAGAGATTGCCAGCAAATATTGAAAAAGCATGACTGGTCCAAGGACACGGCCAAAGTACACTTTGAGAGCGGCGTCAAAATGGGTATCGGTACTTTCAATTTGATGATATCCATGCTTCCGTCGCGTGTCATCAAATTGTTGGAGTTTATAGGATTTTCTGGAAATAAAGTACGCAGTGCATCTTTTTTTTGTATTAACTGTTTATTGTATTTTTTTATAGACCGTCGGTATAAATGATTTGTTGGCTGGATATAACATGCAAGGGTTGAGGCAAATATTATGCGTCATGACCTTGCTAGGTTATCATTTGATTGTTTTGTACGTTCTGAGTCACCAAGAAGGTGATCTCAAGTTGTGCGAAGAGATACTTGTCGGGCAATTCAAGAAGTATCCTCAGGGAGTCTGGTTTCTCTTCTTTAAAGGTCGACTGGAATTTATGAAGGGTAACTTGAATTCCAGCTTGGAGTGGTACAAAAAGTCCTGGAAATCGCAGGAGATGTGGCCGCAATTCCATCACTTCTGCTTTTGGGAATTGCTCTGGGTCAATTGGTAAAACCTCTAATTTGCTCGTAGTAGGTGTCCTGATCGATTTATTTATAGTTTGAAAACGGATTGGGCAGAAGCAACGGTATATGCGAATTATTTACTGGAAGGAAGCAGGTGGTCTAGAACTGTTTACAGCTATCAAAAAGCAGCAATTATGTTGATGCAAAACGAAGACCAGAACCTAAATAAATCACAACTAGGCATCTTGCAGAACCTGATGAAGTATGTTACTGCGCTATACATCTTTTTTTATATATATATATGTTATATTTTCAGGGATGTACCAAAATATAAACAGCGCATTGCAGGAAAGTCTTTGCCTATGGAGAAGTTTGTCATCAAGAAATCCGAGAGGTTCTTCAACCAAAAAGATACTTTGATATTGCCAATCATCGAGCTAATGTACGTCTGGAACATGTTCAAGGTTCTCAAGAAGAACTTTAAAGTCGCCGAAAACATACTGAGACTGATCGAGAATGCCTTGAGGAACTTGACCTATTCAGTACCACTGAACAAGTACGACAATGACAATCGCGCTATGTTATTGCTATTAAAAGGCGCTTGCCTAAAGCAGATGGCAAGCCCTCTTCAAGCAATGGAGTGCTTCGAGGCAGCTATCTCTCTACAAAAAGAGATCATCGATGACACCTACATAGTCCCTTACGCTATAGTAGAATTGGCACTTTTGGAATGGGACGCTGATAACAAAGAGAAAGCGATTTTAGCCTTAGAGGATGCTAAGTTTGTTATTGATTTAACGCAATCTACGATTAAATTATAATTAATTACTTTTTAGGAGAAACTATTCCGGATACTCGTTGGAATCTCGTCTTCACTTCCGCATTCACACCGCCCTAACGGAATTGAAGAAAGACCAAAATTGAAGTACCTGAGTTGGTTAAACAGATTGAATTATTTTGAATATAAGAGGTTTAAAGAATTGTATGTATTATTGTTACAAAATGATTTTCATTTCTCTGGAACGAAATCCAATTGAAAATAGTATTAAACTTGAATTATAACATAGTAACTGTTATAGATATATGTTTTTACTTTCTTTAATATTATTTTCATCTATAATGTTTATTTTTTTAAATGGTATTATTGTTATTAATATATTATTATTTTTGGTTATCCATAATATATAGGCTGTGTATTTGAATTGTTGTCTTTGTATAAAATAAATATATATGAAAAGAAAAAAAAAAATTTCCACCTCAATGTTATTAAAAAATCATTTGTTTTATTTCAATTTTCTTGCTTGTCCACTACATTTTTATTAATAATATATCTATAAAATTAAAACTGGATTTGTCCTCGAAATATGTTTTTTTTATAGTCCAAACAAATTATTTATAATTATTAGGAGATTTGAATGAAAATTATATCAATGAACTCATTAATTACATGTAATTTATGATAAAGTGTTTAAGGTAATCCTGGATATCAGTTTAATAAATATTTGCATGACTTTGGCCCAGTTTTGCGAAACTTTTTGATAAAGATTTTCCAAGGATATTGCGCATGAATATCACTGCGGTTATTCTATAAATAAACGGAAACAAAACATCATGAAAATCACACTCCAGAAAGTGTATTTGCTTGTTTTGTTGTATTTTTTTACGCTAGCAAATTTTAATTTCTTTACTCAATTTTGACAAATTTAACATCTCAACTTGTTGCAAAATATGTCCAATATTATCATTATTGTGAACGGTGGACAAGCAGTAGTTGATGAAATAGTCATGCATTTTGGTTATCGAAAATAATAATTATTGATCTAACGTGTTATTTTGAATTTGCAGACGTGTTTCGATTGATTTGAATTTAGCAACATGGCCTTCAGAATGCGGGCAACATCAGCTGCAATTCGTTTTAACAAAATTTTAATTTATTTTTTGAAACGCGTTCGAAATATTATCGACTTTGAATTCCAATAGAATTAACACATCTAATTCAGTTAGCTTCTGCTATTCAAATGAGTGCATTTTTCTATAGAACTGTTTACAAAGTCGAAGCGACCTTGTCGAAGGTTGCCCAGGAATGGAAAAGGAGAAGGAAAAAATAATAACCAAACAGAAGCAACGTCAAACATGCAGTCAATATGCAATCGAAAGTAGTAGAAGGAAACACGTAAACAAATAAACACATATATACCAAAAAAAAAAAATAGAAAACGTATAGAAGAAAACATGATGACACCGTAGCCTCACGAGGTGCACGGCAAGGTCTCGTTAATCAAATTACCCATTTTGTAGTCAACAATTGTTGTGCACGGACGAAAACTCTAAATTTCTCTTACAAGCTTCGTTTATCGTAATTGCTTTCAATTGGCAATTAACACCTGGGAACCATCGGCCGGGAACGAAGCACGGAAGGTCGAATCGATTCAAGACCCATCAATACCGATCTCGATTTTGCTCCGACGACCTGTGTACCTCATGTAATAAATACCCTCTAACGATATGCAAACTGGAGATGAGAAGGCTATTTGCCCAACTAATTCTTCCACTAAGAAACGCAGGAAAACTCCGACCTTGCTTTGACCTTCACTAATTCGCATGCATTTATATATAAATACATAAAATACATATAGAGATGTAGTATATATATATATATATATAAATCTACAGCAAAAATTAAACACAGTCGTGTAAATGTATATATATATATGATTTCATGTTGCCGCAATCGCGTGTATTCATTAGCTCTAGGAATCACGGAATCCCAAGTTCCATTCTTTGACGTAACCCCAGAGTCTTTTGTTTTCTCTTGCTCACACTCCTTCTCTCTCCTCATTTACCCACGATTATGCACGGATAATTTTAGATGCAAATTGTACGAGTGATTTCATCTGAATTCTTCGTGAAATTTGATTTTAATTAGCCCAGATTCCAACCACTTCGATTATGCCATTTCCATCTGAAGATTATTCACAGATGTTGACTGCCTCTTACTCACTAACGACTCACAGTGATAATAGCTGGAGCCAATTCATGCAAATGTAATTTAGAATTATTTTTTGGTATGATATTTATATTATGTAAGCAGTATGCAATTCATCATTGATAATTGATTTGTTGCATATGTAACATGATATAATGTAATTGTATTTTGCAGATTTTTCATTGAAAATGGAATAGGCGCATATGAAACATAAATTGTTATTGTTTGCGATGCATCTAACTATAAATGTGGGAACATTGAATATGCGACCGGAAATATACCAATTGAAAACAACAACGCAAACGAAATAAATGAAAATAATGTACAACAACAGAGAAACGCATTTACATAATCCATCGCGAAGACCGGTGATTATCTCGCATTATGCGTGCACGAAATTACCGCCGTGAAGAGCGAGCTATAAGTTTCTGGCAACGGAATTCTTTCATTCTCACCTTTTATTCAACGTTAATTATGGCTGAGTTGAGTTGAAGAGGTTGCATTGATCCTGTAACCTGTGGAGGAATGCATCGCTGCAGAATATTAACTCGGCGAAGAACGCGGTTTCCATAGAAACTGAACGTTGCTATGAAAACAATACCGTTGCTATGGTAATATTCATTGCTGTTATTTTAAACAAAAAATAATTTTGTAGAATTATTTTGAATATTGCTTGAAATGTTAATAGTACAAGCCGTGTCTTTATATTTTACTAAATTGCTTCCAATACGAGTAGACAAGATATTAAATCAAATTAAAGAAAAATGTTTTCAGAATCGAATGAGTAGACATTTCTGTTGTATTGGTTGTTTTCACATAATAAGTTGTACTAATTGAAGGAAAGAAAAATAACTCTCGCAAAATTAGTGTCTTTAATTTTAATTAATTAGTCGGTATCCAATAAGGGAGGGACGATATTGAATATTCAAATTAAAGAAAGTAAATTGCGAATTTTCTTTACTTTTATTTACATTTGATGCAGATATATATGACATATTTTTTAAATGAGTGTTACAAGAAGATAACACCGGAAATGAATGAATGAATGAGATAGAATTTAATGGATTTATTTAGTTGAATGATTGTTTTGTGCAGTTTTCTGTGTTCAAAGTAGTGCATCGCTTATCTGCGCCATTATCATAGATACGTTTATCTGAGGATGAAATGATTTTTAGGATTTTTTCCTGTAAGGAGTAGTAGTAAATATTGTGAGAGTGAAATGAAGTTGTTGCTATTGTAAAATGCGTAGTGTTCGAATGCAGGTAGAGAGTTGAGTCATTTTTACCACTTCCAACGAGCGCTGCTGAGCTAAGTTCGCGGCTCGAGTACCAAACCAGTACCAGTAGTACCACATTCTAGTGAAGAGACTTGATCGCGACCGGTTCAATCGCCAGCTAACGCTGCATAACCAGCACACACGACAATCCCGCCGCGAAATGTTTCCAACTTTCCTATTGTGAGAAGCAAAGAGTCGAAGAAGAAAAATAAATAGTCGCATCTGTTGGATATTTGAATAAGAATAAGGATCACCATCAGCTCACCATCACCATCGTTGAGGCGGAAGAGATGGATTCTAAGAAAGCGAATGCCCGCCTGTGCCATATCATGAAGTGGGACAACTTCGATGGCTACGGCTTCGACCTGCATGCAGAAAAAAGCAAGCCCGGCCAGTACATTGGCAAAGTGGATGCCAAGTCGCCAGCGGAGTCTGCGGGTCTGCGACAGGGTGACCGCATCATTGAGGTAAACGGCGAGAACATCTCTAACAAGACGCACAAGCAAGTCGTCGAGCTCATCAAAGCCGTCCAAGGAGAGACTAAGCTCCTCGTGGTCGATCCTGACGAGGACAGTCCGACTACTACCATCATCCCGGACATCGCTAAGACCGCAACGGACAAATCTTCAAAGGAGTCAAACGAGAACGGCACTCTAAATTTGAATATGACGGCAGCCGAGCTGCGGGCCAAATTGGCCGCCAGAAAGAAGTTCGACCCAAAGAAGGAAACCATGGATTTCAAAAAGAAATTCGACATCATACAGAAACTCTAAAAATACGGCGTCTCAGTGTCCTTCGTAGAAGGAAATACAAAAAAAATATGTATTACGCCTAACAACAGAAAACAAATAATTAAAATATCAGTAATAACGCAGAGGAGTTACGTTATCGAGTGATTAGGAAATTGTTTCTTTTTCTAGCAATAGTTTTCCAATTAGAAATACATCTTTAAGTGCTATATACACATACCTATATACACACATTAATATATAAGCGTTGACTATGTTATACTACAAATAAAAGGATATATTTATATTATTAGAAAATAAATAAATTATTATAAAACACACGATTTACTTGAATTTCGATTTGCGCGACGAGGATAGGGCTCCTTATAATCGCTGAAATCAGGTGAAGGAGAAAACTGAAATTAAATAAATAAATAAGTGCGAACGACCTTCGTAACTCTTTGCACGCGCTTTATTTTTTGGAATTCCATAATACACAAAGTAAAATCGAAAATGTCCAACGCCTGATTTCATCATACCGCGACCGTTCAGGAAATCCCGAATCGCTCGATGAATTCATTAAAAACCAATTACGATTTCCATTTAAACGCTCGCACAATATACGTGAAACAATATACTTGCCAAAGTTTTTTTTGTTTATTTGTTATGAACAATCTAGACATTTTCCGATGTTCTTTGCAATAATACCACAAGATTATTGGTATTCAATATCGTTGCAGGCAAGTTGTAAAAATACCGGTTTATTTAAATAAGTCTACAATTATTTTCAAATGTAAACGTTTCTTTTAACATTTACTAAAATTCAAAATAATCTAATATAAACTGATTCATTTTTGTATCCGTTATATAATAAATATTTTAAACAGTATTTTATTGCCAGAAACGTTAAACATACCGGTATTTTTTAATCAATTTTAATCAATTTATATTTAAACGTCTTATTGATAAATATATAAAAATAATTAGTAATAAACGGGCAATAAACTATATTTCCAACTTTACTCCAAACATAAACTATTTTTATGCCGGTATTGCGCTCAAAACGTTTATCTGTAGGTTAATTTAATCACGAAAACAATAATCAAGTTTATTCAATTATATATTCAATATAAAACAAAACTTTTAAAACAAATATTATTAACGCTGGAAAATGTAAATGCTAATGATTTAACTTTAATACGATTCGAGTTTGCGACAATTTAACAAAGCATATTTCTGATAATAATGAATAATGGCTTGTAGAACGATCTAGCATAAAGCATCTGATTGATGGAAATAATTGTTGGTGTTTGTGATAAACTGAAGGATATTGTGGTATTAGATCATTCATAATAAATCATTATATAGTGGAATGCATTGCAAACTGAGAAGAAAAGATGTATTTTTGTTTTAGAACAATCCTTCAATAAACCAGTCAGTCTTACAGTCACTCACGACACGAATTCTGATAAAGCACTTGCTATCAACAATTATTATTCAGCGCTTTAAACGTTTTTAACTTTTGGTTGCATTATCACCGTGATGGAAATACATACTTTCGACGATTTACTCAATTTTGAATATATATTCGTATTGACCAACAAGTCGTTTTTTGTTTATCAATAGATTGCAATAACGTTAAATTATATAGGAATTTATTTATATTATATAAGATGGAAAACCAATAATGTTTATACGTGGTTAGTATAATAGTTATTGGAAATACCGATACACATTATTTGTATTAACAAAATTTTAGGAATTGGCATTTAAAATAAATGATGAACTATATTTTATTAAAGTAATGCTGATGCTTATTCAAGTATTGATGTCGACTAAAATTAGAAGTTACAACTATTTAAATCTACTTGGATTTTGAATAAAACATCCTTGATAGAAATAATACGTCTTTCAAATTTATAATCGATCGAAATGCCTCTATCCTTGATGCATGGACATGTTTTCTAGTATTACTTATATTTTATTTACACCATTTTTGTGTATTTACTTTGTTTCGAAGCACGCGCTATTATTATTAATATTGCGAAGCACAAGATACATAGCGCTTAGCGAACGCTAAAATAGCACAGGCATACATAGGCAATCAAACAAGGAATTTTCTACGTAATGTTTTCTTCTGTTTTTTCTTATTCTTCTTCATTGCCTGTTATCTCTATCCTTCTTTATTTATTTCTTTTTTCAAATATTGTATGTGAAGGTTGGACGAGTTGGAAGAAACCTTGGGTGTAGTATTGAAAATCGAGATGAAAGTTTCGAAAGGTTGCGCTTATGTTTTCGTCGCGGCGACCACTCAGAAGCGTGTAAAATGTTGTCGGACGCAGATACCGAGGATCACTTCAGTCCGTCCGTTAGGCTGCTAGAGATAGAGAAACCGGAAACGGGAAGTTGCGGGTTTCATCTGACAAGAGGCAAATGGGATCCGTACCCTTGGATCAGCGGGGTAGACGTGGGATCAGCCGCGTACAGTGCCGGGATGAGGGCCGGAGATTGTGTACTTGAAGTGAACGGGGAAGATATTGTGGGTCAAAGGGTATCGGATGTAGGTCAATTGGTGAGGTCGCATCCAGGTCAGGTGTCTCTGTTGCTTTGGAACGCGGGGATCGGAACCAATTGTTCGGCGGATGTGAGTGTGATAAAAGACAAAAAAAAAATGAAACTGATGTGAAAATTTGTAATTGACTTCTATTTCAGACGCTCTGTTGCGGTCCTATGCCAAACAATCTCCAAAAACTGTCGGCCTGCTTATCGTCTGTCTTGACATTTTTAGAATGTCCAGTATGTCTGGACACTGCGATTCCACCTACTTATCAGTGCGACAATGGGCACCTGATTTGTATGCGCTGCAGGGCAAAAAGTGAAAGATGTCCGGTTTGTAGAGTTCGGTTCACCAGTGGAAGATCTTTACTTGCCGATCAGGTATTTGCGCTCATCCGCTTCGCTCAAAACTTTCTACGAATACACTTACAAACTCGTTAGGTATCGTAATTAAACTATTCGTAGGTGTACAACGCCTTCACGGATGCCTTCGAACTACGTGAGGATACGCACGAGGCGCGCTCAGCGAAAATGCAGCAGATTTTCAAGATCAAGTCCAAGAAGGCACCGCCGAGCATTAAAATCACCCAAGCCCACACCAATAAATTCCTGGCCAGGTTGATCGGCAAGGCGTCCTCGGTGGACAACCTGTCCAGCAAACATCCGCAAACCCAACAATTGCTCTCCGACGGCCAGTTCGCATCCAATATGAAAGCGAAATCACTTTCATCCAGCGAGATATTCAACCCAGACAGTTCGTCCATCGTTAGGACGGGGTCAATAAACAGCATTCACCGTACGCACAAACCTCGTACTGGCTCATATCATGGCTCATTTGAAACCCTCCACATCCCCGACATCTCAATGATCTCAGTAAATCCTCAAGAAGGCATTCTCTATCATTGCCCTTATGAAAAACAATGTACCTGCTTAATCAAAGGTAATCTACAAAGTTCAATTGAAACACATTAATTAATTAATATTATTTTCAGGAGCGGACATTATAAACCATTTTAAAATTAACCACTCAGGACCACTGACACAATATTTTAACAACAAACTGCGATTACTCCTATCGCAAATTCCAACAGGAGGCACTTATTTAATATCCATCAACGAACAATTGTTTTTTCTGAAGATTAATCACGAAAAGTAAATTATTGTTTTATTAAAATTTTATAATTCAACATCAATCATTTTTTAGCAAGGTCAAGGGTCGTTTCGGTAATATGAGAATTTGGGTTTGGCTCACTGGCGATAAGAAGCATTCTACAGAAAGTCATCTGCACCTTAACTTCTTTAACGAAGATACGCCAAATGACTCCTTATTGAGCATTCGAGGTGCAGTTTACTCCTTGAGCTCAGTATCCTGGTCTGATATCAACGAAACCAAGAAGGGTGTATTCATCAGTTCGCAGTCCTTACAAGCAATCTGCTCGGCGTCAACAATACTGGAAGCCGAAATACTGTAACATTAATTAAGTGCAAGCATTATTTAAATATTTATTGGTTTTTATTACAAAATAAACATTAATACTGTGGCTACTATTATAAAATTATAATATAATCCGTTTTAAATCTAATGATACTATGTAACATAATAATTAATTGCATGGTAACAACCGACGATATAATCAAATAAATTTAAATTTGAAACATAACAAGAATTACCAACACTGCGAAAGAAATAATTCCCCAAGTCCTACAACTTTTAGTTACACCCAGTTACTGCTGTGTACAGCTGTGTATTGTTGTTACTAGGAAGATGTATAGAAATGAAGTTTTTAATAAAATATTATCTCTTCCAGAAGAGGACCAAAGGAAATTAATAAAATGTAATTACCAGTGTAAAATTATATTATATTAATTATATTTGTTACACTGTTTTCAGGGAGGAACTTTGAGGATGTTCCGAATTTCTTAAAGTTTACAAAAAAAGAGAATGAAGAGATTGTTACTACTGTAATTGAATTGAATTTGATGCAAAAGAAATTAAGCAAAGAAGATTTCTTCCAGACACTAAATCATATTGAACCCCCGAAAAGCTTCCTGAATCTATTTAAGGAGAACATTGCCTCTTTGGATGCATATTGTATACCTTGCACATACAATTGGCGTGTCGACCTCAGCGTTCCCAAAGTGAATGCAGTGTTGATTAATGTAAATCAATTTAATACAAAGACTATAACATTTAGGTTGGATATACCAACATTCCACAAACTTAGATTTAATGTAGCATTAGTTCTAAATGAAATTAAAGAAATTAAGAAAAAATCTAAACTTAAATTAAAGTAATATATTGATAATATGTATGTGTGCCATAAATAAAACTATATTTAAATATATATATATTGTATTTAATCTACATTATTTTGTTTCCTATTGTCTTCACTCTCCGTTTCATCATCATGGCTCTCTTCGTCATTACTATCCAGAAGGTCATCATAATCATCATCCTCACTTTCAGATTCTGAATTGTCCTCACAGTTATCATCAGGCAAGAAGAAGTACTTCAATGGGTCTGCCCAAAGATCATCCTTTATAATATCACATACAATGTCATGTTTGTTGCTATTACAACTTTGTAACCAGTCAAAGAAATTCTCTACTGGTGGACTTCTTTTTTTCCCATTCCTCTTTCTGTCTGTACTTAAATTCATATTTTCTTTCCATTCAATGTTTGTATTCCTTGATGATACAACACCATTATCATAGGAGTTGTGTTTTATTAATTCAGTATTATAAAAGTAGGGATTAGAATGAAATGCAAACACCACTTGATATCCAGTCCTTAAATTCTCATTTTCTAAAACTTGAACATATGATAAGTAGTTGAAGCAATCCTCAACTGAAGTGTCCACAAGCAACTTTAATTTTGGGTGGTTCATAAACTATAAGTATAATAGGAAAACATATATGTATATTGTTAGTTGATTAATGAATATATAATTTATAAAGGATACTGCTATTGCCCAAAAATGAGGTACTGAACTAAGAGCACTGTGTCTTTTGTTATACAATGGCCTTTTTAGACCATCAAATTCTTGTACCACTGTTAATATTTTGTTCATCATACACTTTGCAACATTTTCCAAATCCTTTTGCACCATGCTTGCTTCTTCCAAATAAGATTGGGTATGTTCATCAGCATCTTTCTCTTCTTCCTCAATTTTCTTCATTTTCCTTGAGGAAGGCACATCTGCCATGGTTCAAAACAAACTGGATATCACCACACCACGCGTACGGTCTTTATTAAAGGCAGTACTATGAAAATTCAAAAATCAATAATACGGAACCGCAGCGCCCTCAACGCGAGTAAAAGGCAAAAGGGTGAATTTGAATGAAACAAGAATGGAGGAATTTGGTTAACATAACATGGAGATTAGAGTAAAGGGAATATAAATATAATTAATATAGAATTTTATTGTTATCATTTCATTCATGAATACTCATAAACTTACAGAAATATGATTAACAGATGGATAGAAATAAACTTAAATGAGCAATAGTGAAACCTCAATATGAACCAATAGGGTCTGATTCTAATAGTTAATAAAATAATATATTAATAAAACAGAGTCCAACATAATAATAATATGTAAAATAAAACTTAAAAATTGTCTTTATGGCAAATGTACACAATTCCAGAATAGCGTCACGTATTCAGGCATAATTATATATATATATATTGCCCACGTAGGGCCGGCAGCTTTGTACATGAACAGTGGATGCCAACCCTTAACTGCACTTGGATTCGATGCGATACGATGTGTTCATCTTTTTTTCATTTCATTTTATCATCAACAGACAAGATAATATACAAAGTAATATAGTTCACATCATATTATTGCCAGGTTACTTCATTAGTAATATCAAAAATAAAACAAAATTCTCTGCAACTAACACGCACTCCACTCAACATCATTATCATCATCATCATAGTCATCAATCAGCATTGTCAACATATTAACTTAAGTTATAGTTATTAAGTCAGCACCACAGCGTTAACGTTAGGTTCGGTTATTTTGGATTATAATAGGGTGGCTGTTGAGTGTGCGGAGGTCCTGGACCTGGACCCATGGCCTGTCCTCCCATTTGACTGCGAGTTGTCGTCGCATACAGTTGCTGCTGGAAATTGTGGAACTGTTGTGCGTAATTTGGGTCAGCCGTTGTGGGTCCTACGAATGGGGAATTTTTAAAGCTATTACTCTGACCCATTGAGGGCGGCAAGGGTTGGCTTGCATCGGGAGCACCCATGCCCATGGGGCTCCCTTTAGATCCGCTTACAAACATTTGAGAATTGGGATTTGGCATGTTAGGTGGACCAGGATTAAACATACCATCTCCTCCGGGACCTCCGTTATTTGGGGGACCATTAAATCCCATTTGCGGCATTCGAATCATACCAGGTGGGGGTCGCATGGGTCTCATCATAGGCATCATGCCTCCGGGCATCCCCATGGAAGGTCCCATCATCGGCCCTGGACCGTTACCCATTGGAGCACCCATCATTGGACCGACACCCATAGGACCGTCCTGCATGGGAGGCCCATCCATATGTCCCATATGACCCGACATTGGACCGCCTGGTCCTGCCATTGGTCCACTATTCGGGCCACAATTCGGAAAGTATTGGAGATTTTGTGATGGCATCTTGTTATCGATGTTGGATAGAGGGCTTGTAAATCGCAAAAATTCGAGACTAGGTGGACCTCTGGGACCTGGAGCGTTCCCAACTTGTGATTTCGCAGGCATATACTGGATTGTGTTTGGAGCATTCGGTTTCACTTGAACATTAGCGCCGTTGTATGGGTTTGGACCAGGCGGACGACCCATCATTCGCGGCATTGGCATATGATTAGGAAAGGCACCTTGCAATTTTGGAGATAGAGAGCGTAACGGGCCCATCGGGGAGTTGGCATGAAAACCGTGAGGAGGACCCTGCATGGGAATTCCCATCATACCAGACGCCTGGTCCATGTCGCCCATTCCGTGACAGCCACCCATGTCCATCATGTGCATTGACGGGGACCCAAAGTTCATCATTCCAGATCCTGGATTTCCTTGCCCATTCAATGAACTAGCCACGCTATTTGTTAACTGTTGGCTCATTTGAGCAAGCGAAGAAATCGGATCGAAATGCGAGACTTTTGGATTTCCCGACATTGTACTTGTGCAATTTGGATTTAATGGCACGTTGTCACCGCGCCCACAGCCATAGTTCGGCATGTCCAGAGGGCTCTTTCCTGACGGCGATACGTTCACGAAATTGCCCATTTTCGTACCGGGAGATGCACTCGGCCCAGGGAACCTAGTCACATCCATCATGTGTGGTGTAGGTGATGGGTACATTTCACTTTTGACTGGATCATTCAATGGTGGCCCAGACGTCTGCGGACTTAGTCCTGGACCTGATCCACTCAGCCTCGAAGGTTTATCTCCTGTAAATCGAAAAATCTGTTTACTTCTCTTTTTCTTTTAAAATAAGAGAAAATAACTAAAATAAAATATGTGCATACCTTGAGCTGTTGGAGTGTGAGGGCTCGGTACTTGAAATCTGCAGCCATCGGAAGGTGTTCCTGGAAATCTCGGACCCACATCAATAGACGTTGGTGTATTTGGACCCGACACTCTGGTATGAGTCATATCTGAATTCCCCGGGAAACCACTGTCCATAGTTGTCGGTAAAACACTGGAAATGAGGTATACATATAAAACGATAACACTATTTCGAAAATACTTACGGTGGTGAAATCATGTTGCCTTCTTTATTTAAACTTGTATTTGGTTGCTTCTGTATTATTAATTCTTGGCCTTCAAAAGTATTTAAATATTGGATCTGCTGTGGAGATGGAACTGGCATGAGATTGGGTTCTTTAGAAGCAGTATTGGCGACGCTGGTAGGAACAGATGGGTTCGTAGTCATCATTTCCTTTGCTATGGATTGGAGGGTTCTAGTAAATAAGTTGTCACCTGAAAATGAATATGAGGTTAGCAAAAACTTAAACTAAATATTAATGATCAAAATCAATTACCTGGCCTTGCATGAGTAGTTGTTTCTGAAGTACTTGTGGTTACGCTAGGAGATAAATGTGATGAAACTGGTGTGCCAGGATTACTGTGATTGTGACGTGATGGAGAGTCTTGTGATGTGGGACTTTGCCCTGTGCTCATATGTCTATTAAGTCCAAATGGCCTGTTAGAGTCAGCGGGTGAATTCAATGCGGATGAAGCCCTTGGCGAAGGCAATGATAAATTTGAAGTGGGGTTGTTCGGTGATGCGGGACTTGGGCTTTGTAACGCTATTGGAACACTAGCGGATCTAGGAGTTTGATGATATGGTGGAGGCGGACCTTGAAGGCGAGGTCCTGTTGCCGTTGCAGCCCTAGGAATCGGTTTTCCTTTATCAAAGTAGTTCTGTTGCATCTTAGGCCAGTCCATATTTGAATGCATCATGTTACCAGAATTTTGAGGCCCTGGTCCTGGCATATTGGACTGAGCTTGGCTCCCAGAAATCATTGTTGAGGGCATGTCTATTGGCTCACTCACTGGTGGAGGACCAGTTGTGGGTGCTCCACTTGTTGGTGTACCTGTTGGGTTAGTGTTTGTTGCTTCAGGAAACAGCATCTCCTGCATTTTTCTCAGGGTTGACAGCTGAACCTCACGGTGCTGTCTTTGTTGAGGAGTAAGATCTTTATCAGGCACTTTAACACCCTGCAATGAGGGTTGCACATTTGCAAGTGATGGACTACATGAGTCCATGTCTGGGACATCTGGTAATCCATTACTGACACTGTCCAAACTTTCCAGTTGATGATTGTTTTTCTGATCCCATGGCATATCACCATCCCCAAGACCAACCATGTCCTCCAAACCTTCTGGGCCCAAAAAGTTATCCAATGAAGGCTGACTTTTCGGTCCAATGCCAGGACTGCGCTTGCAGTTATTCTTCATCACACTATTAAGCCACTGTGCAGGATTCTGTCTATTGAATTGAGTAATTTTAAGGGGGTTTTTCTCGAGATATTTTTTTGTTCCAGGTTGGGCACAATGGTAAGCAATTATTGAAGGGAACCGGCCATGTATAACTTCTTCAGCACCAGAATTTGCCAGCACTGTTGAGAAGACAAATATTTGACTCTGCTGCTGCATATATTGCACTTCCATGCTACTAGGTTGTTTGTTTATAACATTGCTGGCCAATGGCTGAACTCCATCCGGTGGCTGCACTGGAGCACTAGAAGGTAGATTCAATGAGAAGGCACCACGGGGTATATCAGGATCTATTTCCTCTTTGAGTGCAGCATTCGAGGTGTCAGTTGTTGATGGGGTATCCTCAGTTTCTGTTTTTAATTCAGTGCAGCCATGCAATGAGCCCAAATTAGTTGAGCCAATAACACCACCATTCTTGGTCACCGGCCTACCTGATTCCTTTTTCACATTAACATTGCTACTAGTTGGGTCATCCTCCTTCTTCACACGGACATCAGAGCTGGGGGAATCCTTGTCAGAGCTGCCCGGCTCTTCTTTGACACCATCTGATCCTTTTTCGTGCTTTTCCTTGATCATCTTTTAAATTAACACCAGCCACCACTAGTCATGAAAACAGTTAGCATGATAACATTCGCGCCGCTAGTCTTTTGTATTCACAGAAAAGCATTACTCCGTGCTCTCGTTTCGTTTAAATATCGAAATATAATGTTTCTCATCACATATGTTCTAATGTTTTTATTTGCATTCCTGCAGTTTTTATTTTCATCTTATGGGTTATAACCAAGAGACGCACACAGACAATCACAGAGTAGCCGGCTACTGCACGTACACTAATTTCGGAAGACCTCCGTATCCATCATCCGCTGAACCCATTGGCATTCATTATTTATTAAATATTAAGGTTTAGATAATAATAAAAAGTTTTAATAAAAATCTCACATCACAAAATGCCAAACTGTTCACACGCGTTGCTACCAACCTTTGCATTCTAGCAACCAAAATCCCCGCAAACAAACTTCAATGCAATGTTGCCAGAGCAAATGATAGCCATTCCAACATTCAATAACTTTACCGTTCCAACAGCTCGTATAAAGCACCAACAACTTTCAACTGCGCCCTTCTATCCATAATAGAGTATTCCAATTCCCTCGTTGAAAACATGCTTCCTACATCTACTATTCTTGATTGTAGAGTAATTGTAAACTGCTTCAATGCTGTTTGCGTGCAGAAGTTGGGCGACGCGGAGGAGCGTAACGAAAATATCTTCACATACAATTTGAACAAGTCGAGTTTTGTTTATGTGATTTGGCAACATGTCGCGAGTGGCCATATTGTTCACGTGATGCAAATTGTAATGGCTGCAGTTTTTCAGATGTGTTTTTGTCGAAGCGTACTCGCAACAGAAAAAGAATTTTTCGTCGAATTGCGAAAGCCACAGCGCTCTAAAAACGGCGACGCGGTCCGAATCGCGACACCATCATGGATACTACCATGGGGTGCAGATAATACATCGAACTACCGATGAAGTGTACGAGGAAATAGCGCGCTTATTTCACACCTACTATAACCTCACTTTGCCTCCGTTCGAATGTTATTGTTTATAGTTTTGTATTTTGATTATACTGGATGAATTTTATTTGGCCCAAATCATTAGATAGTTATGTATGTTTCTTTGTAACATGGGTGACGTTGTTGCTGTGAATAATGAAAACGGAAAAGATGCGCCTTCGCCCTCCAAAGACAAACTCTTCGATCCCTCTGTGGATATGCTAGTGAATGATTTCGATGATGAGAGAACACTCGAAGAGGAGGAAGCTCTTGCTGCTGGGGAGTCTGAAGACCCAAATGCAGAGCTTTCCAGTCTGCAGAAAGTAAGATCTCAAATACCATGGTTTGTCCGTTGTACTTCTACAGAAGCCATGCATAAACATGGTCCATTTACTATTATTTATGTACAATTTTTGTAGAGCTGTCAACTGCCAGCAAGCAACATGTTTGTAGAGTAATCCCCAAGCATAGTGCATGAAGAACATATGAACATATGATTCGATACTGCAAATACAATAGGATAAGCTTTATATCTACAATACAATATATATATATATATATATCTATATCTATATATTAAAATTTGCTATGTGAAATCTTATGAATATACAACCCTTTATGTGTATTCCTATTGGAATACAGTATTTATCTAAGTGGAATGTCTTTTTATTTATCACATAATTCAAAATATATAAGGCTATTATTTTAGAAGATTGTAATACAGTACATTAAGTAATTATATAAAATTAAAATATTGTAGAAGTAATGTCTGTTCTTATAAAGCCATACTCAACAGTTGCATTTGCTTGAAAGTTGTTTTACTTAATTTATTTTTTTTGTAGAAGGTAAGTAAGAATACTAAGATTTCATTATATATTGCTATTCAACTTTATTAAAAGTTTCTTCTAGATTATTAATTAAATCAAATACTCCCATATACTTTATTGAATTTGTTTTTATTCAGTATAATTAAATATTTTTGTAGGAGAGTAACATGCCTTTGGAGGAACTCCTGAAACTATACGGGTATCATAATGAAAACCAGGAAAATGAGAGTCCTATTGAGGAAGAGGATGAGGTGGATCCAGAACCAATGGAAGAGCAGGAAAGTGAGCCGGATCCACCTGAGCAACCTTCCGGTCTTCATGTTTTATATGAACCTATTACCGATCTTGAAGATGCATCACGACTATTGCGATGTAAGTGAAGCTTATGTGAAATTGACAGTTAATTATATGTTAATTCTGTTGAATTATAGCTGTTTCGCGTGTTAGCGAAGAAGAAGAGGAAGATTACGACTACAGTCCCGACGAGGAAGAATGGAGAAAGGTTAATAAGGTTATTCTCATTTTTCAATTCATCTATCGTTCATCTCACTCTCATCTCGGTTATTCCTTGTTTAGAATATTTGGTAATGACATTTTTTCAGACTATTATGGTGGGAAGCGATTATCAAGCGCAAATACCGGAGGGACTATGTCATTATGACGATGCGCTGCCTTACGAGAATGAGGATAAACTTTTATGGAATCCTTACATTTTGAACGAATTAGTGATTGAAAACTTCCTAAAGAAAGCCGCAATTGTGAATAAGTCCGTCATACCTATGGGATCACAGCTTAGAGATGACGAGCAAGCCTTGTTCTTGCTCCAGCAATGTGGTCAAAATGTGGATGAAGCAATAAGACGTATTAGCATTAACACTTTGCCGAACGCGGACGCGATGAGTTTGTGGTCCGAGGAAGAATGTCGGAACTTCGAGTCCGGTGTCCGGACTTTCGGTAAGAATTTCCACCAGATTCAACAAAACAAGGTAGCTCACGACCATATCAACATCAATAAATAAATCTATTCTGATATGATATATATGATTTTTAAGGTACGAACAAGGTCCGTGGGTGAGTTGGTGCAGTTTTATTACCTTTGGAAAAAGTCTGAGCGCCACGACATATTCGCAAACAAGTCGCGACTCGAGAAAAAGAAGTACGCGTTACATCCAGGCCTTACAGACTTTATGGATAGATTTTTGGAGGACCAGGACGGCCGAGATAGGAGTTCGTCGCCAAATGTACAATTCAGTTCAGGTGAAAATAACAAAACTCCGCAAGCCCCTCAAACTCCGAAGTCTTTTTCAGAAGCGTAGTTGTTATTATTTATTGTTAACCAAAATTTCAAATATATATTATATATACATATATTTTTATATGCGCTATATAGAGGTCAAACACACAGTATTTACATATAATTAAAAAACAAACAAACAAAACAAGAAAAAGACGTTCATAATTCATGAGACTTCTATACAATACATTACAACTTAGACATTCACTCAGAGCAGAACAATATTTCGAAAGACGAGGTTCCTCAAATTTACTACAAAGATTCGATTCCGATTTTTATGCATATATGATATTTGGGAAATTCTCAAGAGAAATAGTCACGATTGATTTATTACAATTATAATTAATTCTTATGACGCCAGTTTTAGTGCTAACTAATAGCGTTGTTCTTAGTTGCCGGTCAACAAGATCCAATGATTTTCAAGCATTTTCCCAAATAGCATGTATCAAATATATAGATATATTTTTTTATATAATTTAGTGTTTAAGTAGACTTACGCAATAGCGATGGAAGAAAAATATTGTTTTCAAAGTTTCGCGTTTTTTAAACAATTTTAGGATCGAGCATCCACTTCAGGGTAGAACTTCTTTCAAAACAATATTTTTTTTTTTCGGAGACATAACTACATGAGGTGTTCAACGTTCATTACACTCAGTAAACTGGAGGATATTATAAGCAATATTTACACATTTTTTAAAAATAATGAAACTATGTACAAATTTTGTAACACCAAGTTAATACTATATATACATATATATCTTTACACATTTATATTTATATGTTCAATGATGTAATAACAAATTGTTGATTCATATATATATTTACAGATAATGCCATTGGGTTTAGTCGCTTACAACGGCGTCCCATCACAAATACATTGAATGTAAAACAAAAATACTATTCTTTGATCGTAGTCAAACGACAAACCAACATGACTCGTTTGCCAAGTTTGCAAATCTGATGAAATTTCGCAGCGAATTCAATTCTATTTTTGTAAAATACGGATTATATAATCCGACGAGTTGTGTAAACAACTTTCGATATTTTCAATTGTATATGTAATGTAAAGTAAACCTTATTATTTATAGGTGAACTAAAAAAAAATGTTGGTCGAATTCAATGTAGGTGGATTTATTTATTTTAAACAATTGTATGACA
Organism: Nicrophorus investigator; assembly: GCA_963457615.1. Lineage (NCBI taxonomy): Eukaryota > Metazoa > Arthropoda > Insecta > Coleoptera > Silphidae > Nicrophorus > Nicrophorus investigator. The sequence continues at coordinate 10,612,301 of OY735146.1, forward strand.
CGTGTATAAATAATATATTTATCATTAGATCGGTTAACGGCTAAAACAGCAAATAAACAATAAAAACAATCAAGAACAACAGCTGACAATTTGTTATTGTTAATATTTATAGGAGTCGTTGTTGATGAAGTGCCCTAGAATTGTATTTTTGTTACAAGGTAAAAAAAAACATTGAACACCCTGTGAATAAATGTATTTATATTTTATTTAAATAGTTCATAGAATCATTTCAATTCATTATCTAAATAAAGACAAAAACAATGATTATTTTGTAAATAATTGTAAATTCATAAAGAATAATTTATATATGTTAAAAATCAAATGAGAAAGACGAGAAGAAACAAACTTAATGTTTTATATAATTTTGATTTACTTTAACGATTTACATTTCAATTAATTTTTATGGTTTCTTTTCATATCTTTCGGTTAAAATCACAGTTTTCTTTTTATTTATTTTTGTTAATTTTTCGATTTATCCTTTATTTTCTTTCTGAAATGAATTATAAAGAAGGCCTGTATTATAAATAAGAGATTTTTTCGAACTAAAACAAGATATTTTATTTATTTCAACCTCTATTGTAAAGACGCTAATACTGATTAAAGTACAAAAATTTAAGATAATTTAACATTGGTATTATTCATTATTTTTTATTTCTTGTAGAATGTAAAACTAGCAGAGTATTCAAACAACAGTTATATAAATAACACATAATATTGTTTCTTCAAAAAAGAACACAAGAAGACATTTAATATAAAAAATGTTAACGAAACGAGTATTGCACTATAAAAAAGTTACTCTGTCAGTAGTTAAAAAGAGATAGAGTAAATCAGCTCAGTCAAACCGATGTCTTTGGTGGGTGTGGCGTAATTGACTCATCTCCTTGTGATATGTGATAAAAAGGGGCTGGAGCACGGATCTTCAAAAAAATCTCGCATGTTTCCGAAGGGACTGGAAGTATGTGTACTTTGCTTTCGTTTATTATTAGTTTTTTTTCTTTTATTGAATAAGGAACGAAGAGAATGTTATTGAAGTGCTATAACACATGTTTCGTATTATTAGTATTATAATTATTATTATTATTATGATTTGTGGTTTTATCTTTTTTCTTTTTTTTTTGTTTAAATGAATGGAACTACAGCTATAACGATGAACCACACACACTTAGAGCTTGGACATACACACGCACACGCACACAAACAGTTTGAGATCTGAATGTCGATTAATGCACGAAACCCTTGGCCTACCTAACATTCAAAGTTTAGAGAAAATACTTATGACAAAAAAATATCACCATTTACCCTGTGCAAGTCTCTGTTGTCGAAATGCAAGTGACCAACTGTACTCAAGCGGACAGACTTGCTAGGTACTAGCTGAACATATGGTACAGGTACACAACATGAATACACAGTGACGGAAACCAATCAGAAGCCGCCCAGATATGGCGGATAGCCTGGCGGATGCGCCGGTTGCGGATAGCTGTAGTAGGGATAATTAGGACTGGGTACATGAAGACCTGGACCATAGCCCTGTCCGTAAGGTATTTGCGGATACGGCAGAGGTACCGGCTCGTATGGACTACTCCAGGTGGGCGTCGGATATATGGGATAGCCGGAACCACCCGAATAGTTATACGGCACGGGGCTGGACCTATTATAGTTGCTGTATTGGTTTGAGTACTGGTCGGAATTCTCGCACATCGGGGTCTCGCCTTCAGTTATACTAGGAATCTGGTCAACCAGCGACTCTAAACCGGATAGACTTTTGGAGGCCATGTCCTGCGGCTGTCTAGGCGACGGGTAATGTTGTGCAATCTGATGGTGATCCGATGGCGCCTCCATAGAATACGTGTGATAGGGATAATGAGGTTGTTCACTGTTGGAGGATGGCGTGGGACTGCCTAGCCGGCACTCTGCTTCCTCGGCCATACTCGTGGGCGGATCAAAGTCTGGCGGACCTAAGCTGGGCGACGCCGGAGAGCCCAGCTGCTCAGAACTGATGGCCGCGCTGATCTCCGAGCTAAGATCCGAGTGTGTGAAAGGTTGCGAATGTGGCCGAGGCGACTGGCTGTATTGAGGTCGAGGTGATTGACTATATTGGGGTCGAGGCGACTGGCAATACGCCGCCGGATGCTGAGGTGGATACAGATTGCTCGAACTGTTGGGAGGCGTCAATGCCGGACCCATCTGATAGTAACTGTTCGGAGATTGGATTGGTGATGGACTAGAGAAACACTTGGATAAATTGGTCGATGTATCTAGCAGTGAATCGGTTTCATCCATCTTGATCTTTTTAGGCCGGCCTCGTTTCTTTTTCGGGAAATCACAGTTGTTATTTTGCATCGGGGGTTTCCTGATCACCGGCTTCGGGGTCGTCACCTCGCCTTCCACTTTCACCTTCTTCGGTCTGCCGCGCTTCTTCTTGCACGGCACTATAGTACCGTCCTCGTTCTTGATCACAGCATTGCTAATGTCTGTAAGCTCTGACGAGAAAGGATCCGGCTTCGGTTCGGCCTCGTAGCAGGACTTCACTCTCGGCTCACTAAACACCATTTCCGACTCATCAATAGATGCTACAATACCGTTCAAGTAATCCCTAAACTTCTTCAGAGCCGAGTAAAATGGCACTTTGTCCGCAGCCCTTGGCAGTTGCGCGCATCTCGCACTCGACGACGGCATCACCCACATATACTGAAACAACAAACGGAACATGTAAGCAAAAATGATGTACGCTCGCACACGTGCATCATAGGCTCTCGCTAAGGAGAGGAACTTTCTCTTACTGTATTCGTGCCTTCGATAACATCTGGCTGTCTACCAAACTTAAAGTCCTTCTTCCCAGAAAACACTTCATATATTAATTTACCATTGAAAACCGCGATTTTAGGTCGAAACTTCCGTAACTTTTCTAACAGTATTTGACTACCCTCTTTAATTTCTTTACGCGTTAAATCGGCACTACCCTTCGTCGCTCGTGAAACCATGTTCGTAAAACCGATGCCGACTTGAAGTAACTTGTAGTCCTCATCGGCAGACATCTGTTGCGGTGTGAGTCCGGACAAATAAAGACATTTCCAGAAATGATTGCCCGGTCCAGCATAATGATGACCCTTGTACGCCGCAAACAATCCGGGGTTGATCCCGATCTGAAAAGCGAATTAAAAAACGAAAATAATAGCTAGAATGAGAGCAGATCATTGATTACATACAATTATAATATCTAAATTCATTGTGAGATGGTCGGGTAGTGTTCGCTTGGACACCTCTTCCTCGGGCATGCCGTTGAAGCGGTCATGCTTTTTCCGCTCCTTGACCGGCCTAGGAATTCCGTGTACGTCCTTTACAAATTCCGATCTGTAATAGAACACTATATAAAATACACGATTTAATTGCACTGCGATCGCACGCCCGCTCCACATACTCTTCTTTCAACTTCTTCTTTCTGCCGCGCTTCTTTGGTCCGGGAAGCATCTGGTGGATCGCCTGCGGTCCCATCGGACCCATGCAGTTGGCATTCATCACAGCTTGTTGTTGTTGTTGCTGCTGTTGCTGCGGCTGGGGAGCCATCTGCAGCATCGGCATAGGGTCATCGTCGATGAAACTGTAGGGGTCATCCATCTTCTCGCACTTCACCTCGTGGTTTACCGCATTGTTGGACAAGAGCATATCTGCGCTGGTCTCGTAACCATCGTCTTGGGGTTCCAACTTCATATTACTGGAGAACAAAAAAAATATAGGTGGAAACCATGAATGATCGGATTCTATTTGAACGCTCTATCGAGTGGGTGGAGTTTCACGTTAGGAGTATTTTGGTTTGGAACGACATTGGATGACTCAAAGATGACATGTAAGGTTAGATAATTGCGATCGGAAGCGACGGACCTATCCCGGAGGTATTAGCCCCGACTACTAACGGCTGGTAAATTGTTGTTATTTTCTGGGATTTAATGCGTGCTGGTAATCGATTGGGTTGTGGTTTCGGGCGCTCACATACGCCCTGTACTCTCGATTCGCCTTTTTTCTCTCGGAGTTAGGTTACTTCACTTTTTGTTTTATATTCCGCCACACTGTATTTTCGGATACGCGAACGAAAGTAGGTAAAGTATAATATTATTATTCAGTTTTTTTTTTCGATAAAGAAAGAAGTAGAAAAGTAAAACAATGTATAATAATAATACTTGAGTGTACTTTATTTTGGCCGAGGAAGATAAAGCAAAGCCTGATAAGGTGCGAGCACATACATGCTGTATATGTTTACATTTGCGCTAATGGGATAAGCGTGTTACTGGGAGGTTTTAGTTCGATCGAAATTATTATTTTTGCAATCTTTATTTTCTTACATACTGATGAGATGAGGAAGATGATGAAGAGTGGGAGGAGGTGTGGTATAGGTGATGCTACTCACAGCTTGTATTTGTTGGAGAAGCTGACGGGGTGGTTGTAAGTGTCGTAGGCCATTGGGATGGGTCCTCCTGGTCCCAAGTTGGACATGGAGGAGTCCGTAGGGCCGCCACCGCCCGTTTCCATGCTAGCACCCAACAGTGAAGTGGACTCGCGGAACAGCGTAGCCACCTGCATCGGAGATGAAGTGAATCGGCCTTGGCGGTCGCGCCGCCACCGAGCTCCGCAGCTACAGGCTCGGAACGAAACACTTCTTCGCCTATACTTTACATGTAAACTTAGTCGCGCACAGACACCTCCACTGCCAGGAAAAGCCCCACAACAACCTCAACCTCACCCTTTAAAAATAGTCCCAACCCTGTGATTGGTTCAACGAACGTTTCGGAAAAATCAATAGGACGTTATCGGCCTGTGTATTTTTGCCTCGACTTGCCTCCCGTGCTCATTGTCGGTGTCTCCGTCGGCGTCGCTCTTTTCCCCGACGCCCGACCTTTCTGCTTTTTACGCTGGCGCATTCTGTTCAAAAACTGGCAGACCAGAGAAAAATGCTAGCAGGATGCGCGCTCCCACTCGCTACCCATCGCTACCACCGCTGCTTCCTTCTTCCCCCTATTTCCCGCTAGAGGGCTAGAGAGGTCCATGGAGGTCCACAAACCACCTTCCTTCACCTCGCCGAAACTCTGCACGGACTTCACACCATTCATCCACACTCGACGACCTTCGCTACATCCATTACCGTTTTATTCTCTCTGTTTCTTTCCTTCGTTTTTAGGTTTTGGTTCTTTTCGCAATCGTTTTCACCTCGGCTTGCATCACCTACCCGTTTCCACCGCCACCTTCTTTCGACGCCATCCACCACTGCACGCACGCCCATGTCTCTCCGCTCTGTATTCACATTCTGATTCTTGATCTGCTCAAACTTTGTTTCTTGCATAAGTCCTTTCACAATTTGTTGCTTGCCAAGGACGACCGCTTTCTTTTCCATTTCTAATTTCCTTCGAGCCAAAAACGTGCAGAAATCAAGCAATTAATGTGCCAAACCTTCAATTTAATAAATTCAATTACGTCGATTTTAAACTTCATTCAATTATAATAACAACAATACAAATGATATAAAAATGAAGGATTTTTAAATCATTTATATAGTATGTCCTTGAAAATATCCAATTTGTAATTTTCTTCCACTAAGTAAAATATAACTTGAATTGTGAAAAAATGATGAAGTGTGCAAAATAATTTAAAACGATTTTATTGTACAGCATTTAAGAAATAATAAAGAACACTTTAAAAAAATCGATATTTAAGAGAAACAACTTCAATTTGTTTCCTCATTTATAATTTTCGTAATGAATATAACAGCAAGTACTAAAAAATATAATTTTGATAAAACATTTGCAATAAACCGTATTGTAATAGATAGATGCAAGAATTTATAAATATTCTCTATGTAAAAAATATATTTAATGACGTTTCTCTAAAATTTTGCAATAATTCCAAATCGTAATGTTGTCATTAACGTTAGTAAACATTATAAATATTTCAATTTAAAGCAAAATTATTATTATTGTCAATGTATCCAAACAAAATAAGTTTTAAAAATATCACAAAGTCGGAAATTCCAAGAATGCTTTTCACTAATCGTTATATTTTTGATGTCCGACGCTCTCTGGTGCTAAAAGAAGCAACTATAAAAACTCTATTTGTTTGGTCATTGAGGAAAGAGTTTGAGACTATAAATATACATAATTTGTTGTTCAACTGAAATAAACAGTTTCATGCTCTTTAGATACTAATTGAAATAGTAGTCTTCACTCTATTAACGTACTAACAAATATCAAATTTTAACTGAAACTCCAGAAAATTGTTAAAAAATATACACTTATCCTTCGAGTACAATGTGCAATATCTATAAATACAAAATAAATATTTTTATTTTTCATTATACAGACTGCAGTAAACTTACTGATAAATATTTCAATAATAAAAATCGTATATCGGTGTTATAACTTATGATCAAGATCTGTTTGTGGATATTACGCATCCTGTCATCTTTATACCTGATGGTAAACAAATGAGATTACGATACGTTTATCATAAAATATAATGATTCAAACGCATGTGATTTTTGTGAAGCGAAGAACTGGTTTTTCAGAAAATAATGATTCAACTATTTTCTAAATAACAGTCATGTTATTTCATTGGAATTTTATATTATATTTGAATTAAAGAGAGTACTTGTTCAATTGGTTACTTTAATTAAATACCTCGAATTATTCTCCATGTAACAGTAATCACTCATGTTGACCGAACGTTGATGTATTGCATTTTTCTTAAATGTTGAAGCAAATACACTGTTTATTTTAAAATAATTGATTTCAATCCTGATGCAGAATTGTCTAATAAAACGACAAATTGGAAAACGAAAACCTCGAACACTTATTTGAAACTATTTGATTTCTTCTTTTAAACTATTACGTGATAATTTCTTGTTATCTCATGGAAATATTCTTGGTTCGTCTCAAACGATATCAGGAATATATCGTCTATTTATGCCGTAAATAAACATTTAAATAAAATGATAAAAATAATCATTAACAATTTTACTCGAGTTTTCATCATGTGATGAAAAAAATAAAGTTAATGGGATGTAATAACGTTTATATATTGTATATTGAATTGTTATGTTTTTACCATTCAGTATAAATAAAAGATAATTATCACAAGGAAAAATTCGTTGGCTTAAAAAGGAAATTATTTTTTTATATCGAATATTTGTACGTATTTACTTAAACTTGATATATACGATCAAATAAATATTCAGGTCTAAAGCATCAAATTATCGACGTTGACTTGACCCAACGAACTTAATCGGAGAATATAATGGTTCAAGTGAGTAAATATTGATAATTTTTCAGTATATAATTACAAATTCTATACATTGGAGCAGACAATTGTAGTTGTATGTCATTTTATATAACCTTTTCGTTAAATGCTTATAAAAGTTGTAATTTTTGTTGTAATTCGGTGATCCGAAAGGTTTGAGAATCTAACTGAAGATTGGAATTATGGTGCATTTTTGAGAACCCAAATGTATGCATTAATTACATCGATTAGGTAGATTAATCGTGTACGGTAATTATTTGAATTAGATGTAATTAGTGATTGTAAACAATGAATTATATTATGAAAATTTCACAAGTTTTTCTTTGCATATTGCGCGTGCAAGCGAAGGTGCAGTTTGGTGAATAATTCAGGGTCGAGGATAAAAAAAAATTACAGAGTCGATACTTTTAAATGGTTTTAATGGCGGTTTGGGATACAAACAATTCATGTAATGTACATGGAAAAAATGTATGGTACGAATGCGCGCGTCGCGACGGCGCGTCCATGGTGTTATGGTGGCGCTGGCGTCGCCAGAGTTTGACAGGTTGCCAGATTTAGAATGAAAAGGGGATAACGAAAGAACCGGAGGCTCATTGGAAAGCATCTTCCAATCGAAACGAATCCGGGGTCTCCATCATTAGCATCCGACGGTGTCAACTTTGTTCGTGGGGTCTGGGTTATCCGGTTTGTCTGTGTACCATTTGGTAAACTTGGTAGGCAATCGCTCACGCTCTCTCTGTAAGCGGAAGACGGTGGTATCGCATACAGATACACACGGCCAGGTACATTCATGCCTACTGCTGGCGAGCGAGGAAGATGTTTTTGTGGACCGTCAGCGGCTGTTAGCAACACCGATGGTTATTTAAATGCGTGACGATTATCGTACAACGACTATAACAACATGGGTAACTGTTTGAAAAGGGCCACCACCGATGATATTTCGTTGCTGAGGGGCAGCGATAGCGTTCGCGAAACGTCATCGGATCAGCTGGGACCTTCACCCTACCAGGTAAGGTACTGGTCATAGTATACCTGTACATACACACCTACCATATCCGTATCCCGCTATATTTTATGACATCTTATCACTGTAAAGCAATATGTGTCCGCTATTCTTTTGTTGTCCTGCCAATGGCTTCGCTGTATATGCATATGCAGATAAGACCATTGTCCTTCACGCAGCACATAAACAGGCACACTCGCTTGCACTCACACATGTTCGCGAACACATACAGATACGCGAAAAGGCAAACCTATAAAGGACTTGACAACAAAATCAATTTAATAATCCCATTGACCCCAACCGCTAAGGCTTCAAAACAATAAATCCACTTTGCAACCAAAAACGGAAAATCACAAATATCTTGTATGTACTTTATATATATATATATGTGTACATGCTCAAGCAGCAATCACATGATCAATTACGTTTATTGTTTAATAACAACGTTTGTTATTGTAGGAGACACTGCCAATTCAAGCAGCCTCTCCTGTCTATCACCCTTCACCTAGTGTTACTCGCTCTGTGGGCCAGCTGACTGAGGAGGAGCAGGTGAAGATAGCCAAGAGGATTGGCCTGATTCAGCACTTACCAACCGGCACCTATGACGGATGCAAGAAGGCCAGGGAGTGTGTGATATGCATGGTGGAGTTTATTGTGGGTGACACCGTCCGTTACCTACCCTGCATGCATACTTATCATAAGAGCTGCATCGATGACTGGCTGATGCGCAGCCTCACCTGTCCAAGCTGCATGGAGCCAGTCGATGCTGCACTGCTGACCAGCTATGAGACCAACTAAAACAAATAAAAATAACAAAAAAATAATAATATAAAATAATGGCCAGTGCCTTGCAACTGATAGTGAAACTCTGTGATCTGAACTGTCTCTATCTATTGAGTGTGAATGTACTATCTTTTATGTTGGTAAAGATGTAACAACAAGAAATTTCTTTATTGATGAAAGTGGTATTTGAGTGGCTGTGAACCCGTCCCAAGTTGGAAATACCTAGACCATCAAACGTCCGTAAAAGAAGTAAAACAAAAACACAAAAAAAGCACATTGAATGAAGTAATCAATAACAATAATCAACTAATGAAAACACATCACACACTGAAAATAGGTATCTCTTATCTTTGGACTGGCTGGATTTGTATAGAATATATATTATAAATTGAGTATATAATATATTTGTATGAAACTATACACATATATTATAGGATTAAAGGAAAAGATCTGTTTTTATATTATATTCCCAGGCTTGGTTTTTAAGTTAGGGCACTCTTGCACAGAATTTGTTCGAAAACGAAACTAAAAAAAAATGTTTAATATCTTCAAAATATTTTAGTTACACGAAAGTTGAGATTGTCTTAACTTAAAAAAATATATATTTCTTAGATGCGAGCAGGGAACGTCCACTATTTTTTTATTCGTCAATTCGTTAGTAGTGGTTCTATTTGAGTTTCCTTATTTTTAATTATAATTATAAATATTATTTTATAATTTTAGAGATACTATTTAGTGATATAATTTGTGCTTTTAATTTTATGTAATTAATATATATGTATATTTATATATATGTATATATTTATATATATATATATGTACATTAATTCCCGGTATTTCTTTACGCGTTTTTTTTTCTAGGCTTTTCGTGGTCAGTTATAGTTTTTTGTCACCCTTGTTACTAAACAACTTCCGTTTAATGAAGTGAATCGAAAAAGCCTATACAATTAATAGAAAACAATTGAAAATGGAAACAAACAAAATCTGCAACTGCTTCATTTTACATGAATGATAGATGTTTTTTGTACTATATATGAATTAAGTATACACTAGAGTGAAAATAATATATTAAGCAACAACAAAATGTTTACGTTTATATGCTAATATAACTTAACTTTAATTTAAGGTGGTACGTTATATATACATATATGTATATATTTATATATATACACTTACATATTTATTTATGTATATATAAATATATAGATATATATATTTATACAGATATATGTTCTTGTTTTTTTTATTATTATTTTTTTCGATTAGTAGGTTTCATGAACACGTTATCTTAGTCAAGAATTTAAAATTTGTTCATTTGATATTTTATGATTATTAAATAAAGCGAGAAAATGAAACGCAATGTAGTTCATTATGCCCTTAAATTTTATTTCAGCCTAGAATACTACTAAAATTAATACATTTCAATACATTAAGCAAAGCAGTTATTATTAAATACTGCCCATTGCGACAAAATATTTCATAAACATTGGTGAGAAAACATCATGACAAATAATTAAAATATACTTAAATATTTAGGATTATGACGCATTTTGTTCAAAAATATGTTTACTAGTGAATGTTTTTAAAACAATAGTAGCATTATCAATGCCTAATACTAATCGATTTGAGATTCCATTTGATTGTTTTTTTTTTAAATTTAAAATAAAATACACTGTTTTATGAAATTAAACTACATTTTGCTAACATAATTGCAATTATTTGATGATGATTATTTTTGCATCATCATTTTTACATATTTACTATATTGTTATTTCTGTGTAACATATGTAGCGTCGCAAAATATGAATATCGCTATCCAAATACATCGCAGACAGAATTATCGACTCAACGGTAATTACATAAAATTTGTTTTCTAATAATTTTCATTACAAAATGCGTCAGTGTGATTTTAATAAGTTTGTGATAATTATTTTATCTCTTAGTTAAAGTACGCCCATTAGGAAAGCATTTAATTGGAGCCGATCTATCTGATTGAAGTATTCCTGGTCTGTGATCCAGATCTAGATGCATGACGTATGCTGCTAGTTGCGGTGCTTGCATGCCTCTTCTTCGTACTCTCCTTGTAGCAGCAAAGTACCGTTTTAAAGCTATCTCGGAAGTTCTTCGACATGAATCCGTAAATGACCGGATTTATGCAGCTAAAAGTAACAGATCATTTGTACCCGGTTCGATGAGATTATATTGAAACAAACCTATTGAAGTATGCCATTAAGTGAAAGGTCGTTCCCATGTACTTCAAAGGACCCGTCCGAATTTTCGGTAGAATTTTGTAAGCTTTCAGGACGTTGTCTATGAGCACTGGCCCCCAGCAAATCGCGAACAAGAATACCACCGCTACCAGCATGCAGATCACCTGCTTCACCATCCTGGTGTCATCTCTACCGTACTTGACTTTCTTGGGTTTCGATAACTTGTTCAACTGAATGCCTTCGGCGTCGTGTTGCACCGCATGATTCCTCGAAAGGCTATAACAAATTGATTACGTAATACAAGTGTTTACTTTATTAGCAGATATAATTATTAATTAGGAAATGAACGTTGATTTACGAAATATGTACATATTAAAATATAAATATTTACGCATGTCTACTGGTCATTAGGTTTCTGCGTTCCATCACATTCCAAACTTCCCAGCATATTAGAGAATATGCTAGAGTCATTATGCAAAATGGGATCAGAAGTACGAGAACCAGCATGTAGACTTCATGGGATATCCATAAAGAGCGATTTTCCCAATCTCGGACGCACCAGAATGCTTTAATTTTCTCGCCGACGGACATCTGGATCTGAAATCGATCAATAACCTGAATGGTTGAATGATTGAAGCGGCGTTGATTACCTGTACGAATAAAATGGGTATGGCCAGTATAATGGATAAAGCCCATGTTAGTAGAATGACCCTACGTGCTTGACTGATAGTGCAAATGTATTTAGCTCTCATTGGATGAACAATGGCGTAGTAGCTAAAATAGAGAAGCAACTAGTAGTAGCGTTTGAATGATTATGTGACATCTTCAAATTACCGTTCGATGCTAATGGCAGTTAATGTTAATACTGAACAAATCATGGAGACGTTTTGTATGTAATGTACACATTTGCAGAGGAATGACCCTAGGGCCCAGGTATACGAGAATAGCTTCGCCACCTAAAACAAATCGTGATTGTGAATTGGCGAAAACACTTAAAATTCCTGTCGAATTTATGTAATAAATCTCGCTGCCAACCATTTGCATATGTAATCTAAACAATATCAAAGTGAGTGGAGCCTGCATTCAATTTTGAAATTATAATAAAAAATAAGGATGATACATATGAGCATATGGCTCGCAAATAGTTTTTCTTGAAAGCTTTCTAAAAATACACATTTTTAGATAGAGATTGCAATTAGTTTGTGTATCACACCAGAACCAAAATTAATTTATGAATTGGCTGCGCGAAAACCTTTCACGGTATTTTTGCCGGAACTTTGAACTATCGCGATAAAACTAATCCGTTGAATTGGCGATTGCAGATAACGCGTGCTGCAACAGTTTTGACTCGCACTTACCTTCACAGGTATGCAGAATACGATGAGCAGAAGGTCCGAGGATGCAAGACTGGCTAAAAGGACATTCGTCACGCTCTGCATCCTCCTGTATCTATAGGTTGCGTAGACGATTAGGCTGTTTCCGCACAAACCTAAGCAGAAGGTGATTCCGTAGACAACCAGAACAGGTGATAGTTCTTCCCAATGGAAAGTCGAATGCGATTCTTTAACGTCGTACTCGTAGTCGTTATTGTAATCATACTCCCCCATTTCGTAAACCTCCATAGTTTGAACTGAATGTGGGGCACAAGTAGCACAAGAATAATTGATTAATCCATGATTAAATGCAGGGGGCGGATATAAGAAGCATTGTCTCAAGGATTCAATTTACTTGATCGCATTTATCTTATTTATTTTACCGTGTTGCGTAATTGTTGCGTGTTAGTAAAAGGGGAAAAGGGAGGAAAGCAGCGGATGTGTAATAAGGGAGATCTGTATTAATACACGAGGCAAACAAATTCGCTAAACTGAATAGAGAGCGTCGCGACGCCTCTCTTATATCTGTTGCGGGAATGTACTTAAAATATCCCCGGCAGTAAATTGAAAACATTCTGTTTTAAGGGCCGAATTCGCGTATGATAAGCAGCAAATATTAAGATAATGTATTTTCAAGTGGTTACTGATATTATTACTCTGTTCACGCAACTCACTACCACGTGTTTGCCTAAAAATTTTCATATTTTCTACTAGATACGAGAGTAACAAATTATTTTGTTGCTAAATATACAAAATAGAAACTGCAAACGCCATTATCGTTTGTATTTGCTGAATCTCTGGTGCACTTTGCGTTGACCTCTGAAATAATGCTGAAATATCAATTTGCAATCTTGTATAAAAGGCAATGTGAGTGCTGTGATAGTCACACTTCCGAGACCGATTTCTCGAGTCCAAGATGTGGTCGCAACTTCTTCTCTGTTGCCTTGGTGAGTATTCCTGCTTCCGGTTTCATATTTCTTCATTCTTATTTATTACGTTTTCCATTTGTTCATCTTTAGTTGGCTTTGCTGCTGCATCCGATTATGGATGGAAAAGTAACACCGAATACATGTACAAAGTACAAGGTAGAACTCTTACCGGATTACCAGATGTAGCCAACCAGTACGCTGGTATTGTTATGTCGGCCAATCTTATCGTCCGTCCCCAATCTGATGGTAAATTGGTTGCTAAAATTTCCGATGCCAAGTACGCTCAAGTTCACACCCAACTTCCGCAAGGTTGGAGGAGCGAAATCCCTGAGTCAAAATTGACCTTCCAACAATTGGAACTCAGCGATAAGCCCTTTGAAATTGTTATGAAGAACGGTGTTGTCCGTGACGTTATCGTCAGCAAGGAAGTCCACAACTGGGAAGCCAACTTGCTTAAGAGTATTATCAGCCAAATTCAACTTGACACTCAAGGACAACACGTCATTAAGAGCCACGTTAACCAACTTCCACAGGAAGGATCTAACAACGCTGTATTCAAGACCATGGAAGATACCGTTACTGGCAAATACGAAACCCTGTACGACATCACCCCATTGCCAGAATACATCTTGCAATCACAACCATGGCTCGTCCCAATGCCACAAATGAAAGGCGATGGCGAATTCATTGAAATTGTCAAGAGCAAGAACTTCAGCCGTGGAGAAGAACGTGTTGGATATCACTTCGGTCTCGGCGCTAACGGAAAATGGGAACCAAATACCAACTATATGGGAGAATTTTTCCTTAGGTCTTCTTTGAGCCGTGCAGTCATCTCCGGAAACTTGAAACGTTATACCATCCAATCTGCTGTCACCACCAACAAAATCATTTTGAGCCCAACCCTCAATAGCGAACAAAAGGGAATGGTTGTGAGTCATCTCAACCTTACCCTCACCCACGTTCAACCAGCTTCTAGCCAATTCCAACAAATCCAAGAACCACAACACCTTGGATCCCTTGTTTACCGTTATGGAAGCCCTTTCTCTAGCAACTACGAGGCTAGACCAGGACAACAACGTCAAGAACATGAGGAATACGATTTTTCCAGCGAAGAAATGCAATACCAAAAACGTCATTACAGGCACCGTCGCTCTGCCGTCTCGGCCGAACAAGAATTCGATTCCCCTGAATTTGAAGACAGTTGGACTCAAGAAGAACCAAAATTGAGCTCTGCCCCGGAAACTCCACTCCTCCCAATGCACATTGGTAATAAGGGAAAATCCATCAAGAGCGCCCAAAACGTAAACATCGTTCAAGCTGCTGAAAAGATCGCCCAACAAATCGGTCAAGAAATCCAACGTCCAGAGAAAATCCAAAAGGAACAAACTCTTTCTAAATTCATCCTTTTGACCAATCTTCTTCGTCTCATGGACGAAAAGGAAATCCAAGAAGTATCTCGCCAAATCTTCAACAAGGAGCACAAAGGTCCAAAGGCCGATGCCTGGAAATCTTTCCGCGACGCCGTCGCCACTTGTGGAACTGGACCAGCTTTGTTGACTGTCAAAGAATGGATTAAAACCAAAAAAATCCAATTCCAAGAAGCTACCGAAGTCATCGTCGTCTTGATTAACAGTGCTCGCCATCCAACTCCAGAATATATGCGCACTCTCTACACTTTGGTCACCGATGAAGATGTCAAGTCTCAACAAGTTCTTGCTGACACCGCTATTTTGTCTTTCTCTAAGCTTGTATGCAGGGTCTACAACAACAAAGAGGTTTCTCATAACCAATATCCAGTTAATAGCTTCGGTTCTTTCCGCAAGGAAGGCAAGCAGTTTGTTGACCAGGAATTCATTCCATACTTGAAGCAAAGGCTTCACCAAGCTGTTGAAAAAGCCAATTCCACTTCTATTCTCGTTAATACTCGTGCTCTTGGAAACCTCTGCAATCGAAAGATCCTTGCCGTTTTCGAACCATACCTCGAAGGTCAAAAACAAGTTTCCCAATTCCAACGTTTAAATATGATCTTGTCTTTGCGTCCACTCGTTGATGTTCATCCCAAGACCGCTCGTTCTGTCTTGTACAAGATTTACCAAAATGCCGGAGAAGCACCAGAAGTCCGTGTTGCTGCTGTATTCCTTCTTATGCGTACCTGTCCACCAGCTAGCATGCTCCAACGCATGGCTCAATATACCAATATCGATACAAGCAATCAAGTTAACGCAGCTGTCAAGTCTGCCATCGAATCCGCTGCTCAATTGGAAGGAGAACAATTCCAAGTACTGTAAGTATTAAAAAAAACATAATTCGTTCGCTTGATAATAATAATTTAAATATTTTATAGCAAGGAAAACTCTCGCGCTGCTCAACCACTTTTGACCAAGAAAGTTTTCGGAATTCAATATTCTCGTAACTTCCTTCGCAGCTTTGTCAACAGGGAAATGAACTTGTTCTACAAGCAAAACACTGAAATCTACGGAAACGAAGAAAGCTCTTTGCCAACCGGGATCAGGTCCATGCTCCGCTCTGAACTTAACGGTTTCAAGACTGAAATCTTTGACATCGAAGCTATGGTCTCCAGCATTGATGAACTTACCAACGTTTTCAAACAACAAACAGAAATTCACCAACACGAGCAAAAACAACAAAAACAAAACTACAAACAAGCTCAACAGAACCAATGGTCCAGCGAACATATTGCCCGTCTCTTAAACATCCAAACCGAAGAACGTGAACAACTTGAAGGAAACTTCCTTTTCGAATTTGGTGTTATTGCCAATCGTTTCATGGCATTCGACAACCGTACGGTTGAACTATTGCCAAGTGGTAATTAAAAAAAAAGGAACAATTTTTGTAATAGCCTAACATTATGTTTATCTTGCAGTCATCCGTGACATTGAACAACATCTCCGTGAAGGAAAGGACTTCCACATGTGCAAATTCTACGACACCAGACAAGTTACTATCAGTTTCCCAACTGAAATGTCTCTTCCATTCGTTTATACTTTGCATACACCAACTCTCTTCCACGTTAAGGGACAAATCCGTGCATCTGCTGAACCACAAATCAGCTCCGGAGACAAGATTCACAAGCCACACACCATCAACGGTGAAACTGAATTGCACGCTCTCTTCTCTACCAAAGTTCAATCCAAGATTGGTTTTGTTGCTCCATTCGAACACCATTCCTACGTTAGTGGATTCGACAAGAACATTCAAGTCAACATTCCACTCAAAGCCCAACTTGAAGTTGACATTAAGAACAAGCAGATGAACGCTCAACTTCAACCAGTCGAACCAGAGAAGAACACTCAAGTCTTCCACTACAGCACTTTCCCATACACCGCCAAGAAGGATCTTCTCAATGTGGAACCAATTGTCAACAGCCAAAACGTTCACGTTATCAGAGCTCCAGAATCCGCACAAACCGGATTCCAATCTGTTGTTGGAAAGAAGATCGGCATGGCCTTCCGTGTCGGTTACACCTCTGACCAACAATTCATGGACAACAAATGGCTTTTTGAACAGCTGAGGCGTCACGACCGTATCACCGGTCTCATGTCTATCTACAACGACGAAACCATCCAATACCAGAAAATGGAAATTGAATATGCTGGCTCTGAATCTACCGTCCGCAAGGTTCAATTCCGCCTGGGATATGAATCCAGATACGAAAGTGAACATGGAAACGAAAGCAATGGACCAACTGCTGAAATCAGCCAATTCTCTCAACTTCCTAGTGAATCGAAGGCTCGCAAACAACAATTCGCTAAGATGGCCGCTTCTGGAATCCAGAGTGCTAATGTTCGCGTTGTCGATGCTTCCATTGAATTTGACGGACAAAACAAGATTGAATACACTGCTACCGCTGCTATTGCCAGCAGCCCAGTCGACCAGAAAGCTCGTGCCCTCTGTTACATCAGGAAGCAATCTGTCAACCCACAAGAAAAGCCATTCCAATTTGCCGTTTCTGCCAAGGCCCAAGTACCAAACACCAACGGTCTTGACTTCGTCCACGCTTTGAAATTCGATCCTACTTCCACCGTACAAATTGAAGTTGCTGCTGGTGAAGACTTGAAATCTGCTTCCAAGGTTCATGTACAAACTAAGCTCCGCAAGAGCGAATCCCGTAAGCAATACCTCCAAAGCCTTCAACGCGCCCACGAATGCCGTCGCGAGATGGAAGAAGGTAACCATCTACTTCCAGCTTGCGCCAACATGACTGCTGAAGCTAACCTCATGGATCGCGTCCATGTTCATCTTCAATTCGAGCAGGTTTCCTCAGAAGCTGCCGAATACAGCCGCAAAGCTTATGACTACTTGCGTTACCTTGGTTTTTACAATCTCCGCGAAAACTTGCATAAAGAATCTGGAAAGCAAAACGAAATTGAAATGGAAGCTCGCTTCGAACCAAACTTTGAATCTGTCAACGTTACCATTAAATCTGAACATATGGAATCCAAATTCGAGCAAATCCGTGTTAACCACTGGGCTAAACAATTCGTTGCTGTCCACCCAGTCTTCCCAATGTCCACTCGCGTTATGGGAAAACTTCTTCAAATCGACACCTACAGACGTAAGTATTAAAGTAACATTACGTCGCCAATTTGTATTAATGAAATGATGTTCATATTTAAATAGCAATCTGTGTTGTCGACAAGACCGCCGCTAACACTTTCGATAACAAGACCTACCCTATTGATCTTGGTCATGCTTGGACTGTCATGTTCCAATACGTTCCAACCTTCGCCAGGCAACATCAAAACCAAGAACAAAAGTACCAACAACAACAAGAAGAACAACAAACTGAACAGTACGTTGTTCTTGTCCGTGATACCAAATCTGGCCAAGCCGAGAAGGAAGTTAGGTTGACCATCCGCACTCCAGAAACTCAAGGACAACTGATTGATCTTGAAATGAAGCCAAGCGAAAACAGTAAGACCAACCCAAGCGCCAAGGTCCAAGTCAACGGCAAGCAATACGAAACTTCTGACGCAAAGTCCACCGATATCCAAGGAGGATTCATCAAGTTCTATGCTCTCCCCAACGGAGAAGTAAAGGTTACCGTTAGAGATACCTTCTACATTATCTATGATGGAAAACGCGTCAAGTTGGCCGTTCTTTCCGACAAATTCCGTGGATCCGTTCGTGGTCTTTGCGGAACCTTTACCGGTGAACAATCTGACGATTTTCTCTCCCCAAAGAACTGCATTCTCCGCAATCCACGCGAATTCGCTGCCACCTATGCCATTGAAGATCAAGGACACGTCCAACAGTACAAATCTCGCGCCCAAAAGGCCGAATGTTTCTACAAGGACATTGTCTACGCTAATGTCATCTCCGACTACGATGCAGGCCGTAACCACCAACAATATAGCCAAAAACAAAATTATCATGGACACCGTAACTTGGACAACACCTGCACCAAGTTACAAACGCGTTACACTATTGAGGACAATGGTCAAACCATCTGCTTTACCACTAAGCCAATTGCAATCTGCAAAAGCTCATGCAACGCAAACTCATTCGTCAGTAAAAATGTCACTTTGCATTGCGTTCCTAAGACCAACATCTCCGAATTGTGGAGAAACCAAATCAACAAAGGAGCTAGCCCAGACTTCAGTCAGAAGAGCGTAACCAAGACAGACATGATGAAATTCCCAGTATCCTGTTCCAGATATTAAATATAACAAAGCGTCCAAAATAAATTTTAGAAGCATATTAAAAAGACAAAAAAAAAAATTTCTTACTAAATATGATTTTTATTTTTCACCTACATACAACCATACACATAGATAATTTAAGAATTCAATATTTGAAAACATTTTCATGTTATCGGGCATTTATTTGTGCCAAATCTACATAACTAACGGTGCATTTTTTATATTTAATTAACTACATTAATATGCAACATTTAGAATAAAATTTAAATTAATTAATTAAAGAAAATGCATTTTCTTTAATTATCTCCTGCGACAATAATAGCACTGTGGCTATCAGAGTTTTGCGGTTCAATTGTAATTGTTGGTTCATGTTCATCCGAATTATTATCGGCGACGGTATATTGGTCATCTGGCGTTTCGGGTTCTTGTGGTGGAACTGTAATTATATCTTCTTTTTGAACAGTTTCAGCGTTTTTCGAGATCCAGCATTTGAATTTAAATTGTCCATAATTATTTTCCGGTCCAACGAGGGCCAATAGAGCACCTAGGTGGAGAACAGCAAAAATCCAAGAGTTTCCAATTATAATCATAAGAAATTGTCCAGTTAGCTTGTATATTAGTATTTCCGATAACATTATAAAGTATCCAATGATGCTGATGGAAATAGATGCCATCGTCAAGGGTCCCATTATCTGTTGCATTGCATATCTCATTGCTATTAAACGGTCATTTTTTGTAGGGCAACTTTTATAATTTATGGCTATCTGAAAACTATAATCGATGCTTAGGCTAATGGTGCTTGACAATGCAATTACTTTTAACAGATCGAAGTACCATCCCAAAATAAGTAAACTTGCCATAGTTGTTACAATGTTACAGGAAATAGTGAATATTGTTAACATGCCAATAATAAGGTTTAACGTTGAAAAGTATATGACCATGAGTGATAGTATTATGAATAGTAATGTTCCAATGAGTGAACTGATAGCTAGTATACGATTTAATTCGTATAAATCAAAATCAGTTACTAACCAACCATTCTTCAAACCTTTGGGTGCATTTGATAGCTCATACGAAAACCACGTATTTATTTTTTCTTTAAATAATTGCTGGTTATCGACAGAAGTCGAATATGAGTAGTTGCTTGAATACTCTATGATAATTGCTCCGACGTACTTTTCGTTCACAAATTTTGGCCCAGGCAATATCTGTGTAATACCTTCTTCGTACGATTCAGGTGTCGCTTTCCTTAAGCAATAATCAAATAATTCCGGGTTATAAGGAAAGTCTTTAACTTCGCAGCAGGGTCGTATGTTTTCAGGCGTGTTGCTATCGCAATTACGGTTCATCCATATTATAAAAGATTCCATAAAGCAATTATTCATGTTATTATTTGCAGTTGTTAAATAAAAATCTTGTTGTTTCAGTCGCTGGCAAAAAGCTAAGATCCATTCCTGTGATTCTTTTGAAGATATATTAAATGACGGGTCTGATGTCAGTTCTCCCAAGAAGCGTGGATCTTTATGGCTCTCATCATCTGGTAGGATTCCCCAGATAAAACGCAGCGGCATCTTGTCTAGAGGATTGTTAATCTTAAAATTAAGATAAATTACTTACAAAATACTATATTGAGCTAATTTAATTACTTGGTTGAACTGAAAGTTTAATTTATACTTCATGTCGTATTGTTCAAAAGGATGATCGCTGATGAATATTTGGTAATTAAAGAAGGTATGTTCGTGATATGGATGGTAAATAAGTACCAAAACACTCACTAGACTTATTACTGACAAACTGATAACCAACGAATGTCTAAATTTTTCAATGAAATTGCAGATTGCAGACGCCAGAAATTTGCATAATGCGTCGAAAAACATCAAATAACGTTTTGGCCGTTCGGTAAGACGCTTTACTATCGGAGATCTAATTTTTAATAGTTCCCTTAGCTTTTCGAATGTTGATAATTGTTCTTTAATTACTGCAACTGCAATTACCCAGCACAACAGAAGTATGCAATGTGATAATATCAAGATCCCAGCAAAAAGCCTGAAATTTTTAGTGCATTAATATTAATATATGAATTAGAAACATGGATAATACCCGATTAAACGAATTGCTGTGTCGGAACTCCAATAGGTTGTGAAGAACGTAACGGATGTTGTCATAGTTGTAACGATCATGGACATTAACGAGTGACGCATAGTGAATGACATAATACAAGACAAGCTGTTATAGTTAGTCTTGTATTCGACGGACCATATATCGCAAAATATGAGAGAATCGTGCGTCCCAATTGCTATAGAGATAATTATAACTAGAAAATTCATGAAGGGAAAGAAGGTGAACCTGAAGGCATAAAAGTATAGAAAGTATCCAAGGCTTATAGATGCAAATAACGCTAATATGGCCATAGTGGTAAGAAACGCGGATCGAGTATACAGACATAAGCATAGTGTTATGGCCAATGCTCCAAAAAGTATGTAGGTAACGTCGCTCGGTAGGCTTTCCCGAAACAGAGCATATTTCAAACCCAGATTCATAGCCACCACCGAAATACCATCGACATGCAACAGATTTTCGGTCAGTTTTTTATAGAAAGGCATTAAAAATTCTCCAGCCGGCATCGGTAGAATCATTATAGTCTCGCTCACTTTCATGTCCTCCGATTTCTAAGGAATAAATTAGATCAGATTTCACACATTTTACAATCCATTAAACGCAAATACTTACTTTTGGAATGTAGAATTCATTATCAGTAATATAAGTGAAAATATTATAAACGTTGTCAAAGCGTACACATTCCTGAGGCACTTGGCAATTACCCTTCTTGCTACAATCAGGCCTAATTTTGGATTCACGGTAAAAACTGGCGCATCGTTTCAAAGTGCTTTCAGTATTATACACATCTGATTCCTACAATAAATAAAAATGTTTGTACTGTCGTTCTCATCAAAATATCTTGGGAGCCTAAATATCTGTATCACCCAAATATTGATTTTTAAACTAATTAGTTTCTTTGGCCAGAATAAAAAATATAAATTGAAAAATAAAAGAAAAGAAGATTTAAAAATATCAATGTTTACTCGAAAAATAAAAATATGAATAAAATTTCTACATAAATTAAAAAAGAATGAGATAAATCTGGCCAAAGATTTTTTTCCTTGGTGCAAGTAAAAAATAGACTTACAGTAATTAAAAGACATGATGTTTTGTGGTTCATCTCCGCAATGTAGTTTGGTAGAGACCAAGCCTCGCAGCATTTTCTAGGATCTCCCGGAGGATAATTTTTTCTACCAGTGCATATTTTCTCTTGGCTCATTAGTTCGATATACTTGATCTGCATAATGCACATGGTGTGGATGATTTTGAAATTCAACATATTTTTACCTTCATCAGATACGAACACTAATTGAGCATTGCCTATTTCTAGTATGATAAAATGATATTAGATGGACTGCGTTTCACAATTTTCATTAATTTAATTACCTGGTGATCCGCAAAATATACTATGCTCGGAATTATAAAAATGCTCAGAATTTTCATTATCGTTAATTTCATATTTATTAAACCGTTGCCAATTATCATTATTTGTATCAATCGTAATATTTTCGTGTGTTGTCTGGAAATGCAAAAGTTTTAGAAAATTGAAAATTTTGTTCGAGCATTATTTTCTTACAATGGTCCCAACTTCATCATTTTCTAATGTTTTAGAAGTTAAATCTTTGAAATTCGTTAGTTCTGTAAAGTTTTGGCGATTGAACACATTTCTGGAACTTCTTTTAAGTGGACGAGTCGTAGGTCCCTTTAAGTTATTCCAATTAGAGAAATTTATTTCTACAGAATTGTTATTATCAAGCTCTGTTTCCTAAAGTCATATTTAGCATTAAAACGTATATAAAAAAAAACTACAAACGCAACTAACCATTTTCTGATTTTTATACCCTGATACTGAAATGGTGAGTAATGGGACTATAATGCACGATGCTAACAATATACCAATGCTCATGATGATGATATGTGTTTTAATCAATTGGACCAAACAGCGGAGATACATGATGTATTTAGAAAATAGATTTTGTTAAAGTAAATTTACTTTACATAATTTATTACTTATTATTTTTTTGTTAATTGAAGAAATAAACTTGTATATTTTTTGAAACCATTTGATGCTAACGTAGGTCTGACCTGATTGCAATTTGACGAGGTTGCACTCACAACGAACTGGATGAAACTGTGACTCCTTCAGCGAGGGAATCTGGGTACTTATACGCAGATTTCGCTGTCACCATGCGCGTCTCTCTCGCACATCCTGGTATCCATGCAGACTATCCTTTTCCGGAGATCCGAACCTCGACCTACGCAAGCCCTAGTATATTGCTCCAGGAAAACCCTCCGATTTTGAGCTGTTTCTCATAAATTTCCTAGGTCAATGATGTTTTGTAAACATTGCTTGAGCTAGGCTCTGTTATCCTGAGGGGTGCATTTGAACCTCCTGACCTCCCAAATGCAATTTGAGCTCTGTCCCATTTCATGGTTTTATTGAATGCATTTGATGCACCTGCACCGTTGCTAGGGACTTTTCATCATTCGGAAAATATTAGCTACTCGATCAATATTTATTTCACACACTCAACAATTTGAAATTAAATCTCAACATTTATATAAAATAAAAACATTATCTACTGAAATTTAGTTGTAAATTACATTATTCTACCTTTATTTTCAAAAAAATTACATTTTTTTTTGCTAATTGTAACTAGTAGTAAAAAATAGGGCTATTGACCGCAGTCTCTCAGCCCTAATTGTATTTATTATTTCAAAAATTTAATTAAAATATTTATTTACGATTTAATTAATATAATTATTTTCCATTCATATTTTGCACAATAACTGTTATACGTCGCCGATGAGAATATTACACCGAATTAAGCAATGTCGTAAATCTTAAAACTTTATGTCTGGTTTACTTGTTGCCTTGATTCATGGCAACAGGTGAACCTCTTTATAAGTTAGGTCAATTCACTTGGAAGTTTCCAAGTTCGTTTTCATTAATGAAGAAGTAAATTTTAACACTCATTTTTTATTAATATTTAACAGAAGTAAATAGCCTTTTTATTCTCATCTCGATATACTTAAATTTTGCCCAGAATAAAGCAATTATAATAATTATTAATAATTATAAATATTTTTCTCATATATTTCAACTTAAACCCCGGATATTATCGATTTTGTTAGATTCGACGCACTTTAAAATGCATTAATGCGCAGCAACAATTGTGTCCTAGATATTTTAAATCATTAAATTAAATAAAACATACGTACCTCTTCCCCCTGGAGAACCTTTAAAAATTCATATAATAATCATTGAAAAATTGTATTATTTATTTTAATTAAAAAAAAAACATATAAATATAACTAATTAAAAAATAATAACTAATAATAATAACTAATTAATAATTATTATTGACGACAGGACTCGATGTCGACTCGACAAACATTAAAAGTACCCCAAATATTTATATTCACTAAACAAAACTAATTTATTCACTCATTACCAATTTATTATAATTTCATGAGATTAATCATCTTACAGACTTTTTAAACTGTAATTATGATTAGCATTGTCCAGAGAGTATTAATATTGTTATAAATAGATCAAGTGCTAGAAATAATGGGATTTAGAATTACCTTAGAAATATAATTTTATAAATATTTAAATTTTATAATATTGATGCAACTATGATTTTCAATGATACCACAAGAGGGAGTCATTTTCAAATTAGTTGGCTTTAGTACGAGCTCACAGACGTAATCAGTGTTCTTTGCGTCGGCGTACGTTGCCGTTTCAAATGTTCAAAATTGTTGTGTAATTCATTTAAATCCAGTTAATTATCCCGAGTATCGTGAAATCCATGATATGAGATCACAATCCAGTTAGAATATATAAATAACAGTGAGTAATTAGCATATTTTTAATTTTAAAATAACGCTTTTGAAAATATTTACTTGCTTAATTAATATTTTCATTACATCATTATGATTTCCTGCAAAATCAAGAATTGCTTGTAATTAAGTGTTTAATTAAATAGAAAATGCGACGTATTAAAATGGAGAAGGAACGCCACTTTTTTGTTTTATTTTATGTAGTGTTTTTTGCCTGGTTTTGTTTTCGGAGAAGTTTTCAACAACGCATTTTTTATTGCAAACAAAAAAGCATCTAGTTCGGCCGAAGTTGGCACGATCGTGGCGTACTCACGCCACAGTAGTGCGCGTCAATTCCTCAAGACAACTTCTGTCTAATTATAAATTCGGGAAAATTATTGAAATCTATTGAATTTTCAATAATTTTCAATGAAAATTAGTGATATGGCAAGCTACAGTTCTATTGATGTTATGAAATTGTATGTAAATCGGTGTTCTTTGCGTCGGCGTACGTTGCCGTTTCAAATGTTCAAAATAATTGTGTGCATCATTTAAATCCAGTGAATTATCCCGAGTTTCGTGAAATCCAATTGGAATATATGAATTAACAGTGAGTAATTAGTATATTTTTCATTATAAAATATCGTTTTTGAAAATATAAGTGTTTAATTAAATAGAAATTGCTACGCATCAAAATGGCTAAGGGACGCCACTTTTTTGCTTTATTTTACAGTGTTTCTTTTTGCCTCGTTTTGTTTTCGGAGAAGATAGCAACAACGCATTTTTTATTGCAAACAAAAAAATGTCGAGTTCGACCGAAGTTGGCACGATCCTCACGGATCACGCCACAGTAGTGCGCGTCTATTCCTCAAGACAACTTCGGTCCAATTATAAATTCGGGAAAATTATTGAAATCTATTGAATTTTCAATAATTTTCAATGAAAATTAGTGATATGGCAAGCTACAGTTCTATTGATGTTATGAAATTGTATGTAAATCGGTGTTCTTTGCAGCGCCGTGCGTTCCAGTTTCAAATGTTCAAAATAGTTGTGTGTGTTAGTGTGTCCAGTGAATTATCCCGAGTTTCGTGAAATCCATGATCTGAGATCACAATCCAATTGGAATATATGAATTAACAGTGAGTAATTAGTATATTTTTCATTATAAAATATCGCATTTGAAAATATAAGTGTTTAATTAAATAGAAATTGCGACGCATCAAAATGGCGAAGGGACGCCACTTTTTTGCTTTATTTTACAGTGTTTTTTTTTTGCCTGGTTTTGTTTTCGGAGAAGATAGCAGCAACGCATTTTTTATTGCAAACAAAAAAACGTCGAGTTCGACTGAAGTGGGCACAATCGTGGCGTCCTCACGCCACAGTAGTGAACGTCTCTTGAATATTCATTGATTTCCATGGGTTTTAGTGGTATGAGCGCCGAAAAACCGTGAGTACTTAAATTTGCTGATAATATTTATAGAATTTTTGATCTACAAACAACTGTTTAATTATTTCCCCATGATGCAAGTATATTACTTCGTTATTCTTATGGATGCAAGGTATTCTAAATACCAGGTCATTCTATGCGTTTATCACGTCCGCAGTGATACGCATGGGATGGCAAGACCGTCTGTGCTAAAACCTTCTCGAGGTGCATCCGTTGAGGTGGTTGTTCGTATTCGAATATACGAGCAATCAACCGACAGATCACAGCGGATCTAGAGGCTCGCGTTTCCCCGAAATATCAATTTATCTATCGCGACGGATGTCGTTAAGAAAAGTTTTGACCAAACTTAGTCTTACATTCTGTAGTGAATTGTGTGTGCGTTATATTGAAGGCAAGTTTAAGGCTTCGGCTCTTGTTCTTCAACCGGATTGCAGTCAGTTTAAATTCACGTTACTCAATTTGCTATAAATTTATTATTAATTATATTAGAATCACGGGAGTGTTAAATTTCCGGCAGTTTAGTGCGTATTTTGCTAAATAATCGCGAGTGTTCGTGAGTGCCAACAAAGAGATGGCAGAGATGTAGGTGATGGCTGAGATGGAGAGATCAGATGATGGTGATGAAAACATCGAAGTAGTAAGTGATTTTATACCACACGGGATTCAAAATAAGCCCTCCTATCTCAACCTAAATATATTTTTTATTTGATTTTAGCTTTTTCATTCTTTTAATTATTACAGCGTCTATTCAAAATTATTAATTCATATTGCGTCTATTTATTAAATTTATTTAATTTGTTTTTAACTTTTTATATATTTAATTATTACTTCGCCTATTAATATTTATTAATTATTTGATTCCCTTTGTACTTGTCCGTAATTCCGTTTTTTACATCCACTTAGATAATGTGAGATGTTTTAGTTTAGGTTGCATTAAATTACTATTGATTTGGAGAAGATTTTAATTCATTTTTAATGCAATTCAATGCATTGTTTTTTTTTATTTTGCTATTAGTTTTGTAATGATGATAGTTTTGTTAATTGATTTTAATTCTACATATGTGTTATTTATTTTGAAGTTGTAATGGCTTCAATATACTTAATTCATTGTAGAAGGAATCATAATTACTTAATTATTATTATTTCCAAACAACTCTCAACTCACCAAAGTATCCAAAAATAACAAATGTTTACAAGCTGCAGATACTTTTCAATCTGCATTATATTCATTTTACATCTTTCCTATTTTATTACATAAAATATTATAGTTCAGGAAATTCTATGATTAGGGTTGGCCACCCTAAAGCAAATTAGTTTTTTTTATCAGTTTTTGGAAACTTTCTCATATTTCCAAAATCTGAAAATTGTATGTTAGTGTGTTTTGGTATGAATCAATGCGAGCTCGCAATCGTTTGTTTGTGTATGTATGTATGTATGTATGAGCAAGTGTTTCGATTTAATATTTGATTTTGAATGATATGAGTGATTGAGTGCTGTTACTGTTATGATTGTGCTGAAATATCGATAGGTTTTTAGAAAATGTTAAATCTTCATTAACATTTTCGATTTGTGTCTAGATGCTTAAATAGAAATCTTGAACTATAATTAATTTATTTTCATCGATTATTTATCAATTAAAATTAATTAAACATTTGTTATTTCTTATCTTTTATCCTTTTTTTATTTTAAATTTTCTCAAATAATGGAAATTGTCATCAATATGATTAATTTTCTATTTATCAACTTTTCATTATTACTATATTAGTTTTAAATCTTCTTCAGTCAATGGTGATTTCGTGTCGCCTCGCGATTAATAAGCATGAGTAGTTAGTGACAAATCTAACGTATTTGTCGGCTTTTGCATGTTTTTTGCTTTCAGCTGGATCTAACGTATCCACCGTGCCCGAAAATCACTCGAAAGTCGTGCAGAAAGAGACTTGTCTTTAGCAGTCTTAATTCAACAAGACTTGTTGGTAGACTCTCTCTGCACGATTATAGATTTGTATTAAATGGAGGATGTTTCAGTACCCTCGCCTATCCCCTTCGAGCATATCTCGAGGTTTACTTAGTTTTTGATAATGAAATATCCCCGGGATCGTGAGATGGTTGCACACTTTCACGATCCACCCTCAGCCCTCCGTGTTTTCAATTCAATCGTTTATATATGCATTAAGTTTGATGTTAAAGTAACTTCAATTTTTCTTAAAGAAATCTTTAGTATTTAATTGGCATTTGGTTCCCTTCACTCCGCCCGTCCGCCGCGAGTCCCCCCTTAACTGTTGCTATGACTATTTTGGGGGTGCCGGTACTTCCGCAGACTAGTCAGTTTACTGACAGGGTCTCTGCCGGTCCCAACACCTTCCTTCATCCTCTAACCATTTGCCATTTCAATACTTTAGAATTCTCTTCGCTCGGGCGAAGTTTGCTATTAACTTCATTTGGACTTCCTGGTTAAGTTTAGGTATTTAGTATTTAGTATGGATCGAATGAGCTTTTGCTTGGCTCACGATTCACTCCAATTCACTTTTGTTGCTTTGTTTATTTATTTCGAGTGATTCTCCTATCATTTACTATATATGTCGTTTGTACTAATCCATGTCTGTGGGGATCTAACGTATCCTCACGTGTTTTCTTTCAGCAGATAAAATTCACCTCTGGACTGTTGCGCTCGATCTGTTCATTTTTGCTGTGAATGTTCAGGTCTTGCTGCTGGGTCGGGCACTTCAGAGGTGGATCAAACAATAGAATTACACAGCAAAAACCATAAACAATAAATACTTAATAAGTTTTGCAATTGATTATCATAAATGTCCAATTAGGCAGTTATGATAATTTCATTGCCAGGGAACTAATTAATACAGTAGAGTGCAATTTACTATAATAGTTCGTTCTCTTTAGGTTTAGATTAGGTTTAGTTTTATTTGTAATGCGCCCATTTTGTCAATATTCCTCCTAGTTTTAAGTTTACACCCACTCACAAAAAAAACATACCTAATCCGAGGACTCTCCGTCCCCTCCAAGAATCGCGAGTCTCCGGTTCGACTTATCCCTATATTCCTTTCTATATCCTTATTGTGCCCCAAAATTTGAGGAATTAAATGGGTTGTAATTTTTTTATAGTTGTAGATTGTTGTAAAGGCGTTCGGCAGCTGCTCAGAGTCTATAGAGTAGTCATAATATGATGCAAGTAAAATATCATAATGCCGGATTGCTAACGAACATGCACAATTAGCCTATATTGTGCTGCCTGCATTGCATTACACATTCTTAATATTGAAAAAACTGAATGAAAAAAAATGTTATGAAATATGTATAAAATAATATATAAAAATAAGTAGACAAATCAAAAATTATATTTACAAAAAAAAATACAAAAGAATAATAACAATAATAACAAATATAAAAGAAAAGAAAAAAATGTTATAAAATATAAAAAATAATAACAATAATATAAAATAAATATAAAATAGAAAGAAAAGATGAGAGAAAAAAAGAGAAAAAACATTAATTATTCCTCTCCTTTAATTAATATATTTATCCTATGCAATGCAATTTTATATATTTTGTAAACGTATGTTTTATATTATGTGTGTTATTTCTTTGTGTTCTGTTTCAGGTTGTATTTTATTTTGTGCTATCTATTTTATTCTCTGTTTCGGGTTGTACTAATATTTTGTGCTTACTGTGTTTCTGGTTAGCTTAGATATATTATTTTTGTTAGAATACCTGTTAGGTCATAGCATTTCCTTCTATTCCAAACTTTCCTTATGTTCTTATCGGGGTGTGCGGTCACGCGTTTGCTCTCATTTGCTATGAATGAGGGCAACGATTTCCACGTGGCCGCATGTCCAGGTGCAAAAGGTATATCATCTTCCTATGAAGATGATAACCAGGTATCATTTCAAGCGCAATACACAGCCTCTGATATGATGCAAGACCGTACACATTTACCTTCTCGAGGTCGCACCTGTTTTATACAAAAATTGTGGCGGATCGCATTTTGATCCACTTGACACTAATATTAGGAGTTTCTTACAGAAAAGAAAGTACATATACTTATATAGCATGTTTTGATTGTATATTAGTTCACTTTTACTAATTATTATGAATGTTTTTTTTCTTACAGTTTACTTATTTTTTTGTTATTTTTATGGATGCAAGGTATTCTAAATACCAGGTCATTCTATGCGTTTATCACGTCCGCAGTGATACGCATGGGATGGCAAGACCGTCTGTGCTAAAACCTTCTCGAGGTGCATCCGTTGAGGTGGTTGTTCGTATTCGAATATACGAGCAATCAACCGACAGATCACAGCGGATCTAGGGGCTCGCGTTTCCCCGAAATATCAATTTATCTATCGCGACGGATGTCGTTAAGAAAAGTTTTGACCAAACTTAGTCTTACATTCTGTAGTGAAGTGTGTATGCGTTATTTTGAAGACAAGTTTAAGGCTTCGGCTCTTGTTCTTCAACCGGATTGCAGTCAGTTTAAATTCACGTTACTCAATTTGCTATAAATTTATTATTAATTATATTAGAATCACGGGAGTGTTAAATTTCCGGAAGTTTAGTGCGTATTTTGCTAAATAATCGCGAGTGTTCGTGAGTGCCAACAACGAGATGGCAGAGATGTAGGTGATGGCTGAGATGGAGAGATCAGATGATGGTGATGAAAACATCGAAGTAGTAAGTGATTTTATACCACACGGGATTCACAATAAGTCCTCCCACCTCAACCTAAATATATTGTTTATTTGATTTTAGCTTTTTCATTCTTTTAATTATTACAGCGTCTATTCAAAATTATTAATTCATATTGCGTCTATTTATTAAATTTATTGAATTTGTTTTTAACTTTTTATATATTTAATTATTACTTCGCCTATTAATATTTATTAATTATTTGATTCCCTTTGTACTTGTCCGTAATTCCGTTTTTTACATCCACTTAGATAATGTGATATGTTTTAGTTTAGGTTGCATTAAATTACTATTGATTTGGAGAAGATTTTAATTCATTTTTAATGCAATTCAATGCATTGTTTTTTTTATTTTGCTATTAGTTTTGTAATGATGATAGTTTTGTTAATTGATTTTAATTCTACATATGTGTTATTTATTTTGAAGTTGTAATGGCTTCAATATACTTAATTCATTGTAGAAGGAATCATAATTACTTAATTATTATTATTTCCAAACAACTCTCAACTCACCAAATTATCTAGAAATAACAAATGTTTACAAGCTGCAGATACTTTTCAATCTGCATTATATTCATTTTACATCTTTTCTATTTTATTACATAAAATATTATAGTTCAGGAAATTCTATGATTAGGGTTGGCCACCCTAAAGCAAATTAGTTTTTTATCAGTTTTTGGAAACTTTCTCATATTTCCAAAATCTGAAAATTGTATGTTAGTGTGTTTTGGTATGAAACAATGCGAGCTCGCAATCGTTTGTTTGTGTATGTATGTATGAGCAAGTGTTTCGATTTAATATTTGATTTTGAATGATATGAGTGATTGATTACTGTTACTGTTATGATTGTGCTGAAATATCGATAGGTTTTTAGAAAATGTTAAATCTTCATTAACATTTTCGATTTGTGTCTAGATGCTTAAATAGAAATCTTGAACTATAATTAATTTATTTTCATCGATTATTTATCAATCAAAATTAATTAAACATTTGTTATTTCCTATCTTTTATCCTTTTTTTATTTTAAATTTTCTCAAATAATGGAAATTGTCATCAATATGATTAATTTTCTATTTATCAACTTTTCATTATTACTATATTAGTTTTAAATCTTCTTCAGTCAATGGTGATTTCGTGTCGCCTCGCGATTAATAAGCATGAGTAGTTAGTGACAAATCTAACGTATTTGTCGGCTTTTGCATGTTTTTTGCTTTCAGCTGGATCTAACGTATCCACCGTGCCCGAAAATCACTCGAAAGTCGTGCAGAAAGAGACTTGTCTTTAGCAATCTTAATTCAACAAGACTTGTTGGTAGACTCTCTCTGCACGATTATAGATTTGTATTAAATGGAGGATGTTTCAGTACCCTCGCCTATCCCCTTCGAGCTTATCTCGAGGTTTACTTAGTTTTTGATAATGAAATATCCCCGGGATCGTGAGATGGTTGCACACTTTCACGATCCACCCTCAGCCCTCCGTGTTTTCAATTCAATCGTTTATATATGCATTAAGTTTGATGTTAAAGTAACTTCAATTTTTCTTAAAGAAATCTTTAGTATTTAATTGGCATTTGGTTCCCTTCACTCCGCCCGTCCGCCGCGAGTCCCCCCTTAACTGTTGCTATGACTATTTTGGGGGTGCCGGTACTTCCGCAGACTAGTCAGTTTACTGACAGGGTCTCTGCCGGTCCCAACACCTTCCTTCATCCTCTAACCATTTGCCATTTCAATACTTTAGAATTCTCTTCGCTCGGGCGAAGTTTGCTATTAACTTCATTTGGACTTCCTGGTTAAGTTTAGGCATTTAGTATTTAGTATGGATCGAATGAGCTTTTGCTTGGCTCACGATTCACTCCAATTCACTTTTGTTGCTTTGTTTATTTATTTCGAGTGATTCTCCTATCATTTACTATATATGTCGTTTGTACTAATCCATGTCTGTGGGGATCTAACGTATCCTCACGTGTTTTCTTTCAGCAGATAAAATTCACCTCTGGACTGTTGCGCTCGATCTGTTCATTTTTGCTGTGAATGTTCAGGTCTTGCTGCTGGGTCGGGCACTTCAGAGGTGGATCAAACAATAGAATTACACAGCAAAAACCATAAACAATAAATACTTAATAAGTTTTGCAATTGATTATCATAAATGTCCAATTAGGCAGTTATGATAATTTCATTGCCAGGGAACTAATTAATACAGTAGAGTGCAATTTACTATAATAGTTCGTTCTCTTTAGGTTTAGATTAGGTTTAGTTTTATTTGTAATGCGCCCATTTTGTCAATATTCCTCCTAGTTTTAAGTTTACACCCACTCACAAAAAAAACATACCTAATCCGAGGACTCTCCGTCCCCTCCAAGAATCGCGAGTCTCCGGTTCGACTTATCCCTATATTCCTTTCTATATCCTTATTGTGCCCCAAAATTTGAGGAATTAAATGGGTTGTAATTTTTTTATAGTTGTAGATTGATGTAAAGGCGTTCGGCAGCTGCTCAGAGTCTATAGAGTAGTCATAATATGATGCAAGTAAAATATCATAATGCCGGATTGCTAACGAACATGCACAATTAGCCTATATTGTGCTGCCTGCATTGCATTACACATTATAATATTGAAAAAACTGAATGAAAAAAAATGTTATGAAATATGTATAAAATAATATATAAAAATAAGTAGACAAATCAAAAATTATATTTACAAAAAAAAATACAAAAGAATAATAACAATAATAACAAATATAAAAGAAAAGAAAAAAATGTTATAAAATATAAAAAATAATAACAATAATATAAAATAAATATAAAATAGAAAGAAAAGATGAGAGAAAAAAAGAGAAAAAACATTAATTATTCCTCTCCTTTAATTAATATATTTATCCTATGCAATGCAATTTTATATATTTTGTAAACGTATGTTTTATATTATGTGTGTTATTTCTTTGTGTTCTGTTTCAGGTTGTATTTTATTTTGTGCTATCTATTTTATTCTCTGTTTCGGGTTGTACTAATATTTTGTGCTTACTGTGTTTCTGGTTAGCTTAGATATATTATTTTTGTTAGAATACCTGTTAGGTCATAGCATTTCCTTCTATTCCAAACTTTCCTTATGTTCTTATCGGGGTGTGCGGTCACGCGTTTGCTCTCATTTGCTATGAATGGGGGCAACGATTTCCACGTGGCCGCATGTCCGGGTGCAAAAGGTATATCATCTTCCTATGAAGATGATAACCAGGTGTCATTTTAAGCGCAATACACAGCCTCTGAATTGATGCAAGACCGTACGCATTTACCTCCACGAGGTTGCACCTGTTTTATACAGAAAATACGATGGATCTCCTAAATGTTGAATCTTAATGTATTTTGAAAATAAGTTTGAATGTAGTAGTTACACCACTGTCTTTGATAAAATTACTTTATTCTTTATAAGATAAATGAATTAATATAACTATAAGTAGGTCTTTATAATAGGTAAAATTGTAGAACTAACAAATATGGTTGATAAGAGAAATAATATAAATAAAAATTTTAATTTAAAATCAATGGATTCGAGACTTTGAAAATTCTTGGCAACATCTCCGTCAAAGACTGAAAAACCTCTGAAGAAATACCCTGGAATTAAAAATATAATAATTGCTTATAGTTAATTAATCTATTATTTCACCTGTGGTAACATAAACTGAAGATTCTTCAGATCTGATCCTCCCCATGAAGCCATTTCTATCATGAATCCCTTAATGCATTTGAAAACCAATTCGGCTCGCTTCTCACACCAAGAGATCGTCATTTCCTGAATAAATTTAATAAGATAGTTGTATTGAAATCGTTACTCATTTTACCTCAGTCATTTCATAGTTAAGTAGAAGCGGAATGGTTAAAGACGTAACATCATTGGAACAAGCAACTTTCAAAATATTTCGTAAACCTAGCACGACTGGATGTCTGCTATTTATATCGTTGCACTTCACAGAATCGTCCACAATTATGTGAAAAATCACATGCGATTGAGACAAATTTGAGTGTTTAGTCATATAAAAATCACCTGATTGCAGATGTTTTGTACTCTTGCGATGATCGGAAGTCTCTTTCGACCTTTGGAATTCATTTTGTAATGTGATTATTTTGTCTAATTGGTCCTCAATATTATTGAAATGAAACTCGGTAGAACTTTGGCATATATCCTTAAATTCTAAAAAATCGCCTTTAATACCATCTATTTAAATAGACTGCAATATATAAAGACCTTTTATAGCCCTAGATCCTATAATGTTGTCAGCCATCAGAACCAGACCATGGAGATCATTTGAATACAAATTTAATGCTGTTTGGAGTGTCTGAGGCATTGGTTCAGAACTAAAAAGTATATAAAATATTAGAATATTAATTGATAAATACTGATCTAAATATTAACCATTCACTATCAACTATTGCACATAAATCCATGACATTAGAAGATAATATTCTTATATTATGCATTTGCTTTAGCTGAGATCCTAAATGTATGGTAAAACTCTCTTCTAGTATTGGATTAATACTATTATCTGTATAAGGCATCATGGCTGGTATCGGTATTGGTGGTGGGGAAAGTGGTGAGCTAAAATGCTAAAATACATTAGATAAACAAATTGGATCTAACTTATTTGCATTACTTGGGTGTGGGCAATGAACTATTTGCTTGATTTTCTTCAAGCATTTGCATCAACCATTCCCTGTACTCTCTCCTCTGAGCCTCTTTGATAGTATCCAACTCACTGGTTAGTTGAATTTGTAAAAATGATTGGTCTTCAAATTGTTCTGAAACTAACTGGTTTATTTTCATTTCTGCCATATCCTCTTCTAGATGTTCTAGTGCTTTATTCATTTCCAATGTTTGCTTCTCAGACATATCATTGATTTGCCTGTTCTTTTCTTCACACCTTTTCCTTACAATTTTAGCATACATATGTTCTAATTGCAACATTGTTTCAAGAGCTCTCGAGTGCACCATTTTATGATAAGCTGTGGCAAAGAGTTCTTCATCTGAAGCACATCTCTGCTCACCGTACTCAGCCAATTCTTCCTTTATTAACTTTTCCCATTCTTTGGTGACATCCTCGAAGTCAGTACTTTCCTTCCCATCCAACAATAACTTGGTAATATGCTCATCCTCTAATATAATAGTGTGTTTCTCAATAAATTCAGAAAGGGATATAATTATATCTAGAAATAGTATAATAAACAAGTAGCAATCGTAACAGGTTTAACTTACCCTTTGCCATATATTTTGGTAGTTTTTCATTCAAAATTAGCACATGAGCCAATTCTTCAATTGATCCTTCATAGGGAATGTTTATATATGTAGTTAAGGTACCATCTAAGACCTGATACTCAAATAACTTTAAATTTTCAGTCTCTAACATTTTGATAAAATAATGAGGTTGGGACAGTAAAAGTAGGCAGCCACAATTGCTAATCAAATTGGATTTTTTAAGAAGTCTGGTATGACACAAACTTGCCAATGCATACTATTTTATTATGATTAATTTTGATTTTATTGTAATAAAATTAGAGAAAAAGAAAAAACAAAATAATTATCATAATATTTCTCGTAATTTACTCACATTATTTTATACATTTATTAGTAAAACTATTGAAAAAAAAATCTGTGATAGTAATCAATAGTTTATTAAAACATTAACATAAAAGACAAAAGTACATAAGAGGACACAAAACACAAGCAATTCAATTATTGTAGTAAAGTACCTTTATTTTAATTATTCTATTACAATAATAACAAATATATGGTATTAAATATGAAAGAATTCAATGAAAATAAAAATACTTGTATTTTTATTATCATTGAATTATATTAAATACAGATAAACAGCATTAAATAAATTAATAGATTTTAAGTTTGAACTAATTTATTTTATTGTTTTTTTTTAAATATCGATTTCTTTAAAAAGTTTAAGATATTTAAGTAGTTTAGGAGATAATTAAGTAGTAAGGTATATATTTATAAATTTGTATATTTTTAAAAAGGTAATTACTGAAGTGATACGGTAAAATATGTGTTTGATTGTAATGAGATATGTATTATAAAATATACATCGGTTATAATCGCATTATGAATCTAAATTTTAAAAAATTGCAAACAAGTAAAAGTGTTTACATTGCTCGGAATCAAGGTCCAGATCAAGCACCGTTAGATATTACATATTGCTAAGCAGTAGACGGCATTCAAATGCTACATGCATGTGCAGTTATGTTTACAGTTAATTTTTGCACCAATCTAGCGAATTGCATAATTTAATTTAACTGTACTTTCCATCGAGATATATAGTAACTGACAAACACGGAATGCTGTTATTGCTGGCCTTCTGCGGAGAACAGAGCTTCGGCCCATCTACGAACGTAATTATGTTGGAAAAGTTAAGTGCCATACACAACTACGACTTGAGGACAATCGACTGTTTTAAAATTTTTGGCCCACCCAAAGATTTCCAACATGATGAGCCGAGCAGCGATTGCGAAATTGTGATTTGTGAGTTTTCAAATACCAATAGTTGGATTTATTTTATATTTTTAATTATTAGATAATATACCGATTGAAGAACCTGAGGATATCTTAGTGGCCACGTTACTTGCTTTCAGCAATTTGTACTACCTGAAGATAGTTATCAGCAAAGATGGTAGGCACAGGGGCATTGCTTTCGCAAAATTCTCGAATGCCTTCGAAGCAAGAAAGGCGATCAAAAAGTTGGAAACTACTATGATTTATACACACAATAATTTGCATGCCAAACCCTGTGATACGTGCAACACGAACTTGTATATCGGTATTTATTTTCTTGACCATCTTGAACTTCGTGATTGAGATTTAGATTTTAGGTAATATTAACATAAATAGGAACTCGTTACATAAAATGGAGCAGATTATACTGAAACTAGTTCACGGATTGGAGTCTTTCGTAGTATATTCGCTGAACAAGTTCAATAGGTACATAATTTCTTTAATATTTTACACAGTGCAAGATCTGCTGTTATCTATTCATGACATTTGCAAATGTGATATTTTCATACAATCGCCGGAAATACTAATTAGCACTGTACCACCAGTTGCAAGGCTAGCAGAATCCACGGTTTGTATCTTAACCATCAGATAACCAAATAATAGAATAATTATATTTACGTAATTTTAGCCCATCTGCAAATACACTTACAACAGGCAAGCGGATTGCAAACACGAGTGGCCCGAGGAAATTTATATTTCACCTAAAAAGTACAACGATTTGAGGATATTTTGAAAAGAAAGCTGGACTGTTTGTAATATTTATCTTAGATTTGAATCAATGAAAGCCACAACCAAATTAATAATAGTAATAATAATAAATATTGAGCTACAGAGTAATTAATTAATATGTAGAAATGATACATAATTTTGTATAAAATTGAAAAATCGTTTTATATAATTAAAAAGGTTTTTCTTGATGATTATTAATGCTTTAGCCTTTGTTTTCGACGATCATTGTTGCTAGGCCCTTGCCGGGTACGACGGTAGTTTTGTACTGCTCCGGAATTGGATACTCGGACTAAACATATGAAATAAAGTAATTTAGTTATTAGTTTCTAAAAACACTTAATTAACTTACGTAGTCTCCACTTGCAGTTGGGACTAGAACGTTCATTTCCGAAGATTTTGAACTGACAATTTCGACGTTCAAAGAGTCGCTGCTCAAATAGATCTGACATCCGTCAGTCTTATCTATTGAAATTGTGGGGACCTTGGCAAGAACTTGCATCTGAACGGATTGGCAGTTAATGAATTCAATAACAGAGACGAGGCTGTCGAAGACGACGGAAGTCTTCTTACAGGAATCCAGAGTGATCGAGTTGATTTTGCCCTTCACGACGATCGTAGAGTCGGTACATTTGTACATGTAAACGACATTGTTCATCTCAGCTCCATCGACCAAGAGATTTTGATTGCCCTTCTGGTACTCGATAAGCCACTTCTTGCCGTCCCTTACGAAACTAGGTGGTTTTTCGATTGGCGCAGGTTTGGCTCCTACGGAAGAGACAACCGGATTGGGTGCCTTGAACGGAGCCGGTCCTTGCCTGATTGTTGGGTTCTTATGCGTCTGCATATCAGCAGTCACTTTCTTTAAAGCTGAAATAGAATTATTATAAAATGTTTACTATATTGTTTCCTGTTAAATACTTCTGGTTATATTTTCGCCTTGATTAATTTCTGCGAAAAGGGCGGAACGATCGTTATTAGCATCTGAGGCAGGGCCAAGATCGCAAAGAACTGGTGGAGGCGGAGGACATCCAGGTGGTGGCGGCGGTACAGAGCCGACCGGTGCTGATCCCTTACCGGTCCATACGAAACCAGTAGTATGGTTCTGCTTGACGAAAGCCTGCAACTCGGTTAAAGTTTGCACCCAGGCCTTAGCCCAGTCGACATGCTTCTTGTCCTTCTCCTTCCAGTCCTTCAACACGCGATTGGTGTAAAACTGACCGGCGTCGTTCATCTCTTTCACATAAGGAGCGGGAGCTGGACTCTGAAATGGTTAAATGTAAATAGGAATACACTTACTTAGTTAGAAGTTTCGGTTTTACCACAGCGACCCAACCAAGAGCTGGGATGCTTTCGCTGATTGCTGAGAGATGATTGAAGTATTGCGAGCCACGGTTCTTCTCCCTGAATTCTTGGATTGTCGTAATACATTGTCCCGTAGGTTGCAACAGATTATTAATATCTGCTTGGGCCGGCTGCTTGGATTGGCTGGCGATTGTCAAATATTGAAATTGAGTATCGAAGGCCTTCTTCACCATCTGACTGTGGGTGGCCACGTCACCTCCAATTTGACTTGATACAGCCAAATATTGGGCAAACGCACCCTGCATAATATCTTGGTATCCTTGAACGCTCATTTCGACAAAAAGTGGACTACTTCCCTCGCTGACTTTCCTAGAAAACACACCTTTTATATTGAATACCTCACACAATATGTGTTAACATTTACAACAATTCTTCAACCGGCAAGCAGATGTTTTCTAAACGAACTGTAACTTCTTCGAGTCTAGTTACTAATGCTTCTAAATCTTGCGTATGGTGCGAATCGACTGCAAGATTAAAATGCAATTATAGGTAGTTCTCACTAACTATGGACAACATTAAATGTTCACGACAAATACTTTAATAATATACAACAAAGTGGAGAAGCGACAGATGAGTTATAGAACACACATAAGTATATGTATATAAAAATATTTTTGGTTTGAATGTTTGTGCAACGAGACTATACCATGCGCTAAAAATAAATTATCAACCCACATAGCGCGAGAAATCTGTTTATGATAAAAATAGAGATTAGGCAGCCGTTTCATATATACATAATGTTTCCGACTATCGCGTATATTTTTTAAATCGGTCGAAAATGTTTGGATGAAATCAAATCCGGAAACTTAATGTATTATATGTTAAACAGCAAACACAAATACTACGGTTATCGAAACCGCAAAGATTAGGTTTCGATGTAATGCGCAGCAATGCAGTTTATTTTCACACATGCATGATTCACGCCGTCGATTGATCATCGAATGTTGATGGTAGTAGTATCGATGACTAACTAGAATGTGTAACTAAAAACAAAAACCAATTATCTAACCATATGTTCAGCACTAAGTGGTAACGAAAATCCGTAAGGTGAATGATGGCATTTGAAACGTTTTCTTTTCTTTTGTACCGCAAAGTTGATTTTTGGGGTCACAGACTGACATTTAAAGAATGAAGAAAAAAGAGTGAATATAAATAATAATGAAAAGAACATATGTCAAGCGAAAAATAACATGAAATGCAAGAGCGCTGCGACCCATCAACCCGCAGCGGATCGTAATAGAAATGTATGCGTGAGCAAAAAACTGGAAAATGTTATGCCAGCGGAATTTTATTTTTAGGATTAGCATTTCAATTACACTGCTTTATTTACAGAAGTTTAAACCGTGACGAATATTTTCGTATTAACATGAATTGAACGAGTAACTTAGCCGAGGAAGAGTGATTTTGTGTGGTCGTGGCTTAAGCTATAGAAGAGAAAACAGAGACATAGAGACAGATAGATAGAAACAGTAACATGCTCGTTTATGGATATCCCATATTTGGGACAAAATAAGAACCTCACCGGCACCGATACCGGCCACGACTGGTCCCAGCGGATCAAAGTGCACCTTGTGTTCACTGGCATTCTGTGCTGCGATCATGAGTTCTGAGAAGAAGCGGTGTCTGCGTAGGGCCAGCTCGTCCTTGCCGATTGGAGTAGCCGGAGGTTCCTGTATGCCGCTAACCTCCACCTGCTCCTCAGTCTTGGAGAACCATTTGGGCACCGGAGGTCCAGCACCTAGGTTGCCGGCGAGCTCGATTGGTGACACAACACCCTCGCAGAACACATCATCGTCATC
This sequence comes from Nicrophorus investigator, assembly GCA_963457615.1. NCBI lineage: Eukaryota > Metazoa > Arthropoda > Insecta > Coleoptera > Silphidae > Nicrophorus > Nicrophorus investigator. The sequence continues at coordinate 10,654,050 of OY735146.1, forward strand.
GATGATATCATTCTCCAATTCGATGTCGATCTTATCAGAATTCGAGTTACTAGATACGCCCGATGCCATCACCGCCTTTTCGCAAACGAGCTCCTTCACGGTGCTAGGCGTCGGGGTGGTACTTACGTTGCTGATACCACCCAAGACATCGTTATCGCTCTGGGTTTCCGCGTCTCTGGTCTTCGCCTTCTTCCGACCACAGCAGTTAACGAACATTTTCCTCTCCGTCACCGGCAGATAAGACGCAGCATCCCCGGCCAGCTACGCCCCTACCTAAACTAACATCCCACGCAACGCCATCTACTTTTCATCCCCAGCTGCAGCAACCCCCAAAAACAACAACATAGGCATCGAATTTGATACAAAGGGAATAACGAAAAATTAAGCGACCTAAATCCGTGCATTCTCTGATCCGGAAATAAATAGAACTCTTACAAAATCAAAGTAACGGCAACTAATTCGATTAGTGCCTGCAAATCCGATTCAAAAAAGAAAATAAATCTGCTTTTATCAGTTCAATATATCTATATATCATTTTTTTTGCTCCCAAAGCCGGCTTCCTTTTGCTATAATTATATTTACAGTGAACTTACCAAAAACTGTCGCACTGCAAATGGAAGAACTTAAACTGCCGAGTTCCGGGAAACTGAGTTAGTTAATAATAATACTTTTTCCGTGTATGGGCGTTTGCCAATCCACAGTAGGACTGTCACTTGGATTAGTCATGTACACTCGGTACACACAACCACAAAGGATGCCGCTTTGTTACTAACTTCAATGTGCTTTCCCAATCCATTCCCCTCTTGATCATACACGCACATATGCGCACTACATAGGCGCCATTATAAAATTCAAATGAAATCTACATTTCAATTTAGGTTTTCATCGTTCAGATTCAACATTACATACATTTTACCAGAGTATAACAATTTCATATCTAATACTATGTAATATAAACGTATATGCTTTGTTAAAGACGATCAAATTTTATATATTATAAAATACAAATCATTATTATTAATATGTATGAAAACGCTCAGAAAAAGGAAATTCAAACAATTGAATAACGAATTCAAATAAATATTTATTGAAAACATAAACATAAAGTTATAAAATATTAATAGTATTGTATATATGCGTGGGGCTTAAACGTATTAGAACTAATTACAAGAAGTCTTCAAATGTCTTTTGGTTGTGTAAATAGAATTAGTGTTCTTATTTTTGCTTTAAAGAAAATATTAAAAGCATGTTTCGGTATTTTTACTTATATAATCTACTGTACATAATCCGATTTGTAAAACTTAACAATTATTTGATTGTTTCTATTTGTGTATAAAAATAGCTGATATAGTTGATTTGCTCACGGTATTTTTGTTAGTTATTATTAGAATTTCAAATTGGTGCTTTGTTTAATATTTTAAATATGTCGATTTCTCGACCTTATTTCAAAATACTTCACAGCCCAATACAAATGTGTATATATATATATCTTTAATAGCTATGTATATATGTCATATAAATCATTTGTTGTTTAGTTTACTTGCCATCATCCATCCGGAATTTTGTGCAATAGTGATCATTCTTACATTCTAGCACAAAGTTAACAAATCTTTCAATGTTTTGTACTTTGTTCCTAACTATCCCAGTGTTTGAAGTATTTAGAACTTTCCATCTGATGGACTACAGTTATCTATATAATGTGCAATTAAATAATTTGGAATTTTTAAGTTTATGAAAGTTCGCCGATTGGAGCGTTCTGGAGCCACAGCTCATGTAAGAAGCTGTACAAGTTGTCACTAACTGCGACCTGAACAAGGAATAGAAAAAATAATTAATATTTTAAATTAAAAAAATGTGTATAAGAACATACTTTAAATGGCGTTGGATTTAAATTGCGTTTTATGTCAGGTCTTAAAGTTTTAAGCGAAGCTTGTACTTTATTCCGAATCTCAGCTAAGTTGGGAAGAGGTCCTATTATGTTACCATCCTTCCAGCAAATCCGTAACAATTTCTCCACTTTCGATGGCGTCACATAGGCGCGTTTCGATTCTTCGAACGGATGTCTGCAAAGTACCTTGTGGTTAACCTGTGGAGCTTCCTCCGAAGATTTTTGTAGTAGATCAATCAAGGCATCACCGCTTTCACTATACAGACGATACACATCTTTGCGGCCCGGCATGGTTACTTTCCCAACGTCCTGACTGAGTTTGATTCTGGGTTGTCCATTTAGTTCTACCATTTTATATACACAACCCAATGCAGGCTGTCTCTGGCAGGTAACCAAGTGCGTCCCGATACCGAAGCAATTGATTTTGTGTCCTTGATCATTTAAACTAAGGATCGTCTCTTCATTAATGTCGTTTGATGCCATGATCATAAGTTCAGCAAACCACGGGATATCGTATTGTTTACTAATCTCGTTGAAGAAGTGCCTGGCCACATTGGACAGATAGGCTAAATCGCCACTGTCGATTCTGATACCAATTGCCTGATATCCCAAGTCATTCAGTGCCAAAGCAACAGCACAAAAATTCAATAAACCACTCCTACAAAGAAAATTATAATATCGTAAGACACCTATTTCAATCGTCAACGTTTCATTCTGCACCATTTAATTTGTTAATTTATATAAAGCTGCAAGTTAGTAATGAAGAGGAAAATAGTCCATATATTTCCGCTTCGGAACTAGATCATGCATATTTTCTTGTTTATCCATTTACTTCAGCCGAGTTATTTTCAATCGACAAATCGGTGCTTTCAATCCTTAATAGTAACATTTAAGATATAAACAGAAGCGTGTAATTTGAATAACATTATAGGCATTGAAAGCAACAATTGTTTTTAAGCAATTTTCTTTAAGCAAACTGGAGGATTAGTAAGTACCATAACCGTCCAAGGATGGTGTTTTGGTTTGCTACAAGAAAATATGAAGCTTAAAATGGACATGAATCTCTACCTTACTGGGAGCAGCCAAGTGGAAATCCATGTCACGCAAAATTAACAAACAAATATGTACATAAAATAAATAAAAAAAATAAAAAATGTGAAAAATGTAAAAGCACCCACGTGACATCACTAGCACTGACCACCACTCTAATCGACCATTTCAATTCATTTCGGGGAAAACTCTAATTATTGAATAATAATAATAAAATTAATTATATCAGATTTAGAAAATTACAATAGCAATAAAAATATTAAGTGCTCAGTGGTAGACTTACGTACCCCGCATGTTCAGCACAGTTGAAATACAATGCTGGAAAAGCTGTCCCGAATCTGTCTTTCAAACAGCGTCCCCACAGTTTGAGATTGATTCACAGAAATCACAATGACATAGGTATAGAAATATATATGTTTATAGTGCAAAAATTAGAATTGATTTGGATTAAACCTGCGCATCATAAAAGATAAATAAACAATATATATATATATTTGAATGCAAGTTATTTAAACCAAATATATTCTTATTTTAAACAGTGATTTCTGCACATTCGGAGATCATTTCGCTGTGCAACAATCACCTTTCTACAACGATAACGACAGCTCAAACTGTTCAACCTCGGTGGTAAGTATATGCCAATGATAACGAGTATTATTAGTTCATTGTAAAATGATCGCATGATGTTTGGGAATCCGGGGATTCCCTGTGAGATGTCCATGATGAATACCTCCGTGTGTTGCGTAATCGCCGTGTATAACGAACGAATGGCTAAATAGGCATGATGTTATTAAATGAGATGATGTGATGACGTTGGTCTCGTGTGCAGAAGGTGTTTGTTGCAATGTGTGCTCTCCTCTGAAGTAAGTTCATCGTTTGCCAGACAGGATACAGCTAACTTAATTTTTGTTGCAAAAATAAATAAATAATTTTGTTAAATCTTGATAATTGATTTAAAGTCCTTTGATTCTGTACGGTGTTGCATGCATGCAACTAAAGGGCATGCTTGTTACCTGTACTCGTTATGCGATAGAGTGTTGGGCAGAGTGACAGGCCACATTGTGATGGCGTGGGTCATGCGACATGGATACCTCTTAACATCGTACGTATCGACAAGGGCCATAAATCCATCCGGGAAGGCTATAGCGAAGGAGATCAGGGCGGCCAGCTCGCCATCGCTAGCTTCAGTGCTGACAACATTGAACAAGGAGATCAGCTTCAGCCTCCAATTGGTAGCCAGCTCAGAGAGATTCCTCAGTTCACCACCGGCTTTAGGTACAAGGGTGCACGTCTGCAGCTCCGTCAGGTCGGTGAACGAGGTGATGTAGGCGTGGGCGTGAGTGCCCTTCACCGGAATGTTAAACAGTTTCCCGGCCAACACATTGCTCGTGCCATCAAATCCACCTATACGACAAAAAGAAAAAGAGTAAAAGAAAAAAATTTTATTCATTGCAGTCGTCCAACCCCTCTGAGATATCGCCGGGTGTTTAATTTGACCCAGTCATGCTTTTAATGAGAGACCGTTTATGGGTTTTGTTGCAAAACTTTCGGCACTGGTTCAGCTTGGCACGGGGCTATTAAATCAATATTAGTACCACCTAGAGCTGCCACTAAAGGCCATCGGTGTTTGTAACGAAATGTGATAATCACCTATATACGAATACTTCGAAGCCGATAATCCACCGTCTGGTCCTTGGGCTCTCCTCAATCCAAACTCCAGCAGTTTTAAATCTCCTGCTGCCATCCTGTACCTTGCTGCATTCGTGGCCATCAAACTAAAATCTCTTAAAATCATATCAACGCTCTTTTCAATTTTCAATTTACAAATACCTAGCATAGTTAACCAGCGTCAATAAAGTCGTCTCCAGCAGCTGCACTATGATCAAAGGACCTTCGATGCGTATCAACGGCACCCTGGAACAAACGCATTTCGTGAACGGACCAGAAAGCACATCCACTTTTAAAATTACCTAGGAAATACGACGGATCCTTCCTCCACCGCGTACAACGTCACGTCGTTCGTGTTTAGATTGCTAAGGTAATCGAAGAACTCATCGTCAATGGTATCTGGCAGCGTCTGCCGCAAATATTCGATATCTGTAAAATCGCTTTTTCGTTTGATTTTCTGATAATCATTTATTCACATCAACCATTTACCACTTTTTGAATAATGAAAGCGCTTCAGGAATTTCAAACACTCCTCCAGTCCGGCGAAGATCGTGAATTCCCCCTGGAATGGATTCTTGCGGAAGAACAGATCGAAGACGGAGATATCCTTCGTCTTACCGGACTTCCAGTAGGCGTATGCCATCGTGATCTGATACAAATCTTGAAGGCACCGGCAAAGAAAAAAATCTACTTGTACTACATTGCGATCATTATTCATTAATCCGGCAATTATGATAATACGATATAATTCTTAATAAAACAATAACGAGGTCTGAGAAAACAAATTACAACCTAAAAGAATGATAATTAAAAAATATTCATATAAACATTTACATGTTGATTACTTTATCAGAACATAGATTACATAATCATACATAAATTGAAATTGTCATTAAATTGTTTTTTTTATATTGTATTAATCTGGGATAATTCAAGTTTTTTTAATTTTAATCATAGACATTAATATGATTTCATCTATAATTGATTTAAATAATTTTAAGGTGTGTACCTGCTTCTATCTACACAAACAAACCAAAGCATAATGACAGATAAATAAATTATATTAGCAAACAGATATATTTATGTGTACATTATATGAATTGATATAGCAAATATGTGATTTTTAACAAAATATATTGTCCTTTAACCTCCAGATATAAATATTATTGTGTGGATAAATTATTTAGTCATTTTAATTCTCTGTTTGAAAAATTTAAAATTTTGAATTTAAACTGAAACTACTAAAATATATGAAATATATTCATTTACAAATTTCTAACTAACTGTTCTCATTAAAAACACATTTCAATAGCACAAATTTTTACATGAAGGTTATTTCCAATAGCACATTTGAATATTACATTTTCGCATTAATCGTTCTAAAAAACCTTAATGAACTTTGATTCCAAGAAAATTCTAACTTTCTTATTAGTCTTTTAATTGAAGCATTCCATTAGCGGAGACCGTTCCAAAGTACAAAATAAGACTTATACAATTAATGAAACTGTAGTCAAATACATTATTTCAATTCGGCAGTGACACAAAAAGCGCAAAGGAATTCACGTAGATTTTATTTTATTGAACCTAATTGATAACCGTTTGCTTCATATGGCTTTTATCTGAACATCGCGGGCGTTTATTAAAATAATAAAACGCAGCGTTCGGAACGAATTCGAATATTGATTAGAAATACGTTACAATTATTGCAATCGGTTTTCAGTTGATGCAACTAACGTTGCATAACGAGCGATTACATTTCCATTTATACAATTTTGGTGAACATTGTCTAGAAAATTTGTTTAGTGTCTGTACTTGATTGCATTCAAAAACTTTCCCAACTTTTGCGATAATTGTCTTTAAAATAATTGTATAGATAATAGGAATATAATTGTTTTTCTTATTACGTTAGAAATAACAAAGGGGTATAATTAAGATAATTAGACCATATACAAATATTGAGTATGTGACGTTGGTACGCCTTTATAACTTTTTTTTATATGTATATGCTATTTGTAGCGACCTATATGAACAAAAAATCTTATCAGTGAATTTAAAGCGTAAGGTCACGTCGTCTGGGTCTTACTAGAGTGACAGAGTATAGAATTTTGTAATCAGCGTAATAGAATAATTTGTAATTTAGGAACATAAAATAAAATATGACCAAGAAGTTGCAAAGATGTGTAGAGCCAAATGTAATGTATTATTTTTAATAGTAAAAGCATATAGAATGCATAAACACGTCTATAAATAACATTTTCTGTTGATTATATCTTGTTATTGTTCAAAAATAAAATGTGCGTTTCGAAACTGCTGAATATTTAAATGAAATTATTGAATCGAATTTTTCGAGGACCAAAACATTGTAAGCAATTTCATCATTCCAGGAATTCCCCTAACTTTGAATACTCGCTTAGAATGATGGCCTTGTTCACTTGCTCTATGCTGAACGCATTCGTCACATGTGAAAACAAACTGTTTTCCCGACATTTATATTATGCTTAATACTATATTTTTCAATGCGAAATAGCTGCATCATCGTGAAAATCTTCCCATGAAATGCAATTCAACTCGAAAGATTATGAAAAAGAAAATGAAGTGGGGAAAAAACCCTTGCATACGAATTTAGCGCTTACGCAATGGGATGTTGAATAACAAAAACTGTCTAGACGGGCGCATTATTTTGAGTGCAGACTAAATTAAGAAAGTAGCCGAAATCGGGCGGCATCATCTGTAGGTGAGAAGTCAGGTAAATTCTGTTGGTGAACAGGTTGTTTCACAGTTCGAAAGATTCGTTTCGCGCCAAATGGGTAAGCGGTGTGCTTTGCGAATTTGGATAGAATTAGGGAATTCCCCTGGTTCGCATACCGTGAGGTCTTGGCGGGAAAGGGGGGAATATAAATGTTTATTGTAAATTTTTACCAGTGAGTAGGGGCTGGACAATCCCATTGTGGCCTAAGCTCTTCTCCGTGAGATGGTGGATCCCGATGTTGGTATTTTCAGTCATGTTGATTTGTTCGACAAGTTCAGTTGGACGTGTGTTTGTTATTGTGATAGGTTACGTGTTATAGCCTATGACCGACTAACATTTCCGCGTGCAGGTTGGTCCCCACATGCAATACTGACGATCGGCAAAACTCCGTTTTATCATCATGCCGAATATCGATCATGCACGAGGTCATACCATAAAATGGTTTTCTGCTCCTGCTATTGGTCCTTTCAAAATTATGTCAAACGATAGCAGCGTTACGACGGTATAAATGCGAACCCAGCGAGCTTCAAGTTGATGTTCAACAATTGTTTATTATTACAACATATCTCAAAGAATCCATCAATTTGAAGCATACCTATTTATTTACCTATTTAGAAAAAATAAATAATTATAAAAACCACATTGAAATGTGCGTCAGTAATAAGAACTTTGTTTAAATATCAATCTACACATATGACAACTCAAGTTATATGTTCATAATTTCAAGTAGTGAAAAATCTTCACTTTGAAATATTATGATGCGAGTTTCAACATTATACTTCCCACTGAGCATCTGGATTATATGACATAAGTCTCTTACCATCAGATTCTAAATAAAGATTAAAAAGTTATACAACTGGTACAGAAGTAGCCAAAGGCTTATAAACACTTTCAGTGTCCTCATTTGCAGCTTTCACTTTTACAGGCCTATTCAAACAAGAATGCGTCATCCGTTCTTCCACATAAATATATTAGCATTATCGAATTACAAAATATTGATTACTTCACTACATGATTTATTATAGATGAATCAAGTATGATCAATGATCACACATTATTCATTCATAGCATCATTCATTTGACAACGCATTTGAAAAATCTTTCTTGAATTTACATAATTTATTATTATATTTGAATTAAGTTCAGTTTAAAGTGCATTATATTTTTATATCATTTTTTAAATTATCAAGTTTGGAGATAACATAATTATTTAGACAGATAAAAAAAATATATGTAAATCGATATTTTTTAAATTTTAATTGTTAATAAATTTTAAAAAATTTATCATAATTGAATAGTTGAATTTATCAAGTTTTGAGATATTATTATTAACTCTATTGTTTGATATTATCAACTATTTCGAAAGTTGAGTAAGAAATTTATCTTTATAAATGTTAATAACAAAACAATTAACAAATTGCTAATTATTTTGAACTGACAGAAAAAATATACTTAAATTTTCTATATTATTCGTTCAAGGCGTATTGATAATAATACAAATAATATTGCATTCTTTATAATGAGATAAGTAAATAAATATTCCTAATATATAAAATATGTTTAAAGTAGAGAAAATTTAATTATTAACATCAATAGCAAAGCCATGTTATATTTGCTTGATATTAGTTAGTATTTTTTTTATGAAATTTATATTTTACCTTTTATTATTTTTATAGGTGACAGGTGACCTAAATGCATTTGGAGACACAATACCAGGAATAAATTGTTGTTGAACTCACATTTATTGTTACACATATCCACGAAGATTACATTACAGTTGAAAATAAAAATAAACTGCAAAATAAAATACACCAAGTTTGTCATAATTTGTTCCGAAGTTTGCTTTTGTGTACTGAAACAGTATCGCGAACAGCAAAAAGAAATTTGGTCATGGACTTCTAAGCCATACAAATATTACAACTGTGTCACAATTCTAATACACCAAAGTTATTTATCTAAACACCTATTAAAATACTGATTTAGAATGTAGTTCTACTTTGTTAGGAACTTAGGTATGAACATGCATGGGATTGCTACTGAGATGAATAATTTCTTTCTGGTTGCTTGGAACTACCTAAGAAAGCAAACCTACTATTTTTGTAACATCAAAACACTTAATTTTCTAATCTACATTTTGGACACCAATCGACATGCATTACATTCATATACATATTTATATATTTGTAAACATCTATTAAAATAAAAGATTAGTGAGGGGGACGGTTGGGTAATATTACTTGTTCCCGTTGAGGAAAGCTAACAGCGGATTTAGGAAAAATAACGATATTCACGAATACAATTCCATTATAGCAACATTTAGTGTTTAAGCAAGTTATTTTTTTTTCTTAATATACATAATCGACAGAGTCCTATGAAAGAATCACGAAACTTTGCGCGTTTCCGATTCGTCATTGATATTTCCGCGCCAAAATGCAAGTAAGTTTTCGTTCATTTTTAAATAAGAATAATTTAAGTCAAAATAAAACATTATCGCTAATTTAAAAGTATCACAAAATAGTTCGATATTCGACGAAAGATAAAAACAAACAAAAAATGAAAATTTAGAACTAGAAAAATATCACAATGTACTATTTTGAGCGCATTTTCCGTTTGTCACTTTCAACCGTGCTCAAAATTTGAATTCGTTTAGATTTTGAAAACTAATAAAAATATATATTTTTTGTTTACATAAATATGTAAGTATATATATATACCGGGGAGAGGTTCGCGCGCTTCCGCTCAGTTTCGTGTTTTCTTATGACTATTACAACAAGATGCACATATAAATGTATGACCCATTATATTGTAAGGTCATGCATATATTGTTATGCTGTATAGTATTTATATTCCATCGAAAAATACGAGTGGATCGAGCGGTGCGGGATTTAAAAAAATCCACGCGTCGCCGATACCTACTGAAGACATTTATTTAAACCTAGTATACTTGAGTATTGTTTCCGCGTTGGTTGTTTCGTTCAGTCTTCAAAGGCACAAGGAATCGAGCTATCTAACTATACTAGCGGCTCGCTCCCTGTCGCGCTCAACTTCCAAAGGATGCATCCTCTTGCGGTGAGAGAAACAGTTGCCCGAGCTGGCGAAGGTCTTATGACAATATAGGCATTGGTATGGCCTGGCACCCGTGTGTTGATTTATGTGAAACTGTAAGGCGGTGTTGATTTATGTGGTGCCTGGGTCGGCTAAATTACTTTACCTTCAAATCTTGGTTCCTTTTGAAGGTCTTATCGCAGAGCTGGCATTTGTGCGGTCTTAGATTGCTGTGGGTAATCGAGTGAGCACGAAGAGTACTTTTGGTCGGATACACCCTTTTGCAAACATTGCAGGTGAACTGGACTCCTGTATGGTAGGCCTTGTGACGAAGCAAGTTATTCGGTGTCTTGAAACTGAAAAGTTGTTAGTTAGCTTTCATGATCCTCTAATAAATTATTATGGAAATCGTTTACCTGCGTTTGCAAATATCGCAATCGTATTTTCCTTTAGGTCTGTGTGTCTCCAGGTGAACCTTGAGATTACCTCTAGTGGCAATCAGTTTGCCGCACACGGGGCAAACGTATCTTACCACATCGTGGACATAATCATCACCCATGTCATATTTAAGCGGTGCAATGGATGGCGTTGGGACGATGGGTTTCTCGTCTACAACTGGTGGGTTCTGGGTCTCTGGCTTAATGTTTTGACACCAGGTGTGATTAAGAAGCGACCGGTCTGTGTGAAATACTTTCGAGCACAATGAGCAGGTGAATTCCGCTTCGAAGGTGCGCCCGTTACCCATGAAATCTTTCAAATTGTATAATCGTTTTTCTTCCTCGACTTGTGCAGATTGCTCCGAGTGGTTCGAATGCTGCGATTGCTCATCCTCTGAATACTGAAGGAAGAGCATCGGATCGATCTTCACCTCCAACTCTTCTGTCTCTTCCTGATTAACATCAAATCCCTGCGATAATATTTAACACACAATCACGCAAATGTAGATCGCGCGTCTATGTAAATTACAGGCATTACTATTTGAGTGCAACAACACAAAAATATGAAGATATGAATAAATGTTTTGTACCTTCGTTAGATATGTATGGAGTAGCCCATTGTTATCAACGTTCATTGGTTCGGGGTTTGGTATTTCACTGATAACAAGTTCAGAGCGCTGTTGGTTGGCGCGCTTCTCCATGGCCCGGGAAATTCTCAACTCCTCTACCTTCTTCAAACAGTTCATGCAGATGTATTTCGGACGAGTGTCTCTACCTTTCACCTTCGTATGGGAAGAAAGTAGAATAGTTGCTATCTTTAGTATCAATGCTTACCGATAATATATATGTCTTCACCCTACCCTCAAGGGCAGCGCGCTGTCCTTCTGGACTAAACACAGAAAAATCTTGTTGAAACTTGATATTAAAGACGCGACAGGTTATATGCGAAATTAGTTTGTCTGTTAAATTTAAAGTCATATTGCGAAGAACCTTTCGTCGATGACGTGCGATCGCAACAGCGAAAGGATACCGATTGTTCTGCTCTTGATCGTCTCGGCGTTGTGATAAAACGACTATGCGCTAATACCGAGCACTGCGCAATTGTATAAATCGTATATATTCGAAGTGCGTGAGATTTTGAAATACTAATTTACGTATCGATAAGCAAAAAACCGACAAACAACTGGAGAACATCTACATATGATACACATTTTCAAAGTCGTCATCATCGGAGAAGTCCAAAAATTCTTAAGACATCTATATTTGAGCTCAAACTGTCACTAACCAAAATTTATGACACCTTTCCTAAATGAAATTTACCGGAGCACGTGTACTTCAATTCCCGCCATCAGTCAGCGCAGACCTCGGTACACGCCCAATAGACAAGGATAGGTCGTGAAAAATCAATAAGTTGCACCATAGTCACCCCCGCAAATGCATCGCCGCGCCAAACGCTTCCGCCGGAATCACAGCAATTATCAAATATCATCGAATACTCTTAATTTCTATTTTAATATACAAAAATGAAATACATAATAAAAGTACAATGAAAAAATAATACATCTATCACAATAACCCATAATGAATAAATATTTGGCCACAGAGAAATTATTGTTACTATTAAGGATGTTCAATGATCTGGTAATATGGTTTGGACGAGATCGGCGCAAGATTTCGCTTTGGTCGACCTACAAAAGACGTCTTTTAGGGGTCAAGCTCTTAAACATTTGGAGTAACGCTTACAACGATTTTGATTTGATCCTTCTGGATACGTGAAGAGCTATGGGTCCGCTTTTTATCGACTTGAAGAGCGCCACTGCTTCCGCATGAGAGATGTCGTGACATATCTGACCATTTACAGCTAATATCTCATCACCTAAAACATGAGAAGAATCATCAATGAATGAAACAAATCACCCTATAATTGTTAATATTTTAATAGGTGCAAGCTGCGTGAGGAAAAATAATAATTATAATAAACGAAGTAAAAGAATTACCTGCACGCAATCTTCCGTCTTCGGCTGCTTGGCCGTTGGGCGAAATCGTTTTCACAAAAATACCTAAAGCGCCTTTAGGTGAATCCCGTCCTCCGACAATGGTGAAACCGAGCGATTTCTTGCCAGGTCCTTTTTGCAAAATGACCGTGTGAAAGGTAGACACCGTCGACCTGGGTCTTCGGGGCAAGGTGCAGAAGTTTGTCAGGTCTTCCAGTTTTTCGCTCTGTGGGTTATATATTTGCAACTTATTGTCTAGCTCCGACTGAAGAAATGGAGATTCGATGATCTTTGGAGATCCTACTACGCGTCTGAGGATCTTGTTATTGCTGCTATGGCTTGTGCTGTTCTTGATGAAGCAATGCTGCCTTTGTGTAGGACTACTGTTGTTAGGTTTTGACAGCTCGTGATCAACGCTGCTCTCTTGCATGGATTTCAACTCAATGGTTGAAACACGAGAGACCATGAGATCAACTTGAAGCGTTCGAGTGCTCAAAGATTTTCTTGCCTCCTCTGATGTTAAGCCTTGTAAAGCTCTTCCGTTTACATTTACTATTTCATCTCCAATTGACAAATTGTATCTGAAAACAATCATTACAAAATAATTTTAATGGCTGACTTGTAGGATATTACCTTTGGGCTAGAGTTCCAGGGACTATGTAGGCAATAACATAACCTTCACTCAAACACTTTCGAGATATAAAAATACCAAGTTCCTCTGTCAAATTATGTTTGTTAAGTGTCAGTGTGAAGACATCAGTTTTCTTTGGGAAGACGTGCGGGGAATCCAGGAACGCTTGCTTCTTAGCTGCTTCCTGTCGATCCAAGGAGAAAGCTCTCTGCGGATTGCGTTTTTTCGATTCAGGATATTCAGGCAACGAGGAAGTGAAGCTGTCTGTTTCGAGCACCGAGGAACATGTATCGGTAAGTAAAATTCCACTGTCAGAATCTTCCTCCATTAGTAGAGCATGATCATCTTCATCGTCCAAGAGGTGTGTATCTTGGAACATTGGGTTATGCTTCTTCTGGAACTCCTCAAGTCCAGGCAGCGCTCCATACGAAAAACTCCTTAGCTTCGCTCTTGCGATTTTGCACGTAGGTTTGTTAGGTGTTGATTCCGCAATTGGATTGGGCTCGTGCGGTTTGTACAACTTTGCGAGGAATCTGTTAGTTGATGATTGCAGGTACCTTTCGGATATAGCGCGAAGCTTTGATGTGAGACAGGACTTCCGGGGAACGGTTTCACAGAGATTCTGGGCTTCAGCAGGACTAGAATTCGTTGATGTAGATGGGGCATCGATTCGGGAAACCGTTGACGGAGATCTGAAACAGGACAACCTCGTATGCCTGACGCGATCCAGCAGCGGATTCCTCTTTTCGCGGAGGTGTCCATTTGAGGAAGGTACAGTCCTGGGCTGAGATTTGTGTCTTCTGCGATCAGATTTATCCGTGATAATTAGACTTTCCTCGACATTATAGAAGTTCGTTCCGCGTTTCTGACGTACGCTCGGACTCATATCTGCATGTATGCCAAGAACGTAAAAAATAGATATTGCATCATTTGGTTTATTGCCGAAGCCAAGGTGAAACTTATATAACACTGTTACGTACCGATCCTGGAGCGATGTTTGGAGGATTTTGGTGTCTCTAGAAGAGTAGTCTCGGAGCGGGCGTTCTCCGCGCGCAGAGGCGAAAGACTCAGTAGCCTAGGCTGATCCCCTTGCTTGCGAAACCAGCGCATTATCTGCAGAAGACAAAGTATAAACTTTTTGGTTTGGTCTTTGGTAATATTGTTTTCTTTTCTTTTTGAGGAGCGTAGGTATTAATCTGTAAATTCATGCCGGAATGCCAAAGTCTTAGCTAAATTAGGAAGGAAACTTCGAAAACACAGTACGTACTAATGAGGCCCCTAATTGAAGCTGTCCCAAAGTAAAATAGAAACTCGTTTCAATCATCTCTCTCCACTCGATATTCGCTCCTTCCCGTCTGATCGGCGCTTATACTCTTCTCTTTCCATTTCTCATCGAGGGTTCGCATTAAATAAATAGTTTATGCGTCAAGCACCAATTAACCGAACTCCTCTATTTTGCGTTACAACTATATTTTACAACCATGACATTTTCCGGTTACTGATTTTATGTCCCTTTTACTTAAGGCCATCACATCGCTAATTGCGCATCCGACTACATACGATTTTTCCGGGCGATCGACCAAACCAAACAAAACCTATCTCCAAGTCGACTTGCATGGACTCGCATAGTTCGTAACAAGTACATACATCGTTATATAGTATTTCTGAAAGACACTCAGGTATGTGCGGATTGCAGAAATGATGGCGGACAGCTCGCATTCAAGGCCGCTATAATTTCTGAATTCATAGAACGCAAGAACCTGTCCAACACTAATATCTAAGCAGATATGAAATAGCCATATTTTTCTTTTCTTTCCTTGTCCCTCTAAGTCTTTCAGAAGACACACGTGTATTACTCACATTGTCTGCATATTTAGCACGTCAAGACAGTGACATCCGTAATTAATAGATTACATGTGTATCTAATTCATTAATATCCAATTACCCTAAATTAATTAGTTAAAATCCATTATGGATATCGTTTGTTCAATAAAGTTTCATTCAACGAATTACCGTGGATTGATGAAAAGACGACAATGGTCTCACTTGAATGAACAAATTAATTGACAAAGGAATACAGTTCTCCTTTTAGAATTCGGTCATAGCTTCAAGTTCAATTTGATTATCTAATAACAGTGCATTGAGAGCAATTTATGAAACTCCCTCACCGCCAATTCTAACAATCTGTGAAATTATTGCACTTAATTCATCTGTACTAATATTTATTGTTCAATGAATGTTCTTTCCTAATAATCCTAGAATATTATGACTTAAACTCAATAAATCATTAGATTTATTATAAACATTAAGTTGTAGTTTGTATAATATTTATACTTATATAATAACTAATTTAATTAACTGAATATAATAGAAAATTGATTGTAACGGAAATTAGTTGACAAAAATCTATATTAAATTTGTAAATTGATCTGAATGAACGAGCAAATACCTATAAACAGTTATGCAATTATTTAAGTGCTAATAACAACAATTTCTTCGATAGAAACTAATTAACTATTAATTCGCTAAATAACCATCAAGCGATATTATGTGAACGGCGTATTCCATGAAAATCCATAAATAGAAGTGATCGGACTAAGGCGACAACAATATTTATAGAACCAAAAAAAATAAGAAAACAAAAAAGCTAAATGCGTACATTCCATTCACGAAGCGTAGTTAATTAATTAATCTACAATTTAATAACAACACTAATTAGTAGTAAAACGCAATTAACGTTTTCGTTGAAATCGCACGGAATATATGCTCTTGCACTCGGTTGGAGTCTTCGAAAGAAATCCAAAATGTTATTCAAAAGTGATTAATTAATGCTCAGGTGTGAATGACGCTTAAAGTAAATAAATAATACAGACGGAGTTTTCTGTATCATTTTTACCTTCATTTATGTATATAAGTTCGAAAAGAAATATATGTTTGAATATACAACTTTTCCCTTTTGCTCGCTTAGCCCGAATGACTAAGCAACCGCATTCCTGATGATTCAATCGGATTAATTGCAGAAGGACCGTTCTTCTTCTTCTGGGAATCGGAATGCTGGAAACACTTATCCCGAATGAAAGTTATTTGGCGAATAAATATCGACAAGCGCTGTTCACTTTCTTCTTCTCCTAAAGAAAACAAAGGCGTGCTGCGTCTTTGATTATCTTCGGCTCGGTATTCGGTGAAAGTGGTCAAAAGTCAGAGGCTCGCTTTATTATGCTCTAATCTAATGGGCAGCCGGGAGCAACGTGGACGTTCATTCTTTTGGGATAGCAGCATTTCAAGTTACCATCTTCAGATTTGCGATGCGA
The DNA here is from genome assembly GCA_963457615.1 of Nicrophorus investigator. Taxonomy (NCBI): domain Eukaryota; kingdom Metazoa; phylum Arthropoda; class Insecta; order Coleoptera; family Silphidae; genus Nicrophorus; species Nicrophorus investigator. The sequence goes on from OY735146.1 coordinate 10,670,823, forward strand.
AAACTAATTGCATTTTTATGTAGGAATCCGATACGATTTTATTACGGACTAACCGCTACTAGTGCTTCCTAGTTCACGAAGATTATGATTAGACCGCAATAGTCTACGATGAAAAGATTCCTCTTGGAGTGAATATAATATTACTGCATTCATGGTATCAATGAACTGAATACTTCCAGTATCACTTTTATTACTTTTTTTCTTGGAGATAAAGTATAATCTAAAATATTCATGATGTGAATCAATAATACCCACATCTTTCTCAAAAGAAAAACTGTTGATATAATTGTTTAAATTTAAGGCTTTTTTTGTGATAAATGGTACAAACTTAGTTGACATAATACTTTATGTTTAAGTAAATTCAAGCATAAATCTATTTATAATATCCTTTCATTTAAATCTATCGCTAAATGGAGATTAAATATAAATTAGTTGACGGGATAGGGAATTAAATATTTATATAATTGCATAACGGTTGGGGTCTCGACTGGTTACTTAATTTGCAGCTGAAGGAAATTACGTCTCCCAGAAAGCTTTTTTTGTTGAAATATTAGTATATTTTTCGATAAATGCTAAATATAGCTATTAAGCCGAGACTATTGGAAAAATAATAAGTATACTTTGTATGAAGGTTTGAGGATAAATAAAGCAAAAAAACTCGGCGTTTCGCACGCCCGGTCAGCCAATTAATGATCGTTGTTCGCGTGAATGATTTGCGGGGGGTTTGCAGCGCATAATTGAACCGTGGAAATTGGTTAAGGTCCGTTTAATGTAATCCCATATTCTTATGTAATTAAGCTATACGGTAAATGCGTACAGGATGCGAGCGACTTTTCGTACTATTTTCGTATTTGATGAACAACTAAACATAGTTCAAAATATCCATAAACTAGTATTATTTGTTTAGTTGTTTAGAAGTTAAAAAAAGGACTTGTTGTAAATCCATTTAATTTTTTTAAGTTTTAAAAGTTTCTAATTAAAATGGTATACAAGTTTATTTTTAATAGGAGCTTTATCGTATTGGTATCATAAAAGAGGCTATTCCAAATAGTGGACAAACATTTTAGATTACGTAACGTTGATGAGGCACTCGATATTTTCACTCATTCGGAGCATTTCTTTCGTATTTCCTTTCTGGTTGGCGCCGGTGGTAATTTTCCATCGCAATTAATCCAGCGCCGCTCGTTAAGATGGTTCTGACGAGTTACGTAATCCGCCCGGCGGCGGAAGAGGACAGAAGGAAAAGGACAGACAGACGACCCTTCTCATGCGTTTACGTAACGTCGACTTTAATTGCTATTTCAATGCTGATTGCCCGCAGTACTTTTCCCCCATTCCGAAGAGGCTTTCGTACTTCCACGAACCACGATACACAAGAGAGTCACAGGATTTATAGCCGAAGAAATATTTAACGCCATTGTCGGGTGGCAATTTCATAGCCTAGATATCTTCCGCGATAGATGTTTTACCGTTCGAAAATTAATTTCCGAGCGCGAAAATCGTGTCGGTCAAGTAAATTGTTGACCCAAAATGAAAGATTTTCTAATATTCCAAATTCATGTAAAATATAATAAAAGTGATGTAAATTCTCTAACTGCGGGGATTTTCAACAGTCAATTGTGATATGTAAGAGCTTTACGTAACTCGCGGTTTTTTGGTACTTGTTGCTTCTAACTTCTTTTGCGTTTTCCCCCGGGGCTCCGGCACGCCGTGGTTGGTAGTATTGCGCGGAGTTATTTGAAATATGCAAGGCTCGCGACCTTGAAACCGGATTACTGCGCTCCAGAGTGGAGGTGAGCAACGTCCTTGACCTTTTTTGAAGTGAAAAAGGAATAATGAACGAGACAAAAAAGTGAACTAAATAGTACGAACGGATTAAGAAGATTGGATTAAGAAAAAAGTATATATATATATGTATATGTAAATGGTGTGGCTCATCCCAGGTGAGACTCCTGCATGACTCACGCTTCATTCATTTTGTCGGAATCGTTATTTTTTATGGGACTTTCAAACTCAGCCATTAAACGAAAGCAAAAGCAAATACTGTGACAATGGGTATCTCAGAGCCGCCTCCGCCGCGGAAGACACGACAACGAGGAAGAGGCGACTACGATTGCGTAAATGTCCGTAAATAAATGCGGGTTAGTGAAACTATTCCGTCTTCTTGTAAAGCGCACTTTTTTAAGTGGATCAACGCGTAATATCCTGTTTTTCTCCATGAACAGATATTATATTTGATTTTTCAACTTCATCTTCCGAGTCAACAACCTTAAGCTTTTTTCGTGATTTTCCCAGTCGACGAGGCATTCAGGAAATATAAGAATGAATCTCTAAGTGATGCAAGAAATGTAATACAGGATATAACTACACTTTTTACACTACAATTGCTTATATTCGTTATAATAGTTATATTTAGTTAAGAGTTCAATCATCAAATCATTCAAAACGATTGCAAAAATCTACTGTCCATAAAGACTTACCCACAATGTATTGTGCCCGTAGTGTACAAGAGTTTAGAGAAAAGGAAAAAAAAAGGAGAGGAAATATGGCGAACAAAAGGAAATAATTGCGAAGATCGTTTCACAGGCATTCGCCGAAGGGAGCCTCGTACTCAGAATCATAAAAATACCTTATTTGAAGAGCAATTACCAACACCCAGATTTTAAGTGCGGAATTCTGCTTTAAGAATAGCACTGGACGATTCTAAAAAAAAAAAAGATAAAAGAAGAATTGGGATTCTAGAAAGTAAGATTTGAAAGTTTTGACCCTTTTCTTTTCCGGTACGGTACGTGTTCCGGGTAAGCGGCGTCTGTTTTCGTCCAGATTTTCCCCTGATTAACGGTATTGAATAGATGCGTTTCGAATAATATTGAGGAAAGAACGAAACCGTCGCGTCACGCAGTGGAGGCCATCGACAGCGTAGAATTTCAATGCATCGTACAACGTGTAATACAAAATTAATACTACACATGTTGTAGGCTGTCGTTTGTTGCTTTTTTGTTGTTATACGTACATATCCTTTCCTTATTCTCCTTGTTGTTTCTTCTTCCCGAACATCCATCAGTGGAATACCAATGAGTCGGTTTCGAGAAATGACTCCGGAAGGGACGGGATCTCTTTACATAATTATTGCACGCGAGGTTAAACAACAATACGACAACATCAGCAACAGCATCGGCAATAACAAGAATAACAAAAAAATGAAGAACTGAGGATCACAAAATGAGCTTGAATATGAGAAAACACGGAATCGTAATAATGTGCTTTGCAAAAGGTGAGGCACATTTCTTCGTAACCCGGGGTCCTGTAAAGTCGACACGCGATGCTGCAAATCAAATGGTCAAAAGCAAACAGGACAAATAAATGCGTCTATGTTGATTGTCGCCCGTTGTCGAGGATGAACAATTAGGCGAAGACCGCTATACCAACATTCGCCATGCACCGTTAAATGTGCAACTGAATATATGGTTTACGTTCGAGCAAACAATCTCGGTTGATACATATTTACACTCTGGCTTTGTTTGCCCAAAGAATTTAGTGGCAGAGGCGTTCAACCTCTTCACACCATCAAATCCAATTAAAACAAACGAGAGACGCGGGTGTCTTGCAACATCGTAGCATCGCTGAGTAACTCGACCCATTTTCAATGCTTCATTTTTTTTTGGAGTCATTGTTAGAAAAATAATTGTACAAAGTAAACATCTATTTATCTAAATTCTATTTATTTAAGTATTTTTAATTTACAAAACATAAAATGCAAAAAAAAAAATTCATTTCTTTATATTTTATATTGCTGCTCATTTAAAAAAAGGTGTCCTACTTTATATTGAAATAATAATATAATTATATAAAGCATTCAAATTTTATGTAATATATTAATTGGGCGGAAAACCCTAGCGTTGCAATGATTCATCTATATTTTATATAATTTGACATAAATTATTTGTGTTATTGTATTTTATAATTGTTAACTTTTAAAATAGTATGCTATAGAATATTAAATAAACTTAAATATTATAGAAAATTTAAAAAAAAATAGCAACTTTTATTATGATTTATTATAGTAAACAATGATATTTCAGGCAATTTACCATATCGAAAAGATAAGTGAATATATGAAAACATAAGAAAAGACAAAATATTTAGAAATGACAACTAACGACTGTTTGCCAAAGGCGCATTCCATTCTTATCTGCGATAACAGAAAGCTTGTTCAACATTTTCTATGAAAGAATTAACTTTGCATTTTGTGGGTGTAAGAACAGTAAAATATTATTTCTATTGTCGCTGTGAAATAAAAAAGGCCTATCTACTCCTATCGATACAACTTCCAAGATTGTATATATCATTTCTGTTCGCTTTACCACAAAGAAAGTTGAACAAATCGAGCACGCACGATCCGATCACCGTTTCAAATTTGATTCCCAATGCCCGACGCTTTTGTGAGTGTGTATATATGAATGCACGTATACATGTGTATAAATGCGCGCGTGTGTGTACACCTTTCTATAGATAATATTAGCGAATCTAGCATTTATGTGAAATACGGCGACACACCTTAGCCACGTTCTAAATACGCAATCTTGCATTTTGTTCTTAATATTGACGACGCCAAACCGCGGCGGTTACCTACCATTCTTGAATTCCAGAAGGAGCATTCCGTTTATGCACACTGCTTGCTTGCTGCTGTTTCTTTTCTCCATTATTCGCATTTTATGCAGCATTCGGTTGTGCTCCGGCTCGTTTGGCTTGAATACGAAAACGTCACCAGTCATAACAATAACAACACACCAATTCAACCCTGTTTCTTACAGACCTTGAACGCTCCGAACAAGAACTTAATGCCTCATACTTCTACAAACCTCACATATTTGATATTCAACACCACTGAGAGGCAAATTTTCCACGATGGAGATTGCACATTTTATTCGTTATTGCCAGTTTGCTGCATTCAATCACATACTTAAATTATAAGAAATCTTGTTTCTTTTTTAAATTTTAGTTTGTATACGAATATTTAATAACAATTCATTGCAAAATAATAAAAAAATAAATATTTTACTTATAACAGTCAATTATTTACTATTAATATAATTATATAAATACGTTTTATTTTTATTTGTTTATGTATGACTGTTTCAATAAATGTTATTAATATATATTTTACTTTCATCAATCAATTTAAATTAAAACTCTCCAAGATTACTTTTATTTACAAACAATAATATATAAAAATATCATTTTGCTTAATTTTCGTATCTAAATTAATAAAAACTTAAACAATAATAATAATTTTAATTAATTAATATTGTCTATTTATTTTGTTTTATTGATTTTAATGATGTAATTTTAAAATTTCATATAGAAAAATATATGTGTAATAACAAAAATACATGAATCATTGAAATGAGAAATATTTGATTTACGTAGAATTATTTGTTCCTTACAAATTACAGACCGCTATAGTAAATCATTTAACATAAAATTATATGTTACAATTATTTTCGAACTTGTACAGAAATTACATTATAATTTTTATAATTCCTTTTTTATCTTAGAATATTTAATTTATATAGAATTTATTGAAAATTATTTTAAAAAATCTGCTATAGAATATTTGTTAAAAAAATAAAGATATTTAATTTGTTGTATTTTTTGTTAAATAGTTTATGAATTAATATACTTATTGTTTGTAGCTGTACTGTATTTGCGCAAATTTTTGAGTACTGCTTGGTTAGACGAAACGTACTTAAGGTCTGGTCCAAGTGGCTTGAATGTATCCAGACGTGGACACAAAGGAGCAATAAAACTGCTAATGCTACTTAAAATTCTCGATCGTCGCTCTGGAAAAACTGATATTTAATATTATTCCTGAGTCTTCGTCCGAGTACGAACATTATCAATGAATTTTAATCGGACTCCGAGCATTCCTGTTCGCACATTTACATATATACGTACATGCATCAAATAAAGAAAGTTCACTTTGTTTTGCCGAGCAACGAAATCGAAAAGGTCAACAATAATCATTCAACAATAAAGAAGTAAAAAACAGCAAGAACTTGAGAGAGAAAAAAGCAGCAGCAGAACGAAGCAACTCGCCGATTCCCAAAAGTGTTGCACAAATCCTCCTCGTCGCCGATGGGAACCGGTGAGATCATTCGCGAAAATAAAGAAATAAATTATACAAATAATAATAGTATAAACTAAAATAACAATGCGCGTGCGAAAAATAAATTATGTGCAAACTGTTTCGTAAATCTTTGCGAGCGATATTTGCGCAAACAGTTTGCGACACTTGATTCGATTGGTACTCTGTAAAATTTTGCTTACTTGTGTTTGAAATCAATCAATTAATGTCCTTTCGGTTAATCCAGTGTTAGTAAACTTGTAGCACCTTCGAAGCACTCGCGATCATTGCATGGCGAAAGGCGCGAATGTTCGCGTGTAGTCTCCGCGCTCGTTGGATTAAAACTGAGGTACTACCTGGACAGGTATATTACATATGTGCCTCGTCCATTTGGAGGAGTACAAAGTTCGAGTACGATTGCTACTAGATCTGAAGGAGAGAGCAACCGGCAACTTAAACCATCATCACCATCACACTATGCACTCTGCGAACACCCACCAGGAAACCCCATCCAACCCTTGTTATCACCGTGTAAATATTACTCAGATAACCGACGTATCCATAACTAAAGCTTCAAATTTTACTCTTGCACATTTATTATAACCGGGACTATAAAAAAAAACCTCCCGCGCTTAGGTCGCTAGCCCTTTGGTCCAAATTAGGGCCAATAAAAACTGTTTAAATAAAATTTTAAAAAAATCTTTATTTTCATGCAATTATAACAATATTAATTTTTGCTATGAATATATTTATTTCAATTACATTTTCTTGAAATACATGGATTAAGAAACAATAGTAAATGAATGTTAAATATTTTCCTTAAACTACTGCGTACATTTCTAAAATCTTATTGTTTTCTTCATTGCAAGAGTGTAATCTTTATTGCGTAGGATATTTATAGACCGCTCCTGTTTCTATAAATATCGGATATTCTCATATTCGTTTCTAGCAAACACTAAAAGTGAATAAGAATGTTATATTTTGTTGATGATATAAGTATGATTTATTCTGAACATTTTATAGAATTTAGGACCGTAGTCTTTCTTTCTGCCCAACGTTATAAATATGTTAATACAATACTAGATTTATTAGAAATAATAAAACTAGTAATATTTGAGATATGTTGAATTGTTTGTTCTATGTTGAAAACATTTTAAATAAATTGTTTGAAAATACATGTATATATGAAAATTTATTATTTATTTGGAATACTTAATTTCCGTACTAAAATTAATAAAAAATGAAATAATAATATTTTTTATTGTTAATAGCCATTTGCACTAGTTTTTATTAATTGAAATTGTCTATTTATTTTGGTTTATCTATTTTTTATTAATATTTAATGACATAATTTTGAAATTACATATAGACAAATATACAATTATTGAAATGAGAAAATTAGTTAATATCAATATTTTGGAATTTGTACAGAAATTGGTTATCATTAATTAACACTGGATTCAATTGGTATTCAGCAAATTTTTGCTTACTTGTGCATGTATCACCTTCAAGGCACTCGCGATAATTGCATGGCGAAAGTTCGCGTGCAGTCTCGGCTCTTGTTGGATTAAAACTGTCGTACTACCTGGACAGATATATTACATATGTACCTCGTCCATCTGGAGGAGTATCCATACCTTAAGTTTCAAATTTGATTATAACCGAGAATAAAAAAAAACTCCAGGGCTTAGGACGATAGCCCTTTGATTCAAATTAAGGACAATAAAAAAAGTAAATCTTTATTTTCATAACTTAATAGGAATTAAAATATGACATAAAAATTGGAAATTCACTAATTTTTAATATTTAATAAAAATTATCTACAATTACAATAATATGTTAATATTCTTTTTATCAATCATTTAAACCAATAAAAATAATTCTAAGAAAATAATAATAATTTTTTAAATTAATATAGGCTAATACACAGAAGTTTCTTAACATGTTTTTTTAAATATTTTTTAGTTTTTCTAATTAATTTCACATTTAACAATATTTTCTGCTATCATTATTTCATATTTAAATTTAATTTAAAAGTTTTGTGTTTTCAACTTTCGTAATGTACAATGTAATTAGTCCTAATGCTAATACGTATATAAGTATATATTTGTTTTTCAGAGAACGCTCATTAATATTGTTTTTATATTTATGTCTGAAATATATACATATTATATATACGTATTACATATTTAAAAATAACATACCTTGAACTCAGGAAGTGAGATCTTAATTAGTGTAATACAATGGTAAGTACATTGATCTCAGGTCATTACCATTATTGTAAATAGGGAACTAATTGGTTTCGTAAAAGAGTTCTCTGGAAATGATGAGCATTCATATACCGAGAAAGGACGGACCCTTCGAGCATTCTCCGTAGGATTAAGCCAGATGGCACAGGACTAGGTGGTCCTGCCGAATAGGGGCCGAAATATTTGTATATAATTTACTTTTAGCTTTTCGCACAATAATAAAACCATACATTTTTAAAATAACCTTGGATTTTAATATATTACCGGAAATTTTCCATTTATTATAAACAAAGATAATTAAAAATTAACGGATTAGATAATATTGAAATATAATAATTATTTCAATTTTAACACATTATTTTTATATAATTATAATATTGGTCAATAATCAAATGCATTTGAATACATTTCTTGTTAAAAAATAAAATAATAATATTTATTGTAACATTCACAACAAGTAAACAAAATTGTATACGTATTTATAATACCAATGATAATAAAAAAACCGTTGCACAAATTATATTTGTACATAGGTTGCCTATAGTTATAACTAAGAAATTATGTAATGAAAACATTTAAAGAGAAATGAAATAGAACAAATCTAGAAAAATGCTACAAATTCAATATACGAAAAAGTAATGAGTAACATTTAGAGAATTTTACCAAAAAGCGTACTTACAAAAAATACTTATATAGTAACCGTTATTCTCGAACTACCGATTTTGAGTTAATTCTATTGCCTGGAAAATATCATGGGGTAATAGAAAACTATTGTAATGGGAAAAATCTTTACCTGACAATACCGAAAATTTCACTGGAAAGTTTGACCAGTTTCGAAATTTGGGTTTTGTGAATTCTAAGTTTCTCTATTATTTTTTTTTTTCTTGAAAAAATATAGATTAAAGCTGTATCTTATAAAATAAGTGAATAATCTACATAATACAATGAACAATGAGTATGTTATAGGAAAATACCCAATTTGCTTTTATGATAAGATATTAACGGTTCTTTCTCGATGTTTATGTAATAATTGAATATTTCAATATTATTTAATATTGTATTAAATATAAAAATATTCGCTATCATTTTCATATAAATTATTATCAATGAATAAATGAAATATTTATAAATATTTAACATTTCCCAATATACCCATATTCTGGTTCGAGACGCGATAAGCTGTATGAGTCATCTATTCGTGTTACATGCACATTCTGGAGAAATGCATTATGCGCGTTCAATTTATTTCATGAAAATTAGATAAAAATAAATAAAGCAAGCCATGGTTAAATGAATCATCGATTCCAAGGTATGTTCATTAATTATGAAACCTGTGGTAGAAAGATGTCTAGTGGGTTGCAGCGCGTGGCGGGAATGCATAATTAAATATGTCATCCATCATATAAAGGCAAATATCAGGGCTAATCAATAACCATACATGCATTTCCTAATGAAATAGCAACAGATGAAATAGCAACAAATAATAATATTTTTCTTAAGATGTCCTTGGTTAGAAAAGTTTATTGGAAAGAATTGCTTCTTAAGGCACCAGATATAAAATTTAAGTCAAATATTAACAAAATGCATCGCTCTGATGCATAATTATTGCACAACGAGATGGCAATTCAAACAGCGGATCAATCGATACGTGTGAAATGCTCGCGGGTCACGTGTCATCAAAATTCGAATCTCGCGCCATTACGAACTTCCGGTAGTTACTGCTGTAAATCAACAATATTGTTTCAGATCTAAGTTAATTCTATTTCAAATGTATATTCAGAAATTTTAACAATTATGAGGATTCTTGGAAAAATTATGGGATACTTTTGTGGAACATTTTGTAGAAGAGTGGGGATTTTGCTACGCAGGGACAGCGTTGTCACTTCCGCCGGGTATATAAGCGTAGGATTTTGGGTCATCATTCCATTTCGTTGTGTAGTGGTGTGCATGTGAGGTTGTGTTCCTTACCAGGTTTCACAACCCACTTAAAAAAAGTGAAATAATTCTTAGAAAAAAACAAAAAAAAGTTAAAAATCCTTAGGGAAAAAAGCCCAAAAAAAATCGAAAAAACCTGTGAAAACGGAAAATAACAAATGCTATCTAACCTATTTTCTGTTTCATATGTTTAATTCCCCATTAAAAAGTGTAACTGTGTAAGTGTCGCAAATATGAATCAAGCTCCTAACTATCCCATGGCGTCTCTGTACGTCGGGGATTTGCACTCAGATATAACTGAGGCACAGCTCTTCGAGAAATTTTCGGGCGCTGGTCCCGTTCTCTCGATCCGCGTGTGCAGAGATCTCATCACTAGAAGATCGTTGGGCTATGCCTACGTGAATTTCCAACAGCCAGCAGATGGTAAGAATCAATCCATATTGTAGTTTAATCATTGACCTCCCAACAGCATGTTTCTTAAACCATATGAAGAACTGGGCCATCACAAAAAAAAAATGAAACCATTTAATCCAACTGTACTTGAAATTTCTATTTTGTAGCCAAGTACCAATCAATATGTTTAATTAACCCATTACATGTAAATTTTTTTTATTTGCAGCTGAACGTGCGTTGGACACGATGAATTTCGATACGATCAAGAATCGTCCAATCCGCATCATGTGGTCCCAACGTGATCCATCTCTTCGTAAATCTGGAGTGGGCAATGTTTTCATAAAGAACTTGGACAAATCCATTGATAATAAGGCTATGTATGACACATTCTCTGCATTTGGAAACATTTTGAGTTGCAAGGTTGCTCAAGATGAGACCGGCAACAGCAAGGGCTATGGCTTTGTACATTTTGAAACTGAAGAGGCAGCTAACAAGTCAATTGAAAAGGTAAATGGCATGCTGCTTAATGCCAGGAAGGTATACGTTGGTAGATTTATTCCACGTAAAGAACGCGAAAAGGAATTGGGAGAGAAAGCTAAATTGTTTACCAATGTTTATATTAAAAACTTTGGTGAAGATTTAAGTGATGAGCAATTAAAAAAGATGTTTGAAAAGTTTGGCCATATTACAAGCTATAAGATCATGAATAAAGAAGATGGCAAATCAAAGGGATTTGGATTTGTTGCTTTTGAAGAGTCCGGTGCTGCTGAGGCCGCCGTCAATGAGTTAAATGGCAAGGAGATTGTTGAAGGAAAACCGATGTACGTAGGACGTGCCCAGAAGAGGGCTGAACGCCAGCTCGAACTCAAGCGTAGATTTGAGCAGCTCAAGATTGAGCGTATGAACCGCTACCAAGGCGTTAACTTGTATGTTAAGAATTTGGATGACACCATCGATGATGAAAGATTGAGGAAGGAATTTTCGCTCTTTGGTACAATTACTTCCGCTAAGGTATGCTCGCTTTATTTGTTTGAAAGAATTTGTTTTTAATTATTTCTTTTGTTGGTTTCAGGTAATGATGGACGAAGGCCGCAGCAAGGGTTTCGGTTTTGTTTGCTTTTCCTCCCCAGAAGAGGCGACCAAGGCTGTAACCGAAATGAACGGTCGCATCGTGGGTTCGAAGCCGCTTTACGTTGCTTTGGCTCAGCGTAAAGAGGATCGCAAAGCCCATTTGACATCGCAATACATGCAACGTTTGGCTAATATCAGAATGCAACAAATGGGATCTTACATCCAGCCAGGGGCTCCACCAAACTATTACATGCCCACTTTGACGGCTCAGCCCCAGAGATATTTCGGCGCGACCACCACTCAAATACCGCCGATGCGTTCCAATCCAAGATGGCCTCAGAATCCCGCGCGTCCATCACAAGGAGGAGCCAACGCCTATGCTGGAATGCAAGGTTCATTCAGAGCGACTAGGCCGACAAATCAATCTGGAACTATGCGTGGTAATATGAGTGTTGCAAGACCTATAACTGGCCAACATCAATCTAATATACAAGTTCGGCCACTTACAGGACAAAACGTTGTACCAAATACTTCCCGTCCAGCAAACTACAAATACACCTCCAACATGAGAAACCCACCACAGAGTCTTAATATGCAAGGTGCAGCTCCTGTTCAGCAACAGGCAGTGCATATTCAAGGGCAGGAACCGTTGACCGCCTCCATGCTGGCTGAAGCCTTGCCCCAGGACCAGAAGCAAATGCTGGGAGAACGTTTGTTCCCACTTATTCATCGTATGTACCCAGATCTTGCTGGTAAGATAACTGGTATGTTGTTGGAAATTGATAACTCAGAATTGCTCCACATGCTGGAACATAGCGAGTCGTTGAAATCAAAAGTTGAAGAGGCTGTTGCCGTGCTCCAAGCCCACCAGGCTAACAAGGCAATCAAAAAGGAGTAATTATCTCCTACCTCAATTGATTTTTTGTTTCATCCGTAAATTTGCTAGATGTTACCCCAATTTCCCCACATTCCCGTATAGAGCATATTATATGTAATCCTCCTTCCATTATACACAGTTATTCAGAAATCAATAAAAAAAAATTGAAAAAAAACAATCATAAAAATAAAATAAAAATCGAAACAAGTATATGAAAACTAAAAAAAAACGTAAAGAGTATATGAAACTATTTGATATCCCAAATATCAAGAGACAACTAAGCAATGGAAAGTACCACTCTAGACCTAAACATTTAGGGTATCAAATAGTATAACAAAAAAAGAAACTAGATATACAATATAAAAAGAAAACTAAGAAAAAAAAAGAAAATCCGGGATATAATGGTTGATGAAAGTTCTAAATAATTTCTAGCTAATTAACCAACCAAAATGGAATTTTTCTGAGAGATTTTCTCCTGTTTTTTTTTATTTTATTATTTCTCTTGATTTTTATTCAATTCTAACATAGCAAAAAAACGTTAAATACTTGTTTTGTGTAATTTTTACTCTTATTACAAATATTTTTTTCATTTAATTTCGTTTTTTTGTCTAATTATATCCCAATAAAAAAGTTTGTAACTTGACAAAAAAAAGCAAATAGTAACGAGATATATTGAGGGGGCCGAACGACAACAGCAACAATAATTTTATTTTCATTAACTAATAACGTACCCGACGCTGGCCCCCGAACAACAACCACCATGATTGATTATTTATACAAATGTCATCTTATTGGGTATAAGGAAATACGTTTATAAATTAATTATCTGTAAAAGTTACTTTGGGTTAAATAAAGGATTAAAAATATTCGCTCCTGTGATTTTTTTCTGCTAATACCTAATGATGTGTTTGCCCAAATTAATTCTGTAAGACTGTCCTTTTTGTAATTTCTATTTGTGTTTGTAGTTACTTTCTAAATTAAAATAAAATCTTAAAAAAAAACATGTTTGTCTATTTAAATAATGTGAATATTTCCACATCTTTAGTTTATTACAAGATCATCTTAAAAACGACACGTACACTAAAACATTGTACATTCGTTGAAGTCGTATCTTTATGTTTGTGAATTGATTTATATTTAAATAAAAGCGACGTGGCATATTCATTTACGTATATCGCAAAATCCTTACGCAAATTGTATGCAAACTAACTAATATAATATTGCGGCCAATAGGCCTATGTGCAAAGATTGCAATGATTATTCAAGTATATATTGTTCACTATTAAATTAATTTATTATAGACAAAATAACGTTGTTGCATATAAATTGAAGAGGTAATAGAAAATGTTTATATTTAAGTGAATTTTCATTTTTAATTGTGAATTATATTGTGCTGCCACCTAGTATCTTGTGAAGAGATGTAAAATTGACGTTTAGATTGCGTGTCACTTGCATTTCCAAGCCTCCCAATAAAATGCCTCCACACAGTCACCATAAAGAATCTGTTGGTGGTTTAGGCAAAATGGTGAAAATTTTATTAACGTTATTACCTATATTAGCCATAGTGAGTTGTTCCAATACAATTAATCCCAACATAGTGAATAAACATGTAGAGAGAATTATTGATTTAACCTCTCAATTGGTTAAAATAACGTCGACTATAACCTTAGAGAACACCGGCAAAGAGTCGGTGAACAACTTCCACTTGATCTTCGAGCCTGGCCAGGGAGGAAACCTTTCGTATAGGATTCTAAAGGATACCGGTAAAGATGAGCTTAGGGTAACACCAGTTAAAATCGAAAACTACAAAGATACATTCAATGTGAAACTGAATCAACCACTCAACTCGGGGAAGACTACCACCATCACTCTTGAATATATATTCACAAATGCTTTAGTTCCATATCCAAGCAGCATTACTCAAAAAGAAAGGCAACTGGTCAGGTATTTTGGCAATGTGTACTTCTATAGCCCTTATAAAACAGTGAAACAGTCTTCTACAATTACTTTGAGCTCAAGAAACATTGAGAGCTATACCAAAGTGAAGCCTGTCTCTGTGTCAGATAGTACAATCAATTATGGTCCATATCATGAGATTAAACCATTCACTACTGAGCCATTGGTTATACATTATGAAAACAATTCACCATTTTTGAGAGTTACTCAATTGGACCGCTTGATTGAGATTTCCCATTGGGGCAATATTGCTGTGCAAGAAGACATAGAAATTCTCCACACTGGAGCTAAACTGCAAGGACCATTCTCCCGTTATGACTACCAAAGAGATACTAGTAGCAATCATCACAGTATCAAGTCATATAAAACCATATTGCCTGCTGCTGCTCACAGTATTTATTATAGGGATAGTAATGGCAACATTTCTACATCTCAGGTGAGAGCTAGAAAAGATTGGATCGAATTAGAATTGAGGCCCAGATTCCCATTGTTTGGTGGATGGAAGAGCTCCTACACTTTAGGATACAGCATCCCAAGTTACCAATATTTATACAAGATGCCATCAGGAAGCTACATGCTCAGAATGAGGCTATTGGATCATGTCTTTGATGACATGCATGTTGATCAGTTGGAAACAAATGTTGTTCTCCCATTAGGTGTAACAAATGTACAACTAAAATTCCCATACTCTGTTGACAGATTATCTGATGATGTAGCTCATAAGTACTTAGATTCAGTTGGCAGACAAGTGATTAGATTAAAGAAATCTAACCTGGTAGAACAACACATTCAAGATCTGGACATTGTTTATGATTGGCAACCATTCCTGTTGTTCCACAAGCCAATTCTAATTGCAATTTGTTTGTATGCACTATTTTTGCTCGTTATTATTTATGTGAGATTAGATTTTTCTATCCATAAACCAGAAAACAAAAAAGACTAATTTTATTATGTAGCATTTTCACAATTAATATTTTTGTCATCAATCAAGATTTGTAATTTGAAGGATCCAATTTTTTTTATTTTGAAATAAAGAGTATGACACAGTATGTATACTTTTCTTTTGTAATATCCCAGAAAACACTTGCAATAATAAAGCAATATTTATATATTAAGGTTTTTATTATACTAATTTAACAGTTGTAAATATTTTTCAATTTGGAAACATCAACAGTATAAAAAAATGTATCTTGTATAAAAATGTTAATTGAGGTACTTAAATAGTTGGCTGTAGTTAATAGATTGTGTTATTATTGTACACTTTTTACAGCTTTTTGAGCGGCATCATCTAAATGCTCTGCAGCTAAGATTGGAAGCCCAGATTCCTTGATAATTCTCTTTGCTTCATCAACATTAGTCCCTTCCAAACGTACTATTAAAGGAATCTCCAATTTCATAGATTTACAGGCACCTACAATGCCATTTGCTATAGTGGCACAGTTAACAATTCCTCCAAATACGTTAACCAAAATGGATTGAACATTCTTGTCTTTGGTTAATAGTTCGAATGCTTTCTTGACTTGATCCTCCTTTACACTACCTCCAACATCCAAGAAATTCGCTGGATCACCTCCATATAATTTAATGATATCCATGGTGGCCATAGCTAAACCAGCACCATTAACCAAGCAGCTAAAATGAAAATATTAAATCACCATTGGTACTCTATTTTGAACTGTATACCCAATGTTTCCTCCCATGCCAATGTAATTCAAATTGTATTTAGCTGCTTCAACCTCTCTGGGATCACTCTCTGATTCATCATCCATTGCAAAGATGTCCTTTTGCCTGAACTTCGCGTTATCATCAAAATTCAGTTTAGCGTCCACTGAAACAACTTTTCCATCGTCAGTTTCCACCAAGGGGTTGATTTCAATCTGGGTGGCATCAACTTTCTTGAACAACTCCCAAAGTTTCTTGATCTCATGAGCTGCTTTTGGTTTTGTGTCACCTTTGAACTCCAAAAATGTAGCAATGTCATTAGCCATGCTATCTGTGATGCCCTCAAAGATATCAATTGGAAGATTCTTGATCAGGTGAGGAGTTTTCTCTGCAACACCTTCAATATCCATACCACCAGCAGGGGAGGCAATGATAACAGGACCATTCTGAGATCTGTCCATGACAATGCAAACATAAGTTTCTCTCATGATATTCACACTCTCAGCAACCATAATTTTCTTAACCAAAATTCCATCCTTGGGTGTCTGCTTGGTGATCAACTTATGGCCAAGCATGTTGTTAACAATCCCCTTAATTTCATCTCTCCTATTTAACAATCATTTAACAACATATTTCAAAAACATTATAAAATACATACTTTTCTGTAATTTTGACACCTCCTTTGTAACCATTTGAGAAATGGCCTTTACCTCGACCACCAGCAAGAATTTGTGCTTTAATCACATATTCCTTAACATCTATAAAAGCGATTTTATATCAAGTGTTATCAAATCAATTACATAATCATGAGTTACTCACTGAATTTTTCTAGCTCTTTGTCACCTGAAGCATCAATCATGCAAAAGTCCTGCACAGCAACTCCATTTTCCCTTAGCAAGTGTTTGCTTTGGTATTCCAGCAAGTTTAGGTTACGAACAGGTATCTACATATAGGATTGAGAAAAAACATCAATTATACCTTCAATTGCTACCGATTTTTTACATTACCTTTAAAACCGATGTCTTTCGGACTTGCTTCAGTAAGTTGCACAAGGAAGACATTTTTTGTATTAAATGTAATAATTATATTAAGGAGTTAAGTTATTATAAATTATAATACAAAGTTCAGACATGGGAGTTTATCATAGAGAGGTTAAACAAATGCTGTAGCCTAGATAATGATATCGTATAGGCAATTGTGTGTATTAAAAAGAGATGTGAATAGTACAAGATACTCCCACCTCGCTGCTGATATGTTTTAGCAAATCATTTATGCAACTATCTAAACACAGAAAAGCCATTAAAACTTTGGTTTATATTAAATTTATTAACAATTATAGTACAGTAATATTTCTATACATCAAAATATATTAAATGCTAGAACTACAATCAATTTACATTACAAGTTACAGAAAATCTACATCATTTATAAATAAATAATTATATAATTAGCTCTAGTTATATTCTCCAATATATTAACAAATCAATAAAAGAAAATACAAATCAATTTGGTATATATATATAATTTAACGCATATGTGAGAAAACGATAGACTTAACCCCATGTACCATTTAAAACGAAACTAATTTAGCCATTTTCAA
Organism: Nicrophorus investigator; assembly: GCA_963457615.1. Taxonomy (NCBI): domain Eukaryota; kingdom Metazoa; phylum Arthropoda; class Insecta; order Coleoptera; family Silphidae; genus Nicrophorus; species Nicrophorus investigator. Next base: position 10,688,693 of record OY735146.1, read on the forward strand.
AATTATAAAATAAAATTCTAAATCAATACTGTGATGTAATTAATAGAGAAATAAAAATAATATCAACGAAAACAATAGAATAGTTTCACGATTTATCTATGAAACAGCATGCAAAGGCGATTTACGAAATTGAGTTCTTCCACATATGAATACATAAATTAAAACCTGAATGCTAATTATTTATGAAACAAAAAGAGAAAAACATGATGATTATTGTTGAATAGTACTGTAGTTAAGTATTACTTCTTCAGTCGCAGCTCAATATAAATAATAATAGCCACAATAGACAAAAATTTCGTAAAAAATAACAAGAGTAGATCCACTACTCGCCTATCAATCCAACTACATTACTATGATTACACAATCACAGATTTATTCCAAAAAAATAATAAAATAAAATATTATAGTAATAAAGAGTAAAGCGGAAGTGGTAGAAAAGTCAGTCAAATTTCAAAATGGGTAAGTTGCCTAAAGAGTATGTAAGTTGTAGTCTCTAGGTGAGACTTAGAAGAAAATGAAATGAAGTCTGTACATATAAATACAGCATTTATATACAGCGTTTGATCCTTCTATACACAGCTGAACTTGATGCCATCATCGCTCGAGTAGCAGTTATGGCAGTGCAACTTTTGATTTCTTACTCTGACATCGGTGCCCATAAGACCATCCCCCAATTGCATATGGCATACGCAGCATTTGAAACATTCCATGTGATAGAATAGACAAAGGCTTTCTATAATCATTGCTGCACCTCGTCCTAAAAATAAAAAGAAAAACTTGTACTTTTACCGTAGATTGAAAAATGGCCATTTAGACGGAAGGGAAATAACTCACGTTAATATCCGACATTACAGTATGGACTAAATCAAATTATTCCAAAGTTAAATTTTTGTTCTCACTGCTTACATCCGAACATTGCGCACATAAATACGTACCTAACTCAATACCACAATAAGAGCATTTCTTTTTACCACTGACACTCAACATAACATCCTGGCCTTCATCGACACCGGGCGCTGGAGTTGAGTAAGGCATAGACATCGCAGTCTGCGGATGGCCCAAATACGGTTGCTGGTTGTATTCCTTTTGGAGTTCAGGCCTAGACGAATAATAACGTAAAATTTATAAAAAAAACAATAATAAAATTAATTGCACGATCTTACATTCTTATTGCTGGATTACAGTCAATGAATCCTTTATTATGTGCCTTTTGTTTCTCGTGGGAACTGGGAGTTGATTTCAGCTCAGAAATCCTACGTAATTCTGCTTCCTAGAATATACGGAATATGATATATCCATAAACAATAAAATGAACAGTTCCAACATACCTGAAACAGCCAGTGCTGATTATAGCTTTTTGCTTCTGGGTTGCTTTTTGGTTGGATCCAATTATCATTGGACATGCTTCTTTGTTTGGGTGGTGCACTTAAAGCATGCAACGTTGACTTACTATAAGGTCGTGTCTTGTCGTAAAATGCATCACTTTCAACGCTAAAATTGTAATATTTAGATTCATGTCTTGAAATGTCGAGTTGCTTACTTACTGCATTAATCTGTCTTTTTTATCTTTGGTAAGTGGTTTGAAAAATTTGGTAGGCATTTTCGGAGGATTATGAGATGCTGTTGATTGGAAGGAAGATTTATCCGGATGCAAGTCGGACATAGATTTCCTATGATCTGCGAGTTTCTTCAGACCGTCGCTCCTGCTTGGTGGATTTGAATAATCTACTAGAGACCTATTAAACGAGTGTTGGATATCGGGCATGGATTTGCGATAATCGATATGTTTCACATGCGGCGCCTTTCTGAATTCCAACTGTAATTCAGGCATAGATTGTCTGTGTTCCATTGAATCGCTGTAGTCAACGTCAAATATATTTTCGTAGGAGTGGTGATTCTGCAGGAGCTTCTTTCTGAAAGCCATGTTCTCTCGCTGTCTTTCCAATTCTTCTCGCTCTAGCTGAAGCAACTCGTGCTCAACCTTCAGCACTTCGGAATCCTGGCCATCAATTTTGAATTGTGTCTACAATAAGTCAAATTAATAAAATGCTACCACCAGTTTCATGCACTAATATACTTCTGGAAAATAAGGAATATCAAATTTCTTACTGCCCAAGTGTTCGTGCGGATGTTCATGCAACACGTTGTAGTTACTTTTTGTTGGGCTATACTCATTATCCCGAGACTTCTCCTCTTTTTCGACCAGTTCAATAATTTCTCTCTCTTTCTTGGCGATTTCATCTTCTTCGGGTTCCTACAACAATAATATCAATACAAGCATGTAGATGATTAAAAAAAACCTACGTCTATTGTTTGTTTAAATGAATTATTGCTGATCCATGATTCTCTTTTTAAATCGGCGTCATCGGTAGTATTGAGTGAACCCATGCTACCTTGCATTTTCTTGTATAAACTCTTTTCCATACGAGACTCGTTCTGCAAGAACGTGTTTATATCTGGTGGTTTTGTAAAAGTAATATCATCCTCGGTGAATTCAGGCTCTTCCAATCCCAAAAAGCTGGATCTCTTTATGGAGATCTCCTTCTTGATAGATTTAGGTCTGCTGACGACATCTTCGAAGAGATCAGAAATTGGAGGCGGCGGAGGCTTTTCCGACGGCGGTTGCATTTTCGGTGGGTTAATAGGTTTTTCAAAAATGTCGTCTATATACAAGGGATAATTATAGTTGGGCACATCTACGTTCTCGTAGATGGCATTCTCTTTCTCTTCCACCTGCTCGCACAGTTTGTCTTGTTCCTGCATGTTCTTTTCTATATTTTCAACCAGAGGACAATGGATTACTTTCTCTTCGGTCACAATCGGACTTTCAGCTGCTGGAGGTTCCTCTATGGGTTGAACAGCCTCTTTCTGCGGTGACTGCATTTCTTCCTCATACATATTTTCTATAGACAGTTTTTCGATGCACTTGGGTATAGTGTTCAGCGAGACATCGGTGTCTTCGAATGCTTCGTCCGATTGGCTTATAGAGCAGGAAATATCTGAAGTGTGAATACCGCTGTCTTCACGGTCTGAAGACATCGTCATCAAGTCAGTGAACGACGCCGACGGTGGATAAGTGGTAATGAAATCATCCAGGTCCTTGTTGAACATATTTAGTTTGTCTATAAACATATCGTCTTCGATGTTGCTGTTGCTTTCGAACGGTTTGTTACTAGCATTGCAATTGGCAACATCCAATAGGTAATTATCGGTTTCTGTCTTAGCTGCTGGCGATTTTATGAAACTCTGTACCCTGGACTTCACCGGCACTGGTGGTACGTCCTTCTCGACCTTTGCAGGCTGATCGACGCACTTCTCGAGGTTCTGCAATCGTTCCTTGATGCTTTGCGAGTTTGCAAAGTCTTCGGAGATCCTCCTCGCCGCGTTTGATTCGAAGCTGCTCATATCCACAGATCCCTTGTCGAAGAGCTCTCGCTTCTTGAATAGGTTTCCCTTGGGCAACAACTGCTGCGCCTCAGAAAACTCCTTGCTCCTGCTCGTGTCCAGGGACTTGGCAAAGATGGCATCGTTATTCATATTGATCTTCGTGCGTATCCTCGACCTGTAGTCCTGAATCGCCCCCTCATACGTATACTGCTCCGTCTCTGGTTTCGGGAGTTCCATCTTGAACTCGCTATTTGGTAATGGGTTTTTGGTAGCTGCCGGCTCCTTCTGCTCATCCTCGCTCTGACTTTGGTTTGACGCACTCGAATGGTATTTGCAAGCCGAATCCCCGGGATTATCGTCCTAAAATGTTATCTAACATTAAGAATCCGTGAATTGCAGCGAAATTTATTCACTAACCAGCACGCTGCTATTGTCATCAGTGTCCACATCCTTAATACTATTTGTCTTCGAACTGCTGCTGCCTATCCCGTAATCGCTCAGGTCGTTCGAATCATCCTCGTACAAAGGGTAGTTCAATTTTGGTCTTCCGCGGCTCCTAGAATGCGATCTCTTCAATTACCTTCATCTACGTGCTATGTTTGTTATTACCTTTTCTCCACGATCTCGTGAAAGGTAGTGCTTTTCCTGCGGCTGCGATCGTGCTCCTGTTGCTCCAACTTTTTTACCTCTTCCACCCTCTCGATGATATGTTCCTGCCGTTTCCTCCGGCTACTTTTCCAATTATCAAGGTTCTGCAAAACGTATTTGTTTATATACATTCCTAAATAATTAACGGACAAAAATGCACATACATTCAACGACAATGCAACAAAAAATTGAATATTTCTAAATACATTACAAGGTTTTCATTTCATTATAAATGCAAATTATATATGCATATGAGTGGATACGAGAAGAAAGGCTTGCATCAAAATAGTATATAAAATAAAATTCAGTTGAAGGAAAAAAGTTTTCCTTTCTTTTACCGATCACACAACGGAGATGCGCCTGGAATAAATTAACAATTTCGAATTTCTATTTTTTCGTCTTTCTTTCCTAAGCGTATTCGAGTCGCATACTAAAAAAAAGGAAACCGAAGGAGGGTGCATTGCATCACAAGGACGTTTCATCTCAAAGCCAATTGCTGCTAGGTATAAAAAAAATAGAAATAATCACAAGGTTGCAGGTGAGCATAAAAAGGAGCATACAGTATTCGTGAAAGTCGCATATAAATATAATACTATATTAGTACAAAGTAGATTACGTTTATATGTATGACGTGTCTTTCTTTCTTGATTGAAATATTTGAACGAGCAAGCAATATTGGCTATGGGGAATTTGCAGAGCTCTGATTGACAATTTGCATGTCGTTTGAAGCGAACAAAGTGAAAGTCCGAAAAATCGTAGAGCGAGAAATAATAATGAAAAAAACGAAGTTAGAAACAAAAACAAGTTATTTGAATACAAAATTAAGCGGCAAAGGTTAAACTTTTAATTAGGTTTTACCTAGAAACTAGAAAGAAAAAATCTCGAAAATTCGCTTTCGCTGCGAGTACACGATAAGATAATGGCGATTATCGGTGATGCAATCAATAGTGTTTCAATTATATTGAGATTAGCAGGCGTCCAATTATTTTCAACTCAATAACCATACAAATCTTATTACCTACCTACTAGTCGTGTATTTAACTAATATTTAACAATTATTTGTTGTTTGTACGATCAACCCAATTTTCTTACAAATATGTTTTTATTACGGTATTATCTTGGATCGTTAGTAATAAATACTACAGCAAATCAATGTTGATCAAATTATCAGATGTTACTCATTTAAACGAGCCACGAGTTTACTGTTAGCATTAAAAAAACATACATTAAGCCAGTCGATGATAATATTTATAAGAGTGCTGGAATTGTATGAACCATAAACAAAACGATATTAATTCTCGTTTTGTTTAGAATTCGATTAAAAAATCGAACGAACGAAGCAAAAATGACTAAATGCAAAAAAATCAAATGACGAACTGCAATGAATCACGAACATTCCTTCGCAATTATACATGTTATACAACAATAATAGAATGCCTCGCCATTTCGTATCAAACCTAGTGAGTAGTTAGAATAATAGGTTGTTTTCAGACCTTTTCTCCTAATTACTTCCAGGTATTCAGTAATCATCTTCAATTACTTTCATAAATAATCAAGCCTTTTTTTCTTCTTCGTCTGTGTATTATGTTTATAATTTGAACTTAATGTGTTTTCAAAGTGCTCCCGCGCAATTTCTTCTCGTCCTTAATTATTCGTAATTGTCGATGGAAATTATGGTTTACAGCCCTACCGAAGGGGTTTCAGTTTAATTCAATTGTTAGGCGAACACATTTTGCATAGATAATCACAGCTTGGCTTGCATAATTTATTTATAGTTCCTTGCGAACGGCTATTTTCGCAATGATTTGGCGAAATCGTTAAATTTCATTGAGGAAGCAAAAGAAGAAAAAAACAATTATATAAACCAGTAAAAAGTCATTCAAGAAAACAATAACACTGACAATATTAATTGCTGAACGCAATTTATAAATTATAGACTATTAAATTATTACATAACAATATTTATTAGTGTTTCATTCAAATCATGTTCTATTTACCACATTAAATTAAGTTTAATAAATTATTTTAATATTGTTCAGTCTTTTATCTCCCAAAACTGTTTGTTTTTCAATACAACTGGAGGAGAAAGTGTTTATTTTTTTGTATTTATAAATAATATTATATTGAACATCTGCATCCAATATTTTTGGGAAACACTGAGAAGTTATATCATTATACCAAAAAACAAATATTTTTGTATTTATACTTTCTTTAAAATTTCAAAAGTTTTACAGAATATTTCAAGTTTAAATAATGTTATTTACAAAATTGAGAAAATATTGTTTATTTCATTAATTATTCAAAATATTTGGAAAGTATATTTGAATGCTAATTTTAGTACATAGAAAACTAGTGGAAATTTTCATTATTTAGTTCAAAACAATTTAATTTTTGTCATGCTAATAATAGTATTAAACATTGGACTTATACTGCATACGAAGACAAGGAACAACATCAACTGTACATTTTTATTGTTTTAGACTGGTTTGTTCACCTCAAAAATTTCATGTAACAAGATAACACTATTTGCATAGCAATACCAAGAAACACACTTCATTAAACTTATCATGTGTTTTAAGGTAATCCGTAAAGACCAAAATAATTAAACTACAACTCTAAAATATTAAACTACCACAAATACATTGAGCTAGTATTTATTATTTATAAATAATATGCAGACTTACATGCTGCCAGTCTTCAGCCTCTTCTCGAACCTCTTGTCTGGCCTGTTTGACTTCCTCCACTTTTTTGATTTGTTCTGCAGCCTTTTTGAACAGGGCGCATGGACCCACCTTCACAAACTGCATGGGATTTGCAGCAGGCTTTGGGGGTGGTGGCTTGGTGATCCTGCATTTTGTTGCTGAATACTCTGTGTTGGTCGCCTGCAATGTGACAGAGTTTAGAGGCTGCTGCCGCTGGCTCATTTTGGGGTACAGGCTGCAATGCTGTTCAGCTCAGGTGCAATTATGTAATATTTGCTACGCGCATTCAATGGTGCATAGATAGATATATATATTTATATATATATATATATTTTATTCTGTGCTCTCATCTGCTTTGCCATACCAGCTCTTCCAGATCAGTGTTCACCCCCATTTAATTCGCAGTACTGCTGACACTTCCGTCAGCCTTCCCTCTCACTATGTGTGTGCGTGCGTGTATGTATATATGTTGATACGCTTCTTCTATTTAGAGTCCCTTTTGGCAATGTTGTTTTCCTCGGATGAGCGATTAGAATTTTAGGTTACGCGATCTCACAGGAAACGGCCTTTAATTTGGCAGATCACGCACGAAACTACACCTCTCCGTTATGTTCTTTCTACCTGCCACTCTTGGGAAATAAACATTATATAAGCTGCATAAATGGTATAGCTGTATATCCCTTCCTTTTTTCTTCTTCCTTTTATTTTGATAGCGCACATTTACCAAACGCAATTTCTAACTGCTCTGTCTGCTCTAGGTATGTGTACGTGCGTCCATATGTGTGTATCTGTGTACACATGCGAGTGTGTAAGTATATATGACTGCTACGATGATGATGATGATGATAATAATACAAATTTACAACTTGGGAACTTTTCGAAATGCACACACAACAAAACAATCGCGACTTCAATTCGACTACACGGTCGAGTGGGGGATTCCCCACCTACAATACACACTCTTGTCGGCGCACCAATTGCGCAATTCGGCAATTATAATGTTATTAGCAAATAATGATGAGGAGGGAGCGGGCGCGGCGCTGAAAGAGTTCGCGAACATGTGTGGAGCATACAGAGACAGCACATAATCCACCCTCGAATCCAATTACTCAAAGCCTTCCTTCCGTCGCGTCAGAAGGTCTCCTACCCTTCCGCAACCGATGATGATCTGATGACTGTGAAGAGGATGAATGACTGACGGAGACGAAGAGTATGATGGCGTTAGATAACGTTAGATCAGATGCAGCTCGGCACATAGTTGCCGATTGGAATGCTCCTTGGTGTGCACCTATGTTTGCTAACCGCGGTGGAACAAAAAAAAATCGTTTCCCTATTGTGGACAAAGATAAAAGTGACAACAACGCGACCGCCGCGGATCGCGTTTCGCGGATTCGCCACTTTCATTGTGCGACTTGTCCAACCATTCTAACAATACACCTGCGCCTCTCTCGCCTAATACACTATTTTAATCTTTAATCCAAAAATAATCGAACCAATTCCGCTACCTGCGCCTCACCTCGACGATACATACGCATCTTCAAAAATAAATATTTGATAAATATACACTGCGGATGCCCGGAATGCCGCACGGATTATGCACCACTGGTATTTTAAAACTGGCTGCTCGAGATGATGATCGGAGTGAAAAAAAATAGGGCTCAAGAATTTATGCAATGGAATAGTAGCTGCAGAGCTAGTAGTTTTGATAGTATAGTAGTTGAAGTATTAGAAGTAATTGGGAATTTACCATATTTCGAGCGTGGAGCGGATGAAGAACGTGAAATGGAAAACGCGCCGCGGCTGACAAAGGCGCCGATGCAAATGTTGTTGCTGTATATTGTAATATTGACTGAGGTGAAACGAATGCTCGGAATCAAATTCTATTTACGTGGGTAATTCGATATGTTGCTGACGACAGACCCAATGCAATAGCCTTTTATTTAATTTCTGATTGAACGGAGCATCTCCGCCAGGCGATTCCAATTCCCCTTGCGCGCGGGGCAAGCCCCCTATCATCCTCCTGGTCATCCGAAATGTCAGATTTGAAAATAACACGACGCGGTACATCATTGGCACTTACAGTTTCCTTGCCCAACATGGTCCTCCTCTTCCCAGAAACCTGGTAGCACTCCTCCTGCAAAATCAGGCGACGATAAGATTGCCGATGATCATGGGTTTACTGAGCCGCGATGATGAGGCACCTAACGCGAGCGCGACGCGAATTCTTTAACCGGCGTCGACAAATCAATCACTTTACCATAAACAACGCAAATCATATCACCCCACCACGCTGGAACCATCGGCGTGCCCGTCCAAGACCATCGGAATTCCAATTATTCCGAACAATTTTGTTATTTCAAATCGAACCAATTAACGCGCTCGACTGTGCCATCTGTCGTCAATAGGCTGCTACTATCAACGATTTTCTTAAGCTTTTGATTCATATATGTGAAAACGGAAAACATATCTATTCTATTAAAACAATTAGTAAAAGTAGTATTTTAAATCACCAATTAGAATTTTTTGGATATTTTTTGAATGAATCAAGATCTTCTATAACTAAAGTTATACTTATTTGAGACGACCATTTTAAATTAACCGAATAAACGTTTGATTAGCAATATTATTAATATCTAATGAATATATTAGTTTTTAGATTTTTTGTTTATATTTTAGACATATACTTCAAAACTAAATATATTTGAATGATAATCCGATTAGCATTAATATAATCACAAAATTTTAGCAAAATGTACATTTCTTACTATTTGATATTGCTGAGTGATTTGTTTAAAATTACACATATTTTGAATAATTTATGTTTTCAGATGAAAATAATATGCACTTAATAATTGTTCATATTTTTATTACACCTACCACATTATAAATTATAAATGTAATGTAGATAAACTTTGTATATAAACAATATTAAATAGTTTACATAAATTGTAAAATACATGATAGGCTTTACGGTTTTTCACACAAGGAAATAATGATTTTTTTATGAAAAGGTTACATTTTCATCATAATTAGGGCAATCATCTAAAGGCATTCAAAAAAGTAATTAATGGTAATTGTTGGATATTTAATGTATAGATGGCGTAACAAGTACTAATGTATATACTAATTGTCTCATCAACAGTGTGGCTCTCTTTAAAACATTCATTTCGTATGAGATGTAAATAGAACAAAGATGAACCAAGCTACAAATGAAATCAATGTTATTCTGAGCCAGTGCTTTTCCATTGACGAGTACAAGTGCGAACGTCTCCTCAAAATAAACACGAGGAAAACAAAAATAAACAATGAAAGCCTTGAGATCTATAAGAAACAACGAAATGAATAATAATTGAAAACCATTACGCATTGTTGTTTTTTCATTTTCGTTGTGTACATGTAGCTCTTTGCCTAATTAATTATCACATGAATGTTCATGACTGCTAAACTATCTTAACAGGTTTTAAACTACTTTAAGTGCAAAAGCAAATTTGAATTGAACGGAACATTTGAATGGCTCCTAGAAGTTATTTATTTTTTAAACCAACTGACGTTTTGTTATATGTCTGCACTTGATAAGATAATGTTTACTGTATTTTGAACTTTGTCTACATAACTTTATACTATTTGATCATTCGGATTAGCTTTCCAATAACACATGTTAACATGTGTATTTCAATACAAATATTTAATTCTTATGTGCAAGAATGTTAGAGCATTCAACATTATTGTTCCCTTAGTAACATAGGTCGCGTCCTTAGCAACTGTATTGATAGGTTTATTGCATTTTATAGATAGTTTTTACTGAACCTAATATAAATGAAAGGTTTAAATAAGAAAACAAAAAATACACAAAAAATAATAATTTTATTTATTGACATGGAATTATTTGAAGTATGCAAAGACTATTTAATTATTATATATACTTTGTATTATAACAAAGTGGGTATATGGTTTATTGGTAATCAAGTTGATTTATCACATCCATCTCATGGCGTTTGTTTTTAGAGACAAGAAATACCTATCTCAAACGTACAAAATCATAGGAGAAACTATAATGAATATAAAATATCTTCCAATATATACGAAGAATAATTGTTATAAAAATATAATTTTTTCCTCATTACGCTCATTTTTTTATCATTTTCCCTTTTTTCATGAGCACCCATGCGGATATGGATTTTGTTAAGTATAATATATTTCTATCAAGTACAATATACAATGGCAAGCTTGTTGCTTTTACTTCCACATAAAAAATACAAACCATTATAACTAAAATTAACATCGATAACGTAAGTTTAATGAAGTTAAATAACGCAATGAAACGTATGTCGAAATAAAAAAAAATAGAAAGAATACTTGTTGTCATTTCTCTTTCTCTCCAAAGGAAGACAATGTGTTCTTGAAATTATGTTTCGAGTTCGGTATTCGAAGCCCTCTTCCTCTTAACAAACGGTACGAAGCCCCAAATTGTTGCTCCAACGATAAGAACGACGCCGAGGGTACTGAAGAGCGAAACGTAGGATTTAGAACTTTGGTACCATAGACCACAAAGAGGTGGTCCTATCAATTGCAAAATTCCGTTGACAAACAACGAAATTCCGTACGTCGATTGCAGTCTTTCGGTACCTAACATGTCGGCCATGATTACTGCAGTCACGCCTACATATATACCAGATGCCAGTCCAAAAATGGAACAAAATATACTTATGGCTATATAAGTCTCGAAGTAAGGCATAATAGCAAGTGATATCCCTGATATTAATAGTCCACCGATAAAATACCATTGTTTTGGTATTAAGTTCAAGTCGGAGAGTGCAGATCCCCCGATCCTTCCAACCAAATCTAAGGCGCTTACAATGGAAAGCAACAAAGCGCCCGCGTCTTTACCGTATCCTAAATCTTTGGCAAACGATGGCAAGAGAATTATAAAGTTAGTGTATCCTATAGCGTTGGTTGAATTAGAAATAAGTATAATCAAGTAAAGCGGATCCTTCAATAAAGATAGATCCATTAACTTATTTGTCTTCTCAGTTTCTTTTGTTTCTTTGGTAACCGACTTCAAGCTAAACGAACTGGCAATCATCTCAGGTTGTAATGTTAAAGTACTTCCGTGGTAAGGAGTGGAAACGTATTGGAACGAGCTAGTCGATGGACTCCTCCTAGGTACTTTTCTCCTAGTGCTCGTCTGACGACTAGGAGATTCGAATCCATTATTTACTTCCGGTACAGAGTTTAAAGCCGAAGCGCTGTTCATGTTTGAAACGGCAATACCGGAACGGACTCTGGTCATCTCTCCACGATTAGTACCAACGCTAATCTTCCTTTCCCGACCGTAGCCGTGGCTTCTGTAGTTAGGAACGGCCACGCTGGAAGCACTCCGGATGAATGAATTTTTGGTGATGTCATTATTGTCTACGAAGGAGTCGTTGCGATTCAGTTGTAAGGATGAAGTATCGTCTGAGCTGATGATGAACTTCGGTTTCAGTGGTTGCTCTTCCATCTCCTCAGCCTCTTCCATCTCGGCCTCAGTCTTCGGTACTTTCTTCATATGCTTCTCGACAGGATCATAGAAAAGGGCGGCCACCCATACGTTAAGAGTAACAGCACCCATTAGAAGTACAGCACCTCTGAAAACAGGGTAATGAAATAGGCGGCCCGATCACACCGATAGGCCCCAAAGGATAATGGTTATTTCAGTCACCTGTAGTCGTAAATTTCGAGGAGGATTCGTAAGATAGGCGGCAATATTATTGAACCAATTGCCGAACCAGAAATGCATAGTCCGTTAGCAAGACCGCGCAACTTTACGAAGTAACTTGTCACTATGTAAACGGTCGGAGGGAAGGATAGTCCAGCACCAGTGCCCACCAGAACTCCGTAACTAAAATAAAGTAGAAAAAAAAAACACGGATAACAGATTAGTTTCGACGACTTTGGGGATGAATGATTATGAAGTTGGAATAAAAAAAAAGCAAAATACAATAGAAAATCCCCCTATGCAAAGTGGCAATTCTAATCTACATTACATACCTAATATATAAGAAAGCAACTGAATTAGCAAAATAACTTAAAATCATTCCAAGGGCCGCACAAGTGCCCCCCAAAATGGTAACAGTACGGTAAGAATATTTTAATGACAGAATACTTGAAACAGGACCTGCAATATAAAAAGAAAACAGAACAAAATGGTCAGAAGTAATCCATAGTGAACGCTTATCGAATATTACCCAGTGAACTGTAAAGAAAGTAGCAGAGGGCTGGGATCCAGGCAGCTGCCGACGGCGTAGCTTCAAAAACCTCCAAAAATTCCACGAACAGAACACCGAAGGATTTTACTGTTCCGGGTACCAAAACGTTTACCATCGTCGAGCCGAGGAGCACCAACCATCCCCAGCCCCCATCGGGGGGCACTAGTTTCCAGTCGTTCATCTCCTCCTTGCCATTATTTTGCAAGAAAATGGCAACTTCTACAACAAAAATGTTATAATTAAACAAAATTATCACATTTGATTTTGTTTATTATCTTAATCCTTGAGACACTTGAACAACATTTTATTATGAACATTGATAATAAACAACAAAAACAACAATGTGTGTGTGTAATGTGTTTTTTTTTTGTCTAGTAACAGTTGAGCAAAGCTTACACAGACATCGTAAAACGAATTCTTGGGCTGCGGCCGTCGCCAGATAACGCAGCCGACTGCTTCATACTACTCCGCACGATGACGAAGGCCCTATAGTCTGATGTAATCAATAACGTCATATGGTTTTCGGCGGCAAATTTAACTATCAAGGGACAAGTCTTTATTCTTCGATCAAAACAAAAATGAATCCATGCATTACTATTCTGCTTTTTTTTAATATATTCCAAACAATTTACTGTAATAGCTAATAACAATTTAAATGTATATATTAACATATCTTTCTTGTTTTGCTTGTATAACAACATACATTAACTATTAACTAAATGTAGAAATAAAATAAATTATAAAAATTATATAATTGTTATGAATCATTTATGTTTTTTTTATGGACAACAATTTTTCGCAGCAGAAATATTGACATTGAGTTTATTATGTACAAAGTCATCGATGGAGGAAAAACCATTTTCCAGCATTTAAAGTAACGATTATGTAAACCTTGGTTAACCGACAACAACAACAATACAATACCTTCTTTTCAATAACATTTTTATTGAATAACATCGAATAGGCTGCGAATAAGTATATTGACCTTAGTTTTTCAGCCAGACATTACAAATGTTTTATTTCGCATTTATCTATTTAAAAAATGTGTGAATTTTCGTCAATAAACACGCTAAGCAAATAAAAAATATGTTTCTGGAATTTACAAATTTGCAACAAATCTGTTTACTTATTGAATGAAAAACAACGTACTCGACAATGAGTAAACATCGTTCCAAGCAATTCGTGAATTGATAGAATTACAATATTATCTATGAGTGCGTTACATAACGCAGGATAATTATGCGCATTATTTTTTTTCACAAATCGCCATATAGGAAACAACGTACGTATTCACTATCTTAATGATGTACAAAGTTCATTACTTTTCTTGTACGTAATCTTCTACTGTAGTTAATATGTTTCTTTTCAATTCATAGATGATTGATGATGGAGTGAATTCAGAGTAGTATACAAAATGTTCATATAATTCATAGCAGTCTTGTTGAATTTATAAATATAGAACCACACATCAATTGAAGCATTGTTGGTAATTGTTGACAAGTTGCTAATGATAGCAGTCATTTAAATTAACCTCAGTTAAACCATTATTATCTACTTAAATTGTATTGTTTAGCATACTTTCTAATAATCTAGTTGATTTGGAACATAGAACAACAATATTATATAAATTATCATTCTCATTAATGCTGCATCATTCAAACCATTATTTTATACTTATAAAACGCATGTTTTCCTTAATTAAACATGAAAATACTATGATAGTAAATCTTTAATTACTAAAAGTGAGCAAATTTGTGATATAATTTGAATGTCAGTGAATTCATTATAATAAATTGAAAATAAATGATTTTCATAAAATATGTGATAAAAATATATCGCCTGGATGCCTGTTGCGTGGTCCAGCTCTGAAAACCCAGACATCTAGCTACGTCAATATCATATTTAATTAGGAGAAAGAAAAGGTCAGTTCAAAATCAATGGCGTTTTATTTCCTCCTTGCATCGTACTATTTGCATTTGCTCGTCGGCTTGAAAGCTATCGATTCGTTATTCTAATGGGCCACTCACCCTCTTCATTCATAATGCATGCCAATCCATTTCTCCCAATCCAATTTGATTGATTTATTTATGGTCACATCAGCTATTTATTGTCACGCTACCAGCGACTCGCGGCGTTTATATATAATGGAGAGTGTATGTGTGTTTATATACACAAGAATTTGTGAGTAGATGGAATTAGTGTTACGAAGATTGTTGACCCTGCGAGCAAGTTCAAATTTCCTTGTTTACGTCCCGCAACTGCTTACTCCTTGTGTTTTCTGCGAGTCTCGTTTAAAATATTAGTCATCCACACATGTAGCACAAATTATCAATAGACTTATATTACAAAACAAATAAATAAAATTTTATGTTTTTCTGTGTAGTGTTATCATGAGCGTAAAAGAGATGATAAAGGTATAGATTTTGAATGGCCGTTACCTTTCTTTTGTTTCGATGTGATCGAATCGCACTGTCTGGCCGATAGGTCATCGCCATCAGGGCACATGGCGACGTCCTCATCGAGGCCTTCCAGGAGCCTGGTGCTGGCGACCGGCTCCTCGCTCTTGGAGATAATATCCTGCTGCATCGTCGTCCAAAAGGTCTTCTTCTTTGCACAGTTTCAAAAGTGTTATGGGTCCATGAAGGTGCGAACTGTGTGCAAACGTGCGAATATCAGCTGTGCAGAGTTGAGCTGACGGGCGGCGACGGCTTTTCCCGTAATTTAGGCACGACTGGCTCGCGGCGGACAGCGACGTGAATTCCTGTAACACACGCGCACTCGCCTGATCAGAGCGCTAATAAATTTCCAACAGAATGTATGAAAATAAATAAATGAATACGCGTGCAAGCGCGCTTGGTTCTAGCCGATCTCGAAATCGCATAGCGGATTCTCTGGTAACGGGGCTGCAGATCAACCAGCCCAAGGTCATCCATGGTATTCATACATGGATAGATATATATATACACGCGCACACATCTATCACAGCTATCAGACAACCATTGTTCTGCGTTACGCAACGAACCAGGGCCAACCACTCGAGCGACGATTATGCCTTATCGTTTATCTATAACGATGAGTTTGTTAAAATATACCTACAACTATTCAGAATTAGAAACCACTCCAAATCTGGAAAACGAAACGTTCAAGATCTATCAATTGCAAAGGTATACAAAGTCCTTAAGGATAACTGATAGTATTTCGAAGACATCAATTGCTCACCCAAAAGTATTTCAGATTTCAAAATTAAAACATTGAAGATCTATCAATTGTGAAGGTCTCACAATTTTGTTTACTTCAATTGCAAACACGAAAGAACTACATATTTTGAAAACAAAATGTTAAAGATGTCTATATCACAAATAAACACAAGGTTTTTGAGTGAGATACTATACTGATAGTATTTCAGAGACTTTTATTGCGCACCCGATACATTTGTAGATTTTGAAAATTAATCATTAAATAATTTTAATAGAATATATAGATAACATCTTGATATAAAAGACTATAAATAATATAATTATAATTATTATAATTTTAAAAATAATCGACGCCAAAAAGAATATTTTCAATGAATGTCCTACTACATTATTTCACCTTGTACCTATATTTATGTTTCGTTTAGTCATTGAAAATGTAATCTTAATTGACGTTGTAATACTAAAATTATTTCTCTATAAAAAAAGTATAGGATCTTTTAACCTTCTTTTTAGCGATAACACCAAAATTGTGGTAATCTTATTAAAATTTTAAGACAAATATTTAAATTTTCAAAATTTTTCAATACTTCAGAAAACAAAGTAAACAGTAATATTATTTACTACTGAAAATATCTATGATCCACATACATAGTCAAGGTTCAAATTAAATAGGGGACAACAATTTTGCGATTGATTTGGTAATATATAGTTTTTGTCGGAAAAACCGGGTCGTGTAGCAATTGGCATTTGATTGATTCATTTTTCAGTCCCAGATTCATTGCGGTTGATGGATTTGTTTACGTGTCGGTAATTGCGAAGAGACACTTGGATGCTAAATGACCGCACAGACCATTTTGATCGGTCAATTTAGATGATCGATGGTGCGAATTGATTTATTAACGTTAAAGTTTTAGCACAAAAATGCAATAATAATGGAGGAATCACGTACCTAGGAAATCAGATTTCGGCGGATACTGGTGGTTATGTAAATAAATGTATTAATATACTTTGGAGGTCAATTGATTAATTCCAAAATATTCCGCCGTGAAAACGTGCTCTCTTTTTGCCGACGCTCGTTTTTCTTTCTTTCATTCTTTATAATTGCCTTGGCACCCATTTTGTTAATACTGGGTATTTCTAATTTACACGAACCTATTGCTCGTTCGAAGCAGAAAAACACGGTCATCGGTCTTTTATGTAATTATATAAACAGCTCCAAAACTTAGTCAACCAAACCCACCAACAAATATCCATTTTCCCGCTAGAAAATGAGTTTCAAGAGAATAATCAAGTTCGATGCTCATTTCCAACAAATTGAAAACCAGTCATTAAATAAAAATCATGTAATGTAAATTTAAATTTTGTAAGGAATATTAATAGAAAAATAAACATATTTAAAAAAAAAAACAAAATAATGACTTCCTTTTGCATAATTATTTGACAACTAATAAAGGTGGAAAAGGAATTAAACACTTAAATTATCAATAAATTTCCATAAAATCGAATGAATTTACAGTAAATTCTGTGTTGTTAGTCGTTTTGATGTAATAGCTGTCCAACTTGAATTAAGAAAATTAAGGATCTTTACTTTTTACTGAAATACTCCTCATACTATAAAGATTTTTATGATATTGAATATTCAAATTAAAGATAAATATTCATATAATTTAAGGAGTTTACAAGCATTTATGTGGAGTAATGAGCTAAAAATGCAGTGTTTTAATTATTTGAATATTATTTAAATATTTAGTAATATATACTATAATTAATTGAAGTTTGAAATTAATATTGCTGGATAAAATCATAATACAAATATATATTTTTGAATCATAGGTTGAGATAGCGTCCGTTTATTACAACGCCACCTGCCACGTTGTTTGTAACGTTGTTGGTTGTCGGTGTTGTTGGTGTAATAGCATTGGTGGGGTTGAATTATTTTTGTTTTGTCTGGACGGTAGCGACATCTGAGCCAGACCAGCGAATTGGTTTCTGGGACTTGTGCTGGCAGGCCTGTCGGGTATTCTTATTAGGTTATATCGTAGCCCTCGTCAACGATGGCTTCCAAGGGATTGCACTATACACCTCTTGGGTCTGATGGATTTGACCATGCATACAGGCAAAAGGTTGCGGCCCAGTATCAGATCAGGTAATAAGCTAACCTAACTATTTCTGACATATGCCAACACCAACCAGTTGAGCTCCAGCCAGAAAGCTGTTCCTTTTTATTTTAACACTGTAATTGCCCATTGTTTGAAGTTATTCAACTGTTCGCAATTGCGACATTATTGGATACATTTTTTAATCATCTTATATTTTTAGTGCTTTAAATAAATCAAGGCTAAAGCATTGCATATTTTTCCATTATTTACTATTCTTTGTTATGCTAGCAAAGTTGTCTGCAGATATATTAGACAAATTCGATATTTTTATATTGGAAATTGAGGAGTTGAGGATTCCGCAGGTGAGTGGTGAATATACCTATTTTAATTGTCTCTATTTTCATTATTTTATTCTACTCTATTCATCCAACACTTTGAGGTTTGATCTGTATCAATTAAAAGCTTCCTTTTTGTAGCCTTTAAGGTGGGAATACTTTTGGTGCATCAGTTTGCTGTTTTCATTTTCTGGCCTAGCAGCCATTAGAAAGAACCGCATTAAGTCTATGAATTATTACATTTTTGGATTAGTAGCTTTCGGATTTTTGCCACTCTTATATGCAGTTATTTATTATTTTGGTGATGTTTGGACATACTTGACTTCAGACCCTGAGGAAGATGAGGAGGCTTTGTCAGAGGTTCAGATGTGGCAGGTAAAATTTGACAGAGTTATGATTCTGATCGATATTTAGTTTGAATTATTTTTTTAATTGACCTTTCTTTTTTTTTGTTTGTTTGTTAAACAGGGAATGCCTTATGGTTTGTTATGGTATGGCTTTATAATAGTAGCTGTGCAAATTCATTCATTCTCCACATACTTTGCATGGAATTTAATATCTGCCTGGAAGGCAAGGGGTTCCAAAAAAGCTGAATAAACTGATTGACGGAAATCAGCAAATTTAGTTCATTCTATTCTCTGTAGAGGTATAAGTAATAACTAAAGTAAATGTGCTGTTAGTAAATTATTTATTAAAGATTAGATTATTTACTTTAGTCTTTATTTATATTTCATACACTCAGTTTTAATGTGTTCAATTGTTATGAATTATAAATCTTTGTTGGTAATTCAAAAATGATGTACTACAAATATGTTTAATTATTGCCTTAAAAACCTAAACATTTTATTCAACATCTGACATTAAGTTTGAATAATTTATTGAAGTTGTTGTCTTTGGTGACTGTTGTACATATAAATAAATGTTATTTTAAATACAACTGCTTCTAAATCTTTCACTGATTATGAATTTCCTATATCACCTATATTTTTTACTATAGAAAGTTAAATCAAAATAATTTCAAATTGTTTTCTTGAATTGAACATGTTAAGCTATAATATATACTCTGCCTATGGTATGGTTGCCTACAATACATTTCTATAAAAATCTGTAGGATTTTGATTTTTGACAGTTCTGTCTGGTCCTGTCAACTTAGGGGGCGCGGACGTGTGCTAAATGGAACAAAATTAATAATAGTATCAAATAAAATAAAAGCAAGCACAGATCAGCAACAATTTCATCGATAATTTGTAAAGGTAATATTTCGTACGTTAGCACTAAGTGGAATACTCGAGGAAAACCTTGGGTTGCTTAACAAAAGCTCTACATCACAGCCTTTAAGAATAATAAAAAAAATTGAATCTGCACTATATGCTACTTAAATAAAAATTATTAAAACCTTTTTGTTATTTTTAGTTATTGTATTCGGAATGGTCGTAATGGCTGTAAGGGTTAAAGATATTGGGGATAATGTTACTTTAGCAAGGGAGATGTTGATGCTAGGGAATTATGAAAGCTCGGAGGTTTATTATGAGGGTGTACTACAGATGATTAATAGACTAATCTTAAATATACCTGAGGCAGGAAGGAAGAATAAATGGCAGGAGGTGCAGAAGTTAATTGCTGAAGAGTATGAACATCTGAAAGTGCTGAAAAACATGCTGAACAACTGGAGGATGGAAATCAGTGGTGAAACACCAATTGGGGCTAGAAGACCAGCTTTGAGAGATGATCCAGTCAGAGATATTAGTGATTTATTATCATTGGATACACTTACACAGCATGACCCTGATGTGTGGCCAGCGCCCATAGCAGTTGATCATAGTTTTGGTAACAACAGGTTAGATTATTATTTTTATTTTGACGTTGAATAACATGTATAAGTTTAGGACCAATGGCCCTGCAAAGTCCAGAATCACTAAGAAACCAGATCCCAAGAAACCGATGAACTATAGCAGGACGAATTCTTCAACAGCAGCTTCAAAGAGGAAAGAAATAAACAGACCTGGCAAAACCACCAACAAAGATGATCGACCGTCGTCATCTAGATCCGAACGTAATCAAGATAATAGTAAAGCAGAGAAGGAAGAAAGTATTGAGAAGGAAAAGGCGGAGGCTGAACCTGAGGAGAAGAAATTTGAATGTCATGGGATGGAGCGCGAGTTGGCAGACACGCTCGAGAGAGATATTGTGCAAAAGAATCCTAATATCAGATGGGACGACATTGCAGATTTACAAGAAGCGAAAAGACTGCTAGAGGAGGCCGTTGTTTTACCGATGTGGATGCCAGAATTTTTCAAAGGCATCCGAAGACCGTGGAAAGGTGTCCTCATGGTAGGACCACCGGGAACGGGAAAAACGATGTTGGCAAAAGCTGTTGCCACCGAGTGTGGCACAACATTTTTTAATGTTTCATCTAGTACACTTACATCAAAATACAGAGGAGAGTCCGAAAAGATGGTCCGACTGCTTTTCGAAATGGTAAAATAGAATATATTTACGTTTCGCGATTTTAGTGTATTTGTTTTAGGCAAGGTTTTATGCGCCCAGCACTATTTTCATTGACGAGATAGATTCGCTTTGCTCGCGCAGAGGATCAGAGTCCGAGCACGAAGCATCTCGTAGAGTAAAATCGGAACTACTGGTGCAAATGGATGGTATAACGGCAAACAACGATGAACCCGGCAAGGTTGTTATGGTGCTTGCTGCCACAAACTTCCCCTGGGATATAGACGAAGCTCTAAGACGTCGATTAGAGAAGCGTATTTATATCCCTCTACCTACAGAAGAAGGAAGAGAAGCTTTGCTGAAAATCAACTTGCGCGAAGTGAAGTTGGATCCAGATGTGAATCTCATTGATATTGCTAAGAAACTGGATGGCTATTCTGGAGCGGATATCACAAACGTCTGCAGAGATGCATCGATGATGTCGATGCGTCGCAAGATCTTCGGTTTGAAGCCGGACCAGATAAAACAGCTTCCCAAGGAGGAGCTCGATCTGCCAGTTACGGTACGAGACTTTGAGGAGGCTGTCGAGAAAAACAATAAGAGCGTCTCCAAGGATGATTTAGATAAGTATGATAAATGGATGAATGAGTTCGGATCTTCATGATAGTCTTGCAGAAGAATCCTATTTCACCGCTTATATTTATTAACACACCATTTTAATATCTCATATCAAAATGAAAAACATTAAAAAAACACATACACATATATATTTCAATTGATATTTTTTTTATAATTATTGGTTACATATAATTTAATATTTTAATACTATCGATTTAAGATATATTTTTTAATTGTAACATGTAGAAACTCATTTTTTTGTTCGTTAGTTTTCTTCTTTCGAATTTTTATTTACACAAACTTATAAGAACAACCTGTTATTAAATTTACGTTTATATCGATGACTTATATGTATAGAGAGTAATCATCTATTTATTAATTTTATTCTTTTCTATATACCTATCAACCATGGAACTGTTTTGGATACTTAGTTTAATGCATTTAATAAAATTTATTGATTAAAATATGTTTATTTACACAATAGTACCGTTTGGTTTCGTTTTCTTTTTACTTCGATTAATCCCGACACACTTTTATTTATATATTTTTTCGATGTCTATACATTAAAATTTATGTTTATTTACATTCATTATATATACATATGAATGTAAAGAACTATCAACAACATCCTTATCAGGTGTTGGGATTTTATTCAATGGATTACTTGTTTAATTCTCATTGACATTTCGTTTGTGGATAAGCCGATTGCGTATTCTTTGGAATTATTTTTTGTTTATTTACTATTGTAATTGTATGATAATGGAACAATGGAGATTCCCATCGTTTGGGAAATCTGTAATTATTATCTATTGTTTATGTCTTATTGACAAATTAGTATTGATTATTTACTGCTGAAGTTTATTTTTATGCGGAAATACGCGCACATTCCGCCGATACTTTAATGGGATATGAATGAAAGGTAAACCTAAGAATGTACGAACATTTCGCAATTGTTATCTGTAGTTTGTGTTGTTTGTTATTTCGCGTCGGCTAAATGCAAGTGAGTTTCACACGTGTTATTTAATTAGGATATGAATGAAGTTTTGTTATTGATATACATTATTTACGTTTTATTTGCACATACTCAAGATCATATTTAACTAAGGTGGGAATATGATGGCAATATAAAGAGTTGACTATGAATTGGAGGATAGGGGTAGTTCTTGGATTGGAAAAAAAAGAAGAAGAAGATGCATTTAAGGTTGTATAAATCGTCAGATGGTCCGAAGCGCGGGGGTTCCGCCCTCTCACGATGGTTTGCAAGGGCTGATGTGGAGGGGGGTTGGTGTTTGGGTCTGGTGGCGCTGGGTTTGTTTTGAGTCCGGAGTTTGAATTTGGCGCGGCTGAGAGGAAAATATAACCGCGTTTACGTTTCGATACCATACGTTGGCGCTATTGTGGTGGTAATGCGACTATAGGAAAAAGTAGTACCGGCCTGAGAGCCGCTTCCTTGAAGGAAATTCGGATTGCGAATGTGGTGAATCCATTCCTAAGATTACTCTAGATGAAGAGTTCAAGATTCTGAAGGAACATTATTAGTGGTGTGTGATTATATTCGCTAATTGCTGGATTATAGGGTGGCGTATGAATCTGGTACTTTTTCCCATAACCTCCATTCGTGTTATTGGAGTAGATACGGAATTAAGTTGTGTGTCAGATGTGTCCATCATTTTGGATTATTCAAAAAGTTTTGTGGCTTTATATATTTACAGAATAAAGATAGTGCTCAAGTGACTACATTATTATGTGTTTGCGCCGTTGTGAGTGCTTATTTTGCTATAAAAATGACGGAAAGCACCGTTTGCTGACTATAACCGCGGGGTGTTGGCAACGATTGCCAGTACTAGATCGCAGCCGTTTTTCTTAACATGGCTGCAACGCAAGCTGAAAAGCAACAAAATGACGTGAATAGTGAAAAAGTGCAGCCGGATCAGCATCTGAATGTGCGGAATTCGTTGTTGCAAAATGGGACCGATAAGAGTAGCCTACGAGGCGGTGCGAGTGTTGTAGTTGGCAAAGGCAAGAATACCGGTTCGAAGAACGTCTGCATGGAGATGAGTCAATATAGGCAAGAAGGGGCCTCTGGCGGTGGTGGCGGTGCAGGAGGCGGCGGAGGTGGAGGTGTTGGAGGAGCAGGCGGCGGCAGCACCACCACCACCGCCGAGCAGCAAGCCCACAACGAAGACCCCATGGCCCCCATGCCGGAATCCGGTTATGCCTCCACCGCCGCCGCCGCAACATCATCATCGTCCGAGGGGCCACCGGGCGCCGCCGACGTTCATTATAACTTCACGTTCGCCGCCGGCCGGGACATGCACAACAGCGGGGACGGCGGGGCCATGGGATACTCGGAAAGGACCATGTTCGGGCACCGTCAGGCCTTCGGCGGCCCAAAGCAGCAGCAACCGCCCGGTGCGGTACCGCCAGGCGGTGGGCCAGGACCTGGACCCGGCGGTTCCGGTCCTGGACCTGGACCCGGAGTACCCGCTTCTTCTGGTCCATTCCCCCAACAGCCGCCTCCACGTTTCGTGTCGGGACAGACTATATCGCAGCCCACGGGCCCGACACCTACCTTAAACCAATTGTTGCAAAGTTCAAACCCTATACAAAGGTACAATCCCACTAATTATGAACAATCGTACAATCAGGCTTGGCCCCCGCAGAAGCCCTACGGCGCCGCTACAGGTTCACCCGCCGGAGCCCCGTACCGAAATCAAACCTCGGTAAGTAACGATGTCTATACTCTACACCTTTGAAATGCCATCCTTCCACATGTCTACCTTGCCATTTAGGAAGCGCAAAACAAATAATAAACATCGCTGCAAGAACGAACAAAAACCTCGAGAATAATGTAAAAATTGTCCAGAGCCGAGGTTTGTTTGCTTATTGTTGCGTTGCTTTGCGATATCGACTAAACAAAAACAACGGAAATTATTGCCCATTCAAATAAGTTATTGCCTCTTCGACGCATCTGACAGCTGACCACGTGTAGCTTTCTATAACATACTATATGGCAGGAAGAAACGCGAAACAGCTTGACCTTAAATCATTTATACCCATACGTATCACCTTTTCAGTTTTTTCACTCTCGCGTTCAATAAACAATGCTAAATAATAAATTATATCTTGCCAGGCCTCCAATTCTTATCAAAATTCACCTGCCTTTGCAATACAAACATGCAACACTGCAGATACATTGTTTCAAATTATTTCACTTACAACTCGCAAGATTTTCTATAAACATGCGACTTAAGTAGACATGCAGCAAGCATGTTATATGGAAAATATAATTTCTCATTAATGTTGGATAGCAATTGATTTTTTAGTGGACTATTATATATATTATATAAAAATCTATAACTAAATAATCATTTATGATCATGTACATATCCATTATTATTAATTCACGTTTTCCACTAACGATCATTTTTGTTATTAAGAAAGACTACTTTCATAATAATCAATTTTAGACTATAATTGCTACTGACAGTTACTAATTTATTTTAATCATTTGTTTGATTGTATCTAAAACCACTTAAAAATAATCGAAAGAAATAATATTGAAATTGTATTTTTGATACGGTTTATGTTATCGTTATTGTTACTGTCAGTAACAGTTTTTGGTTACTTTTATGATCATTTCAATTGAAATTAAACAAATCAGAAGGTAATTTTTGGTGCATAATATTGCTATGAATCGTTAATTATTTTGATGCGAGAATATCCTACATTCTTGATTCCTTCAAGATCGTTTAATTGAATTGGATGCCTGGCATTACCGCGAGGAAGACATCACGTGGTCAGCTTGCTGATGCAGCGCAATTACCAATCGAAGGCATCGCTCGTGTATCTATAGTATGTAGTCTGATGATTGATGTTTTCGGTAATGACGTTGATATTGAATATATTATGAAGCGCGCGTAATTTATGATGAATGCGATCCCCTGATGGGTTTATAAATGGTGCACTGATAATTCGAATCAGGACAATGAGAAATTGATATGCGGTATATCGCGGGAGGTCGCTATGATGTAAGGTTTAGGTATGCGAAATTTTCATTCACTCAATCTATAGACTGTTTGTTTTTGATATGCTAATGTGCATACAGCGAGAGCAGATCAGTCCGTATTTACTATTTAGTCTATAAGCTGTTCCACATTTAGAACCAGGGATTTCCTCGATTATTTTTATTGAATATACGAATGTAGTATATTCACCATATTTCTTGCTCAAATCTTTTTATAGTCCTTTATGCAAAGTTTATACGCGGAAAATGCAGCACTATTGAAGGATATTACGGGATTTACGTTTGCTCCTTCAATACATCCTCCAGGCATCTCAGTTCACTTCAAAGGCAGTTACTTACGTTCATAGAAAATATGAGAAGGCAGCGAGCGGCATAAGCATTCCAGATATTTACTTATTCTCACTAGGTCCTGACAATGCACAATATGTCTCGTTTATACAATGAGCAGGAATGCAAACTCAATGGTATATTCAACCACATGTGGTGACAGTGCTCTCTGACACTTGTTTCAAACTTTTTTTTTCCTTACTAACGTTGTTCGAATCGAATCTCTTCAATTTAATTTATTGCTTTCGCCAGTTTCCGACAAAACAGCTTGAATTTTTTCTATGTATAAAGGTAATTCCTGTATTAGTTTCAAAGGAAAGCAACATACTATTTATATATGTGACAAAAGTATCTTAAAATAATCTTAGTTACCAAAATGAACATACAAGTAGAATAAAGATTCTGCAAAGGAAATAATTTATCTTGAGAATGTTGAAGCAACATCCATTATGTTATTTATATAATTTGTAACAGTAACTGTAGTCTAACGCTGTATCACGTAGTAGTTGCCAATTTTAAATCGCAGATGTCGCTACGTTCCGCGTATATTTGATATTACCTTTTTTAACAGATATTTGTTACTAAATTGTTTTTATAACAAAACTTAAGCTACGAAAAGTTTAAAATCATTAGGCTTGCAGAATATATTTAATACAATATGAAAACAGTATTGATTGGAATATGTACCAATTATGTTAAAACGAATATAGTTCAATAACTCATTTTCTTTCAATTAATCATGGAAATATTTTATAATATTTTTTCAAATTAATCGTTGTTGGTTATTTTATTGTGAATTTTAAAATGAAATAGTATATTTATATTTTAATACATTGTTAAATTATAGCGTTATTGTTCTTTAAATACACGGTTTTGTTGTTGCATTAATTAGGTATAGGATAGGTATTGAAATGATTTTATAATTTAAGTTAATTTGAATCATTAGTATAATGAGCATGAAACGTTAATAATTCGCTGAATTGGATTACATTAATACTGATATTTGTCGATTCGTTGAAATATGCTTGCATACGAGGTTAATTAGTTTTTGGTGAGTATCGATTTATGCTCATTTTCGGCTACAAAATGTCATCCCGCTGGCAAATACCAGCCACCCCCCACGGATCGTGGCCGTAGTCCGATCGATTGCGTCATTACAAATGTCAGTATGCGAAGATCAGCAGTTTTAAAAAAAGTTTGGTGGTTGTTGCGTGGTCACCGTGCTTCTGGTTGTCTAAATCTCATGCACCTCTACGGTCTGGTCTGCATGCTCAGGGCCCAGGAATGCCTCGATGGTATGTGATTTGCCTCGGGCAAAACGAATTTTAGAAAGTTTGGTCCATCGCCCAAAGCGCGGAATGCACAGTAATTGTCTAAATGAGTCGAGGTCAAGGATGCATGCTCTAGGGGGATGTGTGTTATTTATTAAATATTCTGTTTGGATCTGGATATAAGGAGGAGGAAGGGACAAAACAGAGTCGCGTATAAATAAATCACCAGGTCCGGATAAAAATAACGTAACGAGCTGCGCGTTGCAACGTTTCCTATGCCCATAACAGATGTACCTTGGCATCAAGTCATCAGTGTGAGCGTCGGTCATATTGGAAACCGCCATGTTTCATTCTAATGTTGATCGCCTTTTTGGTTTCTTTTCGGCCGTGGATAATGACGAAAATACGAACTCGTTCGAGATCCACGGAGCGGAAAATGATATGTCGCGCCGACCATATGTTTTCTCCTTGTATAATATGGTTGTTGGCTTTCTCTGAGCCTCGTCCATGGTATTGCGACTGCGTCAGCGGACGTCGTAATCCAAGCCCCAAGGCGCCAAGTTTAAATTAGCAGAACAACTGGATATTCTATTCTTAGCTTGGTTCCGATTTGTGCCATATTCGGTACGCGGCCTATGGTCGGGACCCATTTGTTGTCTTCCGAGACCTTCCTTCCTCCGCTCGACCCATGCAAATTCGATATCGACGGACCCTGCTCTTGAGAGGTGCATTTGCATAACCGTTCCTGAACTCGCATAATACCACTGCTCGCACGTAATTGATTCGAATTGATTGCGTAATGAGCACCTAGATTGTGTGTATGAGCAAGAGATACATAAAGTGCAACCATCTTATATTATATGCAGGTTAGCATTGTATGAATTGGAGCGAACCATAGAAAATCAACATATGTTACTTTATCACGAAACGTTATTCGTCTCTCATTAGACTTAATAATCTACATTAGAAGAATGTTCTATCCAAACGTGACTTCAAAATATCAATTTATTAATATTTTAAGAAAAGGATCTTGAAAATGGAAGGCAATATTTTATAAAAGAGAGATTTATGTATAACTAGAAAGTTTCTAAATTTGACTATGCTATTAGTTGATAATCTGTTTTGACATCAGTTTTGTTAATATTTACAATTGTAAATAATATTGTAAAAGGATGAAGCTTGTTGAGGATACTTATATTTCGTGGTTCGTTTTTTCTTTTGAATCGACATATATTAATTGAAATTTATTTACCTTTTGAACGGTGCAGGGTTTCGAAGTATCGTTAATTTTGTGATTCACTCGAGAAGTTGCTGCAATGTTTCACGATAGCCGCTAATTCGATAATCGTTATCCGCATGCCCCACGAACCGATAAGCCGTATCGCTTTTGTAACAGTTGCGTAACTCATTGCGTGCAGTTAAGTTGTATGGACGGAGGCTCCTCAGATCATCATATTCAATTTGAAGTGGATCATTCATTTACGACACTGGAGTCGCGTTACTCCTGGCCATTAATTAGAAACCTCTCTTCTCGAAAGGTTACACCGACGCATACGCGAAATTTTCTTTGATTCTGAATTTCGCTCATTATAAAGTTTCATGTTCGTGTTGTTTATTTGTGCTCAATCATCTCTTTGGGGGGAGTTACTAAATTTAGCTTATCCACTTTGATAGTGAAAAGTTCTTCATAAAGATTACACTTTCATACGAAGCATAATCAACATTTTGGAATAGGCGAATTGATAAAGATCATAGTTAAAAAAAAATACAAAAAATAATATATGGTAATCTTGTTTATCTTTTAAGTGTCTTTAATTGCAATTATAATAGATGATCAATCTCATTATCTTGATAGGCAATATCTTTTTTGGTCAAATAAGTATTTTGTTAAGTTCAATAATTTAGTCTATAAAATTGCACTGTATCTCTTTAATGCTGGACCAAATTTGGTGGAGCTTACTCTGTATTTTTCTTTTTAGGGAGTGGCTCTACATTTGGAGGAACATACTCTCTGTGCCTCTCTCTTTAGCGTAGACGAAGTTTAGCCTTCTATCTTTAGTGGTTAGCTACATCGGGATCATTGTACCTCTTCTCTATAGTGGTAAGCAAGCTACTTTCAGAGAATTGCATCTCTTTCTTTAGGTGATTTTCGACTATAAAAATCAAACTTTTAAGTTACTTTATTTAAATATCATTTTACGTTCGATATTAGCAAATCAAACAGCTTCCACTTAAAGATTTTTGTATTGCAAAAACATTTCTTTAGTAGGCGACATCTTTCTTAGGGCTATCTTCAAAATTATAATTCATTTTAGAAAGTTCTTATTTTTGCGAGTTGATTGATTTCGGAATACATTGAGTGGTTTGTGAGATACTGGGACCCAGGTGGTTTGTGATCAAATGGATCATCTGTTTCTAATGGACACGTATGAGATCCGTACGTATGCTGCTGGCCAATCACGGACTAAATTGTGCGGCGCCTGCATGCCGAGTAATTTTCATTAAAGTAATTGCAAGACTGGCAGACCTCTTAAGGACGTATTGAATCGCAATGCCACCTCTTCACCTCCTCCATCTCGCGCCATGTCTCCTCGGCAACCAATGATATGTGATTACCACGAGTTATGTGATCCTCTCATCTAGCTTTATGAATTCCGTTCGTCGAACCGAACATGAGCCACGGAATTGTTTATGCATCCACTTCCTTCTTTGACGGCCGGTCGGGCTGGTCCTTCGCCGAACTTGGCCGGGCGATAAACGCGTCCATCCCGTTTTACTACATACAACTCCACGTGGATAGTAGTAAATTGCTTCCATAAATAAACCGGTTGTATTTCGAATGTCATTAATATATATTTCGATAATTCAACAGTATTATTTACATTTCCTTTTCCTGTCCCTTCGACTGCTAGTACATTTGTTTGTTTCATTGCACGTTTGATATTTTGTGTCGTCGAAACCGCCTGGAAACATGCAAGGACCGCCCTTGAACTTGAACCGACATATGATCAGTGTGCGCGCCTGCCTATTTTACTTTGTTATTATGCAATCAGCTGACGGGCCGTGACATTGAGCACACACTTGCCGAACCTGGAATTCTCTCACGCATTTAAATATAAATATAAAAACGATTTTATTTTTTTGATCGAAATCAATTTTCCGGGAATCACGTAAGAAAGAAGAGTCGTTTTTATGGGATAATTAAAAAAAGCATTATATCAGTTCCAACTTGAGTGCGGTTTATAAATTGACGAATTGGATTTAATAGTTCGCTTGTTCAGGAAATTTTATGAATTATTTAATTAAGGTAATAAGTGTAAAGTAAATGTTGTAAATTCTCTAATTACCAAACGGGAACTAAATTATTGAAAACTCAAATCGGATAGAATGTAAATGAATATTGAACGATACGAAACAAAAATTAGCGGACGTATTCGATTCCATCTGCACATAGAGTGCGTTACGTGATGCTAATGGAATGTGCTGCAGCATTAATTCGATGGAACCACACGTTGTGTAATATTTATCGTTTTTGGGCTTGGGGATGAAATGTTCGGGACGGCATGTTTTCGTGTTTGCCGGAACATGTTTGAAAATAGAGCAAACGAGGAATCGCAGGGGGAATAGGGGGAAACGCGGGGGTTGCTGCCGGAACCGAAACGCTAATTTAATTCTCGCTGTGTAGCGCCGGACGGACGCTCCCGTTCCCATTCCATTCGTCGAATTTATCGTCCCGTCTTTTTCACTCCCACACACGGGGGTCCGGCCTGTCCGGTAATTAATATGTTTCCCCCCCAGTATAATTCCATTGAAAGCGCGGGGGGATTGGGTTAAATGGACGCAATTACTTCGCGTACGCTCGCAATTATTTCGTTGATTGATACACCTCGGATAATTAACCGCGAATGGCATTGATATTCGATTGAACCACCGCTATACATTTATTTTTTAATCCCTTTCTATATCGAATGCCATCATACCAAAATGATTTGAAAAATCCTATATCCTAGTAATTTGAGTAATGCGACTGAACTAATAGTATTTAACAGAATAAAGCAAACATTGCGACACGGTCGTAATTCAATATCCACTTAACACTTCGGCTTCTACCAATTACCCAGGACTGATTCCCTTTCACACAAATCACGAACTTTGCTACGATGCAACAAAGTTTCAGCTTGAGCAGTCTGAATCCCATTCCCATAAGAGAATTAAACGTCGCATCAGACTTTATGTTTCCGTTTGATTTTTGAAATGATGAAAGTTACGATGGCTACAAACGTTGTTTTAACTTATTCTGTAGGAATGCTGAAGAGCATGGTCCAAGTGCGCTTCTCGCGTAGTTGTTTGCACATTGACATACATCGACATCAAGTTACACGCTTTCAATATTAGATAAATAGGAGCACTTTTTAGTCTACAGTGAAAAGAAGCAGCAAGGTCGGCTGCACGTTGCGCAACTTAGAAAATTCGTGCACTGCGAATCACGAAGTCGTCCCCCAACCCGTATCACAAATGTTAGTGAAACTTAATGGTAAAAGTTGACTGCAAAATATTATTTTCGATATTTGCTAAGTTTAATCACGAGAAATCCATTCCATCCCAGATATAAATAGATAAATTCATTTATTTATTTTTGTTTTGATGCAAGATTTGCAGTTAGAATCGGTTATTAATATACATCCTTGATATTAAATGATTCATGTTTATCTATGAAAAGTGCTCAATAAAGATTGGTGTCTTAACGTAGCTGAATAAAAAGGAGTAATATTAATGTCAATAACGAAAGTGAGATGTAAAACGTACAAAGGATATTACAAGAATGATTATATGCAAAGTAAAATGTTCCTTTTAAGATCCGTTCGCAGGAAACACTTTAAACGTGAAAACCGATTTGTATTTTAAATAATAGAGGAGGATCTTTGAGCCGCAAAAAGCGGGCTTTAGCATAATTGTCCCGAGGCGCGTACGCTTTTAAAGGGCGAGCGCAAGTTTGTGCAAACAATTTGCGAAACACTAATTGGACACCATTTGTGTTCTAGATATACATTTCCGGCGACGCGAATATTCCCTTTTGTAGACGGAATTAGATTGCGCGCTTTACTTTGGCCCAGATTGTTCCATTCAACTAATTACACATTATTTCCGATAAGTATCTTTTGTTTGATGTGCACTTTGCACTCGCAGATCTTTCTTGAAACGCAACTGAAAACTAAATTTGTATGCATATTTAGCGCGAACATACACGAAATTGATGAAAATGGAATATTGAAAGTCTATGAAAGCAAAGGACATAATTACACAGTTTACAATTATTGAATATTCATTTCTGTTTTTTTGCTTAGTCACAAAAATATTTGGATATTTATTTTTGAACTTTAAAAAAAGTTAATTCGCGTTATATTAATGATATTTAACAAATGTTAATTAGTATTTAAAGCTTCATTAATGGCAATCTGGCAAATTTGAAATACTTCTATTACTAAAAATTAAATATTTTGGTTTGATGATAAAGCATAATGCTCGTGCGTTCGCATTGATTTTGCATGGTTTGTTAGGAAAAGCGCGTATCGTATTCGGTGATTCAGAGATGTGTAAATAACGAATTGACAAGTGCTTTACCCGTGGAAAACGAAAGGTAAAAATAGATTGCTAGACGGGTTCGTGTTTACCCAAACGAGACTTCGAGAACTGCTGACTGATCCGCACGACCTGAAATATAAATATTATGAATGAAAGATTTTTGTATTTACTCCGCGATCGAGTGTATGTGTGTGCGTATGTTTGTGTTGTGTACATGTGTAGGTAGCCTTAAGCTGAGGAATTTTAAATCGAGAGCAACACGTGGTTTCCAGCAGCTCCAGTCTTTTTAATGAAATCGGAATTAATTCAGAGGCTTCGGCTTTGTTGTTGGAAACGCAAGAGCAGGTCGATGTGAATGATGATGGGGGGATGGGATGGTGGTCCTCCGACCCGAACTAATTCCTCATGACTTATGCCGCTGCGAGCTAGTGCCAGTTGGCTACTGGTTTCAGCAGTTATCTAATCGGGACGAGTGTTGGCTTAGGTCAGTCACAGCCCATTGTCATTCCAATTCCGAGCCGTCAACTTCGTAAATACGAATTTATTGACTACCTGATGCTTATCCTCCGCATGATCACGATCTGCGAACAGCGACTGCATCTACTGCTACTACTTTTTTTTAACCTAAATGTTCTTTTGCAGTTGTCTCCTGCCTACAGTGGGTTGTCCGCCCCGAGTCCTGGATACGGGGAGGGAAGAGGCGGTTGGTCCGGACCACCGGTAACTGGTCCTGGCAGCCCTGGTCCGCCGCCGACGTCAGTTCCTGCTAGCCAGCCGTCCCCACAACCCTCGCAACCTCCAAGTCACTCGCCTGGACCTGGTTTGCCGCCGAGCCCATCTCATCAGCCACCATCAAACCAACACCAGGTAAGCACTCTATTACTAATTATACTGGTCAATCCCATTCACCGAAACCTCAATCCCTGTAAATGCGACCAATTATCCTCCAACACAACACGTCCGTAATTCGGAATACAAGGGAAATCTATCAGAGCCTATACTGGTGAACCGTGTCGCAGCCTAATGCGAATTAGGAGAAAATCCCGCAAATGACAGATCCGCAAGATCACCGATAATTCCGCAATCTGGATCTGCCGAATTTAGATCCATTCGGCAATTGCTATAATACCTTCAATCAAAATCGGAGACATAGCTTCTCTGAAATTGATGTTCTCACTGATTTTTTTAATTTCTTCTCCCAGGGATACCCCAGCAGGCCTGCCCAGCCGACGACTCCCAACGCTCATGCTCCCGATCAAGCGGTAAGTCGATTAAATAATCTTTAAAATAACTACCATCGGCAAAAGATGAGAAGCAGCAAATTTAATAAACAAACGTGGATTTTATGGCCGGTTAACTAGTTTCTCGTTACGTTTGCTTTTACGGCTCTGTTCGGATTTCGCTCCGGTTATGTTTTCCGTTCTTAAAGGATTCACTTTATCGACCGAACAATTGCCGTTAAAATGCTACGATTTCATACGTCGTAAAGTATTCAATTACCTCGTAAATCTTTTTAAAAACATTCCAGTCACCGTTTCCGGGATTAGGCAATACAATAAGACGACGACAATGCTACTCGTACGTAATTAAACCATACGCTTACCTTTGCTGGGCTAACCTTTGCCTGATGGGGTTGGCAACATGTTTTTAATGGTCCCGCGTTCTCGCGACTCCGTTGCATAATTAGCAAGTGTTCTTGACCGACAGGCTACCGCAGACAACACGTGCTTCTCTTTTAATGTAAGTGGGTGGCAATTGTTTGTATACACTACATTCTGGTCCTTTCAGTTGTTCGCCGCGAGCTCCAGGCTCTTCGTGTGCTGACCACCTAACTCGTTCCAAACGTGCACTGCTAATTGATTAATTCGTATTATCAAAATAATGCATTGACTCGGCCACTTTATTACTTAATCTTACATAACATAGCATGCTACATATACCTTAAGTCATTTCATACAGAATATATCTTTTACTGTAAAATAACATAATTCTTATTATTAGTAGTGCAAATCATCTTTGCTTGACACTTAGTAACTTTCTAGATAACTATATGAAAATATCAATATTACAGTGATTTCGATGAAAATGAAACATTCACAAGTTTTTCTATCGTTTAAACGCATTTGTTCGTTAGATTTTTGATGGCAACCTAACATTTACGACTTAATTTCGCCGAATGGCGCACTTAATCAGAATGGCAATGTTTTATGTTCCAGTAATAAAATCCATGTGATGCGCTTTTAAAAGCTGTCAGGATTGCATACAGTGACCTGCTAAGATATAGTATTTTCTACTACCTAAGTGATCCGAAAACAATATTTCAAAGTAGCGATCGAAATATTATTTTTTGCATCTATTACATTTCCATTACATGTCACAAGTTTTTTTTGACACTCCGAAATAAGAATATTTATCGATTATTTGATACGATTCATTCTGCATGATATTTATATAATCTATACGCGAGGCATGGATAGCTTTACTGCACCAGAGAATAGAACCGGTTTGCGCAGCGAGTCTACTATTTCTCTGAACCCGAACACATTTCCTTTTTAAGGGCTTTAACCCTTGAAGCTTTTTCTTTATGTACCATTGAAATCACCTCAGAACTTCAATGTAAATTAAATCCAGAGTACAATATAAACTTTAATATTACATCAAGTTTTTACTCCACAAATGTATTATATTATACCACTTCACACAGAGCATTTTTTCTACACAATTGATAGCTGTCCCATATACATTTGCTAATATAGCATATGACAAGAGTCGACAGATTTCACAATATAGATCAAATTCTATTCTATCTGAGAACATGCACAAAGAAAAACGTTCTTGCAATTTAATGCTGCAATTCGAAACATCACGTTATATTACATTAACAACTGCACATTGTTGGGAATGGATGTACACTGTTTCTGATTGTTTTACTTAACACGAAAAACAAGTGTTTTGTTTGCATGTGCAGCTGTTCATATAAATTGTTATTCTCTTTTTAATTTTCATTGCGACTGTTCTGACTATTCTATTTATTTTAGTTTAGTTTGTTTGTTACTCCGCGGATTCCGGCATCTCTCTGAATAAACGAAGCGAATGAATAAGTTTCGCCGGGAAACTCATTTGTTCGAGACGTTACGTAATTCGGTTTTGATTAACTGTTATTGCATGTTCGTTTATTTATAAACGAGCGCAATCTCAATGTGTTGCCTATTAAAACTGCTCGATGATCTTCGCGCTTTCAATTTGCTGATTACTACTACTGATATTTATTTAACTCTGATTCATTTCTGTTTTTCTTTTATTGCTTTTATTATTCAGGGTCGTAAAATCTTTATTGTGATAGATGATCGTATAGTAATATCGCTGATGAGTAAAGCAAAGCTAATGCAACATGACTCGATAACGATATAAATGGTAGAGCTTTAGCTTCAATTAATTAATTTCCTTGCAACCTATCGCTTTTATTAAGTTCGTTCGCATCCTTAAAGCATTCATAAAAGGTTTAATTATGAAATAACGGCGACGGCTATAAAGGAAAGCGAAGGAAAACAATTAGGTCGCAGGAAGCCTTTCTGTCGATACACCGTTAACGGTATAGTTTAAAGGCTGATGCTCTCCTCCAATGGATATCAGGAAATTATTACCTATTTATTGTAAGAGCCTACCGAGTTCACTTAATATTATTGGTTGTGATTCAGACCCGAATGAACTTACGTTCACTTGCGAACGCGTGTCCTGTAATTTACATGATTTACAGCGGAATTAAATGAATTACTGTTTACCGCGTATGCAAATTACGGCCCATCACTTTTATGATCACACAACCACACCGATGATGATGATGAGGATTCGTATCAGACATGAACCATAATCCATCCCATCTGCATCAGTACCTTTTTCTGTTTGCGTTCAATTCAAACCTTTTCGCATTTTGCTTCTTCACTTCACGCGTTCCAAGGAATTTAATTTATCCACTTTACGGCACAATTTTATCCTCGCTTAAAATTTTATAACGTGATTAAATGTTCTCCTCTTCCTCTCATTTATATTACACAATCATCAAGACGCGAGAACCGAAACGACAAGAAAAAAAGAGTTGTTAGTGGGCGGCGGTCCAACGTAATAAAACTTTTAATAAGTTTCCTCTGTTTTAATCGAAATTTTAGGGAAAAAAAGGGTGCGATGAGGGCGAAAATGATTTTTAAAGCTCGAGTCGCTTGTTTCTTTTTTGATCGTAGTACTCGTTTCCTCTCATCTGCGAGAGCTTTTTTATTTTATTTTTTTGTTATTTTGTGCTTCGGCTGACGGAACTAATAGAGCCGTAAGCGCGCTTTCGCCGAAGTAATCGCATATAAGCTATTTGCTAAAGTGTTTAGATACAAGCTGTGACCCGGTGGGGCTTTCCGAGCTGGATCTGAGCGACATTTCTCGTTAGGCTTTTATCAACTCCACTGAACCAGGACTGCCATTCTCGAGTCTCTACCTCTACCATATACTTCTCGTCTTTCTTCATCGTTGTTTCTGTCGAGTCTCCGCCGACTTTATTAATATTGAACGTGTTTATTCTTTTGACAGCGTGTTTTTTGCGCACCCTTTACATTTATATACAGCTCGAATGAACTGAAGCCATTAGGACCCATCAAATTTCGTAAATATTTTCCAAACAAATCAACTAAAGTAATGCCACGTTCAGAGAGAGAGTGAGAACCCTCGTCTCATGAGGTAATACCAGTCCTTTGATAATTCGCCAGACAGAGAAGATGAAGCTCCAATTATACTAATAGAATAAGTCAAACCTGTTTGTAATACTCGTTTTATTTTAAATGAATTTAAAACTATTTACATTATCGTAATGGAATTTTGATGCAATGAAGATTTACGAAGAAAACATTTTGATGCGAATATTCCAAGTATATGAGGCTCATCTTCTGGTGCTGACATGCAACCAATTAAACCAATAAAATAAGCCGATTTCTGTTTCTGATACTATAGCGATAATTAATCGTTAATTAGGTTTAATTAATTAATCGACCTAACCCGACAACCCCTAATTAATCAATTTGCAGCAGTATCGAGTCCAGTGCTCGGGGACGGCCCTTATCAAAGTTGCAAGCGGCAGGACTGCACTGCCTGCTGCTACTACACACATGACGTGGACATTGTATCATTCAAACTGCATAACATCGCCAAAACACAACCGTCATATATGTTGTTGTCATTTCCTTTAATCAATCCTCATAAATGTCGCGTGACAATCGGAAACGAAATGAACGCAAATCGAAGCGAACGGATTACGTCGTCCGGGAAATGCGAATCGATGTTATTTAAGCGTTGCATTTTTTTTTGCCTTCCTCGTTCTTTTATTTTTGCCGAAGCGAACTCGAAGCTCCATTCATTCGCCTGCGAGATTACCGGTAAATTCCATCCGTGGGGAAAATAAGGCAATTTGTCGCGTAACCCTTCTCATTTCCTGCGCTGCTTGTTAGCCAGGTCATTTAGCCTCGGATATGATTTTTGGTAGTCGACCCCTCGAAAAAGTACAACCTTTAAAAATAAATAACCTCTTGCACCTGTTTTATTGGACCTTTGTGCGTTTCGGCCCCCCATAGGCGACGGTGATATTTATGAGCGCGAGTTCCAGTGATCTGGAAACACGATAAAATATGTAATCTAGATCGATCAATTCAAAAAGTTTTCTAGGTATATTTAGTCCTAATTGGTATAAATCGTACTTAAATGCATCTGTTTTATTCACACACACTCTGTTATAGTAACAGTTAACTTTAATCGATGAGAGAAAATGTATACAATAGACAACGAATAGAACTCAAATAATTCCATTCCATCCTCATCTTGAAAGTATATTTCCATTTCTAAATTCGCTAATTTGTATGAAATGAAACTGCATTTTAACCTCAACTGAAATGTATTGTATGTATTGAAGTATGTTTTAATTTATGTTTTGTTTGTGAATGAACCTTCAGTTTAAACTTTGCAACTGTTTAATTTGCGCACCCCGTTATAAACAATACTTGTTTGGAAAGTTTGCATCGCTGGTATAGAAAATGTATACAATGAACCTTTGAAGACCTTAGAGTTGCAAGGAATATTTCCTTTGGTACGCAGATTCAGAAGTTTCCTTCTAACCTTGCAATCAAGTGCATTATGAAATAAGGTATTATTATATATTGAATAGGGAGTATTGCTAATGTTGTTATTATATTCTGTATAGACGATAAAGTTTGAATGAATTATTTCAAATAAGGGCAGTAATGAAGCGTGTGCATTAAGAAAGTTTGATTGAAGTAATTACGGTAATTACGAATAATTACTTAATTCTCGGATTGTGTGTGTTTCTGTGTATGAAAGAAACAGCAATTGTGGTGAGTTATAATAAAAGTTGGGAACGACAAACTTGGGATTTCAGTTATGGGACTACAAAGTTTTGGCAGCGAATGAATGTATGCTAATCAGCATATGTGGAGCAACGTAGTTGAGAGGTTGCAAGGTACATTTGTCCCCGGTGGCTTCGGCTAATGGCATCTGCCAAAGGACTACCAAGACTTGTAACATGTTCGGCGCGATCTTTGCCTAATTTATCGTATGATTAATTCATTCCTGCATAATGCAAATCGATGGATGTTTGCGATGTAATTGACCGGTTTGTTAAATTGGACGCGGCACACGCTCGGCCTCTAATGCCTTGTTAAGTATGTACAGTGATTAGCGTTCAAAGTTGAAACGCTCTGTATTCATTCAATCTACGTTTCCATCCATCCAGCCAAACAAAACACTTTACCGCTCGTACATATAGCGTATAGCATAAGCCTCGCACATCCACTTAATCTCGCCGTTCTCCAGATAACTTTGTTAATTTAACTTCGCCGTCCATTATTGAAATTGAAAGAACAAGAATGAAAATAAAATCATAATGGAAAAACGCGATTTAATTGGAAGAGGATTGGATAAACAAATTTGTGAATTATGTGAAATATCGGCTATCACCACCTCGTTGTTTTTTGTTTGTTCTTTGAACATTCGATGTGAATGGCACAACAGGTTGTAAACTAAATAGCGTTTTGCAAATGGTGTGAGAACGGGTGGCTGGGGGTGTGGGCTGCGACGGGTGGTTTTAAATAACTTTCCCTTGTTTGCAGCGTAAAATAGTTTCGTGTATTCGGAGTAACTTTTATATAAAAGGCCAACTTCTCGTCGACAATGCGGGGGAGGTGGTGCTGTATTTCGGTAGGGGTTTACTTGTTTTTTTTTTCGTAAAATGGGGAGCTTGCAAGATCGTGTTTTATTGTCGTTAATCTTCGAGATTGCAACGATTGTCGTTCGTCAAATTGATAAACGTAATTCGGTATAATATCATTGGGGGATATATACTACATATACATATATAGAGGTATGGTATATATTGGTGGGTTCGCGTTGTTTTGCGGCTTTCTAGTAAAGCGGAGTGGCTCCAAAGTAGCGCCACGTTGCCGGGTTTAAGGTTGGGGGGATAGTCGAGTGCCGCTCGTTATTGATTGGACTTGGAGCTCCGGCAACGTCGCCTGCTACAGTACACTGCACTGCATTTAGCCTGGGTTGCACTCTCTCTTTCCCTCTCACTCCTCCTCCATCTCTGTCTCTATCTATCCACACCATTGCGCGCCTTGTTTGTTTGCCTGGACATTCTCTCCTATATTTCTATGCCCTGCCATTTATCATTCTCAGGCCTTTGTCTGTTTTTGAATGATAAATTTATTCTAAATTTTCTTTTTATTGACCATAAAGCCGCCCCCTGTATACCCTATAAAATGCCGGTGCGTTGTACCCTGCATCGTAATGAAATCGTTACACGAGCTCGAATTCTAATAATCGCGCGAAACGAGAACGTCAATTAGAGGGGATCATCCTGTCAGTTGCAGGCATGTCTGGGGAGCATAACAGGACAAAACACAGACAACACAGATGAAAACAACGCATATACACGCAAAAAGAGATATTATAATATAACAACGTTTGCAAACGGAAGCGAAAGCGTATCCAAACCTCCTCCCCGCGAAAGCTCTGAATAACCCTGACCTTAAAACCGTCACGTTGTGCGGTGGGTTGTATGTTTGGGGGTGGCGGTGGGTCGACGTGTGGGGAGTTTGTTTGCAGGCGCCTGTTTGGTTGTGGTGGATGTGAAATCCGAACTCCGTTTTACGGAGCGCAATGCGAATTCAAGTTCACGAGGGATGATGCAACTAGCTTAGGGGTGAACACTGGGCCTGGTTGTTTTTTTCTGCTGTTGAAATCGAATTTGCATTCTAGTCCTTCCTTCCATCAGTGTGATAGAAACGAGGGTGATTTCGTCTCCTCCACTAATTTCGTTACGTCCAACAATTTAGTAAAATTAGAAACCTTGCACAAAACATTCAAGGGGAAAAATTGATTTCGTAACGACCTTCTCCCTATCTCAATCACGTGCCTCTACCCTATCGCATCTCTCTTCGACACACTCTATTTCAAGTTAAAATATCGTAACTACATCTTTAAAAAAAAACTTCAAAAAGTTAATATATTATTTTTATAATAATTCAAAATAATACAACTTTAATTCAACATTGTATATTCAACGCCGCCTTATATTAGCTTCGATAAGGTACAATAACCACAAACTATATTTATATATGATGGTGAACATTGAAATATACATCTATACAAAATAAAACTTGATAAATTCCTCGACTGTTTTCTTCCTTTCAATATAACAAGGATGTTTTAATTCACGCCTTTAATCGGGACATGTTTACTACTTGCATGGATATAAAACCTATTTTTTTCATTTCTCTCGTTTGTTTGCTTACAAAGCGACTTCGCTGTTGTTATTGCACTTGGTTTCGGATCTTCAAAGAGATCTCGCCAGGCGATTCTGTCAACAACAAGAACAGACGTAGAAAAAAAAGTTTGGAAAACTGCGAGACACAATGAATGGTGGATGGAACATGCGAAGCGGGGTGAAAATCTCCGCGACTTGCTCGCCTAGAATGAGGAGAATGGAGATGGAGGCTACTGTGTAAGTCATCTTGATTCATACTTGAAAAGCGCTTTCTCTCCTTCCTCGCTGGCTACAACTTTCGATTTCGATTTGCACTTTTATTTTTCAACTTTTTTTTTATTCAGACGAGAGGAAATGAAAACAATAAACGAAGAGACTACGCGGAGAACAAACCTAACACTGATAATATTTGTT
Source organism: Nicrophorus investigator (assembly GCA_963457615.1). Taxonomy (NCBI): domain Eukaryota; kingdom Metazoa; phylum Arthropoda; class Insecta; order Coleoptera; family Silphidae; genus Nicrophorus; species Nicrophorus investigator. The sequence goes on from OY735146.1 coordinate 10,730,806, forward strand.
GAAAGCTCCAGCATGCAAACGAAAGGTTTGCATTGTATATATGTATATATATATATATCAAAATATGAACACAGATATATATACATATATGAGCGCAATGAATAAATATGAGGTTGGTGGATAGGTTGAGGTTAAATCAGCTGTTTCGGAATTTCCCTTTCGCATCCGCGCGAACTTGTATCGATTAGCAAGTTTATAATTGCAATTTTCTCTCTTTGATATACACTAAAACACGACGTGACGTAACAGCTGTTGTGTGTGTGTGGTTTGTTTATGAATGTGTGTATTTGTGCTTGTGACCTTACTACAGTTCTGCTGCCAATTATGTTGGGTTATTGTGTATTCCATTCAAGTTCTCTCTCTCTTGATTTACTAACTTGTTTCGTTCCTCTTCACTCGGCCACTCCGAAAAGGAAGTCCATGCTGCCAGGATTCGTCTCCCATTTCCTCTACAGCGCAGAGGTTTATATGCAGAATGTTGTGGGTGGGCTAGGAGGGTGCACGCGTGTAAGTGTACGGGTGTGTGAGTGTGAGAGAGCGTGAAAGGGAAAACAGCAATTCAGGAACCGGGAAGTAAATTAGGACCTACCCCAATGTTAATCTCTTCCTGCTCTTTTCGCAACCGAGCCCAACCTCGAAGCAGGTTTTTTTATTCTTTGTTTGTTTTGTGTTGTTACATAGTTACTTTTGAAAAAACCTTTTGACTCTCATTCTTCCAACGCAAACTGGCATCGATTACCTGCTATGTTTATGAATTAATCTTTCATCATACATGTATTTTATCCCCTTGAACACATATGTGATATCTGTATTTTTACCTTTCCCTCGATGTTTTATTTTGTAATTCCTCGATTTATTAACGAATGCCTTCCTGTCTCGGAAAAATGCGTCTTGCACGTATTTTATCGGAGAATCCGATCCGCGGTTGAAGAGATAATTGTTTCACGAAAATCCATTAAAATCGAACCAGGACATTTATTATGTTTACGAGTCAGATTGATTGGCCTCCAACTGCATTTAAACAGCGTTTTCTCTACAATTCATAGTAAGTCGCAGTTTATTTATGTTTTTATCAAGACAGATCGTATAAAAATCATTATTTTCATGTTGATATTTCATATATCTTAACTACAATATGAGTCAACTGTGAGCCCAAAGCTTTAAACAATTTTTATGTATGTGTATTGTTATTTTTTAATAGTACGAACTTACTTATTTCAATGCTCCAAGGTTTGTCAACAATGACCTCAGTAACTAAAAAGAAACGTTAGTTATAAATTATTTCATTTTTTGTATGCATTCAGTTCGTTGCGTTTATGTAACGCAAGTTACAGGGTAATTGTTATATGAGATTTAATTAGTAACAATAGATTGCATTTGGTTTGGGTATCATTGTTCGGGAGACCCTATTAATTCACGGGGATTTAATATTTATCATTGTCACATCTGCGCGTCTGCATTAGATTAGTTGTGGTATATTCTATAGGAATCCGGTGGACCAGTCCTAAGAGGCTTTAATATCGAGGTTGCTTTGTTTATACTTCGATTCGCGTTTGTTGCATAAACGATCAAATATTTTAGTTACTTTTATATTTGCGAATTACAAACGAACTATTCAAGTTAATTCACAGGAATCCATATAGGATTAAACTTTATGTACTGTTTACAGCAGCAGTGCTACGTTGCTTACGTTTGGTTCTATTCTTTATTCAACCTATTGTAAGCGAATTTCATCGACAACAAAGGGTATTTGCGTCAAAATTTTTGTATTAATTTTGCATACATTTTAATTGTTTATTGAATTTTTTATTTTCAATTTAATTGAACTGAAATTTGGTATTTTTATCAAATAATTTCAAAAAAAATGGTCACGTCAGCAAAATTTCTTTTAAATGGTTATTTGATGGTCTCACTTAAAATACATTAGTTTTCTCATTACAGAAAGGATAAACATGCATATTTCATTTTCATAATGTTCAAAGCTTATTCGTCGAGTCTGCTGTGTGAAATTACGTTTCCAAAGGGTATTTAGCAAGAGATAAAGATAAAATAGTTCATTTACTAAATAATTGTATATTAAGTGTGCTCAGTAAAAGCGGTAGCTACTTTTGTTTTTGGATCGGAGACAGCGTTCGCTTTGAACTGCAAATAAAAACGGTTTTTAATTTTCTATTTTTTTTATATTTGCACTTGTAAATAAGGGAGAATTAAATATCGATACACCGTGGTTATTGTATTATTGAAGGATTGGAAATAGTTTAGGAATAGGAAATGGGTCGATGACCCTGAAATATTTATAGAAGCAGCTGCGTCCGAAATCAATCGCTGAAGTGCTAAACTGAACTTCTATTTGTATCCTTCCAGTTCATATTTACTGAGCAATATCGATATTACTTTCAAACTACGTTAGAATTACCTGTTTTTGGTTTATAGCTTTTTATGACTTGTGTATCGATTGTCAATTTTATTAAGGTGTTTGTAATAACTAAAATGAATCCTTCTTTGAATTTGTTTTCAATGTGCAGTTTTAAACCGTTATCAGTCAGTGTTTTGTTTTTTTAACATGTTAGGAAATTATTGAAAATTGTAAAACACTGTTAATGATCATGAAAATGATAATTATATATCTAAATCAAGGCTAAATGCCAGAGAATAAAAATTGAATTAATTATGAAGTCGTTATTCACTAATAGTCAGTAATTTATTTATTTAGTGTACATGCTGATTTAGTAAACATAGTGAATACTCTCATTAGCTTACCAAATATGCTATACGTGTTTGGATTAAGTTATAAAAACTAATTACATTTTTCAAAATGTTATAATTGATTGTTTAACCCATCATAATCCCAAAATAATTATAAAAATTATAATTGCTTCAGATCGACCAAATTAACTACATACGGTGTATGTCTCTGTTAATAAATTGAAACGAGTTAGAAAGTTTATTTTACTATATTTCATTAAAGATAATTTAACATTAGTAATGTAAAACTTTTCAATAGTAGAGGAAATATAGTTTACCAATGTTGTTTATTTCGTTATAAAATGGATTCGAAATTTGTCATAGAAGGTTGTAAAATTCATTATTGTTGAAAACTGAATTTATAATGATTTTTATTGTTGTCGTTTATGGTGCAGGTTCGGGCCAGCAGTCCTCGAACGTTTCTTTACTGCTTATTTGGCGGGACGAATATCTGCATGCGCTATGTATGTATACGTATATACAGTGTGGTTCTTTTTATTTTCGGAACGTGAATTATTGAAAAGGGGCGCGCGTGGTTGTCGGATCGAGTTCCTATTCGTGGAAAGTCGCCCAAGAGGACGGTTCGGGTATTTTTGTTGTTGTTTTGTAATCTATGGTACGTGGAAAGCTAGCAGTCCTTGTTCATGGTTAGGGGCAGAAGGGAAGAAGGAAGGAATGGTTGGGTATTTGGGATGGTCGCCTGGTTTGTGGAGTGGAGTGCGTTCTCCGGCTTGGCGCGCGTAATATGCCTTTTTCTCCACTCCTCGTGTTGTTCTGTTCGATGGTTGAAGGCGCGCTGGTTCAGTTTGGCAACTGCGCATGTTGGTTAGATAGGTGCGGTCGGGCGAATGGAGGAACCCCACGGTCCCTTGCTAGCTAGCTAGCAAGCAACCAAGCAGCCAGTTTCTACTTGCATGCTCATTGCTCCAATGGTATACGCGTTCGTCCTTTTCTCGCACGTGGTTCCGTCCTCGTCCACCGGTTGGCAGGCTGTGCGCTGCGATGGCGGTCTAGTCCCATGTCTCGTGTTCGAATTAACCGTTGCACACGTATAATCCAGTGCGTTGCCGCTCGTCCGAGAGAAACATCGAATACCAGCAAGCAAATATACCTATGGTAGAGAAGAGGACAAACAACAAAATAAATAAACAAGCGGCCGATTTCCTGCCGCAGTTCGCGTAACCCGTCCACGGATGTTGTTGTAGTTTTGATGTACACACGCATGCAGATGGATATGTTCAAAAGTTCAAAAATTTAAATGTTGCTTCGAGCGCTCCACCGGCAGTTCTTGGATTCTACAGTGATTTCATCCAGCAACCCCAAGTGCAGAAAGGATACAACTTTCTAGTTTATAGTACATGGTATACATCCTTCGAACTAAGTGTGTTTATTACAATCCCGCCAACGCTTCAACTCATACCTGCCAGGCCTGCACTAAAGTATATGGAATACGCTTCGACCGGTACGTGTAAATACCATAGAACAAAACATCTTCCATCCATGAGGGATGCATCGTTGTTGTTGTAGATGATGTTTCGCATTTTCGATTATTTATTATTTTCTCTTGTGCCGCCACCGAAGTGACGTCACGTGCGTTCCGTTAAGTTTGACAACAATGGAACTGAGCTTAAAAACCCTGTTTGTCTTTTAAAAAAATTGTTTGGGGACCGCAGTGCTGTTTACTTTCTTCATCTTATTCATTTACGTTTGCTCGACCACGTTCATGGTTTCCTCTTTCACGTTCGCATGCAAAATTAGGTTCTTCTTTCTCACTTCTCTGCTTCCTTTATGTTTTGCTTGTTTTCGGTACAGTTAGGTTTAATTGCAGGAGAATTTACATTCTCTGGCATCCCTCGCCATGACCGTCCTTGCCCCAGTTTAGTTTTGTTCCGCGTGTGTATATATACACGTGCATTTTTATGTCTTCTTTTCTCCTTTGTTGCCCATTTAAATTTCAGAATATGGGTAACCTGTTTTCTGCGTTTGGAATGTTACACACACACACTTATGTATACGCGCGCATCTCTTTGACTTCCCCCATGTGAATCAGATGCTGCTGCTCCATACAGTTCTATTCGCATTCCAAGCGCAATTTCAATTTTATTATGTTGTATTTGTTGGTACAGTACTAACACACATCCCATTTACCATCTATCTGCACGCTGCAGAAATGCAGTTGTTGGCTTCATTCATGGCCGCTCCCCTTCTATCATGTGAAAATGATTATTTCATTGTTCCAGTACGCTTTCGCAAAGTAGTATCACTTAAATAAAAAAGTTCCATTTTTATTGAATGTGTTCACCGTACTTTTATGTTGCAAGGTTTCATTATTGTTTATAAAGTATTGAGCAATTGTTCTTCCATACAAGCATATAAATTATTATTTTGTTATTTGTGGTGTCTATTTACATCTAATTCATGCTTGTTTCTTTTTTCAATTTTCAAATGTAGGATCGTTCATTTCTTCATATATATAAATTTGAATTTAATAAGTGAAATCAATTTCTAAACATAAATCTGCAAATGTAGAATCACGTTTGGTCAATTGATGGATCAATTACTAGAATATGCTTGTTATCTAATCAAAACGCCATAAATGTAATTTAGCTTGTATTGCAGCCGATAAACAGTTTGTTAATGTGATAAAATGATATGTGTTGTACTATTTCTAATGCGGTAAAAATTTTCTCTATACTTGCATTTTATTACCTAAGTCATAATATTCACTAAGGAAACCTGAGTAATAACTTCAAAAACAATACAAAATCAATACTTTCTTCAGTTACTTTTAATTTCGTTACTTTACAGTCTAAAGCATGAAATATGGCGAAGTCTCGCAATTAGTTAACTTATTAGAAAATTCTTAGAAGGCAGATTTCTAAGAGCCATCAAAGATTGATGTTATTCCTAAGAACGTAAAGATAAACTTATTCTTCTGGATAATCCTCGGAAGCAGTTGTTATCCGGCAATTAGAAAGCGGCGGGTCTTTTAAATGGTCGTCGGCAATCAGAGCCAAAACGCACGGTGGGACCGTCCTCATCCGTCCTATCAAGCGGAATGGATTTTTAATGGCGCTTGGCTTGGCCGTTTAAATTGCCGGCGATTTCGTAAATTGGCGGGGAAATCGCTTCACCGTAATTGAAATATTTTCCAAATTGATTCCGTCGTTAAAATTCTCTCTCGTTACAGCCCTACGGGCAACTGAATGGAAGCCGTCTTTTTCCGCGTCCGACTTGCTTGCTTGCAATATCAATTTCGCGCTTCACGAAAATTGTAGAAAATTCGTTTCTAATCGCAACAAAGGTCAGCTGATATCAGCGTGAACTAATTTTGTTGTAAATCACATGTTCACATAGCATAGAACCAAGAACAACAACTGAAAGAAAAAAGTTATTTGGGATATGTTTATATACAGTTTTTCTCCTTTTCGTTTATTATTTGATGGTAGAATTATTTGGTTTTGGTATTTACAGTTAATATTTATATTATGTGTATGGCTGCAGTGTTTGAATAATTATTTTTATTGGCTATTCGAAAATACACTTTTGTTGTTCTCATTATTAAACGTTTCTTTTTGTTTGTTGCAGGATTTAAGTGGAGGGAATAGCAATGATAGTTCGGGAGGACCTGCACCCGGAACACCGAATTCGCAGGGGATGAGGCCGACGCCTTCCCCTACGGGTTCAACGGGTTCCAGGTCCATGTCTCCAGCAGTCGGTGAGTAAAGAAAAACAAGTTAATTTTTGTTATTTGCTCCACTTCTCACGTGCTCCAAACTGCTTTCGTTACCACGTGGTGGATTCATTGAGCAGTAGTACTCTCGCGGATTCGATAAAATGGGGGTCTCCTTAACATTGACCTACATTTTACTACGAACATTCCAGATTTTACCCTAACCAAACCACCCAAACACCGCCCCCAACCTTAACATTATCCCCTACTTACCCCGTCCCCGGCTGCTGCCAATTTCAGAGTTATCCAGTCGTCACGTCTGCTTTGTGCCCATTCTTACACCCCCAGATATATGATGATACAACACTGCCGTCCACGCAATTGTATATGACAGCTATCCCTCTGACGCAAATGTACACCTTACACGTGATCATAAATTCAATTGCAATGGGATACTTGCTTCAGTTTCGAATCAGCAATCCTGGCGGATTGTGAAGTGTCTTCATTATAGAATTCTCATCAATTAAAAATGGAATACGCATATAATTGGTTTTGGAGACAAAAAACTAACGCTTCGAATTGGTTTGCAGGTCAGCAAAACATTCCGATGCCTCCGCGTCCTTCTAGCGGGCAATCCGATGGTAGTGGATCAACAAGAATGAGCCATTCACCGGCGATGGCAACGCAAGGCAGTTACCCGCCGCCCCATATGCACGGCTACAAGGGACATCCGGGGATGGTGCCCTCGCCCGGCCAGCAGATCCCTTTGTACCAAGCGAATCCGCAATACCAGCAAGGAAATTATCCCGCGAGGCCGCAGTACCCGAACCAAGGCTATGGACAACCGTCGTCACAAGCGCCGCCGAACAATAGTATGCCTCCGCAACAGTATCCTAACAGAACAGGGCCGAACCATATGGGCAACTCCCAGTTCCCACCTTACCAACAGTCTTGGCCCGGCGGTCCCACCGTCAGTTCGGGTAACCACATACCGGGTAAGGGCAACGGACCGCCGCCGAGCCCCAACTCCCCATCACCAGGTCCACCGAGACCGCCTCTCTACCTCAAGCAGCATTTACAACAAAAGGTTTTGGGTTTTGGCAATTCTCAGACACCGATGCCACCCAGTCAAAGTCCCCCGCAAAACTACCACATGGGTCCGCCGCCCTCGGGACACCTTCACAGTGGCATGGGTCCGCCGCCCAGCATGGGTCCTCCCAATATGCCGCCGGCCACTAGCCCAATTTTACCAAATAACCATCCTCACGACGGTCCCATGCCACCGCCCAGCTCCACCCCTAATTCCCACCACCCAATGGTTTCCGAAATGATGGACAACGGCATCACCACCACTGCAGCCGGAAGTTTAGCCACGCATGTTACGTCCGCCGCCGGAGGTTCCGTAACGTCCGTTGTTACCACCGGTCCTGATGGTACACAGATCGATGAGGGTTCCCAGCAATCTACACTTTCGAATGCATCCGCAGGTAAAAACTCGAAAGATACAAATCCCAGAAAACCTTTTATTTTATTATTTTCCTTTGCTTAGCGTCAGGGGAAGATCCACAGTGTACGACACCAAAACGTCATAATTATAGTCACCCGACGACGCCCCAAAGCACCGTGCCTTCGCCAGGGGCTGCTAGTATGAACTCCATGCACGAAGAATATGGTGATCTTAGCAGCCCAAGTTGGCCCAGAACTCCAGCAAGTCCAGTAAGTGTTGAACGTGTGATATGAAATATTCTTTATTAATTTGTACCCAATGATTAACTGAGGAGCTGTTTAATATTATCCTGCAAAAGAAGAACTTCTTATTATGATTACTATAAGTTGATTTTGTATATTACTTTTTGCTAACAATTAGTGGTATTTACAGGTATTTAACAGCCATGTGCCACCTCAGGAAACATACCGTTCAAAGGTTTATATGCATATATATTTAATTGTTTGTTCTATAATATTAATGCTTGCACCATAGCATGTCTGCATCAATCATAACAAAAGAAAACAGATTACCGCTTCTCATAAATATAGCTTACGCAAAGTAGTCTAGGACTTAATAACTTACCATATTATTGTTTTACAGAAAACGGACAGCTTGAGTAAACTGTATGATATGGATGATAGTCCAGATAGGAGAACTTGGCTGGATAAGCTTTTAGCTTTCATGGAAGAGAGAAGAACGCCCATCACAACGTGCCCAACTATTTCGAAGAATCCCCTTGACCTTTTCCGCCTTTATGTTTACGTTAAAGATAGGGGAGGCTTTATGGAGGTAAGATCAATTTACCACCTGTTATTGCATTTCACTTATGATGTTTATTATAATTTACAGGTGACGAAAAATAAAACGTGGAAAGATATTGCAGGAATGTTAGGAATCGGTGCTTCATCTAGTGCTGCATATACGTTACGAAAACACTACACGAAAAATCTGTTGGCTTATGAATGCCATTTTGATCGTGGTGGCATTGATCCTCAGCCGATCATAAATCAAGTAGAAGCATCTTCAAAGAAGAAGAGTGCCAAGGCAGCTTCTGTTCCTTCCCCGGGCTCATCGAACTCGCAGGATTCGTTCCCTGCACCCGGTTCAGGAGGTGCATCCATGGACGGTTATGGTCCTTATGCCTACCCACCAGGAGGAAATCCTGATTACAATACTCCGCCACATAGACCATCGTCACAAGCAAACGCGCCTTCGCCACACGGAGGTATGTATCAAAATACATCGTGCGATTCACGATCATTAAAAAAAATATAAGAAAAAACTTGTTACTTTTTCTTGAGCAAAATCAGAAGAAAAAAATGACGATTTTGTATTTCGCGCATGAATGAATCCAGATGGTGGTTCGTGTGGTTTCGATTTGTATTATTAAATTAAATGATCGAATTAAATGCAACCTCTAATGGTATTGGCATGTAGCTGCTTAAAGTGCTTTGAATTATATCTTACGGTTGTGTTATTTTTCTTAAAGGAACTGCTGGTAGCAACCACTTAGGAAATGCTACACCCGGTGGTCCTGGCCCCGCAGGCGGGGCTTCGGATAATGTTAATGTGTCGAATCCATTCGATGACGTATCTCCTAGTCCTCCGCCAAGAGGAGGTTCGTTTCCTGGTGGACCACATCAACCTTATACTTCTGGTACATCACCACGACCACAAGGACAGTCATATAGCGGTCAAACTGCTGGTACTTATAACCAGTATTCCGCTCCTGGACCGGGACCCGGGGCGCCGCCTGACCAGTATTCCCCATATCCTGGAGGACAGGGATATCCTCCGACCAGACCAGTATATACTCCTTATTCTGGAGACTCGAGTGCACCACCTGCTAGTCCCAATAATACCCCACAATCGGGTACCACTACTCCGCAAGGACCTACACAGGATCCTTACAGATACAATGTTGGTAGCAGCAGTAGCAGTGGCGCTCCGGGCTCTGGTAGTGGATATACTCCTAGACCTGCATACACTGGTACACCAGGTACGCCTGGTCCAGGTGGACCTAATTCACAAACGCCTGGCGGAAACGCGCCTTATTCCTCGCAACAGGAATATTACAGACCGGAACAAGTAAGTTTTTGATAATACCCAGTTACATAAATAATGGAACTAATCATTAAAATTGTAGCCTGGTTCAACTCCTGGAAATTATACGGGAGGACCAACCCCGAACAAAAATATGCCGCCTCCTCAGCACGGTGGTCCACGAAGACATCCTGATTTTGCAAAAGAGCAACAAGGTTATCAACCATTCTGCGGACAACAAAGGCCTCAGATTTACAGTAAGTTTCACGAATTTAGTGGATATAACTGATAATTATTTTTATTTCATTTTTTCATTGCAGGCGGCTGGCCGAACAACACTCAGTATCGAGGAGGACAGTACACGCCCGCTGCTGGACAACAGTGGAATCAGAACACGCGTCCTCCTGGACCAGGATGGGAGCGTTATCCTTTGGGAGGGAATCAGGGGTATCAACCAGGATCCCAACCGGGTCAACAGTGGTCAGCGATACCGACGCCGGGTGTTGGTCAAAGCTCACCATTGCGACCACCGCTCGGAGGTCCACGACCAGGAAAACCGTTCAATATAATGCCACCGCAGGGCGCCAAAGGGCCACAACTTCCTGTACCGAACACGGGTTGCTATGCTCCAGGTCAGATGCCAAAACGAGAGATCACTTTTCCTCCGGATAGTGTAGAGGCGACGCTACCTGTGCTTTATCGCAGGAAGAGGTTGTGTAGAGCTGACATTGGACCTGTAGACGCCTGGAGGATAATCATGTGTTTACGATCGGGTCTATTGGCGGAAAGTTGTTTTGCTTTGGACATGCTAAACGTGCTTCTGTTTGACGACACTGCGATAGCGTACTTTAGTCTGAATCAGTGGCCCGGGCTAATCGATCTTCTGCTCGAACATTTTCGCAAGAGCCTGTCGGACATGTTTGATGGACCATGTCCAGCAGAGAGGAAGGTTGGCCAGGTGGAGTACGACTTGGGTGCGGTTGATGTTCCGATCAACCCTGATACTAGAACCGTGGTTTTAAACAAAACCAATAATTTTACATTTTTGACGCGAAAAGGCTATCAAGTGAAACTTATTGAAAAGCACGATGACATTTTTATACACGATCACCACAAAGATTGGGATACACGGGGCGATGCAGCTGGTATTAATATTTTAGCAGAAATAATCACCGATCCATGGCATCTGACGGCCGATCACATCTTGCCGACCTTCCAAGCGGAGTTCGGACGCATTCCGTTCAATAGAATGTTAGATGACAAGAAAAGTCAAGTGAAGGAAGAAAATGAGGATCATGAGTATGAGGACGAGGATGAAGAGACCGAGAAGGAAGACGGCAGCGGAACGGTTATTAAATCTGAGCCCTGCAAATCTCCACCGCCCGAAGTGATTTCGGCAATCAAACCTAGTGACAAAAAACGTAGGACAAAAACATTAAGTGATGTGATATCTCGAATTAAAAAGGATACGCCGGAAGAAAATGACTTGCTTGTTTTGGACTTGAAAGAAAAGGACACGACTGAAACTGCCAAGACGACGGTGCAAGTGAGTGAAAATGTGAACTGTCGTGAGCAGCAGATAGCTCCGAGTGACGTAGATCTGAATGGTGACGATGGTGAGTGTAGAGATGATGAAGATTCCAAAAATAAAGTGCGCGACGTAGCGGGCACATTAAAACGGAAACGGATGTCTGATTACGAGGACGAAGCTTACACTAGGGATGAGGCAAGTCTGGTTCTACTCACCGAGAGCCAGGATTGCGTCGGCAAGCGGTGCGTGTGTATATCGAACATCCTGAGGAGTCTGACGTTTGTCCCCGGGAACGAAGGCGAGTTTGCGAAGAGTTCCAGCTTCCTGGGTCTTGTCGGCAAGTTGCTGCTGTTACATCACGAGCATCCCGCGCGTACGTTGAAGACGAGGAATTATGATCGGGAGGTTCGTATCGCTTTCCTTCGAATAGCACATGTATGCACCACAACTGTGTGCGTGTTTATGTTTGTTACGTGTTTGTTGCTTGACGAAATTTTAAGAGTAGGTGGTTTTGTTTCAGGAGGATGCAGATTTTGCGGATTCGTGCAGCAGCCTGCAAGGCGAGGGCGAGTGGTGGTGGGATTTTCTGTTGCAAATCAGGGAGAACGTACTTGTGTCGACAGCAAACATCGCGGGACAAATTGACCTAGATCAGTATCCAGAAGAGATTGCCCGGCCGCTGCTCGACGGACTTCTTCACTGGGCTATCTGCCCATCGGCACAGGGTCAGGACCCGTTCCCATCGGCAGGACCTTCGTCTCTTCTGTCACCGCAGCGATTAGCTTTGGAAGCACTTTGCAAACTGTGTGTTACAAATAGTAATGTGGATTTAGTAATAGCGACGCCGCCATTCTCGAGGCTGGAGAGGTTGTGTACAGTACTGACAAAGCATTTGTGCCGGTCCGAAGATCAAGTGCTGCGGGAGTTCTCGATAAACCTGCTGCATTACATGGCCGCTGCCGACAGCAGCATGGCCCGTGTTGTCGCGATGCAGCAGCCGTGCGTCTCGCTATTGGTCGCATTCATTGAGCAAGCAGAGCAGAGTGCTCTTGGTGTCGCCAATCAGCATGGCATTGGTGCGTTGCGTGACAATCCAGACTCGATGGGTACAAGTTTAGATATGTTAAGGCGCGCCGCTTCCACCCTAGTATTCCTCGCAGAACATCCCGAGAATAGGCCTCTGCTTGTACAACAAGAGTCTCGACTGCTAGCTCTGGTCATGAGCCAAATCTTAGATCAACAAGTGGCGCTGCTACTCTCTAAAGTGCTCTATAAAATATCCCATAGCTAATCTTTCCTTGTAGAAGTTTATAATTTACTGTACAGATTAATTGACTGACTCTGGTGTACAGAACCTTTTCCTGTATAGCGCGATTGCAGACTTTTACCAATATTTTACAAGTGTGCAAGAGGAGTTTTATTATATATATACATTATATATATATATAAGAAAAAGTATATATAAAAGGAGAAATTAAGAAAGAAAAAACATCAAGTGGGAGATGTGGCTGGTGAACTTGTGTCGCGGCATTTCTATTATTATTATATACATATTTTTTTTAATTATTTTTTATTTTAATTTTTCTGTGGCAGTAGTGGTGGTGGCTAAAGTAAGGACCCTCGGCCTGACCATACTAACTGATATGTAATATACTTACATTTAAGATTTTTATTTTAAGTTCCTCCCAACTCTCGTAACCACAAGACTGAAAATATTTGCTGGCATCTAGTTACTGCTTTACTGTATTCCGTATACTGTATATTGGTCAATTAGATGTCACCAGAAGACGGGATTTAAAACGAAGGTCTTGTGTATTATCTGTTTGGTTACTCTAATTTCATTTCATAAATTTCAGATTTTTCTGTTCTTGTCCCCCCGCCCTCTATCTTCTTTCTTTTTTTTTACACACGAAAAACACACACACATACGAAAAAGGAACACACAATACACACTCACACACGCCCCCTCATCATCAAAAACAACAAAAATGAAAAACAAGGAGAAATTTATCTAATATGTTACTATTATTATGATTAATTATATTCGAAGCAAAAAATCCATTTTCGTTCAAATGATATTTTTTTAATTTTATTTCTTTTCTGATGCGCATCATCTCAGTTCTACGATTTTTTTCATTTCATGTTTGGTATTAACTGTGCGAATGCTTTATATATGTCTCAAATTGATTAAATAAATGTACAAAGGAAGTACCGAAAAAAAAAATGGTGTTTTTTATACAAGTTTTAATTTTCTATGTACGATTAGAAATGTTTTATACACCCCACTTAGGTATTATTGTTGAAAATAAAATTTGACGAAAAACAACATAAAAATTGTTTGACGAGGACTCTTTTTATGCGAGAGCAGGATATAAGTAGATATGCAGTCAAATCTCTAGACTCAAGTGTAGTTTAAAATATGTGGTGATATTTTTCTGGCTGTAGGTATAATCCATCTTATGTATGATTGCATTATGTAAGTTAAGTAAATGCTAAATAAATTCAGATCTTTTACTTACATCCCATTCTTAGATATATCAATATATTAATATATATATATATATAAGGAAAATAGGTCCAGCAGAATGAAACCTGTTTTTTGTTGTCTTTGATAAAAACGTATATATATATAAATATATATATTATTTTTAATTATTATTATTTTTTAATTTATATAATATTTAACTATTCCAGAAAATGTATTACCTAGGCTAAATACCACTAATTTTTAATTTTTATTGTAATATACACAAACAACTTTTTAAAAGCTATCTACTTTTTTTTTATTTTACTTTGTTCTTATGTAACTTCACATAATTTACCCAAAACAAAAACTTCCTCAAAAGGTAAGTCCTCAACCCAAGATATTTAAATAAACACCATTTTTTTTAATTCCTTCATTATCAAGCACAGTTCATACCAATGTTAAATATCTGATGATATGTATTCTCAAGCCATCAGTTGTGTTCGTTTACAATTACGAGGTATAACATTGCTTTGTTTTCTTTTGGAAGATAAGAAGCAATACTGATTTTTCTCATTTATATGTTTCCTCTTTGATCTTAAAATGTATATTCTGGAAATACGTGTTTTTCTTTTATTATTAAGAACCTGATTTAAAATAAACTTTTTATACAGGTATACTCAACAGATTTTCTATCATATGTAACTTTGTTTAATTGGTCGCTAAATAAAGGTGGCTACACACTTTCCCATTTTTATTACGCATATTTATTTAACGTGTGCTATTTCAGTTCGTCTTGCGTATTAAGTATAACGCTCATACCGTACTCTTGTTTCTTGATAAGTATTGCCTAGTAAAAGATTACATGGAGGGTGTTCGCAATTGTATATATTTTTAGTTTATTAGCATTTTATTTAGCATGGTATCAATGTTAGTATTGGTTTAGTTTCTAAAATCATTTAGCGAGTTTACGGGGAAAAATGGTATAACGGTAACTACATCACAAAAAACGTACAATTTCTAACGGTAAATATAATTAAATTGATATTCCAATTCCTAGTTCGAATCGATATATATATATATTTGAATGTGTCCTAGTTATTTAAGCATACATATATCTAAATTTGGCAACGCGGGTAGTTTTTTTATATCCTTGGGGTGTTTCTAAATAAGGGTGCATCTTGTCCCTGAATAAATGGCAGAGGACGACGAAAAGCAGCGCAACGTGGCAATGCAGTGGATATATAATTTGTACGCTAATTCTTTGCGTTTGAGTAAATTTATGTACTTATTTCATTGTAATAGATGTATTATCAAAAAATAATCTATAAAGGGTTTTGGTATCTGATTTGTGTTTTTGGGAAATGGCTGTTCCACAGATGGTGTTGATCCGCTTATTTTTAGATTGGAATGAACAGGAAGGAAGTTGGGTCTGTGGATGTTGTACCTTAGTATCGAAGGGTAGCTTAGAGGGTAGGATGAAGTTGGTCGCGAAGGGATTTCCGTGAGGGTTTGGCAACATCCCCAGTCTAGTGAATGAGGTATAATAGTCGCCTCCCACCCTAGCAGATACTTTTTCTAGTATGGCGGTGTCTCTGTTGTAAACAGTTGTGAGATTTTTATTGTTAGTAAATAAATTTCCGTTACTATTCTGTGTGAAAATAGTTTAAGAATTTGGTGTGTCTGTGATTCTTAGAAGTAAAATTAAAACAAATTTTCATGCATGGTTTATAATACAGATGTCTGCTTTAACTCATCCAGTACCAGGCTAGTATTTCTTCTAGTCTTTCTCTATCTCTGTAAATTATTTATTGTTTTTTTAATTTAATTTACCACATATATTTTTTGTTTATATTGTCTATGTTTCCTCCTCATATCTTTAATTTATTAATACCAAACAACCAGTGTTGGATGTGTCACTACCCCGAAAGCATCCAATTGGGGAGACCAGTCACTGTACACAATACATTTCTCAATTCAATCATCCTAGCACAACATTGTTCCATTCACACTCTTACTGCACCATCACAATTCAATGTATGATACCTATGTCTAATATAGTTTGCTGTTTGTCTAAATGTTATTGCAATGTCGGTGTTAATCCAATAAGACTCTAATTTTGTGTTTTGTTCTTAACTCTAATTAACTATTGAACTCAACTTTTTTAATTATTTTCTCATGTTCTAGGATTCCCCAGATATTTTTTTTTGCAGTAACAAGCAACATGGCTTTGCTCCGTGCACTCACATATACACACATTGTACCTAAGGTGTTCCCTATACGAATAGCTTCTTATCATACCACTCATATAGTTTTTCTAGACAAACAAGCAACTCGACAAATGTACATGTGAATTATGTAACATCAGGCAGGTTGATGGATGTGATTAAATTTTTTTTCTATTTTAGGTACTGATCCAACAAAGGTTATTCAAAAACGCAGGGCCGGAAGCATAGGGTGAGTAATTAGGTTTTTGAGCATCACCTCATCGTGTCTTGCCTAATGCAATTAACACTGTTTGGGGAGATCTCCTTAGTGAGGACGACGTTTGTCCTAGTTTGAATTTAGCGCCAAAGGTCGTCGGTAAATTAACGCTCCGCAACGTCAGCTGCATTACGCTAAAAACAGATGTCGTAACAAATTTACGCACCGCTTTAAATTTGCATAATATGTAGTTTTATTTTCATATTTCAAATTGATTTTTATTACTGGTTTAATAAATAGTAGGAAATATGTTGACTTTGCATTCGCCTCGAGGTACAACAGTAGAGTATGGTGTGTTGTATAAACCAGTTTCTACTGGAAACGTATGTTCAGTGTGTTGCATACCATTATACTTCTGTTAACGCTTTCATTACAAAATTGCCTTGGATTATTATAATTGAGTAACTTTTGGAAGAAATTATTGACTTATGATTAACATTATAATTAAAGCTACATTTAATTTCGATTAAATGACGTTGTTTTCTAATTAATGAAAAAAAAATTATATAACGTAAATCAAATTACATAATGTTAATGTTATATGAAAACCCATGTAGACATAACATTAAATAAATCATAATCACTTATTAAGCAATTAGATTTTTTAAAATTATTTTTATAATGAACCATAAACATTGTAATTTGCTTTGTTGTTAAAGTTTTCATAATTAAGCACAATTATTGTGTGTGTTTTAATATAATGGTATTTTAATTCCTGTTTCGTTATACATCGTGGATCCGTGCGTTTTAAACTTTCTGTTTAATGTATTTTCAAAATCCGATCCGTCGATTAGATAATGTCACTGTGGAAGTTATTTTGTTATGCAGTTTTTCGTCCCTTCTTCGAGGTGGAGTTTTGCAAGCGATTTCGTGCAATGTACAAAAAATAGTGAGAATGTTTATACATTGATATGGTCATATTCGCCTTTATGATAATCTAACTTATTTCTATAGAAATGTTAACTATCGTCATAAAATATCTAAAAATTTTGAGTTTTTCTCTAAAATTTAAACAAAATAAAATTATTATTTTTGAATTAATCTTAGACTTGAGATTTCGTTCTATACAATTTTATGGAATGTACAATAGTGGAATGCAATAAGCCTAACAAGTAAATTCGTGCAGTAAAGTGCCAAGAAGGCATTAAAAAAATCTTTCCCGGGGCCTCATTACGGCAAATCGGTTTCTCGACATCTAATTGCGGACATTTTTCGTCTGGCTAATTGGTCCGTTCCTTCGAATCAATTAAATATTCCTCCACCCATCCTCGCCGTGGGAAAATGTATGCACGGGAGATGGTGGAGGCGGGAAACTGGATTGGACAGCAGCCTTCAGGTGACGATAATCTGCCGAAGGAAAGGCAAGGAAACCCGAAACAGCAGAAAAACTCCTAGAAAGCCGCAGGAGGAGGCTTCACCGCGAGGAGTATATGTATTATTAATCCTCCGGCTTAATTAGAAATACTGTTTGCCGTCGACGGCATTAATTAATCGCCGATGTGTTTGTGGAATACTAAAACCTTTGGGAGTGGAGGCGGCCGCGATTTCCCGGACTTATTTCCGAACTCAGGGATTTTCCATTTGTTTGCGCTACTCCGGTTAACTACCGTGTACCTCCAGGAGTTTACGAGTTCCCCGACTCCGGGGCAATCCGTTTTCGCGATAGAACAGGCGCCTTCCTGCTTCACCGGTTTTTATCGTATCGCAGATGCTACACACAGCCGCGATATCGCCCAACCATTAACCACATGGCCAAGTTTTTCCTACAACACCCCCTTCTCAAAAAAAAGTAATCATCTGCAGAGGATATCGCGCATGTGAATATTTGCATACCAACATGCCTCGCAACTGCAATTTTTCCCATTCTAAACTAACATAAACAGCAGCAACAATTCTATAGCGTTTTCGGGTTGTCCTGAAAATGGAACTAAATAAATGTTTGTACATTTCAACTGAATCCAAGATGCATTCACATAAACTAAACTAAACATTTTTTAATTTTATAAAGCGTGTATGCTGCTATGTGTTTTGTCGTAATTCACTGTTAAACTTGAAGAAAAGTTTCGAAAATGTATCTACTGGTATTGTAAAAGTATGCGCGACAAATTCAATATTGAACATCCAAATGAAAGTTAAATGTTCACTCTTTAAAATGTATATACTGGTATTATTATATCGTTTAGACGTAATTCACTGTTAAACTTGAAGACATGTTTTTGAAACTTGTGTTTACTCACATTTGAAGTTCCGCCACTTGAATAATACCTATAAGGGTAATTAATTTATGGATAAAACTTAGTCGTACTAAGATGTCTCCATAATAATTGCTGTTGTTATAATGGTAATAGTCATTGTAATTTAATTAACGTATGCTTGCTTTTATTGGGCACGCTTATTGCTCGGGGTGGAAGTCAATGAAAATGGATCATAAATACGTATTGCAGGCAGCGAACCACCTCCCCATGTCGTGAGTAACTGAATTCACGAGGATTCATTAACCTACTTTTGGAGTTAACGGGAAATTTCGGTTTACATTTTAATACAACACACTACCAACCACCCAACCAACCCCCCATGACACGAAAGAGAAAGGGGAATGTAATGGGCTCAAGTCTCTATATATTTTCTAATTCAAATTAGTCAAATTGCTATTGTTACTAATTACTTTTCTAGTTATAGCTGAAGATTATAGTGCGATACTAAACGTTCCTTGGTATATCAAATATTTATTTTGTACCTCCTTTTTTATTATTGCACTTTTAATTAAAAGATAAACTCAGTTTATATTTCTTTATTTTTATGGGTAAATTACTAGCTATTAGGTTTAGTATATTTAATACTAAATTAGATGATTAACTTTTCATTTATTATTAAAAAATATTGTTTTATTTTAAAAATATTTATTTATGAAGTTTTATTTGTATAGATTCTTGAATTTTATTACAAATTGATTTTCTTCAGTATGAATTATAATTAAAGATGTAAATTTAAAACAAAGGAAATTTCTCTTTTGTTTTATTTGTATGAATATTTGAAATTCGATTTTAAATACATTTTGCAAAAGTACATTTAAAAAAGAACTTTCTCTAACTTTAAGCATTCATACAAATAAATAGTTGTATGAATGCTTCAAGTTAGACGTTGTACTATTATTCTACATATTAAAAATGATAGATTAACGATATCGTTTATTTGATATACTAAGAATGAATATTCTAGATTAAGTTGTGGTTAATGTAATACTTGAAGTTAGACTTTAGACTGTTGAATCATCATGGAAATGATAGGTCAGAGTATCAAGTAATTTTTCTGCGTTAAGGCTAAGACGATCCAAGGGAGACATTTTAATTTGAAATAATGAGGGCGGCTTTTATCGTGCAAAGGCGGGGGCGAAACTTCTCTCTTATATTTAATATCAGCCGAAGCCATTGCCGACTATTTATTAACTGATAAGCGGGGAATAACTCGCTTATCATAATTGAATCTCCGAAAACGTTATTAAGCATTGTTGCCGGGGTCGCCTCTTCGCGCGCCACAAAATTGCCCCGCGTTGGAAATAAACACCAAAAGATAGAGCGAGAAGCAAAAATTGCTGTGTACATTGCGAGGAAAGAGAAAGAAAGGGCGCATAACGCGAGATGAGGATAAATAAATGTAAAAAGAACGCCTCCTCGTTCTAATATATTACCTGCAATAAAGCCTCGAGAATACTACATCGAATTCGACACCTGAAGCAATGAAATTGGAACACTCACCGGAAGCGCCTTTTAAAGCTTCGTCGAGTATGACAAATCAGTGGACGCAGAAAGGTAGAGAACAATAAATGCAAATGACTTCGTGGTAGCTCCGCTTCCCTGGAGAAGATAACATGAAACTGAGAATAAAGAAAAAACGAAACTAAAGTTTCAGGTGTCCGCCCTTGAAAATATGATTTTAACTGCCGCAGGTGTCCTTTGGGTGTCCGCTAAACTGTGCACATTTTTGTTTAGGTATAATATTACAAATTACCTCGAAAACCAAATGAAAGTAAAATAACAGGTAAAATAGAATAAAAGCTCTGATTGCATGAAGTCACATTCTGATCTTAGCATAATGAAATGAGATTGTTATACCATCGAGATAGATTAAGAAACGTCGACGAAGGTTGATCCGAATTGTCGGCGCGAAAGAATCCCGAGCCCAAAGATAAACTCGGGCTTTCGGAGCTTTCATTAAGTTCGGAGCAGAGCTTATGTGTGATAAGGAGCGCGCAGGGATTACGCGGAAGTTTGAAACGGAGAAAGTATCCTTTAGCGAATTCGCCTAATCCGTAAAAGCTCGAAAACGGCGAAAGGGTTCAAAATTTTTTGCGAATTCCCGAACTTCGATCATCGATCTTCACAACTTCACAATCTTCTAATCCTGCAGCTTTTGCATAAAGTAAAAAATGAGATGAGAACGAACGTCGATTTGCTTAATAAGATGCGAAGATTTATTGCTGCAAGAATGAAAATAAAAAGTTTGAAACAAATAGGTGGTATGTATAGAGTATAGAGATGAGGAAAGGTTGAGCTTCAGGTAATAAAATGAGCGGTAATAAATTTTGCGAAGATTTATTAAGATATGGAAAGAGAGAGCGAGAGGAAAAGATTCCCTTTTTCCCTTCTTCTCTTTCTCCTGAAAATCGAGGCTGAAGAACACGTGTTTTCGGTGGGCGATTTACAAGGGAACGTGTTTTTTTCTTGTCACCCCTCCACTCAAACACACGAGTTGGCACCTTTATTCCATTTCTTCCTTCCCAGACTGGACAGGTACAAAATAAATTGCAATGAAGTTTCTAGAAGTGAATCCGACGGAGATCTCTAAAGATAGTTTGCGAGATGCGACGATTCAAGCGCGACGAGATTCCACATAAAATAACAATATTTGTTTCATCAAGTTAACAACGTCAAACTGTAAGGAATCAAGGGGAGTTGATTCGATCGGCAAACTTCGAGCCTGCGTTCATAGCGCTCACCTCTCCGTACGTCGTTTTGTCTTTGGAGCTTTAAGGATTACCGCCTGGGAAACGTTAATTTCGAGAGGCGTACCTGTTTCATTTAAAACCCCGGTGAAAAATAAATTATTATCAGGCCAGCCGCCGCCCTGTAAACTTACAGCCGCCTCCACATGGTCCGTGCGCCCCCAGCATCCGCGCCCCGGCGCGAGGTATAAATATAAATGAATAAGGATTTCGGGAGTATTAGGTTATTAGTCGCTCTAAGTTTAGACACATCATTTATAAAGCTTTACATCTTATCCTGGCGGAGATTCGCGTATGTATGTACATACATATATACATATAGAGAGGCCTAGCCGCCCCCCATTTCATGAATACTGATGGCTCCGGGGCTGGCTTAATCTTCAGCTTACCTTATCCTCTGCGCCACTTAAGTATTCACATCTACATATATGTATATGTCGGGTGGAGCGCGCTTTCGAGGACCTCCGACATCAATCTCTTGCTTAATTTTATAAAGAGACGATCTCAAATTAAAATCTCCTCGACCCGTAATGCCGCAAACATGAGAGTGGGAAGGAGACAAATATAGCGCCTCCGACGAAGCCGCCGCCACCGCCGTCTCCACCCGCTATTTTGCGCACCCACCCTCAAAACCGAGCCCCGAGCTCATTCATTATTCAACGTAACGCAATTTTCTCAGCACCAATAAAAACCGGGGGAATATATATATCTATGTATATATATATTGAGAGATACGTATAATAATATGAATTTTCACATGCAATGAAAAATACAAATTTAATTAAAATTACTTATATTTCCTTTCTTTTAAAATAATCATAAAACCTAAATTACACTACAGTATATATATGAATCAAATTAATGCTTTTCTCAATAATATCTCAATATTTATTTCTATAGATTTCTGTAAAAAATAGTTTAATGAATTCAACTTCAAATATTTTTTCGTAGTAACAAAGTTTATAATTTTAGAAAATTTTTATAAATAAATATTCTGCAAAATACTTATCATTGCAGAAATAATGAATTGCTTGAAGTTTTTAATGCATCAATTACAAAATTCAACTTCATATATTTATTCGTAGCAATAAAGTTTATAATTTTCGAAAATTTTGATAAATAAATATTTTGCAAAATATTTCTTTAAACTTTAATTTAATACTTGATTTTTGGAGGAATAGTGAGGTTTTGCATATGATGTTGGGACTTGGAGTTATCATCTTGTTTTCCCATGTCGAGGTCTGCCCAATCTAATGGAAATGTTGCTCGAAATTGCGGTTTGTGAATGGTTGTAATTACGTCGGTGGAGTGTGTGAATCGCTGGTCGAGATGGGCGATGGAACACCCATAATGCGGGGTTGTTTCTACGAGATATACCTGTTGGTGGCTATACAGACTATGGTAAAGGTATAGCTAGAGTTGTATACCGCCCCACTCGGAGTATCGCGCGGTCGACTGTGTATATACCTTCCTTCCCAGTGAAACTTTGTCCCGTCAGTGCGGCTTCGCGCTTCGTGTCGTAAGCACGCTTGCTGTTTTCCGGTTCTCCGATGACCATGTGCTGCTAACGCGTGTTACAAGATAGTTTCTGTTGCGAATAATTCACCCCTCCCCACACAAAACGAAATTAAAACAACAGTTGATTATAGAAGAATAAGTTCGAAGTCTGCTCGTGTTTTTGGTGCTATTATTGTTGCTTTTTTCAAAGAATCGTCGTTCCTTTTTCGGGACGTGTTACTTTTGTCAAGAGGAGTTGTAAAGAAATTTTGAAAAAGTGGATATGTACGCGTACGCAGGGGGCGGCCCCCCACATTATGCGCCGCCTCCGACTTACCTGCAGCCGCCTCCACCACCGCACCATCCCCAGGTGCCACCCATGCCCATGCCCCAGGACGCGCCGATGCCCGTTGCACATTATTCGAAACGCAGGAGGTAATTAATTAAACACCAAATCATCCCTAACAATAAGAAGAAAAAAAACACATTAGTATTCATAAAAAAAGTACAACAAATTCTTTATAAAGATTTTACGAACCGTCGGAAGTCTTGTCACCTAACTTCTGATCACTTCGATTAATTACCAATCCCGTCGGTTAGTTAACTTTCAGTTTACTCTTCGGATTGCGAAACTTAAATAAGGATCTATAGTAAATCCCACTTCTGGGAACGTGGACTCGCGTTTTGATTACCCTACCTTGGAGTGTTCAAATTCAAAATATATATCAATTCTATATTCTGTAAACCCAACAAAAAATAACAAGGATCGAGTGTAATATGTTTTGTTTTGAACACTGTCCTTCGAATGAAATCCTTCACTTCAAAATTAAATATTAAACTAATTACAAAAAATACAGAGAAAAATCACAATTAACTGAATCAATTTTCATAATTATTTTGACCATTGAACTAAAATTTATGAAATTTTATAATGTGTAGATTATTCAAGAATGTTTACTCATTGTTATTGCAAATCTATTTGTATTACATACAGAACAATTATTTACAAATGTGTACATCATAAACAGAAACAAAGTGATTTGGAAATTTTTGTTTGCCAATTTGTACTTAAACAAAATATTTTTAAAAGAAAATGTAAACTCTTTATTACAATATATAAACTCATATACAATTATTATATTTGTCTGTTTTGCATTGAACTGCTACTAATAATAATTATAAAATAATGTTGACACACTATTAATCATAAAATTGCTTTATGTAAAGTTTTATGTAAACGACGCACACATTTTGACCATGATATTATTTTTTCACCTTTTAGTATTAGCTTCGCAGTAATGTTGTATTAATCACAAAATAGTTTTGTCACAAAAATAGCTTAAAATTGTCACTTTGTTACCGCTAATAATAAGTTCCATTTAAACGTGGGACTAATTTTGATCTTTATTCTGTTACCGCTAACGTTAATCTATAAGTAAACGGCGTACGAAAATTTGGCCATGAGACGTCTTATTAAATTCTTCAACGATTGGCATTAGCTTGTAAAGTCGGGTTTGCGTTCGAGCAAATAAACATTCGTTTTCGTAAAGCCTTTTCCATAATTATGGTAATCGCAGTAAATCTATGGCTTTGTTCGCGAGTTATTCGAGGAAATGTCAAGTGACCGTAAAATATGTTAATAGGTGGATAATACGCGTTACATATATTGATAATGTCTATTCCTCGTCGTCGAAACTCTAACAACAATAAGCAATATGAAAAATGAAACAACAAAACTGAAAAAGTGCGCATTTAAAATAATATGGAGCTAAAGTCATTTCACGGTTGTTTGTTTTTCATTGAAAAAGCAATCGAAGGCGGTCGCTGATTAACATGTTTTCGTTGAAAGTATTTAACCAGGTTAGAGGAATTGTAGAAATGGTAGGCAAATACGTAATTGGAAATTTTTGTGCGGTGGCGGCGGGAATCGGTTGCCTCAATTCGAATCAAAGGAAGCAATAAAGTCGTTTACTGTGTGAACATGTTACAGACAATTATGAGATCATGCTTTAAATAGCGATAAACAATAAATGCCGAAGGAAAAGATGAGTTGGAAAAAATGTCTGCATGTTTATGTGTTTGATAAGCAATTATGCCGTTCGAAACACAATGTTCATTTATTTATAATCCGACGATAAATTATTCGCCTTTGAATCAATTATGCGCATCGAATGAATAATGTATTAATCAATTAAACGAAATATTATTGGAAACGACGATGACGGCATTTCCACTCCGATTAGGTTTGCGTGCATTTCGGATCACAGCTTTCCCAAATGTATTTTTGGTAGTAATTTCGAATTTCCTTTAGTTCTATTGAAACAATCATATGCATTTGAGTTTCTAAGTAAAATTAATCTGCTAATTAGAACTACTTTATTATAAAACATATTTTTTATCTTATATAAACATAAACTGCAAATAAATATTTTCCATGTAACTCTAGTTAATAATCATTAATTATAATCTGTGTGTTGATTTCATGTGTTTAACAAACATCATTAATATCTAATTTGTATTAAAAAAAAGATGGATAATTACATAAACAAGTTTCGGTTTTCTTAGAAATTGTAATTAAGAAATATTTTGTTTGCTTGTTTAAGTAAACTTTTAATTGAATATCAAGTATTATTTTTACATAACTTTAGTCCTATTATTTTTGTTTTGAATTTAAAACATCAAAAACATAAAAATGTACTTTAGAAAATCAAAGTAGTTTAAATGAAACAAATATTTTCGAATAGAAATGAAATGAGTTTTACGACAATTTGAATAAAATATTGCAATGATTTAAGTATTTCTACTTTATAATTATATGTTTACCAATGAATCAGTGTTTGTGCATTTGACAACGGCTAGGTATTTATTTTTGACAGTTTCGTCTATGTGCATGTAGCGTTATATATAAATATTTTATTCAAGCAGCGATTTTGGGTCAGAGGTTTCGGTGTCGAGGTTGCGCTTTTCACGGGATTTCTTATATAATTCACGCGGGGGATTTCATTAATAAATTGCGAGAGGTCGGGCGCCGTAAATTTCACCCAATACATTTAAAGCATTCGGGATTGGAATGGGGCAATAAACATATGTTCCGCAGAAGAAACGGCCGCAACACAAGAATGGAACGAAGAGCATTTTGCAATTCATTCCATGGAAACAATGAAATCCTTGTACGAGAGAAAAATTATCATTCGACCACTATTTATGTCGGAATGCTTTTCGCTGCTGCCCTTTCTTCCACACAACGTATACCTATATATACATCTGAGTGTATATATATATATATTTCACTATATACTATATTTTTTTCCCTGCTTGTTTCGTAGTTTATTTTATTTTCGGAGTTATCGCGGCCGGATTATCTTTGCATATTCAACAACGTTGAGCGCTGTCGTCCTCGCCCCTCAAACGCCCCCCGGAGATCGTAATCCGGAAATCTGCGCCCCCGCCCACCCCCTTAATTCTGGACGCAAAATGGGCGCTGCACAGCCATTATTCCATTTTCAGGTCTACCCTTCCCACCATGCGATCAACACGCAACACACGTTATTTTTATTTTCTTTTAATATATATTATATATATTTTTTTTTGCTTCCCAGAACCTAATTATTCCCAATTTAAAGTTATTATTATGCAACAAAAGGAAAGCGAAAAAATAATAGGAGAGAGAGAGAAGTTTCTTGTGTACCTTCTAAGGGGGTTCCGTTCCCTTAATTTGATTTTAATAGTGCACTTAATTGGGGGCTCGCCGCCCATTTAAACGATGTTTGTCGAACGCACATTGTTCGCTCGGCAAACCTTTCCGAATTTCTTCGGTAAAACTTCACTGTTTTATTATTACAGTTTTTTTATTAGTAGCAGCAATATTTATGCATGTGTAATAAGTAAAACTAAAATGGTAAGAGTTCTTGGAAAGAAAAGAATAGTTTTTCTTTTCAAAGTGAAATCGTATGCACAAAAAAAAACATTTTCAGAAGCGTGCTTTTTCTTGTATATTGTCTTCATTTTTCTGTAGAATATTATTATTATTCGTTTGTTGATATTCTTTATATAAAAGAACATGATTTATATGTTGTATTTATGATGATTTCCTCGAGAAATGAAACTGGTATCTGCCATAGGAAAAATCATAGTTGCGTAGTACAAATTGGTGACCAATAGTGATGTGGTGCGTGTGCTGGTATTGGTCGGCATTGGACGATGGGCGTGCCGCTTAAGTACCCACATATGACATGCATGTAATAATTATCTGTAATGATTGTGAGTATACATTTGTCCCCTGTGGCATTGCAGATTCGTACCGGATAGTTGTTGCGAACTTTTTCACATTTCACGGACGTCTCCGTCGCGACAATTATCACCTCGAAGTTTGCTTAGCCGCAGCTCCTCTACTAAACTTAACCCCTGGTTATATTTAGATTGTTCAACCCCCTGTCACCTCAGCTAAAAATATCAACAAGGACGCGGATGCTGGGGGTCTGCAGCTATCTAGACCAGAAGAACCATTACTCATTCATTTTGTGGTATATTAATTTGCGCAACATGCATGGATGCTAGATTCGGTTTCGATAAATCAGTTTCTCCATCGTTAGGTGTGTGTATGCGAGAGTAGTTTTCTGGAGGATTGGAGGCAATAAATAATAAAAGTTTCTAGTTTATAATTAGTACATATAGGGGGGCCTCGAGAGAGCGTAAACCGTGCGAACGGTAATAATAATTGCGGCTCGGTTCCGTCACATAGAAATATATTAGGCGACCTCTGACCGGCGACCGGGGGTATGAAAATACAGCGCATACGAATACCCGCTTACATAAGCGCGGTAATGGACTTTTACGCTGAAAGCAACGATATCATTAAAGTCCCCCCAAATTATATGTTGCGTTGCGTATCTTTTAATTACGATACGGCACAAGATTCGTTCCTCTTCTTCTTCATCATCATCGTCATCATCATCATCATCTTCTTCATCTCCGTTCCACTCTCTCTTTCTTTTCCGTCTGCTTTTTTTTTTATTCTTCGAGCCTCGCATCAGACTTGGAATTAACTCAAATTTATGCTCGCAGATAGACCAGCCGCCTGCTCGTAACCGGTGAAATTACAAGAATGAAACTTCAAATTAAGCTGTCCTGCGATGAGCCCCAGCCTAATTAGACTTTAATTTCACTGTTTCCCATTCAACTTTGGCATTTTACTTTGCTTCTCGTGATTTCTACCTTTTCTTATAAACCACATTACTTATTCACAATTGTGAAAACATTCAGTCAATTAGTTATTAATAATTTTAAAAAGGCAGAAACTAAAAAGTAGATAACAGTAACATATAATTTGTTACTTCAATTACTACCAAAGTATACTCAAAGTATAAGCGCTTTTTTATGAAACTTAAGTTTCGATTTGTACTTTACTTTTTCTGTTTCTTATCCAACATCAGTTTGTTTTATTTAGAAAGTACTTCAAACTCAATTAGTATAGAGAAAGTTACACTCAAAATATAATAATTACAAATTTGAAATTTTCAAATTGTATCTTAGTTTATTATTTTGACTTGTGAAAATACTAGTACTTTCTTTAAGACTAAACTTAATTTGATTTGAGAGAAATTATCCTAATTTAACTTGAAATTAAGTTGTTTTGTTATAGACTAAGACTAATTAGACTTTAATTTAGCTATTTATCATTCAATATCAGTACTTCTTTTACGTGTCACGGTTTCTTCGGAAAGTTAACCTCAACCTCAATTACGAGCAGAGATATTCAAAAATATGAATATTTCAAAACGATTAATTCGATTTTAGTCACTGGTGTGAACGATCCTTTAGATGCTCTCAAAATTGACTAATTTAAAGTATTCCGATAAAGCGTTTCGACGTGTTTTTAAGCAAATACAATAATCGGTGATAATCCGTCGACTTAATCGTCGCTTATCAATTATAGCCAGGAGGGTTAAATAATGGAAACGTTCCAAAACCGCAGCCAGCCCATAAACAAGACAATGCACTAAGTGGACAGTTTTGCTCATTCCCTGCATGTCGTTGTTTATTATTTTCCGTTGAATGACAATAAGGCATCGCACAATGCGTTTGTCGTGCCGTTACTTGGAACTTCGTTTACTGTGACCCCGCGTCACGTGAGAACCGAGCACTTCATTACTTCAGGTACACCACACACATAAACACACAAATTACATGTTTTGTTTCTTTTTTTTATGAGTATTTATTTTATTTTTGTTGCGAACTAGGTTTTTCCTATCGTTTCAGTTTTATTGCACGGATGATAACCCGAAAAATAAAGGAAACATAAATGCCGTGGATGATGTGTATGTTTACAGTCGTAAATAAATAATAAAATGCCGCCGTTTGATTAATGCTTGCTGTAAAATTGAGCTTTTAATAATCAGCGATAAAAGCAAATTATAACATTGTTAAATGCCTTAAAGCCCATTTAATGATTTTCGGATTACATCAAAAAATACATGAGGAGTAGCTCATATTCAGATATTATTTATTTTAATTATCATTATTAATTCCTAATTTAGTTTGGATAATTATTCAGTACATATAATAAATATAAAATGAATGTATTTTATAATTCTATATTTATATGAATTGGTTCGCTAAAATTGGCAGTAGTATACAAATATTTGAAATTTGCATTTTTTGAGATGAAACCTATTGACTCTTATTTTCAAGAAATTCTTCAAAATTCTTGAATGTGGTCATCGCTCTTATGCTACCAAAACATGTCTTGTCCTCCGTCCTGTCCCATGCTACTGCAGCACAACAATATTTATTTAAGTGCAACAGGAAGCGATATGTAAATACGATCATAAAAGAGGCACACCACGCATAAACATGTATTATTCCGTACGCAAGTATTTCTTTATTTCATGTCTCCTTCTGTTCCCGACGACCACTTCTTTATCGCAGCTCGAAAATCTCCATCAGGTAGTGCGCTATGCGGGACGTTTCTGAAATTTTGATGCCAGATGATGCGCTGTTCTTCATTTCGGGGTTCGAACTGCCCCAACTAACAACACTTTCACACATAATACTTATACACATATAAGGGATGAGAGATCGAGCATTATAATAATTGCGACAATTTTTTTAATAATTCTTGGACTAAGAAGTCTTTTTGAACCTTACCTGTTTCTGTCCCTTTTGCTTTTCAAAAACCCCCATTGTTCATTCAATTTAAAAACAAGATACAGTTACATTATAGTCGCGCTTTGCTGTGGATATACGAGTTCTAGGAACGGGAGGGCTGTTTATGAATCCATAACTTAGACGGTTTATTGCAGCTGCGATTTTCAGGTCCCATTCTCCTATGGTGGCCTATAGGCTTTCTCCACCTTCCGCCGGTGATGAATGTATAGGTGTGCAGTCAATTATACACTTAACACGTGAATTATTGCTGTTGTGCGTTTTCAGAATATCCTCAATACAATATACACAGTTGCTAACTGCTAGTAAAATATTCATTTATTTGTAAATTCATATTGATGTGTATAGTATATTATATACCACTCGTGTTATTCATCTTTCTAGCAAAATGAATATATTTAAAAATATTGTTTTTTGCATATTTTCTAACAATAAAATTTTTACATTCTCTATTATTAACTTTGTTATTCATAATTAAGTTTATTATAAATCAAATATTTGAAAATAAACTTCTTTATTTTTTTATTTATTTTATACGTACAATACTAATTTCTAAATAAATAAAAATACGAATTTATGTGAATGTTATATATTTTTTTTATTAAAATTTGTTTAATTATAATTTAAGCATGTGGTATAAATTAGCAATTAGTTTGTATTGGTTTTAGTAAAACATTAAGAAAATTCTTGGGTAATCTTTTTTTTACGTATGAGTAAATTCCGTTTAGGGGGAACGTAAATTACCATTTTGTTTATCGTTGTGAATTTATCTTAACGCGAAAAGTGAATTATTTTTATTTGCGGATCAAACAAGAGCCTGCAAACTGCGATAATTTTGTTGGAAAATGGTGATAAGTTTGAGCGGTTCCCAATGAAATGCTATTGCTAATTTCCATTGGTGGGGGCGGCGGTGAAACCGTGTTTTTGCTGGAAAGCGGCTCTAATTGTGAGTTTCTTATCGAGGGGAGTTTATCTTAAGTGCGTGCGAACAGCGGCCGGCATTGCATGCCTTTTCCTCTCGTTCTTTTCGTTAGGTAGGCATTCCCACTTATCTTCAAACCTATGACTACGATGATTCGCCCAACCAGACCTTGGCTTCAAATTGAATTCAATTGCATATAATTCCGACGAAATGCGATTATATTTACTACGCTTACGTAAATCGGTTCCCCGATTCCCAGCGTTATTATTGTCGTTATAACTATAATTCATGATACGATGAGCGTCGGAGATGAAGATGAAAAGATTGACGCGTTCGGTTGCGGTGTCCCAATTTGGGGACTCAATGTCCTCTAGAATGAGAGAGAGTCGCGGACGTTGCAAATAACAATAATGCTACGTGGCATCTAATTACGTTAAGTGGCCGAGATTTATCACCATTATATACCTGTATAATTTATATTTACGCGAAGCATGATAATTACGAAATCGTATTTAGACGTCTCTAGGAATGAGAATGTGTAAAATGTAAATGCGTTGTAAGTGAGATTCATTATTTTGATTAGTCGACGTAACACTCGTTCAGAACAAAAGTTCATCGCGGGACACCACTTTGGAGAGCGAGGATTTCCTTTGGTTCCGAGAACTTTTCCCCGGCGGACTTCACCTCCTCCACCAAGAATCGTTCTAATTTCGTAATGCAGCGACGCAGGGAAGGACCTTTCAAACAAAAGCGTTGCGCCAAACCGCTGACCCTGCGGAATCACTTGTTTATGTAAACACCGAGCAGCCGACGGAATCGGGTTGCTTGTGCAATTCCTTGCTTCTCCTACCTCCTCTACCGCCTGACTAGTATGATCTGCGCCTTTTCTTTTACCTTACGGAATCCGAGCAGGAAATTCCGTTTTGAGCGACGTATCTTCGGCCCGAATCTGATCTCGCTATGTTCCTGTCATCGTGATCATCGTCGCAGTACCCTATCTCCATCTGTCACGCAGTTGGACCTAGGTTCAAAGGCGTCCTAGGTTCCCAAGGCCTGAACACATCTCGTATCCTCCATTTCCTGGATGCGTTTTTTTGAACGCTTTCTTTCTCGTACGTCTCGTTTCTCTAGGTTAGAAAACCAATGGTATTATTTATTAAGACTTCGTCTCGCAAACGGATGAGAACAATGGGATTTGCTTTAAGAAAACTGAATCACTGTCGTAACTTTCGACCGCAGTTCACTATCTTATTATTATAGAACTGAGCCAACAAAAACACTACGTTATAGAAATAATAAGGTTATAACAACAAAATCTTCAATTATCTCAATAGTGAAATATCACAAATATGTTATCTTACATTTCAAAGTGTTAAATTTTTCTAAGAGTTTTAAGATGTCTTTGTATCAGTATTTGAAAAACAAAAATAACATTTTCTAGTGAAATGTCACTATTATCATTGTATGCGACGTGTGCGCTTATGAATCATCTTTGAAATCAAAAACAAACTGGATAATGTTATTGTTGCATTAAGTTCTCTCGTGCGATGTTGCTTGCGAAAGCACCAATGCGGCAGGGTTTCATTTTCGTTATTTCGATAATTCAATACATTGAAAAGCGCTGGAATTCTACTGGCGATATTAAAAATAGACGGTGATCGGTGAATTCCGCTTACTTCACTATCCCGCAGAGTCCTTCAATGATCAATAACATTTTCCCTGAAATGAAAAGTATCTGCAAGTCATCATAAAAGTACGTCCGCTTGCCGAATTAAGAAAATAAAAGTATGGTCAATAATGTTGCATCTTAGGCTAGAGTCATAAATGTTTGTCAAATTCTAAACTGTAATATTTACTCTAGTGTCAAAGTTTGTTCCATAATGTCTTAATTGCTGGTTGAAAAGTGATGCATGATCAGCGATCAATGCGAACTTCTGAGCGTTAGGTTTGGACCACGATCGCGTTGGAATTTTTAATGATGCAAAGGAAGAGAGAAGCGCATAATAATGTAGAAACTAAGTAAAAGAGTCTATATTTATGGTCCCATTAAGTAGCTTGCAGATAGTAGATATTAACAAAGTTGGAGATATCTGTGTGTATGGAATTAGTAATAAATATCGTATTTACTTAAAGGGCCAGCGACGCGCCACTATCATCCGATTTACGGTTTACTAATGAGGCTGTTATCATCCGATCGGAGCACGTAATGCAGATTTACGGTAGGAACAGAGGGCGTCAGGTGAGGGGAGCGATCGGGGGGCCTTCAGCCGGCAACCAGCCGTCCCCCCGTTTGCCATCGCCGCCGCCCGAGGGGAAATGCAAAAGCAACCCTTTCGGCCCGGTAATCCCACCGTGATAATTCCATTTTCCGCGGTAGCGCGTTTGATGATCTTACATTTATATCAATCAACACGTATTTGCAACGCGGCGTGGCTACAATCAACACCGGATGCGAACGTTGTATCAATATTGCCATTAACAAAACTGGATGTCACACCTCCCCCCAATTGTGCGGCCCACACCGACAAAACAATTCAATCCCGGCACGCACCAATCATAAATCTCCATGCATTTATTTTATTGCGGATTTCTGCTGTTTACACGGCAGCATAAATAATTCGGATGAAGCGAGACACACGCAATGTATCCGCAGCCTCCTGTTTGTATTTCATTGCATCCATCCACCGTCCATTTCGGCAATTTGCGTGCTCCAACGATTAATTGCGACGATGCAATTAACACGAGGAATTTAAATGCCTCCAATTAATTCATTAGCTAATTGGAGCTGTATGCCTGCCCGACGGTGATCAGACAAATAATAACACTTCGGAGGAACTAGTTCAGATCACAAAACTTTTCATGCATTAAATACTAAACATTTTCTTTTTCTTATTTCAGGTCAGATGAGGACGACCCAAGTGGAAGCAAATACACAAGAATGGAAGACGACAACATTCAGGATAAGGAGCGTTTTGCAAGGTATCTATCTACTCCCAGATGTAAACCTATTTTTTAAATAGGTTTAACTTGGATCTTCGACATTTTAAAAGGATCCTAATTATAAAACGTACCAACTGGAATTAGCGAGCAAAGAAGCGATCATAACGACTCCCCAGAGTTTAATTTAAACAAAATCTCATTGTCTTTAATTCCCTTCCGACAGGAAAGAAGAAAAAACAATTCGTAAAATTTGCATGTAAATTCTTTTTGTTGTTAATCCAAGTCAAATCATCGTTAAAATTTGTTTTTTAATATTGCACAATTATTCGTATCTTTCAAACAGATATTAGCAAATTGCTTCAATAACATCCCAATATATTTTTTTATTTGCGCAAATTTTTATTGATTTAAATATTTTGTGGGAAATGAAATAGCATATGAAAACAAGAGAATTGCCGACATTTTAAAAGCATTTGTTTATTGCAAAAATAAATTAAAAATGAGTCTGTTTGTAACCGAACGGCGGTAATCACTTTCTTCTTGTTCTTCTTTCAGCTCCACGTGTTATTTTCTCTCTCGTATTCTCCCGCGCAGTGTTTAACTCGACTAGAGAACTGCAGTGAAATTTTTACGATTTGTTATATGAACGTCTGTTTTCGCAGGTGTACACCGGAAGCTCGTAAATCTCACATGAGTTGTAATTGGAGATTTATGATATTCCTGACCCTTTCATTGCAGGTCATCAATATTTCTTTTATATCGAACTCATATTTACTGACCAGGAATTCTATGTAGTGTTTCAAAATGTTTAATGATCATATGTAATTGCATGGGGAACATTATGACTTCGACCATTTCAGAGTGTGTTTATTTGGCCTGAAATGGAAGAACCTAGCCTTTTCAATTCAACTATTTTTCATACTTAATAATATATATTTATAGTACATACAGTGTACAATTACATCTGCTGGTTTAGTTTCAGAGTTATCTATCAATAATTGGAAGACATAACAATAACGTAGTCATGATTGGAAATTGCTGTATTTAATTGTTTGTTGTGTATATCGGACGAAATTTGCTTGGAGTAGGGTGGAAAACGCTGGAAGATCTGTTTAATTAAAC
Organism: Nicrophorus investigator; assembly: GCA_963457615.1. Classification (NCBI taxonomy): domain Eukaryota; kingdom Metazoa; phylum Arthropoda; class Insecta; order Coleoptera; family Silphidae; genus Nicrophorus; species Nicrophorus investigator. The sequence goes on from OY735146.1 coordinate 10,765,882, forward strand.
TACATGGGTAATGGCACGAAAAGTCATAACAGTATTGTTTACGTCCCGCACGCGTCTTAATTAATCCAAATGAGCGGTCTTCCGTTTCTGCTCCAGGAAAGCAGTGGAGAAAAGAAGAACATTGTTGCGAATGTTCGGAAATCATGTGCGTCGCGGTCATAAAGTGCGGTTAAATTTGACGAGCGCAGAAGTATGGATGCATGTACCAAGATAATGCAATTACCGGCGCCGACGGGATTCGAGGTTCACCTAGTTTTCGGAGTTCCAAAGCCCCTGTCTTCGGATTAAGCTAATTCGAAAGCGGCGCGCAATAAAAATGAGTTTATCGCTTGAAAATTGGAGCCGCTTTTACGGTCGTCCGCAGAGAGAAAGAATAATGATGTTGTGTTCTTTCCTTAAGAAAGTGGAGAGAAATTGAAAGAAAAAGAAACATACATTGTTATCAAATAAGAAAATGGGAATTATACTAGAATGAAAACTTTTTAAAATTATCAACTAGTAAATATCAATTATGTTTTTTTGAGTTGTCAAATTTGGATGGGTTTAAGCTGCGATGAAGCTTGTGCAAAATTTGATGGTTCTTCAGTTTCCGGTTTCCTAAGTCAATTTGAGAGGATAACGAGGCACGCGATGAGGAGAGGAGACCTGGTCTCTGATTTACCGTGGAGACTGGGAGCAAAGACGCGATGGCGGAGGTCGTCGATGGGACGTATATATTAAAAGGGAGCATCGCATCGTGTTCTCGAGCAGTCGTGACTAGCCGCGGGGGAGGCGACCGGCGGCCTGCAGTTCCCACGCTGCTGAGGTGCTCTCCCTTCTCAGCTCAGCTCAGTTCGCCTTGCCTCACCTCAGCTCCCTCTCCTCACCTCATCTTACCATGCTATACTATGCCGCAGCTCATGCACCTCCATCCACCTCATCCACCTCGCGCGCCGATCATCCTCTCATTTCCTAGTGTCGCAATCCGCGCGCTCCGCAATATGCTAAGAAAGGTTACATACGTATTTGAACATACCGAACCCATATTTTACCATTTTACCATCTACAGGCGGCACGCCTCCAGCGGGGCACAGCTTTCCGTCTCCCTCGCTCCCGCTTGGCTCTTTTCCACTCTGTTCCCTTCCACCACTCTCGACAATGTACTTTCAATAATTTCAATGGATTCTGATCTACTGACCCTGGCGTACCCCCAGGCTATGACCTCTCCATCCGTAAATCCCAAAACATCCAGTGCAACTTTTTCTTCTTCTCTACCATCACCGTCATCATCATCATCATCATTTCGCTCTTTCTACATCTAGAATCGTAATTACATTTTCTTTCCGAAGGTCACACCGACAACACGTGGATCAACACAATCACCAATTACTCATCATCTTTATTTTATCTTCATATTTTTCTTCTTCAACTACTCGTCTCTTTCTTCGTTCGCTTGCAACCCATCATTACTCCTCACCAAAAACCGGCCGGCGTCAAGAAAAAGCCATTCAATTCAATCGTGGGAAATCGAACCACAATTTTCCACAACCTCTAAAAATCGATCATCACAACCATCAATCTTGCACAAATTGAGTAACTTGCCAAATGAAATGAATTTCAGACGCTGTGCGAAGTAAAATGCGCTGGAATCAGATTCAAGGTTTACAGTATATGTTTTAATATAATTATTTATAACATTTCGAAGGATAGACCATCGCACGCTCCCCGTCGGTTTTCGCCCGATTACGCAACGCAACAACACTTAGACATACATACATATATATATACACATATATAAGTACAACAAACGGCTCTTGCATAACTCTCGCGCCGCGGCAGTAAGTGGCGATCGACGAGAGAAGGTATTTCGTAACGCGAAGAGAGGCGGCAAACTGTTATAAAACCCGAAAGGATGTTTCAACCCTAAAGTCGTTCGTGATCCGAGGTTCTTGCACGCACGTCAGCGATCCCAATTACGAATTATTGACGAGACGCTTTCACTTTTGGACCGAAAATTGCTGGAAGCCAATTAGCTTTTCGCGAACCACCTCGGGTGGCATACGTCAACTATACGACTCTGACGAGGTGTCATCTTCGTTGATGGTTTATGACTCATTTCAGAAATAATTGGAAATCTGCTGTGGAAAAAGCAATTATGGTCAAGAAAACAAGTTTTTTTTGTATTACAAGTCTTATATATAAGAAATAACATTTAAAAAAAAACTAAATTTTCTGAAAAAAAAAAATTGTAAGAATAACATAATAATTCTACATTTATTTATCTATTCATATTTATCTTTATTTATAAATTGATTTATTTTTCATATTTACTTCAATTTACTAAAGATCTGTTTCTAACGTTCATACTTTATTGAAATGATATTCATCTGGAAGTTTGTTCAATTAATGTTAGCTTACTTCATATTGTTCTTGCAAAACAGTTTGTAAGTAATTCTCTGTTGGTTTTGTTTTGGAGCTAATAGAATGTTCCCAAAGATATACATTGGTGATGTCATCGTATCATTGTGTACTTATAGCTTTTGAATCCTTTAGGGGAGGTATAATGAGGGATTAGAAGATGCGCTTGCTTGAGTGGGATAAAGAGATGGGATTATCGGACGGGACAGGGGGTGGCGTTGTATATTTAAGTAAATGCGGTATTGAAATGTTAATCGAGGGATGATCGAATTGCGGAATGCACAGGGATCCAGGATGATCAGAGGGTTTTCGACGTCGGTTGAATCGGGTCCGGTCCGTAACATGATTGTGGTAAATAATCAATAATTGACGGCACGCTAAATAATAATGATTATCTCGGTTACTGGACGTGGGACCGAACGGCCGGTCGACCAACTAATGGCCGTAATAGAGATTACAGAGGCACATAATAGCCCAGCAATTGGTCGGGCCGGGTCCGAACCTGATATCTACTAGTTCTTATTATCCTTCCACGATTTGAACCAATTCCCCCCGATACGGAATGCAATTATAAACTGCTGTCCCCCCAAAAACAAGAAGGAAATGTCGAAAAAGAAAAAAAAACACGCTCAGGGGATTTGGCCCTTTGTGTGTGTAGTAAGTACGTATGTGCGGATCGAGAGACTATCGATTGAGTTCAAGTTTGTTTTATATACTGTCTGTATAATTTAGTTGGCGACGGACTCGTAAAACGTTCACTTGAGACACCGGCAATCTCGCTACATCGGGACAAGTCCTGCACCTGCCCTATTCCACAGAGCACATAAACTTCAGACCGTTCCAATCTAGCTGAAAGTTAATAAAATTTGCGCCAATTTCTAAATAAGCCTGGAATCGGTTCAAAAGTTGTCTCGCCACTTTTGCAGATCGTCTATCACTTGTCCTTTATAGTTGTGTACACCACCTTGTCATAATTTTTGTAATTACCGATGGCTTTGCTTCCGACTTACAGTAGGGAGAATCATTGCGAAATTGAACGGCGGAGGAGGAACAAGATGACAGCGTACATCACCGAGCTGTCCGACATGGTACCGACTTGCAGTGCCCTAGCCCGAAAACCGGACAAATTAACGATCCTAAGGATGGCCGTAGCCCACATGAAAGCCCTTCGAGGTAAGTACCTTCGCACTTTTCTTTTTTTTATCTATTTTAGACTTGGACCTCTTTTCCATCAGCCGCGAGTACTTTGTTCCACAATCGTAATTTACAGAACAGTTATGATTTAAACAGCGTGAACCCAGCGTGCCATATTAATCTCTACCATGGTTGAGGCGCATCTGAAATAACAACCTGACCTAAACCAACTGGGAGGGAACACCTGGAGCGAGACTTTAACATATGACACCACATTACAATCTTCTTCTCGCATCTTCCATGAGTTTCTCAAACGGCATAAATACAAATATTTCATTCATTTTTATACCACGGAAACTTTACCTAAAATTATTTTGTCTCTTTCTTCAGCTATTTTTGATTGTCTGATTTCACCTTGACTCACTTCCTTCGGGCATTTTTGAAAGAACCATTCTACATAGCCAAACTATCGGTAATGATAAGTTTCTACTAAACTACATTTCTAAGGCCACGCCTTTTTATCATTACATTAGGCATTTAGTTAATGAGACGGTGCATTAAGATTTTTTAGAAAATAAGGAAACTACTAATAATAGACTGAATACTAAATATTCAAATGAACACTGATTATGAAGACAATAACAATTTACTTTCAATTGGGTTTCAAAATTAATATCAATTTTATATAGGTATTAGTATCTTTTGATATATTTTATGCCTGAAAATGTAATGTCTTTAAGTATCAAATTGAAAAGAAAGCTACGTTTTGCTGTAGAAATCTGCTAAAGTCCTACGAGATGTTGGGAATGTGCGCGCGGAAAGAAATAGTTGTTGATTTTATTTAAATAATAACAGCATTAATCGTACGTTTCGTCGAGTTGGTATCCCATGGCCCATAACTAACGAGATAATATCTTCGTAGTTTCCAGGTACCAAGCGAGCTACTAGTGGAGAGACCACCATTACTGTGTACATAACGTATTTATGCAACAAAACAATAACCACTAAAACGACCATTTTGAGTTATGGCCTCTCCATGACAATGTGCTGGCTTATATGTTGAAATATTAATATATTACAAAATGGAAAAGGGACTGGGCGACGGGGAGCAACGGAGAAGTGCACACAAGAAGAACAGCGAAAAATAAAACTAAAGAAATAAAACAAAGCACATATAAACTAAAATAGAGAAATAGAATAAAGCAAAAAGAAGGACAACGTAGGAGAAAATATTAAAAAAAAAACAATGTTTTGAGGTAAAAAAAAATGAGTAGCAATGTCGTGACCAAATAATACGCTACTTGTTCTCCGCCTTTCCAAAGTGCAGCAAACAAACATACTCTTATCAAATCCAAATTTTCACATGCTTTGCACACACACCCTGTATATGTCTGTTTTATATATAAATTGTATATATAGCTATATAATAAAAGCTGGTGCCGGATGGACAAACGTGTCGCTTGCATGAAAATCAGTTTCAAATATTAAAAGTACAATAGCCTCTGTGGAAAAGAAAATGTTCCTGGCATTAATGTCGATTTGTATGCGAGTCCCGTCCGGCCCCCAAATTGTAACTTAACCATTCTTCGACATGAAGATTCAATTTACCTCCCATAACAAAAAAAAATACAACAGTGAACGCAAAGTATAAAGAAGAATAGACGGTCGAATGTTGAACAAATTGAAGATACCAAAGAGCGAAGTCCGACTTCACTCCGTCCCTCTTTTTCTCTCTGTTATACTACAGCCATTTATAATATAAAACTTTTTCGAACCGTCTCCCCAACCGCATTTAAAAGTGTTCCCCGATTGTTTATACTTGAATGTAATTGCATGTAACTTTAGATTGTTAGGTTGCAGCCGGACCACTGTGTATTTTCGCTCGTCTGTTTATATAAGAAAATGTATCTGAATTTCTATTCCAACACTTATCCAAAACATATATGGAGTATTGTATCGATACAAAGTATACATCGAATGATAACAATTCTTATCTCTACGTGCCAAACGTCTTGTGCAAATCATAAGTGGTTTAAATAACACCGGAGAGAAAAAAAAACATACATCCATAAATATATGTATAACATACACATGCACGGAACTCAGCCTATAAAAGATAAATGCAGAATTGTTCGAAATCTATTTTTTTAAAAGAGTTTGCAATTTCTTTTGACATGCTGTACTTGAAGAGAAAATTGAATAATTGTGTTGTTAGCAAGAGAAGCAAAATATATTTTCGTTTTACTTTTTTTGTGGTTTTGAATGAAGAAAAGTTGAGATGTTTGTTGCAGAGAAGAGACCTGAGGCCGTTTTCTCTCCAATTTTCACCCGTCCGTTCTGCGAATTGAGCGTCGCGCTGTATTTTGCAAATGATTTCGAATGTTTGAATAAATTATTGTCCACTTAATATTCAATATCGACAATGGCATAGTCCGAGCGGACGTACAAACTATTGTTTACTTATTTGTATGCATCATTTGTTCATTACAAATATTCAAAATGGCCGAACGGAATATCATATTAAACCGCTGCCGCTGCTTCACGGAATCGAACACATTCAAATACCAACGATTCACTTTCTTTTTAGCTATTTTTATTTTATACCGCATACACATATTTATCCTACGGTTCTTATTTTATTCCTTGCCTTGCCTTTCGTGCATATATTCTCTGCGTCGCCGTACACGTTCTCTCAAATTCAAAAACATTCCTAGGATTATTTATTCCCGATTGTTTTTCCTTTTTTTTATGGATTTACTTAATATTTGCGGCTCTCGGCCACCTATCAAATGGAAAACGTGCCTTTCGTAATATGTTTAATGTTTTCCTTCTTAGGTACTGGTAATACGAGTACGGATGGATCGTACAAGCCATCCTTTTTGACGGATCAGGAACTCAAGCACCTGATTCTGGAGGCGGCAGATGGATTCCTTTTTGTAGTCAGCTGTGATACCGGCCGTGTGATCTACGTCTCGGATTCTGTAGCGCCTGTGTTGAATTATTCGCAGAGCGATTGGTACGGCTCGTGTATCTACGATAACATCCATCCAGAAGATCAAGAGAAAGTTCGAGAGCAGTTATCAACACAGGAACCTCAAAATACCGGCAGGATACTTGATCTCAAAACTGGTACCGTGAAGAAGGAAGGGCACCAGTGTAAGTTGGTTTATCAGTTGAAGGTTTCGAATTGCTCATTACGTTATTTCCTGCAGCTTCCATGCGAATGTGCATGGGTTCGAGGAGAGGATTTATATGCCGTATGAAGGTGGGGAACATCGCTGCAGAGAACATGGCTGTAGGTCATCTGAATCGACTAAAACAACGAAATAGTTTAGGACCTGGTAGGGATGGTCAGAATTATGCCGTCGTTCATTGCACTGGCTATATTAAGAACTGGCCTCCGACTGGTAAGAGTTAGCCTTCCGCTATGGTTTTGTCTTATAATTTTCTATGAAAATGTGGTTCAATTTTAATTATTTGACAATTGCCCAGGACTGAATTTAAGAGGAGAAAATATCAGATATGTTCACAGGCGTCCAACTGGATAGACAGTCAGAGGAGGAGCTGCATTCTTCGCACTGCTGCTTGGTAGCCATCGGTCGTCTACAGGTCACTTCGACACCCAACACCAATGAGCTTTCAGGTTCAAATAGCACCGCGGAATTCATATCACGCCATTCGATGGATGGTAAATTCAGTTTTGTGGACCAACGTGTTATAGGACTATTAGGATATTCTCCACCAGAACTATTAGGAAAAAGTTGCTTTGAGTTCATCCATCCAGAAGATCAGAGCCACATGAAAGATAGCTTTGAACAAGGTTCCGTTTATTGATTAACATACAATTATGTAGTTCTCACCTTACTAACGTATTATTATAATCGTTTCAGTGTTAAAATTAAAGGGTCAAGTGCTGTCAGTTATGTACAGATTCCGAGCCAAAAATAGGGAATACGTATGGCTGCGTACCTCCGCGTACGCTTTCCTGAATCCTTACACTGATGATGTTGAATACATCGTATGTACAAATTCGACGGCGAAATCGTTGCATTCCGGCACTGAAGCGCCAGCAGAGCCTGCGGAGCAAGTCCCATACCAGCAACCTGGTTTAGATTATAGTTTGCAGAGGCGAGACACGGGAATCTACTCTCACATGATTCCATCTACGCATATACAAAGTAAGTATTACGAAAGTAGCGAAATCGATGTTTTATACTTGCTTGTTTTCAGCGCCCCAGCAAGTTCCGAGACCGAGTAGTGGTCAGAATGTGTATAGTAATTACGAAACGACGGCTTCACCGATTGCTTACGGATCACCGTCACAAACTAGTGCTAGTAGCAGCAGTGCTGGTGTTTTAGGACGTTTAGCTAAAGGTACTACTACCAGTCCTACTCCTGCTGCGGCCGCTTGGAGTCTCCGCCAACCTCAATCCGCACCGGAAGGCTATCAGTACAACCAGTCTAGCCCCAGGTCACCGGGACCTACTTATACTCAGCTGAGCGGAGGAGCACGGGCAACAACGGCACCTAGTGCTTATCAATGGACCTGGCAGGGATCCAGTCAAGGATCCGACTCAGGTGGTCCAGGATCCAGCGGTTCAGGCCCACCTCCGCAGTCTCAGCCACACGAGCTCTCCGATATGCTCCAGATGTTGGACCAGAGCGGCGCCGCATCCTTCGAAGACCTGAACATGTTCAACACGACATTCGAGTAGCTTTATGTATTTCATTTGAAACAGCTAATTTCTTTAATTAATTTTTATTTTTTCTTTCAAATTGTTTTTGTCTTTTATTAAATCAATTATTACTAATTAATTATATAAATACAACTTGGGTTTCTGACCAACATTCAGTCACTTCCGCAGAATCATTATAATTATTGATTGAATTTTTATTGGCATATTATTTACATCTTCAAAATATACAATCATAAATAATAAACAAAAGAATACTGAGAACACAACTTGAGGAAACTAAACCCTTGTATCCTTGACATAAAAAAAATGTAAACCTATTTTAATGCAATGTGGAATTATTTTATGTAATTGACTATTGTTACTTGGCACATAACCTACTAAGATTTGAAAATACTCATACCGAAGGTTTTAGTATTTATTGAAAATCAAATTCATTTTAATTACTTTGATCGCTCTATATGGAAAATAACCGAATCCGTGAGATTTTCTCTGGAGCGACTGTAAATCCTCTTAATTTTTGGTTGCGACTACAAAAATACTGCTATCATAGATAAAGTATAAAATTTGTATTTTTTTATACACGTAATTATTAAAATATTTTGCTAATAAAAGCATAATAAGTAATTAATATATTGTGGTACAATACATAGTATTCAGGAAGCGGCCTTTTGTCTCTGGTGGTTTGATTTTCAGGAAATATTGAAACAATTGTAAGTATTTTACTCTTCCATTTCTGATTAATTTTATTAAAATCAAAAAAAATATTGCAAATTCAATATTAATGTACAGTGTTAATATTAGAATAAAACTATTAAAATCACTCTTAAAAATACATGGTAAATTTACAAGTTAAAGTATATAATACATATCTATTAAATAAGTAAAAATATTGCATATTATTGGTTGAGACTTTTCATTTGATGAAGGTAGTCACATAAAAGTTGGGGCTGTGGCAGTAAGTCTTCTTCTCTCCTATAAACTTTAACAGCCATACCTGAGTCAACTATAATTGCTAAATTAAAAATTATTAATAAATAGTTTTGACAAACATTTAAAATAAGAGCAACATACTTTCTGATTGCAGTCCGTTATACTTGGCAATTGCGTGTACTAAAAATCGCTCATAGCAATTTTTAGGAAAGTGGTAGTATTTTATTTGTGGTGGATGTGTGTATATGAATGTTGTTAGCAGCAGCTCAATAGATTTCAACAGGTCATATCTGAAATCCTTCTTGCTAGCAATAGCCACCCTTATTTTTTTAGGGATATTCATGTAAGGGTTATCATTAATGCAGCTGCCTTTAGAAAGAACACAACTATTCTGTTCATAGTCATTCAAAAATTCAATGGGATCATTTGTGATTTCCATGAGCAGTTGAAACTTAGATTTGTTGGTATTCATAATATTATCTGATTCATCCTCTTCCTTCAATGTCTCTAAGAATTTAACTGGAATACAAACGGATATAATATATGTTTTGTATTTTGTTAGTTGTACACACTATTTAATGCTCTTCTGACTCTTCGCTGTCCAGCATGCCTACGCAGACTTACATTGAAATTTAAGTTAAGACCTCTGGTGGTTCTTAGGGGTTGTCTTTGCCTAATCTGTTCATGTCCGCTATGTAGGTCCTCATCCTCCGACTCTTGTGTGTTATAACCAGAACTTTAAATTTGATTAAATATGGAATAAATAATACTTAGAAAAATATAGTTACTGCACAGATTCCGGATTTGAAGGGATGCTTGGTGCCTGACAAACAACTTTCCTTTCTCTTACAACCCCCATTTTTCTAAATTTCCAACCCCTTTTGTTTTGAAGTTACATAATTTTTATGAAAGAAAAGTTGGTAAATAAAAGGCCTTTTTGTTGGAAACGCAGCAGCCAGGGGGACCAAGTCTTATGGAAAATTTGTTGTATGGCCACTGTGGTGGCGTAGTCATCGTTTTCGATTCGCATCGGCAGCTCTTTAGGGGGCGCCACTCAATTTCCAAAGTTGCCAAAATACGCCACTATACATAGGCCTTGCTCCCCTGGGGGCGCCACTCAATTTCCAAAGTTGCCAAAATACGTCACTATACAGAGGCCTTGCTCCCCTGGTAAGAATTGTAAGAACACAAACAAGCAAGTAAGTAATAATTCTATAATTATTATATATTTGTGTGTAAGTTACTTGCACAGTTACTATCATCAACAATGTTAATTAAACGACCAACTATGAGGAGGGAGCTGCTGGACACTGCTTGAGAGGTAATTAAACCATTGATGAACTTAAATACTAATAATAAATGTGTATTTTTTAGAGTAGATGAATCTGTTATGAGTATATGTGGATCATCTATGAGGAGTAAGCTGCTGGACATTGCTTTAGAGGTAATTAAACCATTGATGTACTGCTGAACTTAAAAGCTAATAATAAATGTGTATTTTTTAGAGTAGATGAATCTGTTATGAGTATATGTGGATCATCTATGAGGAGTAAGCTGCTGGACATTGCTTGAGAGGTAATTAAACCATTGATGTACTGCTGAACTTAAATGCTAATAATAAATGTATATTTTTTAGAGTGGAAGGACCATCTTGATTGGATTCATATCAGAATGCACTGCAGGGATCATTGCTGTTCCTGCCTTGTGTTTGTATCACAAAGTTAATTGTTATTTGGAAAATAAAATATTTTGTTAAAAAAAATTTATTTATATACACACACACACACACACATATATATATATATTCACTCTTGACTAGTTAGCATCGTTGTCAAATAACGTTTTTTGAGATGATTGGAATTGATGGAACTGACGACTCTTGTTCTTTTGGTCCGAGTGCAGGGAATGTCCGTTCCTTGATCTCCCTGTCGCAACACAGCATTAAAAATTAGCGACAACTTTTTAAGACTTTGTCCACATTTTACACATCACAGTTGTTTCCCGCAGTAATTTTTTGTATGTCCATAACACTGGCAGCGGAGACATTGAGGTACTTCCTTATTCTTGTGCGGAAACTCAAAAGATATGCGTTGATCTCCCAGTCGCAACACAGCATTAAAAATTAGCGACAACTTTTTAAGACTTTGTCCACATTTTACACATCACGGTTGTTTCCCGCAGTAATTTTTTGTATGTCCATAACACTGGCAGCGGAGACATTGAGGTACTTCCTTATTCTTGTGCGGAGCCTCAAAAGATATGCGTTGAACTCCCAGTCGCAACACAGCATTAAAAATTTGCGACAACTTTTTAAGACTTTGTCCACATTTTACACATCACAGTTGTTTCCCGCAGTAATTTTTTGTATGTCCATAACACTGGCAGCGGAGACATTGAGGTACTTCCTTATTCTTGTGCGGAAACTCAAAAGATATGCGTTGATCTCCCAGTCGCAACACAGCATTAAAAATTAGCGACAACTTTTTAAGACTTTGTCCACATTTTACACATCACGGTTGTTTCCCGCAGTAATTTTTTGTATGTCCATAACACTGGCAGCGGAGACATTGAGGTACTTCCTTATTCTTGTGCGGAGCCTCAAAAGATATGCGTTAAACTCCCAGTCGCAACACAGCATTAAAAATTTGCGACAACTTTTTAAGACTTTGTCCACATTTTACACATCACAGTTGTTTCCCGCAGTAATTTTTTGTATGTCCATAACACTGGCAGCGGAGACATTGAGGTACTTCCTTATTCTTGTGCGGAAACTCAAAAGATATGCGTTGATCTCCCAATCGCAACACAGCATTAAAAATTAGCGACAACTTTTTAAGACTTTGTCCACATTTTACACATCACAGTTGTTTCCCGCAGTAATTTTTTGAATGTCCATAACACTGGCAGCGGAGACATTGAGGTACTTCCTTATTCTTGTGCGGAGCCTCAAAAGATATTCGTTGATCTCCCAGTCGCAGCACAGCATTAAAAATTAGCGACAACTTTTTAAGACTTTGTCCACATTTTACACATCACGGTTGTTTCCCGCAGTAATTTCTTGTATGTCCATAACACTGGCAGCGGAGACATTGAGGTACTTCCTTATTCTTGTGCGGAGCCTCAAAAGATATGCGTTCAACTCCCAGTCGCAACACAGCATTAAAAATTTGCGACAACTTTTTAAGACTTTGTACACATTTTACACATCACGGTTGTTTCCCGCAGTAAATTCTTGTATGTCCATAACACTGGCAGCGGAGACATTGAGGTACTTCCTTATTCTTGTGCGGAGCCTCAAAAGATATGCGTTCAACTCCCAGTCGCAACACAGCATTAAAAATTTGCGACAACTTTTTAAGACTTTGTCCACATTTTACACATCACGGTTGTTTCCCGCAGTAATTTTTTGTATGTCCATAACACTGGCAGCGGAGACATTGATGTACTTCGTTATTCTTGTGCGGAGCCTCAAAAGATATGCGTTGATCTCCCAGTCGCAACACAGCATTAAAAATTAGCGACAACTTTTTAAGACTGTCCACATTTTACAGATCATGGTTGTTTCCCGCAGTAATTTTTTGTATGTCCATAACACTGGCAGCGGAGACATTGATGTACTTCGTTATTCTTGTGCGGAGCCTCAAAAGATATTCGTTGATCTCCCAGTCGCAGCACAGCATTAAAAATTAGCGACAACTTTTTAAGACTTTGTCCACATTTTACACATCACGGTTGTTTCCCGCAGTAATTTCTTGTATGTCCATAACACTGGCAGCGGAGACATTGAGGTACTTCCTTATTCTTGTGCGGAGCCTCAAAAGATATGAGTTGATCTCCCAGTCGCAACACAGCATTAAAAATTTGCGACAACTTTTTAAGACTTTGGCCACATTTTACACATCACGGTTGTTTCCCGCAGTAATTTCTTGTATGTCCATAACACTGGCAGCGGAGACATTGAGGTACTTCCTTATTCTTGTGCGGAGCCTCAAAAGATATAATTTAGTAATTTTTTGTATGTCCATAACACTGGCAGCGGAGACATTGATGTACTTCCTTATTCTTGTGCGGAGCCTCAAAAGATAGACTTCACTTAGGTGTAGCGGACCATGCTGCTGTCTGGATGGATGGTGTTGTTTGTTCTTGTGCTTTAGTGATAAGCACAAACATGGTATCCATGCGTCCCATCATTTCATAGAGTTGTTGATACTGGATTATATTTGTGGGTGTCTGTGATTCCTGGGTGGAGATGGCTTCTGCTTGTCTGGGTGTAAGATATTTCAGCTATTTTTTTTGAGATGATTGGAATTGATGGAACTGATGACACTTGTTCTTTTGGCCTGAGTGCAGGGAATGTCCGTTCCTTGATCTCCCTGTGGACGGAGCACCCCCTATAGTTTGAAGCAGCAGCAGATACAGTGAAACAATTGAGTAAATTATATCAATCTGTCATTTCTTATATATTAACTGATATATAGATGTCGCTAGGTCATCAAGTTTTTTTCTTCATATTTTTGGACTACAATAATTGTGGCCCTTTTCACCTGCAATTAATTCTTATTGGCAATATAAAAAGTAAATGCAAGGATGGGTTTTGCAATGGTAGCAGACAGAATCAAAAACATACTCTGATTTGAAAATTTAGAAATTGAAAAAATAAGATGATATGAAAAATTTATTATCATTAAAAAAAAATTATCACCAATTATTAAATAATAACAAACTCCTAAAATATAGATTACATTTATATAGATTAAATATTAAAAGGGTCAAAGTTTTCACTCAGATTGACAATCTTTAGACTTTCAATCCACAGCTTTTTCGCATCTTCCATATTTGCTGCAGCTGAGCTGGTAGAAGTAGGCTTACATTCAGCGTAATACAAACCAGTTTCTTTTCCTGCCTCTTCACTAACTGCACAATGTATGGTTGTTTGCGCACCTTGTTCAGGCGTTTTTATGAACCATCCTCCTAAAGTGTTGAAAATGCGAGTCAGCCCTTGGAAATAAGTTGAATCCAAGTGTCTAGATAATTCCGTTTTGATTACACCTGGATGTAAACTGTATACAGTAACACCAGTAATGCCGCGTTCTAAAATATTACTATTAGTTACTACAAATTAATGAGTCTTCTTCGAATTTGAACCTTCTATTTTTTGCGCTAGCTCTCTGGTGAATAGTATATTGCACAATTTGCTTTGTCCATAAGCGCCTATCGCGCTGTAACTGCGCTTTTCCCAGTTTATATCATCAAGGTCCAGTTTGCCATCTGCAATATGATTTAGTTTTTTTTAAAAAGATTCACACTTCGATTACGATGTGGTTGTTACTATTGTGGGCCAAAGAGGAAACATTGACAATTCTAGCTGGCGCGGATTTTATGATTTTCGGTAGCAACAACATAGTCAATAGGAAATGCCCAAAATGGTTCGTGCCAACTTGCATTTCTAAGCCGTCTACTGTACGCTGCAAAGGACACATCATAATTCCTGCATTGTTGATAAGTAGGTCGATCCTTTCCTCCACTTCGATCAATTGCAACGCCATATCCTTCACCGACTTCAAACTACTTAGGTCCAAAGGAACCACACTCAAATTTCCCAAGTTTGCTTGTCCTTCGCATTCCTGCTTGATATTCTCCATTGCGTCCCTGGCCTTCTCTAAGTTTCTGCAAGCCATTATCACTTTGGCACCTAGACAACAATATTAGAGATTGGTAATTTGAATACATTTGTTTGTTTCTTTTCACAATCGTACGTCCTTGAAATGGATACATATTATTCTGGTCACAACTGAAATGCAATAATATACTTCAAGGATGACACAAAATCCTATAGCTGACATTGAATAACAATCAATTTTAATAGATGATAATCTTTTAACCATTTATAAAGTACTTTTTGTTCATAACATTTGAGTGCGTGTGTAATTTTAAATATGAACATTAACCGCTGCTGGGATATATTTTTCTTTGAAAATGAAATAATGAGACGCCGATGTAGGTAGTGATCATGAAGCGTTGTTGACATTAGAAATATGAAATTAGCGGTTTTTATTAAACAATGCAACATACGGTTCTGAATAATTTAAGCTGTAATAATCGATAACGGTAGTTAATGAGTCAGCTTCAATTTGTGTTGAGCTAGAATATCCAAAATATAATTTCGATGTTCTCACCTCTTTGGTATAGGTCTTTTGCTGTTATTTTACCAATTCCTGTATTGCATCCAGTTATAACAGCAGTCTTCCCGTCTAATCTAGCTGTAGACGTGCACTTGGCATTAAAAAGACCCATCCTTTACCGTGCAGGAAAATCCTTTAAAGGTATAATTGGATAATTGGGGACAACTGTTTGTCTCTACAATATAGGACCGACTGAAACGCGTACAAGTGAAGCCCGACTTATTGTATTATCTTATATTCTCCCACTTCATTCAACGCGCTGAATTTAAATATATGCTTGTATATATATTCGCTTATATGTCTTTTAACGCACGTATATTTATACACATACATAAGTTATTTTTAAATAATAATCAATAAAATGTAGCTAATAATTTATTTATTTGCAATGCGGAGATTCCTATAAATAAGTGATTATTTTTAGAATTATTGTATAAATATTGTTATTATAGTTTAATTGAATTCCACAAATGTTTAAAAAAACTTTTGAATGAACGCGTATTCATATAAATTTGCAACCAATAGATGGTGTAAATTCAAATAAAAGCAATAAAAAAAATAATAATAAAGTGATAAATTCCAAAATTTTGAAAACTATAATCATATACCAACGCACATTTATTTTTACTTCATGTGCATCATCTATTTACTATTTTTAGGACTGTTTTGCTTCTATAACTTAGCCAATTTACATTAAAAAGGATATTGATGTAACCTGATATGTAAGTATGTAACATGGGTTGCATGGGTTTTCCCACTCCCAAAATGCACTCTACAGAGATTGGCGATTGATTCATGAAAGCTATTCTGTTGTTTATGCATGCTGGATGGAGTGAAATACAGAAGCATCCTGGTCGTACTGTGAATATGTTTTGAATAGGGTTCGACGTTTGTGCTTAGTGGATGCGGCTTCTCTAAATAGCATATAGATCTGCGGAGGCTGTATTGTCAGACTCCAACTTCGTAGAAAGCTTTGTACCACTATTGTTACCATATGAAAAGTGTTGGTGCTTAAAGGATGTTGTTAATTGATGGTTATGTTTGTGTTTTGACCTGCGTCCAATATTAAGATGAATTGGTTGAGCTGCTTTGCATGTAAGCAGAAAACTATTGAAAATGTCAAGACTCTGGATTTCAGCCGGACTTCAATATCAGAGGTGCCTCCAGAGGTGTTCAATTTTGAACGAACCCTGGAGAATCTATACCTCGATGGAAATAAGGTACTTGAACAATTAATGCTTGCTTTGATTTTTGAAAATAATTTCATAAATATTTACAGATTGTTGAATTGCCAAGAACATTATTTCAATGTGAGGAGCTAAGGTACTTGGATATAAGTGATAATGAAATTCAATTGGTGCCAACATTAGTTTCTAAATTGGTTAATTTGCAAACACTGAATATTAGCCGCAATTGCTTGAAGCATTCTAATATTCCAGTGAATATACACCGATGCCAAAAACTGACTGCTCTTGATATGAGCTCAAACACATTAGATAAGCTACCAGAAGGTTTAACTAGTTTGGTAAATCTACAAGAACTGTATCTAAATGATACTTATATTGAATTCTTACCAGCCAATTTTGGTAGATTGAATAATTTGAAAATTCTTGAACTGAGAGACAACAATCTATCTGCCCTGCCAAAGTCTTTAAGACGACTTAACGCGTTGGTGCGTTTAGATTTAAGCAATAATGATTTCACAGATATGGTAATTATTATAAAATATAATGAAAGTTATTTAAATCTACAGTTTTTTTTTCTTCTTTTTGTTTTGAAGCCAGAGGTTATTGCTAGTATGGTAAATCTGAAGGAGCTTTGGTTAAATGGGAACTGTATTACATCCATCATCCTTGGTATTGGCAACCTACTGGAACTGCAAGACTTTGATGCTTCCAAAAACGATATTGAAACTGTGCCAAGCGAGATTGGACGCTGTACAAAACTCACGAGTCTAATACTAAGCCACAATCTTATTAAAGATTTCCCTCCTGTGTTGGAAGGAATGAAGGTCCTGCAAACACTGAAATTAGATTTTAACTGCCTCGAGTCTTTACCTTATTGTATTGGGGATTTAGAAAGTTTGGAGGAACTTGATGTTCAAAATAATCATATCTCTGTAATACCAACTTCTTTTGGGTTTTTAAGGAAATTGAATTACTTCATAGCATCACATAATTTCCTTACGTTTTTACCATCTGGTAAGAAAGGTAGTGCATCTTAGGAAATAATTTGCTAATTCTACCTACATTTCAGAAATCGGAAGTTGCGTCTCGCTGACTATTCTAAATCTGCATAACAATATGCTAAAGCGATTACCTGACGAAATTGGACATCTACAAAACTTAACTTCCCTTGGATTAATCGGCAATAAACTGGAATTTCTACCAATTCCTATCGCAAATCTACCGCATCTTCGAGCACTATGGTTGACTCAAAACCAAAGCCATCCATTAGTAAGCAGACCAACCAAATAAGTGTTATCTTTAATTATCATATAGATATTAACAAAAAAAATGGCTTATGATAGTTTTTGAATCTAGCATGAATTATTTTATTTTTGTTCTTTATTAATGGTTACAAATATTTTTAGATTCCATTGCAAACGGAGCAATTAGATCATGGCCAATTAGTATTAACGTGTTTCCTGTTGCCTCAAATACACATTACAAATCAGGACATTCATAAAGTATCGCCGAACGAAGCAGTGTCGTTACCTAAGAGGCATATAGCCTTTTCGGAGCCAGGATTACCTCGCGAGATGTTGCCGAAGTTGAGCAGGGCTCCGACACCGTATCCCAAAGACTTCCAGAGATTCCAGCGATCTCTAAACAATCAGTTGCGTAAGAATCGTGAGGGAAACGCTCAGCCGTCTGTGAATCTGCGGATGGACCCCGGGCAGTCGTTGATCAAGGAAGCCAAAGTGATGAAGAACGAAATCAACGGCGATTTTAATGACTTAAAGAACTACGGAACGCAGACTGACTTCTTGCCGGATGCTGTTCCGAATTATGAGAATGACTTCTACAATGTGAACAAAAATGCTGTGATCGATGCTAATATGGACTACTACTCATTCAATGACAAGAACAGTTTGGAAGGATCGGAACAGTCGAAGATCAGTTTGGAGCTTCAGGAGAAATGCATGATGGTAACAGCAAAGCAGCCACCGCCATACCACATAGCCGCTGCCTACTCGAAGAACGCGAAGTACTTCAACAAAATAGAGGACATACATCCGGAGTACGCGGAGAAGAGGATGGACGATAGCCCGATCGAGAAACCGAAGAAATTCACGCAGGATTTGCAAAAGGTTTCGCAAAATATTTCCATAGCACAGCCGGTCTCTATGTACACGAAAGGTAAATCCGATGTAGACAACTACTTCTTACGTGATCTGAACAAACGGTACATCGACGATGTTCCGTATGGGCCGAATGAAGACTATGAGAAAATGTACGCCGACAAGAACTATATGCATAATGTAAACGTGCAGCGGGTGGCAAAAAAAATGTTGGTGATTTTGACGCCCTGCTGCTACGTACTGGGCTTCACGGTCACGTACAATGAAAACGTAAATGTTCCAAATTGTTCGCATCTGCTTACAACCAATTAACCCGATGGCTTTTTCTTCTGTTTTCAGGGCGTCTTTGTGAATAAAGTCGACGAGAACGGAAATGCCTTCCAAAAACTCTTCCCAGGCGACAAGATTTTAATGCTGGACAAAATCGATTTGACCAAGATGGAGCCCTGGCAAGCATACAAGACTGTTTTGATACAAGGTCCAGAAACTGAATCATTTTATATAAGGCGATACTAGTTTATAACGTATATCATCACCATCTTTCCATTAACAAACTAAAACATTTTTTCCGTTTACTTCGTGACTATATTTTATTACGTACTTGTGTTCATAGGTTTTAACTTGCAATATTCTTTTGTTTATATTTATATTTAAGGCTGTGATTTAAATGAGAAATAAGGAAAGAAACAAAAAAAAGTAATAATAGTAATAATCATATTATTTATTTAATATTTATAAATATATCTTTATATATATATACATATAGTATTTTCTCCTAGATGTACAGGTTGTTGTTTATTTTTTAACTCTTTTGGTTTTTAGACATGTAAGTGCATTGTTGTACAAAAATAATATGAAAATTCCTGCCATAACTAACTTCAACAACTTGAAAATAAATTTAGACGTAAGTTTAGTAACCTGTTGGAGTAGATAAAAAAATTCTGCGCACAAAACGTTAAATTCAAACTGAAAGACTTAATATTATATATGCCACGTATATTGTTGGTAATATCCTCTATGTACATAAGGTCGCTAACCGCGTATCTTTTTATATTTCTCTCTTAAAATAATAACATTTTATATGCCAAAATATACATATATGTATTTACTTCTCTTATTTACCTCAAATTTATATAAGGGTATACCAAATTTTTATGTACAAAATAATGAAACCTCTGTTCTTCTTACTGACAATTGTTATATTACCACCATTTAATATTTTTGTAAAGCGTGAGAAAAATATAATAAAAGTCTTATAATACAAGAGAGAAATTTATTTTGAATTATCCGAAACAAAAAAAATCCTCGCTGTCGTAGAAAACAAAAATTGAAAGTTTAAATACCACAATGGTTAACCTATTGCGTTTACGGGATGCAAGTAAATTGAATGGGAATGTTTCAAAATTTAGTAACAAAAATTATATGCTTTAGTTTATTTATTAACGAAAAAAATGATAGAGCCATTTACATGTATTTTTTCATTGCATTATATATATATACATTATCGTATATATTATTTCTAACACATAAATGTAGTATAAGGTTTTTCAACATCTAACATGTATTATACATCAAGGGTAAAACAATATTAAGAGTAATAAGGTATGGGCGGTTTAACTAATTAAGCTCCACCCACTATGTCCCAGACATACCACTCTATATAAAGTATAAATTTAAAAAATATAGGTGTTATATTATATATAATATTTCACTTTAGTTGTTTTTTTTTTTGTTTGTTTCCTTTTTTATATATAGAATAGATTTACATTGTATATAAACGTATGTTTAATATTTACTAACATATATCAAATTGTATCGTTATGCTTAAACAAACATAAATTCAAAAAAGTAATGCAACTTCCGACATTCTCGTTAAATTCAACGTTGAGGCCAACCACATTTTAAGTAAACCGTGCACCACGCCCTGTAGAGCTGAGTTAGCTCCGCCCACAATAAACATAATATAATACGTTTAAGGATCACAGTTATTTCAAATATAATTAAAAAATAAAGAACATTTATTGGCTTATAAATATTTATACAAGTCGAAATAAACAGCTATAAACTTAAGACAAATGAATCGTTAAGTCACAAGTTTTTTTTTGCTTTGAAACTTAAAGAGAAGTTAGTTCTGAGGAGACATTTAAGAGCCTAAGTAATTACCATTTTTAATATATTTAGTTATGTTGCGATTTTCTAAGTTAAACTACGGATTTAATAATGACATGAAGTATTTGGAATATGTAAATGACTTCCCAATGTGTTTCGTGTTTGTGTGTGTGATATTTATATATAGCTATAGTATATATAATGTATATGTATAAACATCGAGAGATATATATATATATATATTTGTTTTTAACATCAAATGCAACATTGAATAGATATTAATTTAAGAGTGTGTTACTTGAATTTTTTTTTTCTTCATGAGTACAATATTATTAACATGTAAATGAGCAACTTTCTCTTTACGTTTCGGAGGTACAGACTGTTGGCAAAAACGTTTGAAAGCCTCGAGCTCGCGCTCTTCGGCATCTAAATCATCTTCTAAAATATCTTTGGGTGTGAAAACACTGTCTAAAAATAAATGATTAAAAATCGAGACGGCTCTTTAAGCCAAGTTAAACTTACCGTAGGGCCAATCATCTTTATCTAAATTAAACCCTCCGGTACGTATAATAGAAACGTCAGCAGCTTGCTCAGAATGATCGGTAAACTCAGTGAAATTACCATTTTTATTTACTTTAGTGATTTGAATACCCGGTAAGCCCCAGAGAATGTTTTGGGCGCTGAGTCGGCTCAATTCATAATCATAATGGTTGGTCGCGTGAGTGGCCCTAGGGCTCGGCGGACGGATGATTTTACGTTCCTCCGACAAGGTTGATTTAGCTTCAATACCGCTTGAATGTATTACCGGTTTTAAAAAATCCGAAATGGGAGATTCATTTTGAAGGGTCATGGGCCGAGGCCTGCGAATTGTCACCATACCGTTTGCGCCCTTCGAGATCGTTGCCTGCTCGTTCATGTCGATTATTGGTGGAACAGCGTCCGGCGGTTTGTTCACGATTTTATTCTGAAGCTTCTGAAATATCGGATTCTTCAAAGTCACCATGTCTGCTTCTTCAGTGGGCTGGTTCTTGCGGTTGCATCGGTTGTTGCAATTATCCTGTCGCATCTGCTGCTTCTCTTGCTGCTGCTCCTGGGACTTCTTCTTCTTCTTCTTGGTCTTCTTTCCGCTCGACTGTTGAATTAGTTTTTCCGTGTCGACAACGATCACTCCGGACTTGCTTACTGGAACGCCGCTGTATTCGGGTGTTGATTGCACGTTTGGAGTTTTTCTTGCTGCCAGCGGACCATTGACTTTGGTTATTGTTATTCCCGGTGGTAACTTCAGAGACGGTATATCGATCAAAGTCTCTTTCATCTTGGATTTGTCGCAACTCAGTTTCGGCACTTCCTGGATGATGGTGCGTTTGGTTGTATCCAGTTTGTGTATTCCTTTAGCCTCCAATTCCTTTCTGAAGCTCCTGTCTACGGAGAGTGTTACCTTCATTTCGCTCGTGGTTACATTTTCCTCCTTCCTCTCAACAGGCTTCGTTTGTACCACCGTCTTAGCTTTCTCGGCTTCCTTCTTCTTTTTCTTCTTCTTCTTCTTAGACGGTGCCGTCTTTGCTTCTTCCTTCTTCGGAACAGGAAACTCTACCGTTTTCTCTGCGTTACGATTGTTGTGACCATTCACCAAAGTGTAAAGCAGCTTGTCCTGATCTGGAGTGGATCCCTTCAAGGTGATGGTCACTGTAGGAGGGGAATTGTTGTTCTCCACAATTCTCTTGATCGTAACCATAGCCGGAATAGTTTCCTCGAGGAGCTCTGGTTCTGGAGGGGCCACAGGCACAGACTTCTTCTTTTTCTTGTTTTTAGATTCTATATAAAATGCACATTAATAATAAGAATCGCTACTTGTTGGAAAATAACCAAACACCTCTTATATTTCCTAATATAATCAATTACAGTAAGCGTAAGCTCCGCTTCTACCGATGCAAAACAAAAAATAAAAATGTTGGTACGTACTAGTTATGCATCAGGTAATAAGAAAATGTGAACGTGAATAATTACAAATTAATGAAAAATGAATAACTCAAGAGTTTTGTTTATATATCTAGATGCAAAACGGATCTAACGCTTAGCTTAATTCGAAGATTTGCTGTTTATAAAGAACTATTAACCTATAGCCGATAACTTACATGAAACTATCTGTCATAAAATAATGTTTATAGCAAATATTAAAAACTGTAGTAATGATGGATGGAATAAAAAAAAAAGTAGTAAATTAAACTTTTACCATTTTTCTTAGCCTGTTGTTGCTGCTGCTGTTTTTGTTGTTGTTGGAGCTTCTTCTTGTTGGCCTTTTTGATGGCGGCATCCTTCGCAGCTTGCTCCGCTTTTAGACGTTCCTCCTCCTTGCGCTTTTCTTCCATAAGACGTATAAGCTCCGCCTTGCGTTTCCTATCTTCTTCAGCTTTGCGCTTTCGTTTCTCCTCATCCTAATTATAGGATGTATTTTACACAAAAGACAATTACTACAATGAATTCTCTTACCTTCTTTTCCTTCTGCCTGGCTTTTTTGGCTGCCTTCTTCTGTGCAATCTCATAGTCCTTGCCTTCAATGAATTTAATCAACTCATCAATGTCAGTTTTGTATATATTATGCTGCTGGTTTGAAGTTGGAGGTGCTGCAACCACTTGCTGAATGGGTGGATTGTTCTCTTTGTTCTTCTGTACCTTCAAGTCAACCAACTGCTCTTTTGTTTCACCTTTCTTGGTGGTTGCCTTTATCTTCGGCATGCAAATGTCCAGATTTTTCATCATTTTTGTAATTTTTAAGTTGTCTTCAAGTAGGAGGGGAGTATTTGTGCTGGTCTTCACCACTTTGGGCGGCTGGAGATTCTCAGCCTTGTCAGCTTTTGGTTTGGCCAATGGGCCACTCTGCACACTATATGTGATGTCAGGATTAAAAGGGTATTTTTCAATGCTCTTCTGAGCAGTGGATGCATGAAGCTTTCGCTGGTGCAAACGGATTCGCAGTCTATCCCTCGTTTCATTTACATTCTAAAAATAATAAACAAAAATTTTTCTTATTTTATTGACAATAAACTGACATTCAAATTGTATTCACATCCTTATCAGTGGCGAGAACAAAGAATTGTTATCCTTGCATATTTTTTTTATTATTATTATATTTTCCTATAAATACTGGGAATGTTATCAATTGTTTGCTGTGACAGATAATTTCTTTTCCTCCCATTAGAATATGTTTGTGTTAGCATAGGGCATTCGCGCAATAGAATGCAAATGGATGAATGTGCTGATGGGGTTGTTTGGATTTGGTATGATTCTGATATGACTTGATGTGACAGTGGTATGCGGGAGCAATTATTAAACTTACGCTCGACCGAGATACTCCTTTCGAGGCACTCATTGCGCCGTGGGACACACCAATTGATACACTGGTGCACAAAGGTACGTCGCAAACGCTCATCTCCAAGTGTATCAATGCGGGTCACCTCGAATATCACAAACCATATATACCTATGTGTGTATGGGACTCTATTCTATGTTTGCTGTCATTGTTTATAACCTCAAAGCTATGTGAAAACCACTGCATTGACATGCGCAATCCGGCTTCCACAGCAAGAATTGCACATTTCTACCCTCAACTATAGGTGTCACCCTATCCAACTTTATTATCTTCTTATATTTTTAACTAATTTTTAAGAAAATTTGTAGAGTTACAAGATTCTTGTTAATAAATAATTTTACCCACATTATATTACATAATATTTTCTTTCTATTTTCAATCCCAATTTCATTTAGCCACGTGTTGCTTAGTTTAAGAATGGTTCTTTAAAATTTTGCTATATTGCGTTAACTATTTTTATTACATCATCAACAATTGCAAAAAAAAACTTGTATCATGCGATAGTATTTCTAATTTGATTATTTCAAATCAAATCTAGCAAATAAGCTACAACGAAAGTAAAGTAAATTAATACATTAATTGCATCATTTGAAGATTCGGTGATGTTTTCATAATATAAATCAGTAATTTTGACATGATTAGAAAGTATACAAAATTTTGGAAATCCTAATTATATATTAATAAAGTAAATAGTTGTTATGTGAAATATAATAAAGCAATATATTGAATATGAAATATTCACTAGTTAAACAAATTAATATGTAGAGCAAATCAATCTATTTAAATTTGTATCAAATTGAAACAGAAGCTTAAGTATCTCGACTTATTTAATAATAATGCTATAATATTACAAAAATAAAATAAAAACAACCAGATAAGTACTAAATAAAATATTCATGTAACAACAACAATAAAAACAAAAATAAATATAAGAAAGGGCTATCGACCAAAAGACCTAAAAAACAGATATTTTCAATAATAATTCATTGGAAAGGGCTGTTTATTATAGGTCTTATAAATACTATTATAATCATATAATTAAATCTGCATTAAAAGATCATTCGTAGTTTTGGTCTGTGTGTGAAAACGTGACCCAAACGTTGAAATATGCTGGGAATGCCCGGGGGTTATTGATGTGATGTGCAATTCCCGATGTGACAACCCGGGCAAAAATTGCACATGACGGATACGTTTTCCCAGCTGTATTGATCGAATCCTAAACAATGCAGTTGCACCCAGAGTGAGTGTGCGCTTCCGGTTTCCCTGGAAACTACCTGCAATTACCTGGAATTTAACCCTGCGTTTTTGTTTTGTTTGTCTAACGCATGATTGCATCCACTGTCAAAACAGCGGCTCCATCTCATGCGAAATAGTCTAAATTTTCGCGAAAAATCAATACTGGGAAAGTCTTTTTTTCCTCGGAAAACTGGGTGTTTCCTCTCATAAGTTATCTTCATTATCGACAGAATCAGCGCACGCAAATCTCCCGCTCGCTCATGCCGTCTGGAGGCAGACTGTATTACTAGTCTAAAGCCGTATATAGTTGACTTTGAGCATTGTGATTTAGGCATTCAACCATTTGAACGTCAAAATAATCTATTTTCAATATGAGTGTGTTACGTCAAATTAGTAAGCGCATCACTTGCAAGTAAGTGCATCTTCATATTGCTAATCAACACTGTTAATGCATTGACCTCTATTTGTACTTATAATAGCAATTGATTGGTATTTGTGTTTTTTTTGTATAATTTTAGTCAAGTACGCTTAATGTCACAGTTAGGAGATTTGGGTAGCGGCGCCGGCAAAGGCGGCGGAGGCGGTGGATCCATTCGCGAAGCCGGTGGGACTTTTGGTAAAAATGAAGCAGCTCGCGAAGAAGAATACTTCTACAAGCAGGTTTGTATCATTAACACTAATTGCTATTTAATCTGTTCTCATATTGATTATTGATAATTCAGCAAAGGGAGCAATTAACGAAGTTGAAGAACGATTTGGGCGATGAGATCAACTTCCATGAAGAGCAGATCAAGAGACACCAGGACGCCATCGCCAGGCACAAGCTGCGCGTTGAAGAAATGGAGAGGCAGGTCAAATAAGTTTCTGGAACACGTTCCATAGTCTTGTACCGCATATAGTGCCAGCTTGTCTAACAAGATTATTTTTGTATTATTAGTATTTTTTTTGTACACGCTTATAGCTATGATGTTATGTATATTCAAGAAAAAAAGGAATAAAATTTTCAATTATAACAGTTATATCACGAGTATTTATTATCACCTTTAATATATTAATTGTCCGCTCTGCGTAAACAGAGCGTTATGCAACAGCACACCATCGAGAGTTATATAAATATATATAATACGTAGAGATAACTAAGTGATAAACATCGGTGAGAGTCACCTTTGCATTTCCTTCTGAATTTGTATTGTTTTCGCCAAAAACTGTTATTTATAGAATCGACCGGGTCATAAGAACTGACCATTCCTAAAAATAAACCAGTCAACATATTTGTTTTGTAGGGTTCAGAAAAAAACATATATATACGGTTTCCTTTATTTAAGTATCACAGATTGCCATTTCGTATGAGATGGTGATGTCCGTGATGGAGCAGTGCCTCTTCCTCGCCGGCGTTATAGGTTTATCCATGATGACGTGCCTGGGTTTCCTCAGGCAAAGACCTCCGTCAGTCGCGAAGAGAACTAGGGTATTCGGTGGTAGCTTCTTTTTTCCATCCTCAGCTTTTTTCAGACGCTTCCGAAAGTAGAAGACAAAGCACGCAAGGATCGCGACAAACACCAACAGACACGTAATCGCTACATAATTCAGCGGACTTAAATTCATGTACGTGTCCGAGCTCCGAATGACCGCTTATTTTGTCCACCCACTTGTTGTGATTTGTATGTTTCTATGGAAATTAAAGGCAAAATCAATTAAGCCGTATCCATTAGTATCTAGTCATTATACCTTAATTGGTATCAATATTAGCACTGTATACACATATACAGTTTATTTATTCAATTCGACTATACAACTGATAGTTTTTATAAAATAATTAGATGACTTTTAGGTCTAAATCTTCTAGTCATGTTTAGAGTTATTCTCGTCTTTTACTTCGGAAGGATTATGTTGATAACATTTTGATGCGCTTAAAAATGTTTAGATGGAGGTGGAAACGTTCCGGGAGTTATCAAACAACGTGAGACGTGCTCCCGTTATCCCTTATCAAAATGTTCAGCTGACATTCAGTTTGATAAGAGTGCCGCGTGCAGTCAGTCTTTGAATTTACTTCTCATTAATTGTTGTGAAAATTAAAAAGACCGAGCAGGTCCCATAAGCGAATAAAATATCCAGAAGCTGGACCGCACCATCGAGGGCGCTTTTCATTTGCTAATAGCTCTTAGACCGCAAGAAATGGTAAGTAAAAACTTTCCAATCGGTATTTACCCATGCCCGTATCTTATTTTTGAATTACAAGAGTAAACAAGAAGGCCGCTAAAGTGAGATTACAGTTCGAAGACGTACGTACACGAACTTCAAGAAACCAGTTGGATGTATAGCACAAATTGCAATCTTATCTTAATTACCAGACGAATTATATTTAGTCAATAGACCAAATCAGAGATTTTCTGGTTGCCTATTGGTAGGCACATAAATAGGCATCGTGTATTATCAGTCAAAATAATACATATATTAAGCATACTTATTATACAGAAAACGTTTTTATCAAGCATACTGCTTTATCAGCATTGATCAAAAGAGGTTACAAAGAAAGTAAATAATTACATTTAAAATATATGACCATAATTTTAAAACTTTTAAAATTTAATTTTATTACATTGCTAGAAATAAATGTAATTGTATAAAAGGTTTGATAAATGTGTATATCTATTGTTTAAGGCAATTGGAAAATATAAATAAGTATGTTAGTGAAGCAATATTGGTTTGCATTTTACTTAGTGTATTAATTTCTTATGGAATTTAATCACTACTATAACTCTTATAGTTTTGTAATTATCGAGAAAGAAGTTTATTTTCAATGATGTTTGAGTATTATTGTTTACAGTTTGGGTCAGGATGGTGAATGAGAATATGATGGATCTAAATATAAATGCGTGCATTGTATGGGAATACGTGCATGTATGGGTGAGATTAATGACGCTCTGTAATCAGGCGGCAATGCTGATATAAAATTGTCTCATATTCTTGGACATCCCACTTGCATATGTGTGTTACCTCCGGTATAGGTCATAAGGGTAATATCTTGAAGATAAAAATAGGCGGGTCAGTGGCCGAAAGATTTATCAAAACGAACGCACAATCATCGACGCTCAGTTAAGCTAAGAATCGGTGGACCATTTCGCGCAATTCCACTCTCTCGTATCCAGCTATGATAGACGAGGTCGTCCAAGTGCGTGCTCTGAACCGCAGGACCAGAGGCGAAAGGACGAAGCGCAGGGAGAGATACCTATCCTTAAATGGAATACAGCTGAACGGCAACAGTAACGAACCCTCAGGGAACAGCAGAAATCAAGAGAACAACAATATGCTGAAATGCGGACACAAATTGCAGCCGAAATCGGTAAGGTATCTCTAGACTTAAATCAGACTAACACGAAACATAAAAAAAACTTGGATGACGGATTGTATTGTCAACAAATAACGTAAACAAATATTATAAAGTCCATCCAGTGAGAGATATCGATATTGAAATAAAAACAATGGAAACCCCTCGCTTTCCGTGAAACGTACGTAAACGAGATAGAAGCCCTTTAAATATTGCGAAACCTTTGACGATCGAGTTCTTAACTAGATTAACGAACCAGGTACGATCAACTAATGAATCTCGTTTATACCACCTCAGTGCAATATTTATCTTGAGATAATATGTGAATGACTGCACACGTGTGTCCCCACTACCACTAGTAACCAACAACTATTTGTAACTTGGGTACTTCATTAAGCCGTACACATCTTGACAACCCGTAGTTTACCTTCCGCCAAGTGCTAATAATGAGACCGGACGAAATCCAGGAGACGGCTAAAAGGAACTCGCGGTCGGTCAGCAAGAAGTACCGACTGAGGAGGAGTGCGTCCAGTGATAGCTCGAGTTCAGGAGAAGGGCTGAGAACTCCAGACAAACTGGACGACTGCTCGGAGTTGGCGGATAATACGTGGAACAGCGTCGAAGCCTTGAATCTGCTCCCTGAAGACAAACCGTCCACTTCCAAGAGCGTAATCACTATCGAGAACACCAAGATCGAGCTGCAAAGCGATCACATCATAAGCCGCAGGAAATCTCTCGAAAACGTGAAAAAAATGCCCGCCTACGGCGATCTCATCCTAGACTCAAACACCACGGTAAATATTCACAATAAGCGATCCAAAATTATGCCTAAGGTAAATACAAATAATTTAGTTTATTAATTAATGAAATATAAAACATTCACTCGCAATAAAACTTCGATCGTATATTTATATTTAATTGAAATAGTACTCACAAACCAGTTTATATCTGATACGTGGATAATAGATATGCTTATTTACATTAGAAAGATGAATTTGCTAAGACTTACAATCAAGTGTTCAGGTAACTTTTACATTTACTATACTACAGTAGCTATGCACAAACATTATATTTATCTCTTCATAAAGAAACTATTTTTAGACAAGATAAAGTTAATTTCAAGAAATAATAAGCCTCTCAGTATCATTTGTAAATACGATAAATATTTCTTACATGCCACAGTCAATAAAAACGACTTCCTTTCAATAATAAAATATTTATTATTTTAAAATAAATTTAAATCTTGCATATTTCACATACACAATGATAAATAATAACTATTTGAAAAAAAATATAAAAGTTCAAAAAGTGAAAATCTTAAGAAGGAGAACGTGCAATCTAGACATGATATTTCTGATGAAATCGATCCTGATAAAAAAAATAGCCATGATGTAATAGCTGTTGCTAAAAAAATAAAATGCGCATCCGTAATAAATGTTATGGATTTCGATGATAAAAATGGACAAACAAGTCTACTGCGAATGCGAATTAGTGGTATTAGTAATTCGAGTATAAGAAGGAAGTAGTACAAGTCATATGGAGCATGACCAAATAGCATGTCGATCAGTGTCGGTTACATGAAAATGCTAAAAAATGAAAGATCGAAGGAATAAGAAAACGAACAAAAATATACGTGGATATACGAAATGCGATCGGTCGTAGCAAGGATTTCGGTATATCGCCTTTCATCTTGCTTCGACCACTCCGGCTTAGCTGATAACGTCCAGCCCCAAGGGGGGGTGAGTTCGGACTAAGATATGCCACTACGGATATTTTGAACAGCCAGTTCAGCGTACTCCGGCCTAATCACGATTGCACTAAACATCTATTAAACATGTTACAGTCACCGCAGAACAACGGCAAACTTAAAGACTCTATGCTCAAGATCTTGGTCATCGGAGATCTTGCCACTGGAAAGACATCGTTTATTAAGCGGTACGTCCATGACTTCTTCTCTCAGACCTATAGAGCAACTATCGGCGTCGACTTTGCCCTGAAGATTCTCCACCTCGATGATAAAAGTATTATTCGCGTTCAGCTATGGGATGTTGCAGGTAAATACAAAATTTCTTAAACCAGTGAAAATATTAAGTGATTGTTTGCCGATAGGGCAAGAAAACATAATCAATATGACCAGGGTGTTCTACAACGGTGCCTTAGCAGCGTTTATAGTGTTCGACGTGACTCGGACTTACACATTAGAGTCAGTAGCTAAGTGGAAAGCCGATTTGGATTCCAAAGTTCAGTTGCCCGATGGTTCGCCAGTGCCGTGTATACTACTAGGGAATAAGGTAAGAATTCAAAGTTTGTCCATTTGTAGTTTGTAATTGTTATTCGCTTATAGTGCGACCAACAGCGTGAAGGCATAGTCAATAATCCAACAAAAATGGATGAGTATTGTAAAGAACATGGCTTCACAGCCTGGTACGAGATCTCCGCGAAGGAAAACATCAATATTCAAGAAGCCGCGAACGCGTTGATCAGCAACATCCTTCAAAATGATGAGCTTTTGAACGATCAGAACACCAAGGATAAAGAGCAGTTTACACTTACGTCAAAGGACAATTCGCAGAAAGGGAAGAAGTGCTACAAATGCTAGGCGAATCCTATTAATTATTTTTTAATTACATTTTTATCTTTTTTAAAATTTGTATATTTATACTAACTTTTTGTAATCCTTGAACTCTAAACTGCAAATAAACTCGTCTCCTCATATATGAGGACAGTTTTAAAAGCGACACATATAATTATTATTATTAGTATTAAATGATCGATGAGTGAAAGTGCACGAAATAGCAGATACCATAAGCATTTTAACGAATTTTCCATATTTTGTATATGGAATTAAAGATATTGGTATCGCATTTGCTAATTACGAATATCTCAAGCGTCTTTGGATCATTTTAGCAAGAATAAAACAGATTTTGTTTCTTTGATAACCATAACTATGGATGAAACATGGATTCATCACTACACAGAAACGAAAGAATGGTTAGAAGCTGATCCAAGTGCACCAAAGAAGGCAAAGACTATAGTATGAGCAGGTTATGGCATCAGATTTTTGATCTTGAGAGAAGTAAAATAATTAACTCTGTATATTATACAAGCCTATTGCATCAATTGGTTGGAAAACATAAAAACTTTTCAATCTACCCTTGTAGATCTTTTTATCAAAATATATATTCGAAAATATAAAACTAGTTGTAAATATTATTGTACTTAAGCTAATAATAAACCTATAACTTATATAACAACGTTCTAGACTCTTTTAATATTACCAATTCGTATGTAATAACTTACTTTATAATTTTTAATTGGTTTTTAATACATATAAACTTGTATATCGTATTTTCTTGTATCGCTTATTTGAACTATAGAAATATACAATGAACTATTGACCTCTGCAAATAAATAAGTTATCTTCCAGTTGTGATTGAAAGCAATTATTTGCCATAAAACGGTGGGGAATGCTTTATTTAAATAGAACTTGTATACACTAATTACCGTAATTGTCACAATACGGCAGAAGGAGCAACATGATTCTTTTATACGCGTTAATTGCATTGTTGCTACTTGTGTTGATATGCATGGGAATAGAACTCTACCAATTGATGTCTTGGAATGCTAAGTGTATCAACCAATTTCCAGGCCCAGAATGTAATTTTATCATTGGAAATTTAAAAGATATTCTAGTACCTACAGGTAAGATTAGCAGGTCTCATGAATTAAAAATAATAATAATAATGAATTGTTTTCAGATGTCCTCTTCAAGAACTTTAGACGCTTGGCTAGGGAATATTTTCCAATTTATAGAATGTGGTCTTCGCATGTTTACGGTGCTATTAACGTGATTGGACCAGATGATATGCAAATAATCTTATCAAATGTCAAACATAATGACAAAGGCGCAATCTACTTGGTATTTGAAGAATGGTTGGGCGAAGGGCTACTAACGAGCGCTGGTACTAATTGTTGGAAATGCTAATGTTTTATAAGTAATAGCTTAATTGTAGGAGAAAAATGGCAAATGCGCAGAAAGATTCTTACACCAACATTCCATTTCAAAATCCTTAAACAGTTTATTGCAATTTTTAATAAGCATTCGAACCATTTCGCGGACGATATGCGTTCTGATGAAGTAATAAATATTATACCTCACATCCATAAATGTTCATTACATATGATTGCTGAAGCCGCCATGGGTACATCTTTGAGAGACAGCGATGGAGAAAGCAAATACAGAAAAGCGATTCATGAGTAAGTTATTGTGGTGTAGTTTCATATTAATCAGATATTGTTTGAAGCATGGGATATTTTATAATGTACAAGCTGACAAGGCCTTGGCTCTACTTTCGCTTCATGAGCGTCTTCACAGCAAATTACTTGCCGGAAAAACGTGCGCTCTCATACTTGAGAACATTTACGAAAAACATTATTGATGAAAGGGAGATGAACAAAGTTTTAGCTAACGTTGAGAAAGATGAAGATATTTATTATTTTAACAAAAAAAATCATTTGGCGATGCTCGATCTTTTGCTGCAGGCCAAGGACGATCAGAAGATCAGCTATGAAGGAATCAGAGAGGAAGTGGACACTTTCATGTTCGAGGTAAGTGATCCGTAACAACTCATTGTTTAAACCTAATTGAATTAACATTTCAGGGCCATGATACAATTTCTACGGCGATGTCATTTTGTTGTATGTTATTAGCATGTAACAAACATGTTCAAGTAAGTGCGCATTGTTTTAATAATGTATCCATTTTAAACTTTCAAAAGTACTGTGTTGCCATCTAGTGATAAGAAGTTAAAGGCCACTAGATGGACATAGTTTAGAATTATTTGAAATTAATGAACTTTCAACTCTCTATATAATTTTGTAAAACTAATGAATCGTATAATTTGTAAAACCATTGTTTTTAATTTAAGGATCAAATATACGAGGAAATATTGTCCGTGTTGGGCGAATCCAAGGAGTGTGATTACGAAGATTTGCAGAATTTGAATTACATGGAAATGGCTATTAAGGAGTCACTTAGGCTCTATCCAAGCGTTCCGCTGATATCCCGAGTGGCTGGCGAGGATATAAACACTAGTATAGGATTCATAATTCCCAAAGGAACAATCTTGTTACTACATATCTATGATATACACCATAACCCAGATATCTATCCAGACCCAGAACGCTACGATCCAGAGCGTTTCTCAGCAGAGCACTCGAAGAATAGACACCCGTATGCATACTTACCTTTCAGCGCTGGTTCTAGAAACTGCATTGGTCAAAAGTACGCTATGTTGAGTATGAAGAGCATGCTTATATCGTTGCTAAGAAAATTCGAGCTGCACCCAATCGATACGCCTGAAACGATCAAACTGTTCGCAGACATAGTACTGAGGACTAAGGGAGGGATCAAGATGAAATTGAAGCGCCGTGACAAGATGATGTAATTGCAGTTCCAACTTATATTATTAAAATTGCATTACAAAATTGTACAAAACATACAATTGATTTCTTTTTTCTCATTTTTTTTCAACACTTTCTTTTACGTTAGACAATTCTCTTATGCCTTAGGTTTGTCATTTTTTCCTTGTTTTGTTTATACAGGGTTGTCATAAAAATATATTACTCTAACATAGGATGATTAAAATTATAAAATAACAATGACTCTGAAAGAAGAAGATAATAAGTTGTTTGGACAAGAAATAAAAATTGTAAAAAAAATAAAACAAACTCTTATTTCCATGCGCACTTTTCTCATCTTCTTATAGAATTATACACTATATAACAATGTTTTAACTAACAACCTAAATATATATATATATATATTTTGTATATTTTTCATATATATTTATATACGCCACAACACAAAATAAAATAAATTATTTATATGTTCTTTTCTTACGTTTGTGTGTAAGTGTATATATATATATGAATATATTAATGTAATCCATTTCATTTAAATTATATTAAGAAAATCACAAGTATTGATAGTGTAAAATAAACTAAAACAGAATAATATGGCACTGGGAGTTGGCCAGTTTCAGCATTAAGTACAAATTATAATAATGCCTTAATTAAAATATATAATTGATATATTAGCGAGGAACTAGGAATTATTTAAAAATTAATTTACAAACCGATAATAAACAAAAAATATACGATCATACTAATGGAATGAATTTAAAAGAAACTTTGATAATTCATAATGATAAGAGTGAACGTTGGGCGGCTAAACGATTTCAAAGGCAGCTGCGCTCTTGACTCTCTTCTCTGTTCTTTTTCTTCTTAATGTTAGCTGCTCGTCATGTATAAAATGTATTTACAAATAATTATATTTATACAGCGATATGCAAACCATCACTTGTGTTACGCAGGAAAGGGCAGGTAGCTGTAACCTGGATCCAGTTGCAGATGCTTATCGGGGAATGAGGAGGAAGGTGTTGGCGTGAGCTCGAGCTAACTGCCCACCAGTTCGATCTGACGGTACTTCTTTCTCTTGTTGGAGACGGGGTCTTTGAACAAGACGGGATCTAGGCGTAAGTTGGAGCGCAGCAAAGGCATGTATCCAAAGACGGCAGCAAACGTATTCAAGCAGGTCTGCCGCTGAATGAAGTGGTCCGGGTCGTTCCACGGAGACCATCCGCCGGCCAGCGGTTGCTCTTTGTATTGCTTCCGTTGGGTAACCTTGATCGGAGCCCTTCGTGTCACGTGGCTAACCAAGAAGTTCATTAGGATGTCCTCGCAGTTCTGGCTCTGCTCCACCGTTTTGTGCAACAACGGGCTCAACCACTCCGTATAGAGGACGTTGTAGTAGCGGTGATAGAAGGCGGCCCCGGTGAGGACAATCGAATAATCGTTAGTCCACTTTGAAGTGTATCCCCAAGAGCCCTTCGCGTCGTCCCAGTAGTGCGACCTGGCCGGATAGCCTACGATGCGGTCAGGGAATTGCTTCCACACCTGGAAGGCGAAGTCCACTTCGTCTGTCGTCAGTAGAGAATCTTCATCCAGGGAGAGAACACCGGTGGTATTGATCAATGGATGCGGATAAAAGCGTTGCGAGATGCTAGTCTTTATTGGATCCGATCCGGCCTGCAGAATCTTCAAGGTAACGTGGGCGGGCATCGCGGGCCACCGGTTCTTCATAGGTAGATGCTCGTTCGACCAAACGATGATGATCTGCAAACCAGAAGCATATAGCAAGATAAATCCCCGACCCTTCGGAACGCACGTCAAGCACATGCAAGCACTTCCCCCTCCCACAACGCCGACTCTTTTTTATCTTGCCTCTACCAACTACCCCCCATTTGGGGTCACAAACGTAATTTTAATACCGCAGTGCGCTGTTATGCATGCGAATGTCCAATCAAAAATTCCAAATTGCCATTAGTTATCTAAAATAGAACTCATATTTATAACTTTTCCTAAATTTCGTACATGTAAACAAAACTTGACTTTTAAATATATTTTGTAAAAAAATGTTATCATAGTTCAGTATAAATAATATACTGCTTATTTTCAGCATATCCTGTTTAGTAAGACTGCGGATGTTTCTGTTACTAACATTTCTAAAACCGCAACACTGATATGCAAAATATTAAATGATATTGAGTTTGCATCACAAAACAGGTTTTCAACTATTTTTTTATATCTTCAAATTAACTTTATTCGGATACACGATTCATTTTGTATCCGACAGTAGTGAAGTAAAATGAAAAATTTACATAGAAATGCACTTAACCATTTAACGTCTAAGTTACAGACGAAGTCGTTAAACTCGGATTATATTTCTTTCAAGAATTCTTGAAACTGATGTTTGACTATCATATAAATAACATTAAAAGTTCATAAAATTATAATCAAAGCAGTGTCTACAAAATTCTGCGAATTCATCTAAAATAACTCTACGCTGAATATTCAGCTAATATTATAATATAATAAGAAATACACAAACAAATCCGAAAAGTGATAATTTCAAATTAGAAGTATTCGCAAAAAATTTGGTTGCAAACTAATAAAAAAATAAATTCGAATTATACCTATATGTATCTATAATTATTACCGATTTCCTCTAAAACCATCCACTTTGATAAATAAGCATTTTTTCATAAGTACATTTACTTATGAAAAAAAAGAAACAATAAATTAAATTAATTTGATATGCAATTACTTAAGATGAAAGGAATGCATAATAGTTTTATGATACAATATTTTTATTTTCATTTCAGGAGAAAAACGAAACAGTCATTATAAAGTGTAAGGTTTCCCGTTTTGTAAGTCATTTAATTAAATGTTAATTGCTCTGCGTCGAGGTTGTACTATTCGCAATGTATATATGCAGAGTTTAGATTTTCCGAGAGAGGAAATTGATTTGAAAGCGTCTATATATATATATATGTTCGTAGAAAAGTCGAAGTTGAACTGAAATGTTAATTAATTAAGTTCGGGGGATACAGCTCAGAGCAGCGGGGTTATGTTCATCCGGCGAGCAAATACCGCAGATTCATATTCGTATTAAATCCCATGCCAGAAGACTGGAAATGCATTTTCAATTTAGTGCAGCGTAATTGTACATTTAATTATCAATTTAATTGGAATAAGCCTAACTAATAACACTAAAAAATTCATTAATTAACTAATATGTGCTTATTCAATTTCCTTTTCGTAACTTATATAATTATGCATATTTTGTTACACTCGGCGCACGTTTTATCCACATGATTATGCTTTGCAACCATTCTCGAGTTTCATTTTTTAGATTTTATTGCGTGTAACTTTATATTCGGATTTATTTCAAAATTGTTAAGCACTTTTGATCAAGTATATCATATAATTTAACTAATCCGAATGACATTTTATTTGTGAATAACTTAAAAAAAATTATATAATTTATTCTCTTATTAGGAGAAAATAAAGTTTTTTCTAAAAAAAAAGGGAAAAATA
Source organism: Nicrophorus investigator (assembly GCA_963457615.1). NCBI lineage: Eukaryota > Metazoa > Arthropoda > Insecta > Coleoptera > Silphidae > Nicrophorus > Nicrophorus investigator. The sequence goes on from OY735146.1 coordinate 10,803,509, forward strand.
CTTCTAACGATAAACACTAAATTAAGATAAAACTAAATAAATTTATTCATTTAATTTTTTCATGACTTCACGTCACGAACTAATTGGAAATCAAATAATAATTCTGCTTGAGCGACACGCCATATCCAAACCATCAAAAATAAATGGTGTTATCGATTGTCGTTTCTGTATTATGTAAATGCCTTTAATAAGTAATGCTTACTGCCTATAGCAGCAGCCTATGAAGAAAATACGCGTAACAAATCATCCGATTAACGCCCACTGTGGGATCAAATGTTTTGCTTTTGTGATGCTCTCGAAAATTAATCTCGTAATGAGAGAACCAATTAATGCCGCCCATCCGAATGATTTAAAGGTGAGCCGCATCGATTGGAAATTAAAATTAATTGCAATTAATATTTGCGTTCCTCGTAAGCCCGAAATCAATTATTTGCCGTCAACTACGTCTCGACTTCCTTCCAAATCGTTGTCCAGCAATTGGACCTAATTGCACCTTCATTCAATCCCCGCTATAATTATATAAGACTCCGAGCGTGTACTTAATGGCACGATCTTGTCGCTCCTAAAACGGATACTAAATATCTGTTATAAACGTCGATATAATTAACTTAAATAGACTTTTACTCTTACTATAAATAAATTGTAATATCTACAAATAAATTAGTATTAAATTAGTATTAAATTACTATTTTTTTTACAATATATTGAAATTATGGAATTGCAGGTACGGAAGTTGTGGACAGTTTGATGATCAATTGCAGCGTGGAATGGGGGTGCGCCTTCGATGGCATCTTGAATGGAATTGCTTTAATGAATCCCAGGTGACACAGCGGATCAGGGTTGTTGAGATTGAATGGAATATTTAATGTTCGACGGCGACGAAATGGTGAGCGGGGGTGGATCGATACGTTGTGGTTGGTCCGCAAAACAGGACACAAAAAACGGGCATAGCATAAACCGTATACAACATCGGAGCTCGAAATGTATTATTCGAATGCGTGCAACTAACTGCCCCGACTTCCGAATGGTTCTCGGTGCACGAAAATTAATAATTACCCCCCCTTGGATAGAGAAGGATATAATAATAATCATAACCTCCCGAGCGACGAGGACGACAAAAAGGCAGCGAGAAATGCACTTTTCCAACTAGGAATGCAATTAATGCTAGCTTCGAAGGAACAATGGGAGCGGTTCATTCCTCCGTTTCAGAAATAGCTTTGTTTTGAAAATATTTCTACCGGATGTGTGCTTCAAAAAAGTTTTCAGACGATCAATGTAACAACGACGGCTGTTTTTTTAAATAAAAGAGAACTATTGCGAATTCGAGCATCTCCTTCGCTGATCGATGACGACGATTACATAATTCATCCAATTCCCAAAAAAAAAACGCACATCAGTAAGAAACAGATTTCAGTTGTGAACTGAAAAGTTTCGCCTATAATTTAAATAAAGCTCATCATTATTTTTCTACAGTTTAGTGTTATTTCTCAATCCAACTAATTTCATACGTTAATAATATTCCCATGTCATTGATTGAACACCTTACATCTCAATCAATTATTGATGAAAGTCAATTAGTGTTGCCAATCAGTAGCCACTTTACCTATTAAAAATAACAATTTGAACTTATATAATGTATGACCTATCTTATTCGGATGAATAACATTGCTTTGATCAGCAGGAAGCGTGGGAAGGGAAGAGTAAACAGTAAATTCCGTGCATTTTGAGTGACCCAGATGCGTCGTGAAAACGAGTATTTATGGCCCTGACGGAATCCATGTAAACAATGAACGAAAAATTGCAACTTCTTCGGCCAATTTCCTTGACGTGAGTGCATCCGCTTTTCTTGCTCACAAACAAACAAGAAACATGCAGACGGGTCGATGATTGTGACGAGCAAACCATAAAATGTTCCTACCACGAGCAATTGTCGCCGTCTCCATCCGCAATCAATTTTGTCGCGCAATCAAATTGAGTGAAATTCGTGCTTGAAACATATAAAAAAAAAGTTGCATGAATTTAGTCGTCACTGAGTTTGATGTATAAGTTTTACGCTGTCCTTGTGTAACTGGAAAGGTAACATTATTATGATTACCTTGCTATATAAAATGATGATTATTTTCGTATAGTAAAGCATAATTTTAGATATATTACAGTCGTATTGATCGTGGAAAAAGTATATAGCAAATGATGATTTTTGTATAAAAAGAAATAAAATTTATCTTTTTTATTCTGCATTCATGTAGTCTGCAAATGTATATAATTATATGAGAGATCAATTCAACATTTCAATAATGCGATTCGAATCTCGAAGAAGCAGCGAATTTGATGCCAAAAAAAGTTGGGAATAGTCACTGCATAAAATCATCCCTTTCTTATAAATATGTGAGTTATAGCAGCCAAAGCCGGATTACTGAGAAAAAAAAAGAATAAAATATGTAAACAAGCTGATGGCCAGATGTGTGGAATGTTCAGAAGAGCGCTCAAGGTTATAACAAATTTGGCGCCCTTTCGCAGTATCCCTAGAATCCAGAGGCGGGCAAACATGTGTCCTGCTTGTGAGTTACATGCAGAAACGCATGAGAAAGAACCCGGCCAGATGCAAGAAATGCCAGCACGCTGTAGGAATGTAAACAATTCACAACAAATAGTTTTTGCAGCATGCCTACATGAAAAACGTAAGCGCCGTGGATTCCGGAGCGCATTTCATACATGAATGGAGTGTTCACGATTCATTGCGAATCAATTTATTAATAGTTATTCTTTGCTTCGTTCACCGTTTCCCTTGGTACAAGTTCATTATTTGGAAACGCAAGGTGGCTGCACGACAAATGCGTATTTATCGTGCAATTGCTTTAGCTAATAAAATGTGCATGGAATTATTACTATCAAAGTGATTAAACTGGCGTGATAAGCTAATACAATATTAGTACAATCTGCACAAACAAATTAAACATTCAAAGAATTATATTAACATTTGGTAACATTCATTGGTTTCAACCCAATATTGAAAAGGTTCGACCTTAAATATACCTAAGGAATATGTAGACTTATTCCCAACGGAGTTAATAAAATAATCTTAAACGTTAGCACTAAGTTTGTACAAATCCCAGTATTTGGAAAGCAAAATCAGAAAACTTCAAAAACAAATTTATATTAATGAAAATATCTTTAAAAAAAAATAACAGACATGTCACGTATAGTATGGATGCACCATGATAACTAATATTTTAATGTAAGGCATCTGTTTATCCTCTTTTGATGTAATGTATATTTAATTACATTTAAGATGTTAAATTGTAGTTAACTTTGCTAATGTACAGTGCGAATGTTACTATCCTAAGGATAGTTTGCAAACTAAAGTAAGGGTGTTATTCAAAATTAGCTTTGAACTACATGTAATTTTAATGAAGTCTTTGTAATGCAACGAGTTGAAGCATGATCGATTAGTGGTGGCATGGGGCGTAAGTTGCTTACCCTGGAAACATATTTGCTGCGAGCCACATTGCTGACGAGACGATAGAGCGGCGATGACGGTACAACTGGTGATCCGATCTGACAGTAAACGACGGCAGTGAAATGATCAGAATAGGATTGTGCGTGAAAGGGAAAATCTGCATAGGAGTCGGAATAGTTTGGAAGCGTCACCAGAGCTCCTGGGGAATTGTTCCAGATGAGGCCCTCGCGAATCCACTGCTGGGGAAGCCTCTCCCTTATAATCTGCAACAAACAAATAAAAGAAATAATGAATAGTTGCAACAATGTATTTTGATCTCCAAGTATAGAGAGGGAGATGTCGGAAAAGTTGCCATGAACACACTTCTTCCATTTACAATTACATCGAGGGCGGCACGAATCAATAAGCCTTTCGGCACTTGATCCAAAAACACCTCATCTGCCCCATTGACTTGATGAGATCGGAGACGATCCACCCCTTCGACCACCTACTCAGCATTACATCTCAAAACGCACGAAACCATTTTCCTTTCGTACGATCAACTTTTGCATTCAAAAAATACAGCTAGATTTGTTTTTTTCTACTGTTTTGCAAGTAAACAACGTAAAACAATTCGGTTTTCCCAATCGATAATGGTCATTGATAATTTATCAACATGTACGCACTGTGTTCGAAGCGTATTCAATTAACTCCGCATATTTTGTTGAGTCGCCAACTATATGAAATATAAATCGATGCAGTTGATCAACCAACCTGAATGCACTTGACAAGTTTCAATCAAATCAATTGATATTCGGTATGCATAGACTCTATTCAGGTATATGTATACATTACACACTTATACCGCTTTACATACATATCGTTTTCAGCAAAGTTCTTCTTCTCAACATAACCAAATTGTGTTTCCTTCCATTATTTATTGCGATTCTTCATCCATTCAAACATTAATCGAATGATAAAAAAACTGAAGAAAAACGTAGACGTAATTTAATATTTAATAGTATTGGATTAATATTCTCGGATCAATATTCGTTACTTTCCATTATATTTAGTCTTTATTCTATATTTCCTTACCTCTGATTAATGTTATTTGTAAAGTAAAATTTTCGCAGATTCCGAGCGACAAAATCTTGGATTAGGTATAAACGTCTCTTTCATATTTACTCGTTGGATTACTTTTTGCATATCACTTCGCGCTGCACATAGAAAAACATTGAGTATTTGAAATTTCAACCTATTCAATTTCTGCGCGCATTTGAAAATGTTTAAAAATAAACACAATTAATACTTAGCAATAACAATAAAATGTAGGAATTTATGTGATGTGTAAAATTTGATAAATTGCCGTTAAATCATTGTAAGTATTAATACATTATTGCTATTCGTTTTGAAAAGGTGATAACCATAAAATTATCTAAGTTTTGACATTAGAATATTTAAAATAAGCAAAAACATAATAATAACTGTAAAGTATTTAAATTAGAAAATTATTTAGAATAATGAAATATTGTAAAAATTGAAGTCATAAAAGAAGAATAACTATGATTAAACATGAATTTCTATTCAATAAATCTCATTAGAATAACAAAATTGAAGTAGAAATATGTGTTTTGTTTTTGGATGGACGTAGATGGAGCACGTACCAAACTTATTGCCAGATCAAATTGCGTATTCCAAGTTATCCAAGTGGTAGTTATCGATTCGTGCGGTTCTAATCTCACGTCGAGAATTGGATTATGTAAATTTGCGAAGTTCCGACGGGTCGTCGGTAAAAATTGGAATGCTCGAGGCTCAGCGCCCAGCATTGTTCAGCTGATGGTTTTAAACAACTTGTGTTTCGTACAACAACAACAACAATGGCCCGAAGTTGGTTTTGACAATGATCCTAATTTCTATGGCGCCGTATAACTAATACGTCGGTACGAATACGCCGGAGAACTTCACATACATAACGGGACTACATTATTATGCGAACTTCGGGATGATTGTTATCACTGGTTAACTGGATTACCGCTCGCTATGGATGCCACGTCACGAGTTTGCGAATTGATCATGACTACGATAGGATTATTTATAGTTTGATGATGTAATTTATGCAACTAAATAAAATGTGGAACTATCATTAGTCGTTCAAATCCTCGTTCGATACATTTCAAAAACTAAATTAAGAAGAATTTACTTTTAAAATTAATAGCTTAATTACTCGAAGCTTAGCGAAACTTTCCTGAAAAACCGTAACAGGTAATAGAAAAAAAAATGAAAAGACAATTTAAAATCCGCTCTCATTCGTAGCACACAATACTCTATTCCGTTGCAACAGAATAGGGATTATGTTTACAAAAGACAGCAAATCGATATTATTATTTAAAAAAAATGTAAGTATAAAAAGCAATGCAGACTTTAAAAAGAAATACTGCGAATGCGATATTAATTATATGAAGCTATTAAAGAAGTTCTCGGAACGATTATCCCCTGTCTGGTGATTTGACAAGTTGGCAGTGGGAATTATCGGATGAGTTGATAGAAGAAAAAGTCGGTTACATTTCCCATCTTTGCTTATCTCAAGTCGTCTGCTCTCGCTTGGATTCTAAGTGAAACGTCTTGAAATATGGATATACTCACATCTTCAATGAGAGCATATTTAATGGACCATTTAACAGATTCGCTATGGGTCAATTCGTGGATTACGCTTGGTACGGATCGATCGGGCTTACGTTATATTTGACACCAGAAGGGACGTCACTTGGTGCGGAAATGCCGTCAACAGATTTCACCCCCCGGTAATCCATTCAACAACAGCGACCAACAAAAATAAATCAACATCGATTTCGAATTTAATTGCTCGCAGAGTGGAATTCAGCAATAGAAGCTTTGTTTTCCTTCCGGACGTTAAATCCGAAACATTTACACATTCCCAAGCGATTCGCGAAACATTGCTGATTTATTTACTAATACGTTGACTAATTTTAGACGTTCGCTAACATCGAAAGATAGAAATCTCCCAAGAGGAAATGTTTCCCAAGCACGTCAAGGTCTAACCCGAATTCCCATCGTCGTGTATTTAGTTTAGTTTACATGTGAAATAAACAATAATTTCAGAAGAATAAAGTTTTAAACTTTACCTCAAGCGTTGTAAAGACGATTTTCTCGATTGAGGAGAAATACCGCTCCCACAGGACCTGCGACTGCTGCCGTAATTCCAGGATCCTCGTCGCCGATATGGACCGAACAACATTTGGCACCTGCAACCGAAAAATAAAAGAAGAGCAAGCTCTAAATAAGATGATCTTCGCTCTTGGTAGAACGCACGCAAACGCTAAGACAACAAATAACCAAGCTCTGTGACTCATCTGAATCGAGCTCGCATTTTTTTAAAGAAACAATCATTATTCTGTTTACTTGAAGATTCATCTGAAATATATATTATAGTTACCTGAAGTAATAGCCTCTCGTCTGCCCATAGTACAGATTTGCTCCAATCTATAACTTGAGCGAAGGGCAGGGCCCATCCGTTCGAGAGAAGGACAGGTATGCATCCCGCCTGGAGGACCTCGAGGAATCGGAACGAGCCCAGGCGGCGACCCCTAGGCACTAGACAGAATGTGGAATTTTGTAGCAAAACCTCATAATCGTATCTACAACAAGACCATAATTATACTCATCAAAACGGGAATAGACTCCAAGCGATCACACATCAATAACAAAAGGAAAATAGTAAAATAAAAAAAGCAAACAACCGGACAGAGATCTTAGAATTATATTTACTCTTGGTACATAGTACATCTGTGCTTTGTGATGGCCGTGGTTCAATAATGGAAGAAATTCTGTTCACGTAACTTGGCGAGGTGAAAATATCAAAGCGAACATAAACTAAATATTAATATTTCTATTTCAAACATTTTCTATTAATAAATTATGAACATCTTAAATTACATATTTATTAAATCACTAGTAATGAAATATTTTAATATTCTGTATATACAATTTCTTATTTTAATTTATTTAATAATTTTATAATATTAAAATTGTAGTTGTTGCAGGCAAGACTTAAAATCGCTTAAGTGAATTAGTTTTATTTTAGTAATATAAGTAGTAGTGCTTTCTTATTCAGATTAATAACTTCAATGAAAGTGAGTCCGCTTTCAATGAATCATGTATCGTCTGAGACTTGACCGTCCAATTGGTTTCAATTGAAAAGTCGCCGTCTGGTGCGAATTAATCAACGTTCTCTCTCCCAATGTAGGACCCACCAGAATTCAGGTCATGCCTTCTGCAGCAGATCTACAACAACACGTTATTTTGATTGCTACCGCCTTTCCTATTAGGATTCACTCTTAATGCGGTTTTCATCTTTGAAAAATATTATTGCGGATAGCTCAACGGATGGGGTAGCATACAAAAATATATATATGCACGCGACGTGACAGGCATTGTGAAAGGTGGTATCGAGCACGTCATAGATATACATATTGAAAATAGTTCGGTATGAAATATCACGCGTATTAAATGAAGCGGCGAATGCGTGTCATTCACTGTTTTAATTATTTACGTAACTTACACCGAATCGCATATGTGCACACATCTATGTATTCCTCTAAATGCATGCGTGTATTTATATAATTCCAGGTTGAATATAATTAATTATACCCATCGGCGGTCCAATTAGTTTCGATTCCTACAATGGTATGAACAACGTCCTGCCTAATTATTTGGAAATGAATTAAACCCGATGTAATCAATTCTCCATGAAATATATATATATGCATTTAGGGAAATGTGAATAAAATGAAAAGATCGAAATTATAACGTTCAGCACGTACCGCGATGTCGTTTAACGTAATGCGATATTACATATTCGCTTTTCCGAAGAAATACAATACACCGGATGCAACTTATTGCGATCAACTATTAGTGCATTGCAAATAAAAAATGATTTTTCGCTGTGACACAAAATTACATGTCTTGTAGAATGATAGTATAGAACTGTAAGACAAATACTGCAGTATCAAGTCCTATAGAGTACATTACATAGATGCTACACCAATAATTAAACAAAAGGATAATGGAAAATCAATTATTATATAATAGTATAAATCCGCCAGAAGTAGAATTCTATAAGACATGTGGAAGTATAATCAAGTAATGCAAAACAGTAATATAATCTAAAATACATTTCCTGTTGTAAATTTTCACATAAATGTACAGTGTTAAAATGAAATGACAGATTGTAGATAAATCAATATGCATTACGCTAATAGAATATACGAGCTGCTAGGTTATAATCTGTAAAAGTGTTTCATTCAGTTCCTATGCATAGAGTTCTGCTTATTACTTAAATCGATGGGCATTAGCAAATTGTAGGTTTCGAACTGTAAGTGATCACAACAAACGGTCATTTGAATATATGGCGAAGGATTCATAATTAGTCGTTTGTGTGCATTGCTGCTGGGTCTTTGAAAGATATTCTAAAGTGGGTCAACACTTGGGATGCGACTAAAGACGTGTACTTAAAACTGGAGCAGATAACATTCGCGATGCCAGTTAGTTCAATTGCTTTCACAGACGCGCCGAAATTACCGAGCTGTGTGTGCGTGTGTACGTGTTGTCTTTGCACTCTGCTCTTTTTAGCACTTATATAGTTGGCAATCTTCAAAACGATGATTGCGGCATTGATGAAAACATTGCGTCGCGAGGCATTTTTATGCTGACGGTAACGATGGTTCGGTACTTGGTTCCTTGCTTCTGCTGACCTATGGATGTTGGGTGGTCCCAGTTCTATCAACAGGTAGCCTTAACTTTCGCGGAGGCAGGAACATCCATTAAACAGCATCGAAACTTCGAATTAACTATTCAATCGGCACGTATATATTTTATGGCCGCAAATCAACAAGTCCTCTCTTTCCTACTTCGGAGAGTGCAGGCGTGATCCACTTGCAACTTCGAATTGCGAGCAGATCCGATCAATACACATTTTAATACCGAGAAAGCGCAAGGCGATTCTACAAATACCCTCAGTTTTCTTACATCGCTTTCCAATAGCACTTTGTTATTTTTAGATGATTTAGATGATATTAATAAAATACCATTTAAGTAATTATTCTTGGTTAACAATATTCATAAAGAGGAAGACTTTGAAACTTTCTTCGGGTCTTAATAATTTGTCTCAATTTATCAATTGCACTTTTCAGAATTTACGTAATTATTCATAATTAATAACATTGAGAAATATGACTACTTTGAAACTTTTCTCGGTTACCAGAAATTTGCCTGTTTATCAATTTTAAAATGAAATTAAAAAGTTTTTCTTCAAAAATATTAAATTTATAGTTTAATTTAAGATGATATTATTCTCTAAATTAATTATTCATTTTAATTAGTATTTAAATAGTGCAAATACCCTAATCTTAATCCCAAAATACAAAGATTATTTATTAAAAAAAACTGCATAGCAACAATATATTTGTTTATTCTAAGGATTTCCTTGATGGAATTATAAAAGTGTAACTTGTTTTTTTCACGTTTATATAACTCGCTTTGATTTTTCTTCAATTTATTCATTAGACCTAAGTTGCGAAAAACGTCATATTTTATTGCCGTCGGCAAACGCGTACTTCAATCAAATAAAAACTTCGCAATCAACAGAGCTCTCTCTTTCTCTCAAATATTTGTTGAAACAGAACCGATTACCATTTAATAAACACACACAATTTAGCCCGTACGCTTTCCCAGTGCAAATTGATACAGCGCTTTAAAATCGAAACGTTCATTTGCTTAATTGATTGCGCAAATTAACTTTATTAACATTTCGCAGTTTTATACGAACAAACATGAAAAACAACAACTAGAAAAAATTTGCCCGTGCAGGCATTACCTGTCAATTAGAGCTTTATAAATGTATCAATTATTTGTTCGCTCAATTCCGATTGGTTGAGTTATACCATCATTCGATGATACTGTGATGTAAACGCATTTGGTATTGCTATGGCGAGGGGTGGCTCACCACTTAGCATGTATTTTAGGGATGGTGTCATTACAAAAATATAGGATATAATTGGATATCCACGTTAAATTCGCGCGCTGACACAAAGCACGATCAATGCATTAATTCAATTAATTTTCGGACGACTAATTTCATTAATTATGTGCTGAACATAAAATGCCGTAGGATTCTGTATGCATCTGCTGTTGGTCGCTGGGCCATGTGGTTCTGCACTATCCTTTTAGAGTGGGAATGGTAAAAAAAAAAGAGAATTACACTGGGAACTGAAACATCTCGTTCTGCAACAAACTCCAACGACCTCAATATAAATAAATAAATTGCAAATCCCACTTGGATTTGGACGTGCAATTAATCGCTGGGTGAAATGCAGTCATCGTGGGTCGAACTCAGAATAGATTTGGCCTTCTTTTCTAAGAAACTGTCGCCTTTTTTCTCTTTCTATTTCAATCTTAATTCTTCACATTTCATTGTTTATATTAAAAATATATCAAAAATCAGGACTTAATAAATCTAAAGAAATGTCACATTTATTTTAAATTATTTTTGTAACACTTGTAATGTATTGTTTGGTAAGTAGTTTAAAAGAAATAACACTTAATAGTAATTAGCGAATTATTTTTTCTAATCAGTGAAAAAATTGCAAATTTATTGAGGAATCAATAAAACATAAAACATAAAGAAAAATGTAAAAAATCATATAGTTAACGGCATGTGCTAATATTTCAGCAAACATAAGAAGTTAAACAGTGTTTTAAAAAGAATGTTTCGCCGTGTTTAAAAAAAAAAAAGTTTCTAAACTTTGTTTTGTTTTATAAAAAATATGTACGTTATACTCATATGACATTATGAATTCTCGTAATACGCAAATATTTGTCATTGATGTAATTCTTAGAAATACTGTGTATTTTAATCGATTTGTGAGCGGAAAAGGTGTTGCTCGAATGTAGGTAATCATTTGATATTTACTTATGTGGCGGAATCAATTTTTCGAAACGGTTCAAGCGATTCTTTAGCTTTTCATGTTTGTTCTCGGCCTCTTAGATGATGCAACGCAAGTTCACGATGTATCGATAAATTGTGTCGTTGTTTACATAAGAGAGAGGCGAAGTGGAATGAATACAGGCAGACACCTTCACGGGTGGACTGCTCGAAATTACATCTGTTTGCTTACGTGGAGTGAGCGATCCCAGAAAGGATAATAATGCATCGAAGCCGTTGTTGGAGATGAGAATTGAATATCTCAAGAGGAAACGGATGCAAACGTTTTTAAAAGACATATGTATCGCGGAACGTATTGATCGTTTACAGTTTTCGACATAATTGAGAGTTCCTCTAAACGTTATGATGATGTATGTTTCATTCTGAGCAGCGAATTCAATGAACACTTGGTGGAGAAATGTTTAAGCAATGAATCCTTTAAGGACCGGATGGTAGAGTAGCATTGGTATTCCGAGCGGCCCGTGCGGAATTGCTTATTCCAATGCCGTCGCGAATCATTGCATTCTATGAGAATATCAAGTTAGGTGTTTCTTATACTTTTTTTTTATTTGGTTATGTTTTCGGACGTCTTCTGTCCAAGAAAGCCGCTCCACGGGAAATCGCAAGCTCATTTTAATAATAGCACTATTTCCGCTCACCTTCCTCCCTCCCATCTCTCAGTATCTATTTTAAATGAGGACGCTATACAGGTTATCTAGTCATATTTGGCATTCAGAAAGCTTCAAAAGTTACCTAGTTCAACAAATTACCTGTTGTACAATCACAGTTGATTATAGTAAGTGGTTCAACTACTTAGTATTGCAAAAAATTGGGACATTTATCTACTAACAACAAAAATTGCAAATTGTATCTAATACAAATTATACACATTACGCGGTACTTGCTAAGTAATTAATGTTGAAAAGTAATTTGTTTGCATCTTGTGCGCTTTATTTACCATCTGTTAACAATATTGATCAATATAATAACGTAATCATTTTATAGCAGCACTAATTGACACTTTAATCAGAATTTTTCCAGTCGTTGGTTCTATAAATAGGACAGCCAATAAACAGTTTCTTTCGCATTGATTACCAAAAACAGCATATTATTTTGTTTTTGCTGGCATTTACATGAACTTCAGATTATCAATTGCGGTGACCCGACAGTAATGAACTGATAAAGATTAAGCGTGTGGATTTCAACGTAATTGTTCGGGGGCACAGCACTATTTTTTTATTTTGTAGCAGCATGTTATTTCCTTCATCGTCTTCTTATTTATTCTTCTCATATTTTATAGCGCTACTCGGAAAGCACGCGTGCTATTATTTAGGGCACGGCCACGGTCAAAGAAGATTTCTCAACCTCGGCACACAGCGCGTTGCGGTTGCGTAATCGCGGAATGGAGCCTATCTCGTCGGGAGGACAAAGGAGCGCGTCTTCAGGAAATCAGCGGACCCGCAGACATTGTCCATTGCTTTAATTACGTGGAAAAATTGTTGTGCACGTGAACGAAAACAATGTGCACGAATGTCGCTCAACATTTTTAATTTAAAATTACAACAACAAAAAAGAGTCTGCAAGTGTGCAATTGGCCGTCAGTGTTTGTTGTTTTTCAACCACGGCAACAACAATAGAAACAAAAACAACACACACAAAAAAAAAACAAATAATGGAAAGCTTTCTGTTGAACGTACAACCAAACAATGGCATAAGCTTCCACCGAAACTTCACATGTGGTATAGTCTCATTGATTTCAACCTCCCCTCGCGAGTTAACTGAAACCTAACCGCCGGGACCTATTATTATTATTCGGTATTTCCATAATCTGGTTTTGGCGTAATTACGTAACAATTATAAATAATCGCGGCAGCTGAGGATCAATCTGTGTAAGCGCTCTTAAATTGATACCAATTTATTATCAATTCCATTTGTTATATACTCCCTAGAGATACTCGAGTTCCACATTAATATGTAATTGATCTTGAAAAGCCATAATACCACTTGAAGTATAATTTTGCAATAAAAATGTTTTGAAACTAGATTTAGCAATTTTCACCTGCTTTATCCAAATGCATTTATTAGAATTGAAACGCCTATCCAAGTACATTCCTGCATATTTCAAATTATGTTTCGTGAATAGCGATTGTGAATATTTGACAAGCAGCGAAGGCAGCTATATTAAAATGCAGCTTAGAGAATGTATTGATGAGTTGATTGGTTCTTCCAGACTGGAAGAAGCTTGGCGTTCCAATTGAAAACGTTTTGATTGCGTTTTTTTTTGAGGGAGCGTACACAATAGAATTACCGAAGTTGAGAATATTGCGAAATACACAAATTTTCTTAATAATCCGTACCGTGGAAATCCGTTACGAGACGAGGATAATCTGCCGTGGGAGGGAGGTAGTATGTGCCGGCTGCAGAGCTTCCGAGATTGTAAAGAAAATAAAACCTTCCTGAACATAAACCATCAGGAGACAATCTCTCAATTGTACGTTTGATGCTCTTAAACAACACTGTAAATATTCCATATTGCAACATTCACAAATTTTTGTTTGTTTGATAGAAACACCAAACACAAATTTGTACACCTCAGATAAGGTAGTGAGGATTCATCATTATACTCAAATTCCTTTGGAATGACTCCAATAATATATATCAGTTGTTTATATATTTTTTGAATGTATTTATTTTACTTTATATAAAATTATTTATCTAAAATTTAGATTACATTTATTAAATGAACTACAAATCAATTTTTTCTGTGTTTGCAAAATAAATTCTCAACAAAATAAATATTTAAAAATATTTTTTTTAAATTAAAAACATTATTAATCTATTGAAATATATGAGCAACAGGTGAACGGAGCTTGGAAGGAAGGAGAAAACAATTCTTGACTTTTCTACATAATTTTGGATTAATAGAATCCTTACAAACTGACGAACAAAATCTCTCCGAGCGAAGGAGTTAACTGAAACCGAAACCATAAAACATCAACCGTGAAAATTTGAAATCCAAGTATCAATAATGTAGTAGGGAATCGCTACAACACGTACATTAAATTGTGCATATGTTTTAGTTATGTTCGTAGATTAGATACACGTAAATGCAAAAAACAGGGATGATTATTGAATTTTGTAGTAGTGGAAATAACATTCACTTAAGTATTAAATAGCAAGCCGAGGCTTCAAGTTCACAAAACTATGTTATATATTGAGGCCATGTAATTTTTTTGCATTTGTTTTACATAGTAAATCAAACATGTCCTTGTTTTTAAACGAAATCTCAATAGATGTACTCGTATCAATTTCGAGACACTCGTCATATTTCTTTACAACTTTGTTTATGACTGCTATTAAAAAACGTGTCGCATGAAAAAGAATACATAAAACTGAAGTGTATGCATTACAAGTTATGAAAATTTTACTAATTAACATTTTATTTCAGCGATAGGAATGAAAGTAATGTTAAGTATATAACATGTTAAGTAACAACAATATAGATATATTAGTTATTGGTATTTCTTTATATTCATAATTAAACACAAATTGTTAATATAAATATTCATTGCAGAGATGTTGATTGTTGTCATATTAGCGACATTTTTAAACGCACATACAAATGAACGTAACGACGTTATTTGCAAATTAGCCGAAGGCCGTTCGGGCAATTATGTAATGCTGTTTGCCGTGCGTTGCCTGTGTATTTGTTCACGTTGTTAATGTTGTTTCAGTAATTCATCAGCATACAAAAAACAACAGGACCAAAGAACCAACGGAACGCGACAAGAAAAATACAAGTTAAAGAGGTGTGCACATAATTGTTGAAACACTTCGGCTATTGCTATCGATCAAACAGAAATCCGCTCGTGGGAGATTCGCGGAAAATTTAATGCAAACATTACACATCAACGTTACATTTTTTGTTAGTTTATGCCCAGTTTTTCCTTTTCCCTCGCGTCATACGATAAATAATACCAATGGGATTTAATTCCTAATGCCCTTCATAAATCCACCCTCCGCCCTTATCTCATCCGTAGCATATTTCGTTGTTTGGTTTAGACCAGCTGCTTGTTTCGTTTCGCTCTCATAATACAACAAGAAAAAACACCGCTTTGCGCTTGGCCTTTGCATAGCGATTTTTAGCAGGTAACTGTTACGTAAGCAAATATCAATTTACCGGTGATACTAGTTTTTTTTGCTTATATTCATTACATTGCAAGTCGTTAACAAGTGAAAAGTCGGATAGACAGGTTTGCGCGATCTCTGGCTCACGGGCCACACGTGGCCCTCTGTCGTTTTTTTTTATATCTCGGCATGCGAAATGTCGTGACGTCAGTTTGGGACAGAGCAACGAGATAAGATACTGATAGCGTGTTGAGACGAGCAGGAATCCTGTCTGCACGAGGACGGAAGAGAGTTCGCGCACATCCTGCATTCCATCTAGTAGTACAGAATACCGTCGATACCAGTGCTAAAATATATGTTACAGTCGAAGATAGCAACCCTGTTTATCAAAGTCCATAGTACGCGGAAAGATAAAGGAGATAAATTGCAAAAGTGTCCTATATATTTGTATATAGATATATAGCTTTCACATCCTTCGCAATACAAACCACTCCAAAATGATTCCGTTGAGTATACAGCTCTACGTGTGGAGTGGTTTCGGGTATTGGCTCTTCTTTTCACCCTAACCAGAAGATTTCTCCTCCACCCGTTTCGTAATCAATTACCGCTTGCGCAGAGTTTGCATTTCGATTAACGGTCGCCTGCTAAACGACGAGATTCCGGAATTATCGCACCATAATTAATAATCCTGCAACACACACAAACGCGGAAAGGACGAGGCACATAAAATCGAAGATCATTAAATTAACTGATACGAATCCACCAGTTATTTTCGGACTCGCTCTAACAGGACTACAAACATTTCCTCATCTAATACTCGCGTCCTAAAAGGTTGGAGTTATGTTAATACACGGATGGTAAATTTAATCTCTTGCTTTATTTGCGTGATAGTTGTTACGAGATAATATTATTTAGTTTGTTGACCTTTTAGAGGAATACTCAAGGTACTTCTTTCTGTTGCATCGTTAATACTTTCATTCTATTATAATCCAAGGTGATATAGCTTTCAAACCCATTTTTGACTATATGATGTGATATTGAGTATGGTGTGTCCACGCAATTACTATTTGTTATTGTGCAATCCGATGATATTAAAATTGAAATGGAAGTTGTATTTTTATAGACATTTAATCATGTCACGCACGATAAAATCATAAATCAATTTTAATTAACAAATTTAGATTACATGGATAGTTAAATTTTACGATATAACTTTATTGAAAGAACGGATCATAGATTCAAAGAAATTTATGGTTACATCAGTAGGAGGATTTAATCACATCAGATAAATAACAAGTATTCTTATCAATCTTATCTGCAGTTAGAAATGTATAGTGTAAATATTTTGCATGAAAAATGCAAATTTAATTTTTATAAGAACATTTAATAAACAAGTAGTACTAATAAGTTAAGATTCTTAAAAACAATAATTTTACGTATTCAGTTTGAACAATTGTTTCCCATATAAAAATAATGCATATTGATGTATGCGAAACCTTTTTAACAGTCAATTGAAATAGAGGTTCGAATTACTTAATAGGTATAGTTTTTACCAATCATATGCAGCAGTTATCACATGCTCGAGACTGCAGAAGCTACAAATGCATAATTGATGAATCAATGCCTTGCCTCAGTCAGCGTGCAGGCATTCCTCGTGACAATAAAATTTGCATTTCGACGATTTCCTTTCCATCGTCGCCATTCTAAGGCTGATCACATTGAAAAACAACAATGAGGAAGAGTCTCGAACAATGGCCACACCGTCGTATCAGCATCCATTGTGGTTTCGGTCTGAGTATGTGTTTTAGCAGAATTGACACCTGAAAGGTGCGGCAACTGTGAATTATCCGCCACCCTCGTTTTATCATTACCACTCGGTAACTCGCTAACTTTTCACACTGTAAAACATAATTCACGTCCTCCAAATATAAAATCCCATCGCTCCGCGTTTTTTTCTCCACTCTATTATTATTTCGCACCACCCTCAACCCACGCACACCCACAACCCCGATCTTTAATGAAATACATTTCAAAAAGCGAGGCGGAACTAAGCAGAAGAATAAGAAAAAAACACGCGCCCCGGCAATCTTCATCATTTAACTATGACATGACGTAATTCCGACCGAAAATTGCATTTCGCCCATGCTTGCCAAATTACAGTCTACAATGAACAATGATGTTGACATCATCAGAGTGCAACTTTTTTCTTCGCTTTCAACTAAGTATTCTTAATTATATTTGTTGTTGTATTATGTATTAGCAATATAAGCTGATAAAGTTGCTTATTATGTTCATAAAACCGTTATTAGTGTAGAACTACAACCAGATTCTGCCTATCTTAAAGACGCTTTCCAAGTATTTTTATGGAAGAAATGAACTGATTGGAGAGCTTAGCGTTTCTAAAGTGGCATTAAATATGGATGGCAAATTAAATATGAATGTAAAAACACAGTTATTACGGGGAAAATGGCTATTTTCTCGGATGCATGTGTGAACGTCGGAGGGCCATTAAAAATTCAAGCAATTGTTTTAATGCCTCCAAGGGGCCCGCTTTCAATTACTAAATAGGGATTGGCTGCCCCACTAATCACCATCCAACCCTCCATACTTCTTGCTCTATTTGCACGTCCGACGATAATTATTTTTCAATGCAATTGCCACTTGACTCCTTCATACATAATCAACGAAGTAATCAAATTAAGGACGTTATATCGCACGTTGAGGAAAATGAGTGCGGACGGAGGAAAGGGGTTGAAAAAAGGATACCAGAAATGCAGGATCGAAGGGTTAATGTGCACAAAATGAACTGTTGTGTTTCGAGCGACGGCTCATTTAGAAAACGCGTAATTGTATTGACTCAAACGTCGTTAGTGCCACGGTTTAAGTGCATCAAAATGACTAGTTTCTGAAAAGTAAACAGAAATGAACAAATCGACCATCGTTTTTCACGCCACGTGGCAGAAAAGTACTTAATTAGTTCAGTCCACTTTCCTTTTTATTTATCTTCCCGTCTTTCCTTTTTTTCTCGTATCGAGTTGTTGATTAAATTTAGGTAGCTTTGAAGCCACGAGGGCTGAGCAAAAGTCCGTCGAGGATAAAGTTGGGAAACTCCTGTTTCAAACACGCGCGAGAGAGCAGAAGAGGAGCAACAACAAAAAAAAACTATTAAAATTAATTGAAAGCCTGCTCCCGAGGATCGGGATTAGATTAAGGCTTGTTTAGAGTATTCGCTTTGAGGTAGAAATACAATAGAAATTCTGTGCATGGTGGCGTGGAAAGGACGTCTCTGGGGATAAACATAAACCAATTTCAATGACGACAAACTGATGGTTTTCTTGTTTCACCTATCAATAATCTTATAGTTAACAACGGAAGTGGTCATGCCACAGCAGTCGTTCTTAGCAATTGATAAGCGGAAATTCTGACTAATGTCTGATGAAAAAATTTAAAACTTTGATTGCGATATGTGGTCTATCCAAGGATACATATCTACTAGCAGATTAGCCAACTTATATGAATCAGCAAATATAGAGTATTTTAAAATTATTCATTATTTATTACAAAATTCATATTCCAATTTTAATATTTCATAACCGCGCGCGAATTGTAAATTCAAAAACAAATACATTCAATTAACGCTGATGTACATCGGAATATGCCCATTACATTTGTGCTGTTGTTGTTTTTACTTTGATTTTACCTCTATTATTATTTTTCTCTGCAAAAATAATCTGCATATAGCACGCATGCAAAACAACTATCATTTTTTTGGCTTTTCAGTTAAATGCAAATACATTCAAATCACAGCATGCTCCGAAATGGAAACAGACAATATATATAGAATAATATAAATATTCATTATATTTTTTCTGTTCTAGAATGTGCCGCACGGAGTTTCGTAATTCCAGTTAAAATAATTTTATAAAAAGTGTATACAATGAGCGGCTATTTTTAGTATTTTTACTAAGAATAATCTGCTCCGCAGCTTCCAGTACATAAAGGATATCGTGGTCCAAGGGTATTACTTGATACATATATACGTATTTAATCTATTTCAAGTACTTCCTCTGGGTATCTTGAAGACTGCGGCGTAGATGAAACATATTTTAACTTAATTTTCTGTTCAGATCTGCCATTGGAAATAAATGTTAGCATTATATTAATTATTATCGCCACGCAAAGTATATTTTCAAGAATAATATTAAAATTATAAAGTACGTCAGAAAACACCACGGCCATAGATTATGGGCAATTAAGTTGTCTGTTTCAGAAATAAATAAAAGACAGTTGTAAAAAATTGCATAATACTTAAATACTGAATATAACTGCTCGATGACTCACCTATCATACTCCTTGTTATCTTCGTCGCATCTTTCGTCTTTCATCTCCTTCCAATTTTTCCCGTGCTTGCAGGTGGTGACTAGTACGATGTCTTGCTCATTATGGAGATGGTACAGCGAGTTCCTGGTGTCCGAGCCGATACCATGAACGTATCTTTTCCCTTTGAATGCCAATAAATAGTTTTTATTCAAGGGGAAATTGTTGCTAAGCACGAAGCCAGGATTACCCCCTTTCTCCGGGTGCGTTTTGTGGAATAGCGGTATGCTGATGTCAAAACCATGCCTCAGGTGTTCCTCAGACATGCTGGCCTTTGCAAGAATCGCCTTGCCATAGTCAAAATCAAGGCCGTTTTCTGTATAATTAGGCCATGTGCCAGAATATAAGTTGAATATTAAATGGTTCACTCCATTGTTCCACAGCGGTAATTTCTGTATGCGTAATTGTAAATTCCTTACATAATCAGCGCTTAATCTATCCCTATCTAGAGTGTCAAGACTTAAAACAAAAAGGCAAGCTTCTGTGGGATCAGATGTGTAGTATCTGGACTCCCTTAACACATTCAAAAGTTTTTGATATGATTGACTAGGTTCACTATCATTTTCATCTGAAGGATATACATAGACTTTGAAGCCATTTTTACACTTGGTGAAGTCAAAGCAAGTTTCCATCCGACACAGTTGAGTATTTTCTATGCTGGACCTCTCTTTCCTTCTCCCAACACTACCTGTTCGTATGGCACCCACATTTGTAAATTCTGGCAAAGTACATACTTCTGAAAGAACTTCTTCACTTTTCTTCCTATAACAACCAAAATAAACTGAAGCTAGGAATGCACAGAACAGCAGGAGATAGCGTTTCTTTGCCTGCATTATGGGCATTCACATTTTTATTGGAGCTAATTATTTGATACCAGCAGAACTCTTCAAACATTGCTGTGCGCTTTGTTGTTGTTGACGGTTCCTCATAATTGAAAAGGGACAAATAAAGCGGGCCCTTATCCACGGATCAGACGATGCTCCAACAAATCTAATCATTGTAAGCTCCACGATTTACTTTCTTCGTACAAATGAAAAAATAACTTTCTTACAGATGCTTTTGGAAAACTATTCATTTCTCGGCAATATCCCCGATTCTCATCTCTATTATAGTCCAGTTCTCTTCTACGAACATCTTAAAGTGCTTCTCGGTCGTTATGTCGTCGGCACTCATTCATCATTACGGCTACATATCTCATTTTAAATACTACTATGAACCATCACTCAAAACATACACCGACATACATACACAACTGGAGCATTTGTACTTATGACGAGTGATGACTGGTTGCTGAATTAAAACTGAACCGAACTGAAGTTTACTGCATAACTAGCTTCTGTCAAATCCCAAGTTCAGAACCTGTGGTTCATTTGCGAACTATTTCATGGGAAAAGCGTAGGCAGCCAAACTATACCTTTAAAATTAAGTGAAAATATTGTATTAATAGTAGGTATAGGGTTCATGAGTTCAAAGCATTAAACAAGGAAATATATAATGATATATTTATAACCATTGATATACCTAGGCAACCAGACTTTCATAAAATTGTGTAATTTTAAATTTAAACTCCCTTATTTGGAGAGGCTTATTTGAATAGAACCCATCGAGATATATTCGATTTCACATAGCTTAAAAATCATCGTAATCTCTATAAATATAAAATTTAAAAATGTATGTAGTGGTGTGTATAAATAAAAATTATAACAAAAATAAAAAAGGGAAATAATAATTGTATACCAAAATTTTATTATATAATAAAATATATGTGGAATTTATATGGAAAATCCATATATAATAATAACCCCTTTAATGTTTGGAATGCTTCACCTGACTTTGATCTTTGAAAGCTGAAAATAAGAACTACAACAAGAATAAGTTTTCATAGAAGCATTTCGTTTACATGTACTCGTTTATTGTTATTATAATTATTGTATTATTATCATAAATATTGGAATAAGTAACAAACTATTCTACTATATATTGAGTATTCAGCTATAATATTCGTTTAAAGCATAATGACTGTAGATATATTACGAGACTTTCAGGTAATTAAGTTTGAGTTTAAAATACCTCAATTCCCATATCCTTGAGAAAGATTCCCATCGGCGTTTGAGAGTTCTTAAAGGCGACGGTTTTATTGACGATCTTGTTCTTGATGTTCCTCATGCGTAACGAGGCGTGGATGAAGGACACTGCAAATGAGCGACGATGAATAATCAAGTAATATAATACGCATTTGTATTGCGTTTTCACCACTTACAGCAGATTGGAATCAGAATGCCTAGCAAGAACACCAACAAAGAGCCTATCAACTTGCTGAGTAAAAAGTATCCTAGTGAGAAGATAACCAATGATATAATCATTGGGTTCTTCCTGAATAAGTTACCACCAAGTTTTGCATCCCTGGACATATAGTAAATTATGAAGAAAGAGGCAAATAATAAGAATGAGCCTGTAACCATTTTTGTTGGATGTATAACTCTAGAAATGTCACAAAATTAATTAGATTAAATTTAATTTATAATTGTTGAAAACTAACGTGAAAATAATTATAATTAAAATTGACATCAAAAAGTAGTTTGATTGATAATAGAGCAAATTATTGGAGACTCTTTTGCCCCATTTTTCCATATCATTAAAATCTGGCATTTGGAACCTAGCCGAGTCCAAAAGGAAGTCATCCAGTGGCCTCAGCGGTGCAATGCTGAGAGCATCTGATTGCATGGTTGTAATAAGTTAATTCTTTAGTCACTTCTAAAAATAAACATATTATTAATCTTATCTTATAAAACTGCATTTACATGTGGCAATAAATCAATACTTAGGTTTAATTACTTGCTTTGTAAATTGATGTGAGTTCATTGATGATCACACCTAATTGTCTTTATTGAGCCTCGCTTGTACTTTTTCGTCACTTATTTAGTGTCACCGTACATCCACCCAGGGCAGTAGTTCTGACCTACAATGATGTTTTGGCAAATCTCTGGATTCTACAGAGGCGCCTCTCGAGTGCTGAACTCAAAGTTCTATCAAAAATAAAGGTTCATCAGTTTTGTGTTTAATCCAAAAGATTACTATAATTTAAGAAATTGACATTGTCAGTAAACATTCCATTCAAATCTATTTAAGTATAATACAGATCATTAAAATATAATTCATGTGTGTTTATATAGATATCTTGTTACTACTGATTTGTTATGACTCACACACTAAAAATAGCCTTTCATTCTATTTAAGTTTAAAACAATTTTGTATTTTTGTTTAATGGAAACTTGAAGTATTTATAATAATATGCATTGAAAATAATTTTAGAAGAATATCTTAATATTTTTTTAAAATTCTGAAGCTTAAATGTTAATACTCAAGAGGCGCCACTATTGAGTATCCAAAATCCGCCATATTAAAGACTATATTTCTTCATCATAAAGTACACATTTGAACTAATAATATAGAAAACATTAACATTAAATATTTGAATTAACAACAATACTGAGGAGAAATAAAGTAATGTATATGTATCCATAAGAACTATTTATTGGAATATACAATTAGAACTACCAAATGTCATAACAGTTGTATCTAATGTTATGATGTGTTGCTGCTACTAATTATCAAAATGCAACCCCAATATGAAGTGCCTTTAATTCCTCAAAATCTCAGAGGAGAGGAAAACATAATCCAAACTGCGGAGGCTATAAATTATTTAAGTGATGTCACCACAGATATCTTTAATCGTGTCCAAGAGAGGATTGAATTATACAAGAAGAGAATAGATGATATCACTACCAGAATAAATACATCAAGTGCTAAATTGGATAGGTTAACTGGTGCTAAGAAAGCTACCCAGGTTTTCTCCAGCAGCAAGTATCCAGCTGCAGATATTAACACCACATATAAGTCAATATTTAGCTCTGGTAAGCCTTTGCCTATAAAGAAATTTGCTCATCAATATAAGAATCTTCAAATCAAAGATGAACCTCATGATACCTTGCAATTATATCATGTTAAGGTGCAAGATAGTAATAATAAAGAGATATTAGTTGGTTTGGGACAAGCTCCTAAGGATATAGATGCTGTGAATGATATGCTTTTATATAATACTGGCAAAAACTTGTATAGTAATTATGTACATTCTGATAGTCTTATTATGAATAAGTCATACAAAGAAGAGGATATTAAGGATGTTTCTGATATTGGCGCTGCACCACAATCTATAGCTGACAAGAAGAGCATTCACAAACCTATTGGAGAAACGTTCTTCTACTCACCAGATTTAGGAAATGTTCCAACGATAAATGTTCCTTTGGATCTTCCGGATTTACCGGGTATAGCAGATGATCTTCGATACGAAACAGAATCTGATCCTAGCATAGCTCCGTCGATAGCGACTACTCCCAATGTACCAGATTTGCCAGCGATAATCCATGAGGACATTGTTTTACCGAAAATTGAAGAAAACGTATTAGAACAGCTTATTGAGGAACCGAAACAGATTGAATTGCCGCCTGTAGTAACTTCGGAAGTGATCGAACCACCAAAAGTTGTTGAGAAAGTGGATCCACCTACAGAAACTGTGAAGAAACCAGTTCCTGTCTCAGATGCCAGAGCTAGTTTGATGGAAGCTATCAGACAGGCAGGAGGAACCAAGAAGTTGCGGCAATCTGTGGATATTGAAAAAACGACTAAACCAGCCACACCAGTATAGTATACTCATCCAAATTGTATATCAGGAACTTATATTTGTGTATTTTGTTTTAGTCTGGAGGCGACTTGATGGCTGATCTTCATGCAAAGTTGTCAATGAGGAGAAAAGGTATCTCTGGTAATAAACCTGCTGAAGATTTGGGTCCATCTTCAGTGTTAAACAAACTTTCTGCTATGATTCCTCCGCCTCTTGTTAATGACGATTCAACCAATCGTAATTCCGATGATGAATGGGAAGACTGAGCATATTTGGTATATGTTACATTTGAATAATTGAAGTCATATATAAAAATCTAATTGTTTATATTTCAAAATTATAATATCTATTAAAACAATATTACTAAAGAAGAAAATTCAATTAATATCCTCATCTTTTGGAAGTTCGTCATGTAATTTCTTTAATAACAAGTATAATTTCAGGGAGACCTGCAAGTATTAATTAATAACATAGTTTGATAAATGAAAAAGAAAAATCTTACATAAGAATCTATAGCAGCATACTTCTGCTGGACTTCAGTCAGTGGAATTATATGCCATTTACTATTCCTCACAGCCTTGTTCTTATCAAGTCTCAATTCAAGCTAAAAAATATAGGATTTTATTTGGTGAGGACTGATCAAGCTTACTATTTAAAATAATTACAAAGTGTTCAACTAATTTCTGCAGACTCCACCTTCCACTTATGCTATAAATATTTCTAGCAAAAGTTCCAAGATCAGTAACATTATCATAATTCAAATCTAGATTAAAATCTCTTTTTAATTTTGATACATCACTAAAACAAAGATATTCTGAATGTTGTTAAGTATTATTTGAATATCTTACTTCTTAATGTTGTTTCCTACCAAACGGATTTTTGGATGCTTCAGGAATTCAACAAGACTCTGGGGTAGCTTGGTAATTTTACTCACATGGAATATATATGTTATATCTAAATTGGGACTAATTTGGATAACCGCTGTTTTACCAGGACCAGCAGTGAAATTGAATGGCCATTCCAAATCAAAACCTACTGGAAGTTCTTCAATGCAAGACTTTGCTCCATCACTGCAGAGAAAAGAATAATAATAATATTGGTATAATAAAAATAGGCAAACAGCGAACTTACAGCAATTTCTCAGAAATTTCAGCGCAATCAATGAAAGTTGTGTAGTATTTAATAATGCCATCGAATTTTACAAAGGGTGCAGTTTCAAGCGCTTTTCGTTTATTCCTTCTTAAAGCCTAAGAAAAATACGTTTTTGGCGGGAAAACAACTTTTATTGATTATTACATACCACTTCTTTACTCTCTATATTTTTTTCACTTAAGGGAACTTGCGATCTTGTCCTCATCCTTGTACTTTCCATCTTCGATATTATTTGGATTATGATGTTTCTGGTAAATACTTTTAATAAAATGTGCCGGGTTTTTATATAATTTTCATATGCAATGTTGCCACGTTTTACAAACTACTGTTCATGGTGGTTCATACTGATTGCCTATCTTTATATATTAACCTATTTGCCTATCTTTATATATTAACCTACTTGCCTATCTGGCTCGTAATTTTAATTAAAAAAAAAAAAAAATATATATATTAAATTAAATTAAAGAATTTTACCTTATAAATAATTTTATAAATAACATAATTCTTTGGTGACATTTGCAATATTTAAAAGTAGCTATAACAAATTGAAAAAGTTTGCAACTGACATGCCATTTAGTAAACTCCACGTCTACCAACTGCAAAATCAACATAACCATAGTTCATAATATAATAACTATGTTCAGTTCTTGTTTAGTCTCAGTATTTTGCAAAATCAACAAACATTGGTGAAGAGTATTTCATGACATCACAGTTTTTTGTTCAAGATTACTGGATGTAGTCAGATACAAATAAGTGTTTTTTTTTAGTTTATTCTGTATATTTTATCAGCTGCGATGTACAGGGGACCAGATAATGTTGATTCCGCTACGGAATTGGAGTCTCAATTTATATTAAGGTTACCATTGGTAAATAAATTATAAATAATGTAGGTATAACTGCTTAACTTTAACTTTACTTTTTAGGAGCCAGCACGAGTTCTTCGAGAAGCTATCAGAAGTAACAGTACCTTAAAAGATAGAATCTCTTTAAAAATTGACAATGACCTTCGACATGGAGAAGTGAGAGTTGACAATTGGCTCATGATAGCCAAGGTAGTCGATTTGCCAACTATAGTTGAATCACTGAAAACGATAGATAGTAAAGGTTTTTATAAAACTGCAGATATCTGTCAGATGTTGTTATGTCGTCATGAGGATGATCAAGTGACTGATGATGATTCACCACAAAAGACTAAAAAGAAGGATTCATTAAAGGTAGAGAAGAAATATCTATGGCCACATGGTATTACACCACCAACAAAGAATGTTAGGAGGAGAAGATTCAGGAAAACATTAAAGAAGAAATATGTTGAAGCACCAGAAATAGAAAAAGAAGTTAAAAGACTTCTCAGAATAGATAATGATGCTGTAAGTATTATAAGGGTTTAGTTTGATGCAAAATTTTAAATATTCAATTTAGGTGAGTGTGAAATGGGAAGTCATAAATGAAGATGATGACAATAAAGTCAATAAAGGAACAGTGATTAAGAAGGAACCAATTGATGCAAACCCCAATGTTGCTGAGCATGATATATTTGGAGGTGCTGTTAGTGATTCTGAGGAAGAGGATGCCACTTTGCATGTATTGGAATTGGATGAGACAAGTCAAAATTCTGCTGAAGACAGTCATTTAACAGATTCAAACTCTGTTATGGTATTATTTTTATAGGTTATTTATTGTCATAGAGATTTATAATGTTTTCAATGTTTCAGAACAACACTGAGTCAAAAATATTGACTGAATTTTCAACAGATATGTTTAACTCAATGGATATATCACCCCTACAGGACTTGGATTATTACCAGCCACAGTCATCTAGTGTCTGTTATTCCAGTATGAATTTGTCCAGAGGTAAATATATATCAACCATTGTTTGAATTGTTACTAATATGTATTTTATATTTTATAGCAAGTATTGAAACGAGATTGGAGGAGGTACAGGGAGAGATTGCGACAATCAAAAATAGACTGGCACAGCATGAGTCGGAAATTGAGAATATCGAAAACCATTCGCTCAGGCAAAGATTCCAAGAGATATCAAGTCGTCTATACCAAGATCAATCTGACAAGGAGCGAGAACAAATCGAACTCAACGAGCTTTTAAAGCAGTTCCTATAACACATTCATAATATTATTAATTAATTTGAGCATCTTGTTTAATTTTATCACGTGTTTTCTTATATTTATATTTTTCATTGTTTTCCATTCTACATATTTCGAACTGCTTTCTCACGTTCGTACATCGAAAGGAAACCTATGTAAGTTCGATGTTTAGAATTATTAATTTTATTTTTACAATTTGAAGTGAATTCTATTCTATATAGCAAGTGATCACAGTTTTAAATCTATTAAAAAATATTTTTTTTATTATACATATATTAATTGTGTCAAGAGATAGGTACATAGACAGAGCTGGTTACTTTGTTCATAAATAATTAATCTAAAAAATAGTTATTAAAGGAGTAGATTTTTTAACAATAATAATAGTTCTTTTATTTCTTTTTTTATTGGATAGATGACTGCATATGCCTTTCTGGGTCAATGGTTTGCATTCAATGCAAATGCAGTAAAAACAGAGGATGCATAAGACCTTCATAAATACAATCATAAATTGCGAGTTTTCTCTAGATAATTGATTGCAAAATCCATTTGAGAATTAATAGTTCTTAATTTCTTTTATTTTGCAGGCTTCAACTAAGCGTATTGATTTTCAACAGATGTTGATTATCGCTGTCGAAAGAGTTGCAGCCTCGTTACATAATGTTATTAATTGCCAGTGATTGGCTAGACCAGATGGTATCTTTTACATTGCTTGAAATCGACTATTAATTTTCCTTCACTTTTCCGATTTAGCTTAATCACAAAATTCGCCAATATTCGAAGAAATGTTGTATTATGAAACAGTTGCTAAAGACGATGTTCTTTGAGCATCTTCCCACTCAGAGGTTGCATTCGTTGAGTGTATAATTTACGCATTGATTACATTCTGCGTGGTCGACTGGCCGTCTGGTAAAGGGCCTTGAAGCATTCGCTACAAAATGCATCTTCGGATGACTAACTATAAATACTATGTGCAAATTTAAATAATGCGCGTGACCGACATTTTGAGGATAAGATTACATTTGATAAAGCTCTTGTCAACGAGGAAAAACATTCATAATAGATATGTGAAAGTGTTCTATTCGGAAGTGAATAGTGGTTAAAAAGCTATGATTCGTGGGTTTATGGAAGAGTATAGGGAAGACACTGTGCGACATAGGTTTCCCAAGAATCGACGACCAAATGTCGCCTATAGTTCGACACCTATTTTACCACAAAATTCGCCCACCTTACGACAGCGATTTGTCCAATTCACAAGGAGTTTCATTAAAAAAGATTGCAAAAACAACAAAAACAAAATAGATTAACTTAAGGCAATAAATCAAAGTAATAAAGAAAACAACAATTTGTTTTAAAAAATACAAATGTGATGTATGCTAATTACTTGAGGAATCTTGATAAATCAAAGATAATATACATAAGGACAAATGAAAATTAACATCTTTCCAACAACAATTAGTTTAGTAATAATATATAAAATTTATGTAAGTAGATTGTATTATACGATTATTAAATTTTATAAATTTTGGCCTATTTTTCTTGTAAAATTTTGGATAAGATAAATTAGTTTTAAAATATAAGAAATAAAATATCGTGAAAAATAATAATGAAATTTAGCAATATTATAAGTAATTTATATCTAGATAGGATTTTGCAGCAATTTTGGATCAAGTGGCGCGCTTACTGCACCATTTAAATTTTGCATAGAACCTTATCAAAAATAATATATTGTTTCGCTGCGAAATGTTATAAAGTAATTAAAATTCGGTAAGTTATAGGTACTAGTTGCAGAGGTATTTATTGATAAATCTTTATTTTCAGTAGGATCACGCCTCGCATAGGATTCCACGATTGGTGTTTGTTCATTATACTTTTGTTAAAGCTGTTTTAAATATGGTAATGTTGATTTTTGTTCTTCACATCCCAAAAAATAATATTGCGGGAATGCGCGCTACGATTACCTGATCAAATAATTGTTAAATCAATTGTTAGTTCGTAATTTCGAAATTCTCAGTGTCGTTACTCTCAGATATAAAGTAATTTACGTTAAAACTGTTAATTCGTATTATAGTTTATTTCACGTTAATAATTAAATAATAGTATTTAGCTGGTTGAGTGGGCATAAATATGTATAGTTGAAAATGAAATGTTTAACAATAATTTATTTTTTGATGTTTCTTACGAATGCTGCCTATTGGATTTGCACATTCCATTGCACGGATATTTAATGAAGGTGTGCATTACACGCTACACTCTATTTTTCGATATCTTGGTTGTGAAATATTGATTTTTTCGAAGTCTTATATTATTCAATGGTTGTGTGATGGATAATCAGATAGATTTAGGATTAGTGATGAATACAATGAAATTTGTGTCTTATGCACTCGTAGATCTAATATATTTTTGTTTTATTAATTACTTCGTAGTAAATTATGATATATTATGAATTTATTTCTGTATAATCTAACCAGAAAAATTGTAAAATAAATAAATAAGAAATTGATTTGTTTACTTTTATTATACCTCCAGGAAACGAAACGAAAACAAGACTTGGATAGAAACCAAACATGGAATGTTTATTTTATTTTTGTAAACAAGCACAATGCGTTTTGATGAAGCAGCGTGAATCATGTATTTCAATTGAACAGCATATCAATTTACATTTAAAGCCAAATATGTCAACTGTTGGTGCAATGCTAGTGCAACAAGCAAACATTGTTTTTGTATGGAAGAACACACCAGGTCTGTGAGTCACGTTCGTGTTAAGTAGAATAAACAATATATCACTAAATATGGTTTAAGCGTTTACCCTTGTCGGAGCTTTCAGCGCGATTTTCATTTAAAGTTAGTGACCGTATGACTAACAGAAACAGGCGTGCCCTTCCACGGTTCGGCCATCTGAAGTTGTATTTTTTTTATTTGGTCCGCACATAAAACTGTCTTATCGATCCTCCTTCATGTTTTATTCGTGGACAAACAGTTACAAACGGAGCAGAAATGAAGATAAAAATATATAGGATATAGGCGTGACTATTATACAAGATAGGAACAAAAAAGGCACGTTATTTGCAAGAACCGACTTGTACTTTTTACGAAAGTTGTTTAATTTTTATAAAGGCGCATTATTACAAATAGTAAGAAATAATCACAATTGAGTAAAATATATATATATAAATTTTTTATATATGTATATATACGCATACATATAAATATATAGATAATATAAATGGGGACAAGAAAAATACAGCATTTGACGAAACGAGCGATTTTTTTTGTTTTGTTTTCAAGCTGGTGACTCTTCACCAAAAGCCGGAGGAGTAACCACCCGGTGGCACGCGGGTTCTCTGCGTCTTTTTCAGATTCATTTCGTTATTCTCCAACTTTTCATCGTTGCCTTCCTTGGGTGCTGCAACCTCCTTGATATCCAATGGTACATCATTGATCGCCACAGGAACATCGTTGACCGGTACTTCATCCTTGACGACCGGCTCCGCTGTCGCCTCAATCTTATTCACTACATTGTTACCATCGTTAACCGTCTCCAGTTCTTCCTTCATAGTTACAGTCTCTGGTTTAATTTCAGTCTTAATATCTTGATGCATAAAGCAGTCCTTGATCTCTGAAGTGTTTTGATGCTTGATCTGCTTCGGCCTCTCATTCTCGAATTGGCCAAAGATTTGCGAGTATCCGCCGCCCGGAGGTTTTAAAACCCGGCTCGAATTGCGCCCATCCAATATTCCCACATTGATGTTGGTAGATGACATTCTCGACATTTAAAGTAGCAACGGGTGTGAAAAGATTATTTACTGTTGACTGCACAACGCACGAAGAGCAGGTAGAAAAGAGAGAAACAAAACTAAATGTATGAAATTCGTTGAAAAGTTCTTACCGGTTCGCACTTACCTTGCTTGCTCGCACTGAGGTTCAATGTGACTATGAATCGTCGTCGGCGAATGAATTAAACAACGCCGCACCTAGCTAGTCATTGGTTCGCACGCACGACCCTGCCTTTATCCTATTGGACCATTCATAATTTAACCGTTCTGAACATCGTGCAAACCGGCAGATCCTCTTTGGCAACCACGCCAACGTTGCTTCTAGAGAAAATACATCTTTTTTATATAATTCTTACGTCCCTATTACTAACCCCCTCTCAATTGAGGCTTTTCGACCCTTCGGTTTCGGTGGATTTTTTTTTATTTTAGCTTCCGGTAACATCCGAACCTTTATGTTGTATTTAAGAAAATATTCGTATTATGTACTATGCAGCTGTCGCATTGGCGTTCCTCGAAAGCAATTTACCATACCACAAATATTTAGTTCGTAAAATAACCATTGATGATTAATCTAGACATAATCAAACTTTGATCCACTGTACTAAGCTTTCCATATGCATATCTGTAGATACGCGCGTGGAATATGAACTTTTAAATGCTATAAAAGGCTGATAATCCATCTCTATTCTATGAGTTACTCATCCTTGTAACGTTTTTTTTAAACAAAATACACCATGATTGTTCATATCCACTTGAATGTTGTTAATAAAGTAACGTTATTTTTATTATTTACATTATTCATAAAAGTTGACAACGACAGAAATGATTATTTTCTGATTTGGAAAATTTGTGTTTTGAATACATGATTATTTGTTTATTCGATTCATATCTGCATCTATTATTTGTTGTTAATAATATATTAATCAAACTCATATTATTTCCAACGAATTCATAGCATGTTTCTTGAAAAATAGAATTGATAAATAATATGGTTTACTCGATTAAATTAAAAATTTCTTAATAAATTGTAAGAATAATCAGTTAGTTTATCAAATTTACAATTTTATCA
Organism: Nicrophorus investigator; assembly: GCA_963457615.1. Lineage (NCBI taxonomy): Eukaryota > Metazoa > Arthropoda > Insecta > Coleoptera > Silphidae > Nicrophorus > Nicrophorus investigator. The sequence goes on from OY735146.1 coordinate 10,836,227, forward strand.
AATTAAAATTAACAATATAAAAAAGGATGTGTGGAAATATCACGATATATTGTATGATTTGTAGAATCTTTGCACATACACGTATTTAATAACCGTGCGCTTTTTCAATTTGCAATATTCACATCAAAAAAAGTGAAAGCGATCATGAACTCACGTTGATTGTTTATTAGAAAATATTCTTTAGAAAGTAGTAATTCGTGTAAAATTTAGTTTCATGCTTCGAACGTTCATTCGCTTCAAACGGTAGCATTAAATGCAACTGCAGTGAAACCAATTTATTTCCTGCTTCATTTGCTTTTGTCACAGTTTACATTTGAAATGCATTCATATCAACACTCAGATATAAAGCTAAAAGTATGATGACACATTTTCCTAAAAGAATGCTGAATTTAAAAATGGACGTTGCGAAACAGAACAACTGTTTTTCGGGGTCGAGAGTAGAAAATAAGCAGAATAAATGTTTTCTTTGTATAAACTACAGACCTTTAACAGAAAATTGTTGTTGGTAATTTATTTGTTTTTTAAAACCTAGTGTAAAATTTACCACTATAAATCATGTTGGACCACTATGAATCATATTGGAATCGATATAATACTCTTACAATTCAACGATAATAATATTATCTGTATCGTGTGTATAATGCACTCCGTTGGACGCAATTCAATTTACTAAATACCCTATCAATATTATACCTATAAATTCGTAATTAGCATTCGATAATTTGATTAATGGTGGTTTTAGAGCCGTCAAACGGAAAATGCTACCTGCACATTAATCAAGTTACACTCTACCGACTTTAGAACTATAAAAACAAAGAGCTGACAAAAAATAATCGATTTTTTTAATATTTTTGTAATTAAGGATAATATATGTGCACACATAAATGCAAAGAGCGAGATCCTATTTATAAGAAGGTAATTGAATATTTAAATAAATCCGGCACAAAGCTTCGGTTGTTTGCATTGTACGCTCCGGGTCTTTGATCCCCGATGCGAGTTTTGACTGCTCGTCAACGAGCAACTAAAAGTATGCGACGGAACGAATCGCTATGGAATTGTATCAATAAATAACTGCATACGACTAGCAAATCGTGTGTAGTACAGTAGGCGGCGAACTGGAAAAGCGAAATACAGAGGAAAATGCGGATGGATGTAAGTCTGCTGCCATTCCTTATCCGCCCATTCAAGTGAATACATATTTTCCTCTTTATGGCTGCTACTCCAATTGTATGTATCTGACATTTCATCTTTGCTCTCCTTTTCCTTTTTCCTTGAAACTCGCATGCTTTTAAAGGCCGACTGTGAGGAAATCAGGTGTTTCTTACACCATGTAATTGATTCAAAGCTTACAACTGTCTAGACAGTGGAAAAGTGCTTATATAATAGGTAAACGCAAAGAAAATGAGTATGTAAAAAGTGGTTTAAGATTAGCGCTGCCTATATGAAAGGTGGAAAATAATCCACTTTGAATATGGCCAGGAAAATTCTGTCTGCATAATCCAATTTCGTATACTGAAAATACAATTATTTCAATGCTGCGAAATAAATTGATTTCGAGCATTCGGGCGCTTTTGAAGTGGCAGTGGCTTAAGTGCCTTTGAAGTCAGATTGACGTTCTGTGCGACCAATATTATAAAGGCAATTCCATTATGAAAAGTAAAGAGCAAATCTACCTTTGTTTTACACAATTGAAATAGAAGTTCGACAAAATCAACAAAAATATAATGATTTTATTAAATAAATATTCAGATAGATTTACGTGCGTAAGAAAAGCCAGACAAATTTAATTTGTAAACGGTAGGTAAGCATTAATCTAATTACTCCATAAAATGCTATACGTCCATGAATTAGCAGCAAACAGTTTAGTGGAATAGTTTCAATCGGGACAGGACAATTTTTATGGGAGTACTGACAGTATTGGATACTTATCCTTTAGAAAATAAACATACAAATACACTTTAGTTAAGTGGTTGAATTTCTTGATATTCATTCTGCTATTACATTGAATAATCTAGTTTTCGAAGGTACTATGTATTTTTACGTAAATTTTGTTAATTAAAATTTTCTGAAAAATATGGTACATATTTTTTCGTGCAATTTCTTTTTATCTCATATGTATGCGATCTTGAGCTGGTTATAATCAAGAGCAACGCCATTCCGCTGCTGGCATCCATTCAAGGCCACATGCATATATGATGCTTTAATTCTACCACCATTAAGTACTTGCAATGTATTTTATTTAAAAGTTCGAACATGCTGCTTTTCATAAACTAAAAATATATACTATCTAATTGGGGTTATTGATCTATACTGTGTTGAAGGAATTACTGTATTGTTATATTTAAATATTCTGGCAGATTCTAGTGAATCTGATGCCAAAAAGGAACGACCCATATTCTACTCATATCAACTATTTATCTGAAATATAAGTGTCTTATGTTTTGTTATAACAGTGGAAATACGATATATGTTTTGCTAGAAACTAAGAAGGACGAATAAATTTCCATAATCTGGTATTGATTTTATCCCGATGCAAATCGGGAGCGCGTCAATAATCGTGGGCGTATCGCAGCTGAGCATGATCTGTTTATTATTTCTGAAGATGTACGTCCGTGAGGTCCTTACAATATTAGCATCATCTTTCGCTAATGGAATCTTCGTAGGATTTTCTACTCGCCACCTCGGATCAATACGCGGTGCGTCGCAATGCGTGAATCGAATACAAAGCCAAGACTGTGGAGGGTGGTGGAGTCGGAATAGGAATCGAGCGATTGATTTTACGATGGTGCCGTCTGGCCCATATCAATTTAACAATAATTAAATATGTGTCAGGATATAGAAACAACTTTTGAGCTGATTTTTGGTGGGTTCAGATGCGTATAGCATCGTTGCCAAGCCTCGTAATATTTGGAGAAAATCCAATGCGTGGGTGGCCCACTTTGAGCTAATTGATACGAGGATTCAACCAACTAAAACCTCGTCGAACACCTGGGTTTGGAGAACTTCATAGGTGGCACGCAATCGTCAGCATCTTCAAGTAGCAATTGCTTTAGAAAAAGAAATGTGCTGTAGAAACATAGGCATTTCTTGCTTTTTGTATGATGGTGGATCTATGAGTATTGATTAGGACTGATGTGCGGGGTGGCGCCAGGGGTGGTCCCGTCGTCGTCGTCGCTTCGCGTTCTCTCTCGCTTTTTTCCCCGTTTCGGGCTGGGCCAAGTCGAGCGCCACTCGGCGGCTCGAGATGGGGTCAGGATGGTGTGGGGTGGCGAATTTTAGGGGGTGTTTTCCCCCATTTGGCAACACGGAGCATCGAGCGGCGCACAAAACCTATTTCCACATCGTGTGTCCTTGGCGCTTGGCGCACGGTGAGAGAGAGCACACGGTCGTTTTTAGAAGTTGCAGTGAACGCAGTGAACGTCGTCGCCTTTGGTCTGCTATACATTATATATACCAGTATCCACCAAGAGCGAATTCGTTGAAGTGCCGTGCAATATGTTGGCCCAATAGAATAAGCACCTAGATTGAGCAAACCGCATCTCCGAAGAGACAGTCTGCACCAAATCCCATCCAGCTCGTCCACATTATCCCTTAAAAACCTAAAAACACAAGAAAATGTTCTCGGGACTAACGAATCAGGTCAGTTCTTGGATGGGCTCTGCCAAAGGAGAGCAGGAGGAGAAGGTACCCACGCCAACGGAAAACATCGCCCCCGTTGAAGCCGAATTCGAGAAAAAGGAGACATACAGGTAAATGTGCAGATCAGAACACACCGTGGAGTGAAAAATCCATACATCTCATTCATTAAAAATCAATTTCAAGGTTGCTATTGTCAAAATTTACAACGTTTTAGTGTGTTGGGTTGCATAACTGCATTCTTATACATACGCAACAACACGCCCCCGCAGATCAGAAATTACTTCAAGCAGAATTCGAATAATTTGCAGAATTCAGATGAATATGCAAAAAAAAAGCCCAAAATAACATGGAAAAGTCATAACTGTCTCTAGTATGGACGAATTCACCATTGATCGATATGGCTCTGACGCATTCACCCATTTCCATTCCATGTCTTTCCATTAAGCAAATCACTTCGGATCCTCAATATCCAATGAGTCCCAACGGGATTCCTTCTGTTTATCTACACCGGTAGTAAGGGTTATTGAACCTCTCTTAATTTACTATCGGTCGTATTTGCATTGCACTTTAAAAAATGAAATAAAGTATGAAAGGTATATTACCTGTCTTGGAGTCTCGGTAGCTTTACAAATGACCGCTGGGAATTGCTCGTTGTTTCTTGCATTCTTTGTACCGCTTGTAACGATTGCATTAGGAAATCGGGAAACGATTTCCGAACGTTTGTCTCGCATATGCATATTTCGTCCGAATTACTTACCTACCACTGTAGGCGAAGTGTCTCGATCGGGTCCAGCAATTGGGTTAATTGACAGTACGCCTGCGTTTTCGGATTGAAATTTCTGTATCGATTTAAATCCACCATCCCCCTCGTTGCGAATGAATCCTTAGGATTGATTAAAATTCCGTCCTATTTCCAGGATGGTCCTCTCAGGTCACCACCGAATAATCGGGCGCGCATTACAGATACCACCGCGGGGGGCGGGCAAGAATCGATTACGTAATCTCGAAGCAAACGCGTTCACGTCAATACTCTAGAAGGAAAAATAATATTTCAACAAATTATATTTGAAGTCTTCAATATTTAACACTTTTGGGTAATAATTAAACGAATATTAATATATATATATTTATATTGGTATTTGAAAAACTTTATAGACGAATCGTAATTTTATTACTGGGGATCAGATGCATGCAGGGCTTAATATATTGCGAGGTCGGAGGTTCGTTAAACTCGTAGCCCAGATTGTAGGGACTGTTTGTGTGTGTACTATTTTGTCGGAAACCAAAAGGGGTCCATTACCAATACATGATTCGCTGATCACGGACTCGTTTTATCGGAAAACAAGGCACTTGCAAATGCGGTGCATTATTCAACGTGTACCCAATACAATGCAGGAATCAGACGAACAAAAAATAAATAGAAACTCAAGGGAAATGCGAATAGGAAATACAAACAGTAGTTTTCATCAATCCAATTACACTTTATCGTGGATAATGATTGAGCTGAAAGGCGGCTGAAATATTCACGGGGGCCGCTGAAAACTTGACGGTGCAGAGCTAATTTGACCCACACCAATTAATTGAATGTTTCATTTCGCCTTTTCCATTCCCGTACTTCATTAAGCCATTGTTTGCTCATTGAAGTTCACTGACCTTATGACCCAACAATCTCTATATTTTATCATTTCACTGATTCACCCACACCACGCTTCTACATTATTTGCGTCTTTATACTCATCGCATTCCTTCCTTCATTTTGTATGTACGAGTCGACAAAGTTCAAATCATTTGAATCAGGTACGGAATACTTAATTATATTTATCTAAAACCATAATCTTTAGTCGTCAGTAATTGAATACAATTTTTTTATAAAAAAAACTTAATTGAAGGTGAGTATTTCCACTTGTAAATTTTGATTAGTACTGATTTTAATATAGATCTAAATTTATCGTCAAGGATTCTACATACTACGCAGTACCAGCAAGTCACTTTGTTAAAGTAAATCAAAATTATTTATATGGTTATATAACTGCAATACGTCATATGTATATGTGACTTAAGACATAATTATTTGTTAATTATTACATCCTAATCAATAATGCAATTTCAGTATCTCTATGAACACTAATAATAATTATTGCTTCTGACAGATTTATGTTTTATATCATGCAATTTTAATAATACGCGTAAAAATTTATGTAATTACGTATTCAACTTATCATAAAGTTCACAAGCTTGCCAAGTACTGTGTAATATGTAGTCGTTTTTACTTGGATATATGCAAGTGCAGCACCAATTTGTTTGATAATGTTTTAATCTAATCTCATAAATTGGTAAACATTTAAACGGTTTGTATCTAATAATAATAGTTCATTGATCCTTAAAGTATCGTACTGATAGCATTCTCAGCATTGATACCGATCCACGTGAACATTGACATAGAGCTTAGACTTAAAGTAGTTTACAATATTACCAATCATGTAAATTTCTAATAATTTGAATAATACTCTCTCAGCAATGATAGTGTATTCAATTAAATGCAATGATATATTCACTCAGCCCTTTCAATTATCTAATGGATATTTTACTACCTTGTTTATAGTGTATTTATTGCTTCAGTATCTCGCGTAACGTTATAGTCTACGTTTTATGTCAACGTCGTTTAGTGTTAAATCTATATATATATATATGTTGGTCCCCGAATGATTATGATTGAGACGGAGGCCACCGCAGTTCGTCTTGATACTCGAATAAGGATGTTCTCAAAGGCTTAGTTAATATATACCTAGAGGTAATAGTTAATCTCAATGCAAGTATAATCAGTTGCAGTATATACTGTGTACATGTTAACTAAATCATGTGAGATATTCCTATCTTCTGGAATACATCCGGTAAGTACCATTCATTTTGCAGCAAACACTTCACATATAATTTGCATGCAACATATCCTACACCTGAATTTTATATTATTATTGTATTAATAATTACAACAAAAAAATGAAAATGACAATGATATGCATTTGCAAATTGCTTATTTATTTTAATGTTTTATTTTTTCGAAGTCGGTTTGAAGTAGTAATGAAAATTGTAGGAAGCGGCGGTGTATATACAATCTTTAATTTGTGAAAAGCATTCGAGCAATTTTCGCCCGACGAATTCCTCGAGCGGAAAACGAAAAATAAGAATGAAAATAATAAGAAAGCAGAGTAAATAAAATGAAGCAAAGGTAGAGGAGGACTGCTTCCCGGGTCAGGAATTTGTTTAATGAGCAAAGAAAACGAAAAAGGAAGCGGCTCTGCAGCACAACGTTCTTTTTATTTATTCTCCTTTTTCCTCTTCTTTTCATTCAGGAAAATTCGATGTCTTGAGTGTCGTTTTGCTTCGTTACTTAATTTAGATTTTGTGTCGGGTTTCTGACCGGGGTTCGTTTTAGTGGATGTATTAATGGGGATGATGAGATGAAATGAAAAACAATTTATAGCTGCAGGATACGGCCCCCGCGGTCGCTAACCGCCGGCTACGTAATTAGTTCATCCCACAGGATTACGCAGCGGGGCACTTTTTGCGCTAGTATTTTCAAATGAATTACTGCGAGTATTTTCATCAATTCTATTGCATACAAGCTCCATTGTACTCGATTATCCCTTTAACCGTTCATACTCCGTGTAAGATGCTTTGTAATCACCGCAACATATTTCCTCCCTTACGCTTACAACACTAATTGGTTTACTCGAACCTGGCGCATCCACCCATTATTTGTACTCTTGTAATAAACAATATCTTTATAATTAACACAAAACAATTACTTATTTGTTTAAAGCCTATTGATTAAAGTCTATTTCTATTTTATAATATTTCTGATTATAAAGAATAAATTACAAAATATATAAGATTTAAAAAAATATAAATTATGAGTAAAAAAAAATATAATATAATGATGATAAATGTTTCATACAATTATTTTCAGTTAATTACAATTATATGTTATATTATGTTGCAATGGATAATTTTATTTTACTGAAAATTTAATTTCCCGGAAACATTGATTGAAATTTCGTCGAAAAATATAGAGAACGTTGATAATGTTTTTGGAAATAATCTATCATGTAACTCATTTAAAATAAAGTAAATAAGTTTACTGTAAAATGAATTACTTTAATTGAAATACACGTATCTTTCTTAAAAAATAATTGTTTTCTTTGAAATATTCGAAACGTTTCAAACATAAAGTATAAATAAGCAGTTTGCTTCATATTAGAGATGCATTTTTGTGAAATAACAAGGCACACTTAATAAAGGAAATACGTATCCATGCAAAGAATTACGGAAAAGTTTATTTCTAAAGAGACATGTAGTAAAGTATTTCCATAAATATAGGGAGGAAAACGGAAACCGGTGTAATTTCATGCCATTTCTTAGATACGTAAAATTTCTTATTCAGTCACCCGATAATTTTGGTATTATATAAATATTAAAATTTATGAATGCTATAAAATGCTTAGTTTTTAATATTTAAGTAAATCGCACAGTACAATAGTACCCGGCGGATCCACCATATTATATAAGTCTGAATTTTTTTAATTAAATTGAAGTTATATATATATATTTACATATGTTCTTGATTTAATTAAATTGATTGGAAAAGAATCGCGTTTCGTATTTCTGTAGATGTCGTATATAATATATACATACGATTGCAAGCGCATGAAATATATAATGTATACATAGGATGTAGGTAGGTAATTACTTGTCTGTGCGCATGGAATTTGGAAATTGTTGATGGGCGCCGCGACGCTTAAATACGAGGCAGCGAGACGCGAACGTCGCAGTCCAGGTTGTGCTTCCAGACTCAGAAGTTCTCCAGTCCAGACCAGACCAGATTGCTCTAAACCAGAACAGACCAGATCAAATCTCTACTTTCTGGTAGGTGAAATGATAGAAATATTTTTATTCAGTTCATCATTGTTATTGCTATTATTTATAATAACCACATCATTTAATATTTGATTACATTAATTGGTCTGAATATTAGTTAAATTTAAAATTATGTCTAATTTATTTTTTCTAAATTTCCAAATTATTTCCATGCATGAATTATACTTAATAGTAAAATAATTTAATTTTCTATTGGAAAATATATAATTTGAATTTAAAATTTTTTCAAAGTAATTTTCTAGCATTTTCTTACAAAATTCAATATCAGATTCAGAAAATAAAATTTTAGAATAATTTCCATATATGAAGAAAACGGTACGAATGTTATACAATTTCCATTTCCAATCAAATTTCCTTAAACACTTCAATTGAGAATTCATCAAATTTCTATAAAATTTGTATTTTATTATGTATTTCAGGATTTCATCAAATATTTTAAAATCTGTATTTCTCAAGAAATTAAATATTCAGGTATATTTGTATTAAAAAAAACGGATTTAAAAACTCACATAAAATATAATTTTGCTTTTATCAATTTACAAAAAAAATAATTTAGTATAAACTATTTAGAAATACAATTTAAATATATTTTAAACTGAAATTTAGTAAATTAATTTAACTGCATTTCCATATATCTTCAATAGATACATTAATCTTTGACAAAATTCTAAACAATGTATTTTTCTACAATATTTCAAATACTGAATATATTTTCTTAAACTAAAAAGGTAAGTGATTTTTATTTTGTATATGTAAAAAATTTCATTTGTTCTAACATGTAAAAATCAATACCCATTTAACTATTGTACGTGAAATTAAACACTTTTCAATTGGATTTTCAAAATTACTTTGTAAATTAGTAATTTTCAAATTGGGATACAGAGCGGCTGAATTAGTATTTTTTGTGTAGTTCCCGATTCCCGAGGAAAACTGTTCTTCGCGTCTGCTTTGAGTCCCCAATTAAAATGCAATTTGGAAAAAAGCTGTAATTGAATTGGAAGCGAATTTCGTTCAAAATCAGTCGAAATTAAATTTTCATCAGTTCGTTCGGCAAATTAAATATTGCATAATTAAAATTGCACCGTTGCATATGTGGTAATATGTGTACACTTTTCATCGAAAACGCATTCATTTTCCGGGTTCATTAATTCGGTCAATTTCACGCACGAAAACCCAACCCTACCAATAATATTTCCGGTCTAGAAATAATCAAATAAACTCAATATCCAATTCAATTTATGAAATTTACGATAAAAATATTTTAATTAAAAACAATATAAAAAGATATATTTTCTGTTAAAAATATTTGCTTATATTTTATCTTTCCAATTTTTATGTAAATTTTTATTATGATAATCATGTTGTGTTATTTATGGTGATCTACTATGATTTATAGTGTTCTACTCTTATTTTGATGGTACAATAAAAAATATTTTATGAGGATTTAAAGAATTCTTTAGAAAGGACATCCATTTTGATGTGTCTCTTATAAAGGACAATTTTATGCCGATGTAAGAGGATTTGAAGCTTATTTGAAGTGTCCTTTATAAATCATTACTGTTTTGATGATTTCCTAGAATATAAAATATATTTTATGATTATTTTATTTACCCTTTAAATAAAGAAAAGTATTATCATTTTATATGGTTTGTGGCATAATCAGTACTTGTTTAAATGTTCTTTGGAAATTAAATACACACATTTTTTTTAATATATGTTTTTAACGGATAATGCGATGTTTTTTTTGCGAGTTAATGATGAGAATAATTATTACTCACTGAACGATTTCGCTTATAATTGGATCCAATGAACTGAAAGCGATCGCTTAATAACGTAAGAGAAATAAAGGGAAAGGTTTAAAATTTTGCATATAAAAAAATAGAAATAAAAATGTACCAAGGGGCGAAAATCAAAGTTGAACGCATTTGCATTGATTGACTCGTAGTCGGTCCGGATTCAATTAAATTAGTAGCGAAACAATGGTTAAAAAGGACAACTGTCCTTCCATAGTTTTGAACTCGCCGGCTGCAAATGTAATCCGTTTGATTGTATGCTCGTAATCAATTAGCGAAACATACAGATACTCTCAGACAAATACATTGGGGGTAATGAATTGGATTCAGCACGTAAACAATGTGATTTTGATAATAAATTAATTTGCGGAGTTTCACAGACTTAATCTAATTTCGATGCAGAGCACATCATATTTTTGCTCCCCACTATCCCTCAATTCGAAATAATTGCATGCGGTTCTCTATTTCCGAGGAAGCAGATTTCCCAGGATTCCTAGATATACTACAGCGCACGTATCACGATACTCGTTTTGTTGGTTTTGTTGTTATTTTATTTTGCATATTTTTTATGCTACGCTCCCTTCTGTATTCCTGGAGCAATTCGCGAAATATTTGCGTATCGCATCTATTTCCCGGAAAGCAAATCCGGCGGGACAGAATGGTTATATAATGATAAATCGGATGGATCTTATTCGTGTTGGAAGACGTGTTTCGCATACGCGTTCGGCCAACGACCGAAGCTTCCTCCTCCTTTGGGATTTCTCCGCGGAGCGACTTCAATACTAATTGTTTCTTTTCAATCAGAAGAAGTTTGGACGTTAACTCATGGAAACTTCGGGACTAGCGATATAATTCATTTGGTACATACACCTACTGTTTCGTAGATTTCTCAGCATCGACGCTGTCATTGGTAATTTGGTTCCAGTTACTTCTTTCTCCTTCCACATTATTCTCAGACGAGTTCAACGAAACCCATGAATGGGTAACTAAATCCATACAAAATGCACGAACAAAAGCCCTAATTATTGTTATTGTAATTCCGGCATGCATTCTATATAAGTAGGCATAAGCAGCTTGCACCAACAAAACTAGAAGAAGTCACTCTAATATATGTGTAACGTATTAAGGCCAAAGTAAAAACAATAATGTTTCAATTGTTTTCACTATTTCCATTATTAATCATTTCGATTCACAAAAGTAGACTTTAAAGATCAATAGGATACGTGAAATACTTAATTAATAGTTAGTGAATTTCACTTGATGACATCTAAAATTTCATTATCGACTCGACCGAGTATCAGTTTTCATTGTCAAGCCTCACATTAGCTCCAGGTCAGCAGAAAACGAGTATTTCGTTGAATCGCTCTCCGCTTTTAGCGCTGTCAAGGTTAATTAGTCTGTGCTGCTGCAGCTGTCGAGGTGTAAGCTGGAGACATATTTTATTTATTAGCACGTTCCATATTCCGTTCATCTATTTCTGGACTCGTATTTTAATAATCCAGTGTCTCGAGCATGCAATTGTAGCAAACGTTCTTTTTGTGCAATTGGAAAACAATTATTTTTTACGGACAAACGTGTCCCGTTTCTTACCGCATCGATGCGTCTCGAATTCAAGTTCATCTCTTAATTGGTTCGTTCTGCGAATTCTGCTCACCGGAGTTTCTATTTCAATTCTGCAAACGATCGAAACACAACCTTCGACATTCTCATTAAAAAAAAACCTAGAGCAATTTATTTCCAAGAAAACCGTTGCTATAAAACTTTCAGTAAAACTCGTAAACCAGGAAATAAATGTTTGAATACACTTTTATTGTTTCCCTGAGAACACGTTTATTGCAGGCTTCATATTGCGTTCACATTTTCATATTTATTCAGACATTATTTTTATAAATGCAATGTAGATATAATTTCGATATTTTTTTTATGTTAAAACTTTATTATTGAAACTCAATACTCGTTTTCGCCTAACTTCGGGGCATTATTGTATTACATTTTAATAATTGATTAAATAATTAAAAATTTCAGATAATTGGAAATTCTTCATTTAAATTTGTTAATAATGATTATTATATAAAGAGTTGTCCTTGGTCATAAATCTAAATATTACATAACATATTTACTACGGGATATTCCAAAATGGTATTTTCTCATTATGATATCTAGGTCATGGGTAGTGGCAGTTAAAGTTAGTGCCGATTAAGATCTGTTTTTGCAAGTGCTATAAAATTGCTGCAGAGTAATTTCGAAATCGATATTGAATAGAGAAGACCCAATTCATGATGACATTGTTAGAAGCAATTGCATTAGCGAGTCTGAAAATAATTAATTGACTGGAAAAAATTTGCTTGTTCCTTGGAGCATCTTGCTCGGAGTTTGAACGACCTCCAGCAACAATTGTTGAAAGCCCAGAATTGATGCACAATGCAACCAGTTAAGTGATGCGTAATACGAATGGTAGCAAATGAAATTCTCCGACTAGCGAATGCACACACACAAAGCAGAAATAACAAAAAAAGTATGCAAAGGATAATCCGGATTGATTGGCGGTTGGCGGAAATATTTTCTCCATGAAATTCGTGTCGAAATAAAAACAACTACATTGCGATTCGAAAAGGAAAATAGGGATATAAATAGAGAAAAAGATAGATAAAAAGTAGGATATGGTAAAATTGGAAATTATTCATTAATGGAAAGGAACGAAAATAATAACAGCAGACAACAGAGATGCGTTTGAGGTTTAAAATATTTGCTCGACAGTTACGAGTAATTGAATTCCCCATGTTCGTCCGCAAAATGCAAATGCAATTTTAATAATACAATCGGATTTAATTAAAACGTGTTTGACGTGGAAAATCTAAACCGGCAAATAAATAAATTATTTGATTAATCTGAAACGATAATCCTGCACTCACACGATTTTGATTTCAAATACTTCTAATAACGTTTACATGCAACGCTATGATCATTACTCATTGAAAGTTCTTACATTCAATAGCAAAACGTGTATCTGTAATGGTATCAAATGGTTTGTATCATGATCTTTCTATATGTAAATTTTTTTTTAATAATTTATTTTATTTTATTTATTAGTTATTATTATTCGTATTAAGTAATCATATATATTAATTGCATTAAGGACAATACTAAATTATAATTAACATTTTTTTTTAATTATATTAAATTTCCAAAACATTTATATTTGATATAAATACATTTTTTTATTTATAAAAATTTTAAAGCGAACGTTTGCATATTTACTAGTTTATAATTTTTGTTATTTTTCTACATTTGTTTATAAAATCCATATGTATGTGTTTTTTTCACGATCGGATATTATTTTTCACGGATGAAGAGTTATTTTTTGTTTGTTCTGCATATCAAATATTGCGTGCACAAACCTTCGATTGGATTTATATAGAAAATAAATGCAAATATATTTTATTTTATTTCGAGCGGATGGAATTCTATAACAATCTAACTTTATAATAAGTAAACTTCGTATGGAGTAATTTATTTGTTTCGATATTAGTTTGGTCACTCGGAATTATATTAATATTTGTTATACAAAATATACAACATTCTCTTCTGCAATATAAATTAATATTAATTTGAGCACTGAGAAACTATAATTATATTGCGTTCCCACTGATAATTATATTTGTAGTATAAATTTCATTGTTAAATTTAATGTTAAGAAGATTTAATTTTATTGAATCAAATATACAAATTTTCTCTTCAATTTTTATTTCATTAAAGATTTTGTACTTTTATATAGTTTTTTTTTTAAATAAAGTAATGTGGGGAATATTAAAAACTATTATTGAAATTTCTCAGTGGATCAGATGTAGAAGATAATAATAAAGTTTATGTTGATGAATGAGAGGAATTTCATTTGGTGCAGCGCTGTAATTACGAGATGGTAATTTAAATAATTATTATTTTGATGCGCGCCGTTTGATGTGCGACTGCTTTTCTCTGTCAAACGTCCGTCCAAATGTGGGGCATTGTTTTATGTGAATTAGAATGAAACAAAGGTGAATTATGGAGCCCTGCATTACGCCATAAAATATGCATGTTTTTAATGGATCCGCTGGGATGTTGCATGGTAGGCATACTGAATTGTCAGCAGGACGGACAAGTGATAAAAATAAACCGGACGTCGGCTAGTGGTTTTTTATGGCTGAGTATCAGGACGCCGATTTTTGATATGATAGGTTTAGATTTTTTTTCAATTTTGTGCTCGAAGCTATTGATCCAGGGCTGTTAAACCTATTGACCCTGCCTAATAATTATATACAAATTTGATACTCAGAGCACTTAATTAATGAACCGGGATTATTATATCTCGAATAATAACAGCGATTTACCTTTATTTTTGTTCTCTTCAACAAATCCATTTATTTTTCAGCTTTTCCGTGTAATTTAATAATAAAAAGTCGTATACATTTTTAAATTTATGTCAATATATTTAATCGTATTACGGATGCAGTAAATACAAGTTATTTTCCAAATTGAAGAAAGAGTAACATATTTTTATAAGAGGAAATAGATAAAGTACATATTTATTTTTGTGCTGGTATAATTTTTCCTATATCCGCTTTGTTCATTACTTCCGAATACTTTTGTTGATCATAAAAGTGCTTACATCATATATTTATCTAAAGATATATGTGCGTTTATATATGTAATCGGATTCTGAGTATACCCAATAAATAAAAGCCCTTTCAAGTGAGTTTTAGTTTTATTAAAAATAATCCGCAACGGAAAGGAATAGCTCTTGAAATGCACTTGTGCTGCAGCTTAAAAACGATATAACCCTTTTGAGTGGAGAAGAAGGGACTACTCGTCTTTTGTCCATTGTAGGGATTCTGATTAGATTTGTGCGAACTGAATTTTTTCTCAAGGTCACCGAAAACCGATTGTCCCAAGTGGAGAAAGCTCACGTCTTCACTTAATTTCAGTCTTACAATTTGTCTATTTGAGGAAAATCAAATTAGTATGAAGGTCACCAAAATTAAAATCAAACTGCGGCAATACATCATTTAATATCTACACATCGCAATGGGAATAATGAATTTGAAATGAATACAATAGAATCCCCATACATTTACGTCCATGAATTTCACTCGGTGTTGATTAAAAATGCATTCGATTTTACTGAATACTATTCCAGCGCGGAGCATGCGAATATAATGAATTTCACAACAAAATAAAATAGAGAGAAAATTTCACCCACATGTTTGACAGCTACGTCCATTACTTAATCAACAATGGATTTCCTCTGAATTGAAATCAGGTTCAATCCATTAAACCGCACGTGTTAGATGCAAATGTTACGAGGCGAAAGACCGTTGCCACGTTGACAATTGATTTCCGTGAACCTGAATGAAAACTAATTACATTTTGTAATTCACATTTTAATTATTAATTATTATTTAAAATTCATTTATATAGAAGATTAAAGTTCACCGTAGATTATATATGTATATCAATAAATTATTATTAATTTTAGATTTGATGGTAATATCAAAATGTCTTTTTACCTTTGAAGGCAATATGAAGCATATTTTAAATGCAAGAATACAAGTTGTATTGGGGCGGGGGAATCTAGAAATTGAATACCGGTGTTCTTTTTATTATTCTAATTTTGACTTAGCGGCTCTTTGCAGAAGGGCTAATTGTAATTAAGGTCTACGCGGATGATTTACTTCACAGCCTTTGTAGTACAAAGTTCGCCTTTGCTCTTTAATATTTTTTTGATTTTATAATTACGAACAGCCCTTGAATTTGAGTGTCGCGCTTTGATGCGAGTCGGAAACGGAAATTCGCGACACGCCGTCGTCGGTTTTCATTTCTCCCTAAGGCACTTGGCTCTTTATTTCCGTATTTTACTGTATATTTTTATTAGGCAATTACACAACCCATTGTAGGTCAACGCTAGCCGCGCAGGTTCCGCCTGAGGCGAATTTAATTGCCACCGACTAATTGTTATTTCGTATCTTTCCCATCCGGAATTCAATTTTAAATCGATTCTCGCTGAAAACCTCAAAATTACCGAACTACAGACTGTAATCTGTTTAGTCCAGATTTCCCTCGGCTCCCCAGGGCCGAATCCTATTTGCATTGCGAACGGAAGGCTTTCCCTGCTTCGACTCTAAATTCGATTTTCGTTGCAGTCCTACGAAACCAGGAAAGCTCGAAATGTTCTCTAACGTGAAAAACCAAATCGAGGGAATTGGAGGGTGGTTGGGATCCAGCATCCCAAAGCTCAGGAAGGGAGAGGGTGAGGCCCAGCAGCCAACACAGGAGGATGCTCCTGCTACGTCCGACGTCTCCTTAGTCGACACTTCTAAGGGTTTTACTGCCCAGAAGACCGACGACGACGACAACTCCAGGCAAGTACCTACAATGTGTCCACTTGGTGTTTTTGGTGTCTTTGCATTTGAACGTGCGTTGTATGTAACTAACATATCGAGCAGCCGCAAAATGGTGCATGAGCGGGACTTGAGGAAAATATTTGTGAAATGCAGCATGCTTTGTGGGTATACGTAATGTGGAATAATGTTTGTGTTTTTGGTGTGTGACACTTACACGACGCTTAACTCCCTCTGTCTGTTTAGATGTTTCTAATGCTACTTTCTGCAGGAGCGATTCTACTAAGCCCTTCTCTATTGCATTGTATCTGTAAGATTTTCATGCTGTCTTTGTGTGCCCCTGTACTACCTATCCGCTAGATTGTCGTGTAATAAGTGTCCCTTCAAAATAAGTAATAAAATTTGTTACTCCCGGCTTTTCAGTGCAACTGGCGGGGCCGATTCCGGTCCCGGATCGGCGGCTGATTCCCCAGTTGAGGAGGTCAAGGAAGGACAGTTTGGAAACGGTAAAGCATTGCTGAACCCCATCGACTCTTTATTTTCAGTCCCTATGTGTGTGGTTCTATTTTGATCGTTTCAGTTCAAAGCAAGGCTTTGGCAGGCGCCAAATCTTTTGGAAGTTTCATCTATTCGGCCGTCAACAAAGCCGGAAAAACTGTGAGCGAGGCCAGCGCCAAGATTAAGGAAACTGTTGAGAAAAATGTAAGAAAATATTTTCATTTCAATACTCAATGAATAGATACTGTACAAACAGATATTACAGTATAGTTTTGTAATTCCTTTAGACCATTTTGGGTGATTTCAACAAGGAGCAGGAAGCGTTTGCTAAGAACCAAACCGGTGGTTCCTCCAACGCTCTTCCGCCGTGGAACGGCTGCGCCAACGAGGAAGCTCTTAAGGAGGAGTGCTTGACTCTCTCCACCGATAAGAGAAACTTTGTCAGAAGTCCTCCCGCTGGAGTTGACTTCCACTTCGACTATGACATCTCTTATCCGGTGGCCATGGCCATCATGGAAATGGATCCGAACTTGGAGAAGATGCGTTACGATCTTGTTCCAAAATTGTAAGTACCTAATACATCCTACTAGCAACATTAACTGCAAATGCTCGCATCTGAATAGGATAACTGAAGAAAACTTCTGGAGGAACTACTTTTATCGTGTGAGCCTAATCTGTCAGGCCAATGAGTTGACATTCATGCCACGAGAAGGCGATAACCAGTCTGGTGAGACTGCTTGCGATCAACCTCTAGGTAAGCTACGTTAACTCTCCGCCCATCAATCCTAGAATATCTCCGCTCAGCGCTACATTTTATTTTTATTATTATTTCTCCTGTTATTTATTTTATTTGTTTGTATTAGATGCAAAGTCGAATGAATTTATTTCCGACACGTTGCAAGCATCAAAACAAGATATAGATGAGGTTAGAGAAGGCATGAAAAAGTTAGCGCTTGGACCCAAGAACGCTGGTAAGTAAACATTTGTGTGTTTGAGGTGTGTCCGGCATACTTTATTCTATTTTGTTTCCTACCCCTTTCTGACACCAATCGCTTTATGTTTTCATTTCAATATGGTAACATGCAAAGCGACTTTTAATTATTTTTTTACGCTCATTTTTTCGTTCGCTTAATTGCATTTCCTTGCTTCTTGTGTGTATGTTAATATGCAGGTATATTCATTAAGTTCTTCTTACATCAAAGCCTTCATTAATATTAGAATATCGAAAACTTTTCGAATATCCCTGTATATGCGAAAGTGTCTTTACGTGTATATATGTCTACTAAAGTTAGTTTCATCTATGGTTTTCTGACAGCTTAAGGAAGAGGGCGCGAGACATTGCTACCATTTAATTCTACAAAAACATATAATATCTTCTTTTTCTCCTCGTGGATCTATCTCTGACTACATATTTTTGTTTTGTTTTTTCGTTTCTTCCACCAATGTTATTGAATCCAATGATCTCATTTTATGTATATGATTTTCACTACACCTAATTAACTTTGTATCTGAAATTAAAAAATAATAATATTGAACGTTAGAACAATTCCAAAAAATAATCTCATTTTATATTAGTTATGGTTAACTGTGGTTTTGAATCATACCCATCGGGTTTTCAAGGAAACAACTCGTCCTCGAGCTCTGAGCTAGGGGACATTGGGAATGGTTAAACGGAAAACTATACTTATCCATTGCTATTTCATATAAATGTTATTCTAGTGGTTGTTTAGTCATTGTCACATTATGGAAAAAAAAACTTTGAAAACTTTTTGCTCGTAAAATATCTGTGTAAAAACTAAATATAATTAAACAAATATATACGATATATATTATAAATGAATATATAAATATTATGTATAGAACAGTATTATCAGATAAATATATTTATGGTCGACTTGATACTCATTATTATGGTACTAATTTAATTTCGTGGTACCACTACCACTTCTATTTGTAATGTATACAAGCACTCGGAAACTTTCCGCCATTCTCTTAAACCACCTTAAACCATATTGATTTCGCAATGATCGGAAGATCCAGAGGATGGAGGGTGCTTGTATTTATCAAAGTGGAATATGTATTTAAGAACTTTGTCTATTTATTTTATTTATTCTTATTTACATTTTCTTCCCCTCTGTTCACTTGAATTATTAGGTCGAAGACCAAGACCGGATTCGGTCACGTTAGGCAATTGAAAACATTCCGGGACGAACTTGTTCAGTGCAGCACTCAATACTCAACTGTTTTCCAAGGTTTAGGCATGTATTTATTATGTAAGTCTCGTCGATAAAAGATTTGTGATGCGAATAACAGTTGCGTGTGGAAATTGCACCGAACAACGTCCTCGCCTTTGCCCTTTTTAAATATTTTTTTTTCAATTCTTCGTTGTTGATTTACATTTGTTTCGAATAGCTTAAATGAATGAATTTGACAATATCGGTCGATGTACTGTAATGTTAGTAGCGACCTAAGCTGTTGAAGTGACTCAAGTGCCTTTGTGGTGTTTTTGAATCTCGTTCATCAACTTGGGCTGTTACTATTTGTAAAGAAAATTTGATTAATATTAATACTATTTAAAGGAAAGAAGATGAACAGAATTGTAAATATAATTTAACTCGGTTTAAACCATTATACCAGACGCATCTGCTTACCGAAAGTCCTGTTCGGCAACGTGCAATACTCTTCATCTGGATGCAGAAGCATCTGGTAAATGGACAAGATCGATTTTTATTGCTTTCGATATTTGTTTTCTGTTTCCTTGCTCCTGGGTTTGTCTCTATTTAACATGTATGGTAATATGTCTTAATATGGTAATAGGAAGAATTCATCACTTTTTGGCACTATCTGGTGGTCACAGACACTTTCATTCCATACACCTGTCCCGCCTATTTCACGTCGACTTTACATTATTTTCTCCGTTTTTTTCTTTTTATTTATTTACTTTTTTATTAACTGAAGAAGGATGGGAGGAGGAGCTGGAGGCCGAACTTCGGGATTACGAAGTTGTCGGGGAGAATAAGTACTCGACGTCCAGAAACGTGAATTGGCAAGAGGATATCGATGATATTTTGGACGAGAAAGAGAAAGACCTCAAGTAAATAAATGTATATCTACTGTTCTTCTTCTATATCCCATAAGGGCCTAATACGAAGCGCCCACTAATACAATTTTTGTTATATATTTTTTATTGTTTACTATTAAGATATTTATTGTTAGATTTGTATTCAGTGTACAAGACGGACTGATTTTTGTTTCTTAAAATATGGGACTTATTTAGCTTTAAAGTCAATGACGAGTAGCGCTGTTCCACACTTACATATATGTAACCACCAGACTTATTGTAATATAAAGTACACCTGTACGTTACGTTGGATTTACATTACAACTTAAGGCTGTTATATTATTATTTCTTTAACTTCTTATTTTGTTCATTCCATTCTTTTGTTTGTAAATATTTGGAGCGAATCAGAAAAGAGAATAATGATACCAAATCGTGTTTAATCTTTGTTTTCCATATATATTTGTACGTTATACAGATCTGTGTTTCTTAATTTTTTTTATTGTTAATATTTTTTACGAACCTCTGTTGTCGCGTTCTTATCTTTACTAATACTACTACTTCAATGCATTCGGTTTTATTGCGAGCAATTAAAGTACTACATATATCCAGAATTTGTCAGATATACAATTTTTTGTCACATCTTACATAGCTAACTTAGTATATAGCCTATGTGTGTTAAACATGTATTTATCCTGTATTCAAGATTGTTATTCAATATAACAATTATTAAATAAATGTAGCATATATGCCAAAAATATGGTAAACTGCCAGTGCTTTTCTTTATTTCCTACCACATTCACGACTTTTCTAGTCTAGTGATTTAAAATACTTCAAACAAATTAGAAAACTTTTTTTTTCAAGAATTGATAATATTAATTATTGTAACAGTCTGTGTTTAATAACTATATTACAAAGGGCTATCGACCATAGTTCTTTTCTCCCACTTTTAGGAATTGTTTTCAAATGGTAAACATATGCAGATTTTTACAGAATTATATTACCTGTTCATTATATTACTAGGTGTCGCCAAATTACAATAATATGAATTTAAGTTAAAACATATTTGAGTTGTTTCATTTTTATTGTATTTTCTTGACATGAAATTTTGTTGTTAATTTATGTCTGATTAATATTAAAATAGAAGTAAATATTTTTGATTTAATTTTCAAATAATTCAAATGTATAAGTTATGATATTAAGCCATTTCATTTTCATCATCTTTTGATTTTGCTTGATAAAAAATTACACGACGCGATTAAATTATATTCAGTTTGTATGGAAACTTGTTTATTTTTATGCTTGATTTTATTTATTTATTTTATTCATATTTTGTTACATCGAGATAGTACATTGAGATTTAAAATCGTTAATATAGCATGTCTTAACACCTTAGACAATTGTAATTGAGTACATTAACGTTACAAAAACATTATGAAAACATAAATGCGAACTTTTCGCAAAAGCTAAGCAATATTAGAATATATAGAATGCTGTTGGAACATTGTTAGACAATGTTCAAATTGTTGAAACAGGAAGCTGCAAATAAACACATTGCTGAAAAAAACTTAAATTATAAAAAGAATATTTAAGAAGCAAGATTGAAGACACATATTAAAGTTATTATAAATGGTCAATATCCAGTGAAGTTCGTGGAATGTTTAGACGGCAGTTTCACCAATAATGCGTGGCCTGGATCCCCTGATGTGGTGTACATGACGTCTCCTTCTTCGACGCCTGAAAATATGTTGAATAATTATAATATTTATTTCTCTTATTGTATCTTGCACTTACCGAAAACATTCGGTGCAAACCAAACACCACCTGAGGCTCCCAATAAATAGAATGCTAGCGAATATGAAATATACGATAGCATTCCCCTCCTCGGCCCCCATCGTTATTGGTGAACTTTCCGACAGCTTACCTCAACAGCAAGCTAAATTCAGAAAGAAAGAAACACCTAGCGATCATCCATATATACTTTCAGAATCGCTGGAAAAAAAATGCTAATACTACAATCTTTAACATTTATCGCCTCCTTATTTTTTTCCTCTCATGCACCACATGCACTGTTTGCAATTTTATAAACATTTACGCATGTTTTGATATTATTTAAGAATATATACTTCAACCAAATCCACCAGCGTTGTTATGTGAGTAATATAATAAATCAGAAGAAGTATAATTATGTTCTTTAAAGGCACCCATACAGTTAATTGACTTCGACACGTTACGTAACATATATGTATATATATATATTTGTTGGTTTGGTTATAGATCTATTTAATTTAAAGTTGGCCATTCTTTAGAATCCAATTCAACTACATCATCGGCAATGCCAATCTGAATGCGTTTGCCGTCGTTCTTTAACTTTAAGAGAATACTTTTCGAGCTCGGCGGAATTTTATCAATCAGTGCCATTGTCATGTTCCGTATTATTTCTTTATTCCCGATAGGATTGTTGGACATCTCGCCAAACAACGTTGGGTTTTCTGGTATTGTTTCAGGTGTTTTCTTCTCTTTTTGCTTCTTCACCGGAGTGTTGGATGGTTCGCATCGATATAACTCTCCGAATATTTTCACCCCATATTGCAGTAAATCATCGATAGTTCTTTTGTTGTACGCAATCACACGTATATACCTTGTAATATTTCCGGTTTTAGATGATATGATTCTGTATACTCTGTTTATCTTGAAATTATCACTGCACAGGACATTGTAAATCTCCTCTGCTGAAATCGTCTTATGTACACCTTTTATTACACACGAAAAATGAATTTCTGGAATTTTATATTCAGCGACTTTTGATATTTTTACGGGATGACCGATCACGTTTCCGAAGTTATTGATCTTACTACCAAAAGACCGATCAGCAGTTTTGATGAAAACGCTATTACCACGTACGAGAAGTTCTTCAGTTGACTTTGAAAAGTTTATACCAAACTCTCTGGTTTTCAAAATACTAGAAATATAGGATGGTGTACAGTATTCTCTTGGAATTCCTGCAATTTGGAATCTCTGTACAGTCATGGCCCCTTTGATAGCATTATTCGAATTGTATTTCGAGGTGGATGCAGCATTGCGTACTTTCGATTTTTTATTCTTACGAGATGCAGGAGTCTTAATTAACTGAATTTTTTTATGTAGATTAACTACCTTGGTCTTAGAAGTAGGAGATGTGCTGCTGTTGGAGCTGGTGCTGAAGGAGCAAGAACTTGAAACGTGTATGATCAACGGCTTGATGTCACTCGATGGAGGTTTATTTGTCGAAACTGTTGGATCCTTATTGGTAAGTTCGTTTGGTGCCTGCATATTAACTGTATTATTCTCAGTAGAAGTTCCTGGGCGCTCGTTTGTAGATACATTGGATATAGAAGAGCGTACATCCGTTTTTTCAGATTTTTTGTTAGGCTTCTCCAC
Organism: Nicrophorus investigator; assembly: GCA_963457615.1. Classification (NCBI taxonomy): domain Eukaryota; kingdom Metazoa; phylum Arthropoda; class Insecta; order Coleoptera; family Silphidae; genus Nicrophorus; species Nicrophorus investigator. The sequence goes on from OY735146.1 coordinate 10,859,944, forward strand.
AACACTAATAGATTTTTTTGCATCAATGGAGACTGGACTCCTCAGTGCAGTCTTCTTTTTTTTGCACCATTTCTTCATACTTTTGCAAGACTTAACTGTAAAAAAATCCTTTGTAGCTTGCTTAATTTCTTTTAAAACTTTTTCGCAGTTTTCTGAAGCGTTATCATTAGTGTTGTCAGATCCGTCTTTACTTTTGGTCTGCTCTTCGCCTTTATCTTCTGAGTTATTGGCTGTATCTTTTTCATTGCCTTCCTCGAGAGGGTTTGCCATATTAACCTCTTCATTTGATGTAGTCTGATTTATATGATCCTCACTTTTTACTGCCGGTGTTACGATCTGCATATTGGAAATATTTTTATTATCTGACACATGCTGAACTACTTTAAAACTGTCAATAAATGTTTGTTGCAATATCTGTTTTGGCTCATCAAGTGAAGTATCTGTAAGTTCTGAACGTTAAGTAATGCGAGTAAATAAATTTATATATATAACCTTCAGACGGTTCCAATTTACTTGAAGATTCAGCATCTTCAGTCATCGGAACCGTTGCTGTGAACCCCTCACGTTGTGGATCATCTGAATGTTTTTTGGCACATCCCATCTCAGCGATACCAGCACCATCAGAAGGTTTACATTCTGCACCATGGTCTTGTTTATTTTCACTTAATATAACTGCATCGTCCTCTGGTAGAGAATCTTGCTTGTTGCATTTGGATTTAGCGGCTTCCATATCGACCATTCTAAGCTCTCTTAAGAGCCTCTTATTTCTCTTATGGCATTTCTTCTTTTTACATGTTTTCAAATCGAACATGCTTTTCAAGATTTCTTCTTCTGTTTTCTTTGCATCCTCATCGGAATGCACTATAGCAACATCGTCTATAATTACTTTCTCTGGATCATGATAATAATATTCTATAAGTTAAGAAATTAGTTGTTAATATTAGTTAAAACAAATATATTACCTTCGTCAGATTCTTCATTTTCTGGAGATTTTGCAACTTTTGACATTGATTTGGTGCTCTCCATCTTGGTGAATCCAGTAGCATCAGAAGATTCACAGACTAATTTGTCCTCGTTTTCCTCTTTATTTCCAGATGGAATAACTTTATCGTCAATCTGGTGTTTCTTAAAAAGATCATCAAATTCTGATGAACGTGTGCTGGCATCAGACATTTCTGATAGAGTTTCCTGCTTAAATTCTTCTTTTTTTGACATGTTAGCTTGTGTGTTTTCCTTTTTGTCTTCGCTTTGCAAAATTTTCTTTTTCTTGTTGCATTTCTTATTCATTTTGGCCAATTTTGCATCGGCTTTTCCAGAGCTGGATTTTTTTACCTTAGGGCACTTCTTTTTAATTCCTTTGCCTTCTGGGTTATGCATGGTATCTTGTGTATTATCACTTTTGGAGTTTTCAGAAGGATTTATATCTTCATTTGAAGAATGCACCTTCATTATCCTCACCTTCGCACCTTCATTATCCTCAGTTGAATCGTTATTTGATGACACTGAAAGTTCAAGAGTTGCAGTTAGAAATTATATGTGTATAAAAACAAATCTATTACTACCTGCACTAGGTACTGCGCCACCTTCTAATCCTGCTTCTTCGATTACCGCATCTGGTGCTGCTGTACGCTCTTCAGTATAATCATCGTGTTTTTTGGCACATTTCTTTTCAGCAATGACAACACTATCTAAAGAATCGCCACCTACTTTGGCATCGTTACCCTGTTTAGTTTGTTTCAATTGATGTACTTCATCGATCTGGTATTTCTTACTGATATCAGACATTCCTGACAGAGCCTCCTGCTTCAATTTATCGGACTCAGAATTAATGGTTCCAGATGTATTTTTCTTAATGGATTTTTTCTTTTTACACGATTCCTCTTCGTTTACGTCTTTGGTACTTTTCATTGGAATTTCTCTTATATCGTTGTTGGTCTTGGTAGTTTCGTCTTCTGTATCCTTTTGTTCTTGGACTTTATCTTTTGGATAACATACGGATTTTTCCTTGTTGTCTCCTTTAGCGTCTTCAGAAGGATGTACCTTGTTGGTTTCGTCATTTGGAAGAGTTTCCTCAGTAGGAATAGTACTTTGTGTATTTGAAGTTCCTTCTTTGACGATTGTGTCTTCTTCGGCAAAGTTTCTTGGTGCATAAGGACTTATTTTGAAAGTACAAGCCAATTTCTGCCCAGAAATAACCCACTTGATAAGTTTCCTTGGATCGCCGATGGGAGGATCTGGAACTTAAAAATATTAGTTAGTAAAGTATGAGTATAATATAATTATATTACTTTCAGCAGTGATGGCTTTTTGTTGAGATTCTACAATCACTTCCTGTGCTGGTGAAGTGCTGCTCATATCATGAGTGTCTTCAAAATGCTTTTTGCCACAAATCGTCTTTGCAAAACCAGCATCAACAAAAATATTTTCCTTGTCATTGTGTTCAATTTTGTTCGATGCAGCCACTTCCTCACTCTTTTTGCCCTTGTCCTTTGAAGACTGCGTATTAATATCAGAAGTTTCTAATAGAGGGTCTTCTTTGTCATCTTTAGGATTGACGACTTCAGTGCTCTCGATTTTCACATCAATTGACTTCTTTTTCTTATTAGTTTTCTTCTTCTTTTTACCTGGTTCTTTATTAATTTTCTTCGAAATTGCACCAGAACTTTTCGGAGCAACGTCATTTATGTTATCTGACTTCTCTTGAGGTTTTGTTAGATCCTGGACTTTATCTTCTGTGTTACGTGTAGTTTTTGGGCCTTCATCTATTTTAGAGTATTTAGGAGCATTTGCTTTAATAGTCATTGGAATCAATTGCTTCAAAGTTCCTCCTACAGGACGTTCGATATCTCCAGAAGGTGCAATGATTTGCCCCTTTTGAGCGTTATCTTTACCAATATCAGTGTGCGCGTAATGACCAACTTCCTTTCCAGACATCATCAATTTCAAGATCTTCTTTGGATCGTCGTTGAAGGAGTCTGTAAGGTGACAAGTTTAATTAATTTCCCTATGAGTACACAAGCATAAGTGTTACCTTCAGCAGTTGCACCTTTAATTGGTTCTTCTGTTTCAGCCATCGGTCCCAGCACTGGCGTGGAGTCATCGAAGTATTTTTTGGAGCGTCTCATCTCAACGAATCCAGAAGCACCATCTGAAGATTCATAACCAAATTTGGTCTCTTTACCCTGTTTTGCTTCATTGGGTGCTGCCTCCTCGCCGGTTTGATATTTCTTCCAGAGAACTTCGAATTCTGAAGAGCGTGTACTAAAATCAGAAATTTCTGATAGAGCGTCCTGCTTGTACTCATCATCATCAGGATTTATAGCTTCTTTGCTCTCCCTTTGGGCGTCGCTAGACGAAGCAGCCATAACGGAACTATCGGTTGTAGCATACCAGGTTGACTGTTGTCTATCATCGATGTCGTGAAGCTTCATTTCGGGAGTAGAAACAGTTGTAATATCGCCTGGTTTAACTTTGGCCTTTTGGGTGTTAACATCCTTCTTCACAGTGGTTTGCGTCTTCTTCCTAGGCCTCCTTTTCTGCTTGGACTTCTTGTATCCAGGCATAGCTGAATTCTGATGGTCCAATGACAGATTTAGAAAATACAGTACATGGATATTAATAATTAAGAAGAGATACGAACCAAGTGAAAACGCCTCTGTTCAAAAAGCACTTACTAAGCAGCAACAGTGGTGGTTTCTTTTTGGAAATCAATTCACGACTGGTTACTGTCAAGTATTGCACCTACAATAAGTAGTGGCAGGGGTATCGAGCACCTTCGGTCGCGCTTAGGTTCTAGCGATATGAGTAAAGTTATTTGTGGTGGGAGTTGAATACTGAACAAACCTTTGGAAAGCAGACAGGAAATACTTCACTCGTATTACTATAAACAAAGACAGTAATTCAAAGCCATGATACATTATAGAATTTTGCCATATGATATTGTTTATTACAATACGATCGGCCGAAGAAGATCTCTTGCTTAGATTCAGCTACATGCATGACTCAACTTTTAAAATATTTATAACAAATTAAAATATTGATCATTGTCATATTAAGTGATATTGAAAATTTGAAATTGAAGAATAAAACTAAAGTCTCAAAACTATTCACATACTTGGAGTTCTTACACTGTTTTATGTAGATAAATATATAATTGTTTACAAAATGTACCTTATTCATAATATATCTGTTTACAAGTTGTAATAGCTACTGTTTGGATGACGAACGCTGTCTGCGGATGCATCTAACAACTGCATGGATGCTTACTGTTGCACGCGCTGCAGGATGTCTGGGATGTCAATGCGTAGCGTCGCAATTAATGGCAGGGCAACATCGCGAATCTGGCTGCCTCCGATTTTGACTGGTCCTGCACAACTTGGTAATCAATCGAGCTACCAATTGGCAACAGTGTTCTCCCCGGGACTAGGTGACCGATTCCACCCTTGTCCACTGCACAGTTCAGCTCCAGACTTCGTCCGTGTCGCAACGTTCTTGCAAACGTAAGTCCAATAAATTTTACATACAACACTTTGCCATTTCAATAATTTTAACTTACCCTTACTACTGTTAAAGCAACGCAAGCATTTTAATCATTAATCCTTTAATATCACAATTTATTTTCAAATTTTTATTTTATTTTCCAAGTAAGAATCACCATTACAAGGGTGTGGTTTAATATACTATCTATATGTTTAATTCATTTATCATCATTAATATATTTAACCGTATATCGCACTTTTATTATTCGATATATTGCATTTTGTGTATATGTACCCGGCGCATCCACACTTCTTCTACTTTTCAAGATATTGCGCGATCAAATCTAATTGTTTTTTTTTCTATAAATTTCTTTAAGTTCATCAATTTTAATAACTAAATGATGAAAATATCTTTAATTAATGCGTCGAAAAATATATATGGGTGTGGATGCATACATTATGTATTGATTTGTCTGATATGCCAACATCGCTTTACCTGGGGTAGTCATAGCTCCATCGATTTTGGACAGGTCAGGTTTGCGCAGGATTGTCTAGTTTGTATTGATTCAATAGGTTGCAAGTGGGGGTGCAACTGCATCTTCCTGAACATCATCGATTTTCAAAATGGATGTCATAATAATGGTTCAAACTAATGAATTAAAATATAACTTTTTGAATAAAATTTGAATTTGTTTTAAATTATTTACAATACATTTTTGTAATATAATGTTTTTATTGTATTTAGATTGTTTTATTGTGTGTTTTCAGGACGAAATGGAGGTGGGCGTGATACAGATTTTCTGACGATACTTCAAAGTTCATCGCTAAGATGGACAGCCCTTCAAATTTTAATCGATTTTTGGATGTTCTAAAATATATTCCTAGACATCCGTTTCTCTAATATCTTGCTTATAACACTATATAACCTAGCGCAGAATTTAATCTATCTAATATACACACAAATGTAATGGCCTCAAAATACACCAGCATGTATCAACACGTATAAAGGTTGTATTGAAGGCGTAGAAGAAGAGAAAAAAGACGAAAACCGTCCCTACTCCAACTGGGCAATGAAACTTCCTCGAGGATCGTAACAGGAATGATATGTGTCTATACTCAAAACTTATAATGGACTTCGCAACGCAAAGACGCGAATTATATAATGGGAATAAAAAATGTCGTTTGATTATCCCTAAGAGGGAACGCACAGTGAACTCTCAGCGGATACACCTACCAAAGACACTAAGGAATAAAAAAAAATAAAAATAAAAAACACAAAATGTATGGTTAGAGCATTAGACAACAAATGCAATGTATTAAGAATATTACAAGTCCATCCCGTAATTGAAGTAACCTAATGTAAAGATGTGAAATTTCCATGTTTGTTTTTCCGATGGAAACATCGGAGATTTCAAACATGGAGACAGATCCATGAATATTCCATGACGAAACTATCGGAGAGGAATCCGCGAGTTAGGGACGCAATTTTCCAGCTTCTCAAATCCGGATCAAAGTATACGGAAGTGAATCGTTCGGAAAACTGCGTCCCGCCGAAAAATAAAAATGTGAAACTATAAAAAAAATTCTCATCAGAGAAGATAAAAAATGTTCGTCGAAAAAAATAAACGCATCTTAAGAAAGGCATATTTTCGTTTAATTGCAAACCTTCATCCCTAATCCCAATCATTAATTGTCTGAAACTTTCATCTAGACTTGATATTTTATTTATCATTTTTGATACTTTAACAAGATCCGAGGTAAGTAATATACAATATACAAAAATATATTAAAATTAGACTTACTAAAAACTGTTATTTTTATTAAAATTATAAATAACGTTGTATAACATTTAATATTTAAAAGATGATTAAATAATGACATAAGAATAATATATATATATATATATATCAAACATATAGAACAATTTCAGTAATATTTGTAAACACTTGAAATAAATATTTCTTCCAAAATTATTAATATGTTATTGATAGAAATAAGTAACAAAAAAAATAACTTATATTTGAGTGAGTTCCAATGGCTAAAACGATTATATAATAAGCTTGTAACATCTGGAATTATATCCCTGAACCGCATAATGATTGTAGCAAGCAACTTGAAATGCCTTTCTCCTCTTGAGACCTTTGAATATTTAGTCCAATGTTAGCAATTTGGCTATATCCACTGTAGGCTAATTTTGGTAAAACTCTGTATCCTCCATTATCTGCTACATAATTCACAATTTTCATTATATTAAATGGATCAATAAAGCTGTATTTGCCAGTGATACGCAAAACCTCTCTGTCTGTGCCTTTATTTTCTATTATGCCCGTCTCCTCTCTGCTAACCAAATCGCTCGTTGAATAACTGAAAATAATATTGAAAATAAATTTATTATATATTTACAAATCTAATTCACAAACCTAAAGAAGTATCCATCTTCTCTAATTTCAAAGCGCTGGTCAATGATAGATCTAGATTTTCCATGGGATATGCAAAGGACTATTATAATTAGCAAATGTAATCTTAGCGTTCTCAACATCTCAAAGAGTATGGATTTCGTAAGTTTCATGTGCAGTTTATATGTAAACACAACATGCATTTTTTTCTTGTTCGTGCATGCCAAAGGATAGTTGCATAAGAATCTTAAAGTTCAAAGTGGTTACATGTAGAAATTGCGGATGACAATAGAAAGCTATACAGGAAAATTATTGCGTGTAATCGCAAATCATATATAGAATTGTATAAATGCATCGTGTATTGATTTGTTAGATATGCCAACGTCGCTTTTCCTGGGATAGTCACAGCCACAACTCCATCGATTTTGGGCAGGTCAAGATTGCGCAAGATCGTCCAGTGGCTAGACTTCTGTATTGATCCAATAGGTTTCCATGGTATCCGCATGTACTCGCAGCCTCCTCCTGCAAGTCGTCTAGATTTTATAGAAATCAATACATTTAAAATAAAATACTGTGTTTTATAAAATTGCAATTTGCATTTTAATTTTCGCCTTTAAATACCAACGGATTTTCATCATATTAATACTAAATGTCATAGGCAGGCTAAATACATAAAATGAAATAATTTATTAACATACTGATTATTTTCAATTAAATACTTACCATCCGTGATCAAATTTATTCAATGGTCTTTTTGAAACGACACCAAAAAAATAAAGCAAAATCCACATAAACAAAATCGTAATTGTGTTTAGGGAGTTAAATAAAATAATATTTTAGTTATCTATTTAATGCCTTTTTTATTCAATATTAAAGTATTCCAACAAGTATGTATGCAAATGATCATTTGAAGATGGGAGCTGAATATCCCCGCATTTTACTCGTTTAAAAATCAACTGTTTCACTCCATTGTACTCTCGCGCGTTATTCCTATCTGTCTGTATTTTATTGGAAACGATTTGTCTTAGCACCAAATCTACTTTCTGTAATTCACTCAAGGGTAAAGATACTCTTTCTCGTCTCATCGTTAATTGCTGAGGGTTATTAAAAGCTGAAATGCAATGTCTGTTGAAATTAACTATCACCTCATTATCTATGTTGGCAGTAGAGACAACGAAATAATTATCAATAGGTTGCTCCAATTTTTCATACATTTTTAAAATTATACTTTCAGGTACTCTATCGGTTTTACGAAGACTATTCCTACTGATGCACAAATTGAGAGGTATATCAAATAACACTTGCAGAAATCCTATATTAGTTTCTTTACATAAATTAAGATATTCTGATCTCATGCTTTTGTAGTACATGTTATCATCAATGACAACAATATGGTTCACAGTCTTATTAACTATTAATGATTGTATCAACTTCTTTGTAGATTGGAAAACTAATTTTCTGGAGTTACTCAAGTGATCCTTGCACAGTTCATCATAGCACACAATATGCAGATTGAAACCATTTAATACAGATAGTCTTTGACAAAATGTGGTTTTACCGGATGCTGGTATACCAACCAATACAACAATACATACATTGACCTTGTACATTATTTATTACTACTTTTTTTTAATCAAACTAATTTTGCTGATTATCAACAATATCATTTGTTTCTTGAGTAACAGGTGATGTTGCTGCTGCAGCTGCTGCTTGGTTCTGAAGTTCTTTCTCTTCCATTTCCTTCTGTCTTTTTGTCATCAATTTCACTTGTATGTCGGCATACACATTTATGCTACGATTATTGAATCTAATTAGTTTATGAGCACATTTTTCAACACAGTCAATCTCATGGTTTTCTAACTGTCTTGATTTGAAGGAATCAATGCAATGATTGAAACAAGTTTGGGACATCAAATTGTAGAATTCCAAAAAATCTCGAAACTGCACAAACCAATAATGAGAAAAACATCAATTATTTATTAATCTAGAATGTAGTACTCACCGTTCGAACATTTTGATCAATAGGATTCATTTTAATTTAATACTAGGAGTGTTTTCTATATAGAATTCTAACCTAACTTTAAATAACTTATGCAACATATAATACAGCATGGTAATTTATTTCACAAAAAATACGACGTTTAATTGAACACAGAATATATAACATTAGTCAAATCAGTATAAATAAAATCACTTTTGGTTTGGATATTCATAATTTTCTAAGAATTTGTACCCTTCAAACTTTCTTTTCTTTGGAGGGTTCATGTACTCATTTTCAGTCAAATAATAATCTCCATTATCCTTATTTTCGCACATTTCTGATTCACAGTCTAGTGGAATGTTTTCATCATTTCCATTTCTATTGCATTCAAGCATATCATTTGATGGTAGATAATTCTGGTTTTGCATATAAGCAACATTTTCGTTATTTTCATACATTTCTGGATCACAGTCTGCTTGATTATTTTCACTAAATCTTTGTCTATTACATTCACGTAAAGGTGGATAGTTCCGGTTTTCTATATAATTATTGTTATCTGTCTCAAGATATGGGTAAGTATCACATTGTTGAACATATCTCCTTAAAAATGAGCTTGGTCCAGCCTGAGCCTGATCTTCCTTAGAAGGCTTTTCAATTTTGGATTTTACTTGGTTTGATTTTGGCATTGCTTTTGTTGATGATATTACAGGTAATAAAGCTACCTTCTTAACTGTTTCCTTCACAGATGCAGGCCCAGCAACTATTGTTGTATCCAATTGAACTTCATCAATGTTTGGTGATGAAGAGTTAATATCCTCCTTTGATATATCAGACTTTGTTACTAGAAATTTGGATACAGATGTCTGCCAATGAGGAGGTTCTAAAGTTATTACTTCTTCTTCACAGACCTGCTCTACATATTCCAATTTTTTGGGAGGTGAAATTTTATCACCACCAGCAAAAAAATTAGTAATAGGTTTCTGCCATGTTGGTGTTGGCCTGGCAACAAGTTTATTCCCACCAATGACTAAAAAACATAATGTAATAAAAATTGTATGTTTTTGAATCTGCGTAAATTACCTCTTCTACTGCTACCTCCTGATGAAAAACTAGTTCGGAGGTTGCTAGCCCGGCTAACACCTCCTCCGCCTTTACTGGCTTTGGCACCAACTAAAAATATATGTTTTTATTAAAATAGTTTAAATTTTGTATAAATAAATAAACCTTTAATAGACGTAGCTGCTGTTCGTACCATAGTTTTAAACCAATTGAAAAATAATTTAACCTCAAGGTGAAACAAAAATATTATTTTACCGCCAAAATGCGTGGAAAAGAAGTTGCATATATACAAAACAAGATTTTCGGTTTAAATATTTGAAATTTATTTATAGAAGAATTACGTGATATAAAAATAACACTATCCTAGTAGCCCATATGCAAATGCCTCTCATTTTGTCTGTTTCTCTTTTTTAAAAGGACAATGCATATCAACAGAAGTGCTAATAGAGCAATTACTAATCCCACTAATGTATACATGGCATGTTTAAAACCAGCTGCAGGATCTGAAAATATTGTATTGAAATATTTATTTAATTAATACATCTATTTTTATAATATTTATAAGCACATTATTCCTCACCTGGACTATAATGGAATTCTTTTGGTTTCGAATTCAAATCTGAAAGCAACTTCATTTTTGGAAGTAGCTCAGTCCAAAACGATATTTTCCTATACTTTTCAATGCTATTGTTTGTAAATTTGTTTACAAATTCATCGAACTCCTCCACGTAATAGTCGTTGTGGCTATACGTTCTCCATGTTTTATGATTATTTGGAGTTGGATTACTACAAGTCCAATTATGGGTATAAATTATTTATTTACATATATTGTTTTACCCAAATTTTATAAAATTAGTCCACAGTTGCTTCAAATGCGTACTGAATTTAGTTTCGTTCGAAGTGAATCTTCTCCTTCCTAATTGATTGAGTAGAAACGGCCCAAAAAGCAGAAGAAGATCCGTCGTAAAAGATGAATCTGTTGCATTCAATACGAATCCAACTTCGTCTATAAAGTAAGCGTAAATCGGTTGACCAGACGTTTCTGATAATTCATTAAGCTGTGAAATCTCTGGTCCCTGGATTTTGGCCTCGAAATCTAAAGTTTTCAGTTGTTCTAACATAGATCGAGCATCCTGCTGTGCAGCCATTACGTAACGCCACTTCAGAAGTTCAGCAATTTCCTCTTTGTTTGTAAATTGATAACGTCGGAGTATCTCCGGTACCTTTAGTTGTTCCATGAACTGCTGCAAGTTCATAGACCCTTGGCTCGCCAGCTCCATCCACTGGCCTAGATTGACGCGAATTAAATGAAATTAGAAAGTCGATTCAATTACTTACTAAATTGAGGATCTGCAACTGGTTTCGATATTCCTGTTAAGAGAGGAACTTGTATGTAACTTCCTTCTTTGAATGCGCGAGATGGCTCCAAAGGCAAGTATTGATCGGAAGCCGGAAGAAAGGTATCTACCACGGGCATAAACGATTCTGGAGAATATCCCGACTAAATAATTTTTAAATTATTATTTTGTATCTTTATATTATACTTATCAATTACCTCTGTATATTCTTCATAAGCTTTCAATATATCTTGAGTAGATTTAGTTCTCAAACATTGTAGAAGTTCACTATAGCTATCGCAGCCTAAAATTTTTATTACTTTCTGCGATGCTTGAAAGTTTGCGGTGGGCGCGTGCCAGGGTGATAAAACGCTTCCAGAGGATAAAATAGCTTTCTGGAAAAGTCCCGATGTTCTAGGAGATATCATATGATAGACCACGCTAGCACCACCGGACAAATGTCCGAAGAGCGTTACTTTATCCGGATCTCCACCGAAATACTGTATATTCTCCTTTACCCAAACCATGGATAGATACTGATCCATCAGGCCAAGGTTCCCGCGAAGGTCCGCTGTCCCAATGCATATGAACCCGAATACGTTTAATCGGTAATTCACAGTAACCACTACAATACCCTCCATGGCCAAATTTTGTCCAGGAATTGGAATTTTGTTGCTCTTCGCGTACTCGAATCCTTCAAAAATAATCAACACTGGAACCGAACCGTATCTTTGCGCATTCTAAAATTGAATCTTAGATTAATAGAAGATTAGTTTAATATCATGGATAAGGTAACTTCAGGTATCCACACGTTTAGGTATAGGCAATCTTCGTTATTGTCATCTTTGGAAGACAGTTGCGGACACCTCGGAGCATATTGGTAAGCTTGTAAGGTGCCGTTCCAACCTCTGTGCTTCTGAGGTGGCTGGAAGCGTAAGGGGCCAATAGGCGGAGTGGCATAAGGAATTCCATAATAAGCGAAAGATACTTTTCCGGAATCACCGTACAATTTTGTCTACAAAATTATGCAGTTGTTAAGCGCAGTCAGTTAAAATTTCGATTAATGCAACTTACCCCAACAACGCTTCCTTGTGGGATATTAATGGAAGGTCTTCGATCTCTACCGGACTGTGATCTAAGGGAAACAACGGCGAGCGTAAGGAAAAGGTAAACAACGTGGAAAATCATTTGTTATTCGTTTCGGATAATGTTAGTTTTTCGTGGCGCGTTGTTCGGTGATGCTGCGCAATTGAAATAATAATTTCGTACATGCTATATCCAAATCAAACGGATCAGGTGTTTGTATGTGTCCATGTATATGGATTTCCGGTCGTTGGACGAGCATTGTTCCACATCCTGTCCATTTGCGCAGACACCTACATTCGTGTCTACACGATGAAACCGCGTTTCCCCCAGAGAAATCCCATTTGCCCCTTCGGTTTCGGCCATATGGAATCCGCTGCGAGCTAAATAAGATAGACGCGTATTTGTATATACATATATATAAATACAAGAGAAGAGGAAAAAAAAAAGGAGGCAACGTGTAATGAAACGAGTTGCGCCTTATATGGTGACACGGTCTCTGGCACGGATAACATTATTGCACATATTTTTTTATCTTATATGGCTAAATTTCCAATCGTGCTTGCTGTTCTCTTGCATTACAGAATATGGGACATGAACGAGACGATCGCTCTTTAGCGCTTGGAAACTTTCGTCGCTTCGCCAAATATAATCGAAACGCAATAATAATAATACGCCTCGCCCGAAAGCCTGCTCTGCATTTTTGGCGCAATCTGAAAGGCCAATGAATCAACCTCTAATTCCAATCAGGAACATTCTGGATTCGATACCTCGCGGTTAAGTTAATTATATTACTTTGAATTAACCGCCAGATGCAGCTGACTCATCGTTCTATCGTCTATCCTATATTTGCTTCGGTTGTTGCTAATTTTTTATGTTGTTTTTGTTGCCAAATAAATAATTAATCTAATTACGCTTTTGTCGATCTGAAACGGAAACTGGGACACCTGATCCTAAACTCGACTGACACCGGCAAACAAAAAACAATTGAATCACATCTGTTTAGATGTCGTAATTGATCATCTACTTAACACTTTTTTTAATTTAAAAGTGACCTAAATTTTATTCAACGTTTTTTCATAATTCATTTTATATAAATTTATTTTCTATAAAAAAATATGATAATATTATTATATTAATAAATTAATACTTTTAAATTCGAATTTCATTTATTATACGAAGTTAATACTTGTGAGACTTATTCGAAATAAGTTTGTTTGTTTATATAATTAATAAAAATAAACGGAAAGACTCTTGAGTTATCTGGCTATGAATGCGCATACTGTTTTAAGGTTCTTGATCGTAATTATAAAATTATTTTGGAAAACGCAGAACTCAGGCGGGGTTGTTCAAACATTATAAAAACTGAGAACAGTAGTGAAGAAACCTCTGGTTGAGGTTGTTTGTGGAAAGGCTGTTTACTCGATGAGTGTACTACTGTTTTGGTATTCTGAGGGGATGTTCAATGTTGTTGGAATTTTTTGGTAGGGCATGTGCTGGTGCGAGTGAGAGTGGACGCGTGTGGTTGGCTTTCACGTACACATGCATATGCTTCTAGTAGTACGTTTTTGAACGAAAGTGGGGTTTATAAAGATCTAAACTCATAGTGTCTTATGCTATTATTAGTTAGATACCTACTATATATCTTTAGACTAACAAGTTTTCAGAGAGCGTTCTCTCGCAGACTCGTCTTCGTTCCACTCTCCCGAAAAAATTATCATTATTGTTACTACTGTCCTGCAACCGGCCATCACCGTCGTATCTGCGGAGGATACCCACGTGAAGGATGCGCGCCTGAGGAGACCATCATTCCAGCAGGTTCGGAACATTCTCGAAAGGTACGTCCTAAAAACAATGTTGCTACTCAACCTGTCATCAGGACTCCTCTTCTACTAAACCTCATCTCAGACTAATCGAAAATAAAAGGAATACAGTCGCAGACAGTCTATATTTAAGTGTAATTTCGACGAATCCTTCGCACGCACGGTCTCTTTTCGACATTCTGAATCACCTGAGAATTTTTAGTACACATTTTCGGATTCACCGCCTGTTCGTGTGATTGATGTAATTTCGCTCAATTTTTTTCCTAAATCTACAAGAAAATACAATGCACAATACTATCGCACAAAGATGCGCATCCTTCCGAAGGCCAAAGGATGTGAGAGCCTTTTCCCGGAATATTAATGGAGCATTTGCATGCCGCTTACGATTCCCGTACGTGCGAGGAAACCCACAGGAGGTTGGCGCCTTATCAAGGAACCACAACATCCTGCCGCAAACCAAGTTTATAAGATTAAGGTCACTGGATATCCGAACAAATGGTAATTTTGCTGCACAAAACTGTTGAAGCATTTGAACTTAAGAAAGTCTGGTTGCCTACACATCGGTAATTATGGTTGGAGTTTGGAATTGAACAATATTTACATTTAATTATGGTTCTGAACGAAATCCTAAATGTGTTACATACATAAAAACTGAGTCAATGTTTTTCTCAATTTAAAGCATTCTTGGAAAGCTCTATTTTATATTCCAATTTAGGATAAAAATAATTTGAAATTCGAAAAGCGATTCCAGAAAAAATATTATTTTAGAATTAATTTTCTATACCAATTTAGGATTCGAAATTTGTACCTTGCATAATTCAAGAATTGCAATAACAAAAATCTATAACATCAATATTTTCCATCGCATAAAACCACTCCAGAATGCAGTTAATAATCAACACTTTAAATCCGTGACTATAGAACAAAAAATGCTACGGCGATAAGATTAAACCGTTAAAATTACATGGAACCTACATTTAAAGTGACTAAGCGGATAATCAACAAATAATCCTTCTTTATATTCCTTGATAAGGCACATTTTCCGTATAAACTCATAAAATCACGTCAACGTTACTAATATATTTATATTACGAAACAAAACAAAATTAGCGAATTATTATTTTAAAGCGATGATGAATTTGTTTGCCTTCAGCGTTTAATTGAAGGCGTTAATTGAATCATCTGCGACGACGAATCCATTAAGGATTGCTCTGGAAAGAACAAAAAAAAGAAGTGCAGATCGTGCAGAAATTATGACTGACTCACTGGAACAATTTTAGCATCGCTCTGTATATCTTCAATCAAATTTAAATAAAATATTTATTTTAAGTTCCTTTATACGCCTTAATTGCTGCACTCGCATTCCAATCAAAAGGCGATTCCGAAATTTGCTGGAAATTATATTCACTGTATTCGCATCAGTGAATCACTATTAAAATTACAAAATCACAACATGATCATTCTAGAAAACAACTTTTAAATACAATTTTAAACTAACTATTTTTAAACATTATTTTGTAAGCAATTATTTTTTTTCTGTTAGTAAAAAGGAAACAATTCTAAGAGAAATAAATAACGCATTTCTTAAAGGAATATTTTGTGATAAAGCATCGCATGAAGTTATTAAAAGCATATCTGTTTCTATTTGTTTTATTAAAACAAATAGATACAGAGCTATTTAAACGTTTCATTTATAATCTTTAACTGAGTTTATACTCTTGATTTTATAACGCATACAACTTTGATCGATGAATTTATAAGAAAATACAAATAATCATTGATTACACAGATATGCGAGTTGTTAATAAGAGTAAGTAATTTATCAATTTTTGATAATATTTATAATGGCATAAACATTAAATTAAAATATATTTCGATACATTTTTCGGAGAAGATTGAGATAGGTTTCAATGAATAATCATTCTAAAACACCGTAATTTCATAGATGCATCATTAAAAAAGAAAAAAATATAATGACGATTACGTCTATATTTAACGATTGTTCATTCTAAAAATGGAGTTAAAAACACGTCCTATTTAGATTGTTTACTAATGATTTTAGTCTACCAATGGTATTCGCGCTAATGTGATTATTTAAATTTTGATTTGTGTTATCAAATATTATGTAGGCGTTCCAATGTGAATTTGCGAATATTCATTTAATTTATTTTGAAAATATTTTAAGTTTAATAAGTTGTTATTAAAGTTTTGCAAAATATATTTTTGTAATTATTGTAATTAAGGGTGAGTTAATGTAATATTAATGAGACTAATACTAGAAATATGTTTGCTAAACGGAAAGGGTGTGCCCGCAGGTAGAAGAATGCTTTTAGTGTATAGATAGTTTAAATTCGATAATTAGTAGATAATTTGTGAGGGTAGTTTCCTTCGGAGGGGGTGGATGTGTTGTATATAAAGCGTTGGCTTTTATAATAATTTTATTAATTGTTGTAGGTTGCAAAAGGGTTAGAAGGATAACGTTCGTGCGATCCAAAGAGAAGGTGCTCAGTTCTGGTGGTCAGATCGCGTAGTTGCGGTATCGGCAAAGGTAAAATGAATGAGAAGGGGGAATCGTCAGCCTCTGAAAGTCTCGGCAACGATATGAGAGATTATAACGAGGTCGATGTCGACAACGACATGGCTGCGACCGAGCGCGAGCTTGCCGAAGACGCACAATGGAAGAAAATCCAACAGAATACGTTCACGAGATGGGCAAACGAGCATCTGAAGACTGTCCAGAAGCAGATCCTGAACCTAGAGACCGACCTCAGCGATGGCCTTCGCCTCATCACCCTCGTCGAGGTGCTGTCCGGCCGTCGGCTGCCTAAGTACAACAAAAGGCCGGCCTTCAGGTCCCAGCAACTCGAGAACGTCTCCGTAGCCCTAAAGTTCCTCCAGGAAGACGAAGGCATACGCATCGTAAACATAGGTAAGCCCAAAACGCAACCGAAACATAAATGTTTGCAATAACTTATCACCGTTTACGTACGTTGCTCAAATAACAATAAACAAATCGACCTTTCAACAAATCTCAAATATATTTGCTGCGATTTTTTTAACAATTTATTTTTGCTTTTTACGAACGGTAAATGTACTTTTGAATACCACTTAAATCGTATTTTCTTCCCGTGCGCTTTCGCTTCGAATAAAGTGTAGAGAGTTTAAGTATAAAACTCGAATTCGCCGCTCCGCGGTGCAAGGAAGTTCAAGGTTGAAAACATCCAAATGTAGTTTTTTTCTTCTTCATCCTTCTTGAGCGTTTTTTTTTCTGGTGCCCAACCAGTTTAACTTCTTCGTCGCGCCGCGTATATTACATCACCCCCGTACGGCTACAGAAAAAAATACACAAACAAAAAGAAATTCCTACGAAGCTGTTTGCTCTTTATCCAACGATACGTTACGAAGTTGTTTTTTTTTATATGTATATATATATATTTCCCCCTGTTATTATTATTGGTATTGGTAAAGTTTCGTGCGATAAGCATTTATCGGCGTTTACGCAACGCTGGAAATGTAGGAACGGCTCTTCCACGGGTTCCGTGGCATTCCTCTGGTCCGGTGATAACGAGACGATGACATCACGCCGAAGAAGCATGACATCACCTCGGAATTGACCGAAAGGAGCGGAATTTGCTGATGTCTTTTATAATAAAGCGGTAACGACCGTCCGAAATTGCAGAGTTCGCGGAAAGCGAAAAAATATGCTGCGGTGAAAGATTTGATTGATACGTGGTATCCAGGCCAATCAATGTTGATCAGAGAACACCTTCGAAGGAAAGGCTTTAGCCGTGACATTTGTCGCTCGGACATAGTTGTCTGTTCCATCTTCTAATTGGCGACGGCATCAATTAATCAATTAAAGCGCTGAGCGAGCAATGATGTCATCGCATGAAGTGCATTTGCGATGGCGGAAAGCATAACGATACATCCGTTTTGGGGCGTCAGCTCTTCATTTCCATAATGCAGAAAACAAGCAGCAACAGCAACAGTTTGTTTCCATTTAAACGGACGGTTGCGTAACGCGCAAGGTTGGCTTGTTCCTCCAGTTTCATACATCTTGTTTTCTTCGCCCAATTTAACATGTAATTAGATTGCGACTGGAAGTGACGATAAAATTACAACAATAAATGTTCGGCCTCAATACGACGCTATCTTTGCGCTTTCGTTGTTCTGTATATTTTTTTCGTATTTAAATTTTTATATATGTATAGCACATTATGATAATCACGTTGAACAACATTTACTTTCGCTTTGCTTACGATTCGGTAACCCAAATTGCGGTCGTCCAGGAACTGCTCATTGCGAGGATCATGTTTTATTTTGTTCACGGCCGTTCGAAGAGTTTACAACGTAATCCCAAGATGATTCCTACATTTCAATTGACTCATCTTCAAACGAAGTTACCAAGAACTGATATTTGATTCATACCTATTCGTTGAGAAAGTCGAAATGTTTCAGTTATCTCTGTCACCGAGTAAATATTGCGCGTTCTAATCTAATTTCAATTTAAACATTGGAATTTCCATGCTGACGTCAATATTTAACAAATAAAAACAAAAGTTTAAATTTAAAATTATGTACATTATAAATATAAGCACGTAGACTTATTACTATTCGTTGATTTTAAAGTAAAATCACTGTTTGTTTCATTGTTAACTAAATATAAAATTTTTGTAATATGTAGTTATATAATGTGAAAATAATAATCAAAATTTTTGTAATTAAAAAAATTGCGGTACTGTGAAGTAAATGACTTAGCAAGAAGTTTTGTTGTAAAGCAAATTAAGTGATTGAAATGCTATAAATGTGATTTGCAACTGGAAACAATATGATTAAACATAATTTTAATTGCGCCGACGCTTCTGGCAACCGCCCAAGATATTTTAGCTACAAACACTTTCATTTCCATCATAAACTCTGAAATCGGATATGCATGCATAAATTAGAGGCCGTCAAAATTTCGATTTAAAATACATTTAATAAAACTGCTTACTATAATTACATCGTATTTCTGCTAGAAATCAATATAAATTGCGCATTTACCGCAGATTATTAATAGACACCATGCAGAGAAAATACTACATCACTTGGGAAAACCTCAAATGAAAATGTCGATTAAGCTGTGAACTAGATTTCTGAGAAATTGAGTAAAAAAAACTGTAAAACATTCGATGTATTAAATGGTGGAAAGTCTTAATAATTACTATACGTAGGTTAAAAAAGAAACCGTAAACGACATTTGTCATCTGTCGTATGTTAGTACGTACAGAAATAAATAAGAAATAATTGTCTTCAGTTCAAGGAAGTAAATTCGCTAAGCTCTCTTCGCTTGAAGACGATTAAGCTGCCCGAAATAAACAAACGCGCCTCTATTTACTTCTTAATTACTTTCCAGTCGAATTGCAAAAACACTCAAGATATTTTAATTAACAATATTGTATGCAAATTGCACGGCATATGGCATTTTTACTAATTGAACGGGCATTGAGGAAGATATCGTTCCGTTGCAAATGCGATATTTTTGACCGATATTGTTCCATTTCGAGATTAGAAAGCTAAGTGCCAAAGTCGTTTCATATCACGAAAACAAACTTGATTTGGCTTCTATAAATATAAATATTTTGACTTTATCCATTTTAAAAACGACATATAATATTATTCACAGATAAGGGAAATATTGTAAAAAAGAAAAACAAAAATATTGCGTTTTGGATATTTATTTTTGTGGAAGGACATAGGTCGATAGCCTGCCATAACCCGCGCCGTTCGAATGTATTTAAATTTATACTCTTCTTTTTGCACGAGTCTTCTTGATTTCCAGCGAATAAAAAATGTTAATCGTTGCTTTTTTTCTATTTCCGCGAGAACGCGAAAAGCGTTTACGTAATCGCGATTCGGGGTTTAACTGTAACGACCACGAAGTTGCGGTATCAGAAGAGGAAGTCGGTGGAATTTATCTCTTGGTCATACAGTTAAGAAAGAGGGAGAGAGAAAAGACAGGTACACACGTACAACATAAATGAGTATTTACGTTTGCTTACTTTCTAATCTCTCGGTTTATATTTATTGAGAACGTAGACGGATTGACTTGTTCGTTGGGCCCAAAGCCCAACCCTACTGAATACATCTTATGCCTCATCGTCTCATGGTCATCCCTCTGACGAAACAAACCCAAGCCTCGTCACAGCAAATAATTGCTATTTACGACGAGACGAGATTTCATTAGTCTCTCTTGTGCGGAGGAATGCAAAATCTGGTTAGAGATACATATATGCAATGCATCTCGTCTTTCCGAATGTGCTCTGTTAAGTAGTTAGTATCGGTCGAAAGTATTACAAGGCAATAAGCGAGTAACAATGAGCTTATAACAACTCATAAAAATAATATTTAAAAAAAAAACAAAGCGACTCCTTGCCATATAAGACTTTAATAGTGCAATGAGGTAATCGCCAAGGAAACAAAACTGGATTCCTAAATCATTACCAATTAAAATTTAAGAAACAAATAAAGACCTCAGGTCGTTTCAAAGTTACAATAATAATATCGAATTTCGGGACGATCCATTAGCATGGAAATATTACATCATAGCGCTCAATGCCGAGAGAGCGTGAGGCCACTGTAATTAACGATTTATTGTATTTCGTTTCGCAGATTCCACACACATCGTCGATTGTAAATTGAAGCTGATATTAGGTTTAATATGGACGTTGATCCTGCATTACTCCATATCTCTGCCAATATGGGAGGGCGAAGACGAAATGAGCAACGGTGGCTCTGGCCCTACACCCAAACAAAGGTACCATTGTCCATTGTGTTCATGCTTGACTCAGACATTTGCATTCGGCCTCTTCTTTCTTTCAGACTAATGAACTGGATCCAAAGCAAGGTTCCGGAGCTGCCAATTAACAATTTCACAACAGATTGGAATAGCGGTAAAGCCGTCGGTGCCTTGGTCGACGCTGTCGCACCAGGCTTATGTCCAGACTGGGAGGTGATTCGAATGCATTCCAATATATTTTTCCCCCATTACTAATAGCAATTTTGTATGCAGGATTGGGATCCTAAAGATTCCGTGCAGAATGCCTCTGAAGCTATGGGGTTGGCCGATGACTGGCTTAACGTGCCACAGCTCATCACACCCGAAGAGATTGTCAACCCTAACATCGATGAGCAGAGTATGATGACTTACCTCTCCCAATATCCCAATGCCAAATTGAAGCAGGGAGCGCCCATCAGGCCGAAGACTAACCCAAATAGGTAACTAAGATTGTTCATAATATATTTTGAACGGATTTCATTCAGATTCTTTTTTCACATTTAGTATACCTCCGCCTCGGTAAGTCCGGGTTTTTAGACGACTGTTGTATTGTTTTATTTTTGTCCTTTTCGAACATTAATACTTTGTTTATTTTTGCATGTGCACTAATTACAACTCGATACGCCTTTTAGCAAGCAAATGCTTTTTCTTACATTCCTCTTTGCATGTTTTAGAGTCAGAGTTTACGGTCCAGGAATCGAACCAACTGGACCGGTTGTCGGAGCACCGGCTAATTTCACTGTAGAAACCTTCTCCGCCGGTCGCGGCCCAGTTACCGTCACCGTTGAGAATCCCAGTGGAAAGTCTGAACCTGTTGATGTCAGGTTTAACAACGACAGGAATTTGACCTATTCCGTGGCTTACACCCCATCTGCAGAAGGAAAACACAAGATCACTGTGAAATTCGCCGGTCGTGAGGTCGTTAAGAGCCCTTACTATGTCCAGGTCGAAGGTCATGCAGGTGACTCAACTAAGGTTACAGCATCCGGACCTGGTCTGCTTGCAGATGGTGTTTTCATTGGAAGAGGCACATATTTCGATATCTTTACTAAAGGTTTGTTGCCTTGTAATCACTCGCAAAAAAATATAACATAATTTGTAATGTTTTCTTTAGATGCTGGTAAAGGAGTTCCAGAGGTGGTGATCTTGGATCCCAATGGTAAGAATGATGCGATTGCAGTGAAAGTCCGTCAGACGTCTCCGGACGTTTGGAGGTGTGAGTATCTGGCGTCTACGATTGGCTTACATTCCGTGAACATTTTCTTCGCCGGAAGAAGCATTCCAAATAGTCCGTTCGGAGTGAGAGTGACACCAGTCTCAAATGCCAAGAAAGTCAAGGCCAGTGGTAGAGGACTGCAAGCGAAGGGAGTTCGTGTCGGAGATGATGCCGATTTCAAAATTAACACTGAAGGCGCTGGAGAAGGACAAATCGAGGTTAATATTATTGGCCCGGGAGGAGTCAAGGTGCCTTGCAAAATAGAGAAAGTAGATGGTTACAATTACAACGCCGTTTACCAGCCGAGCAAGGAAGGAAGATATGTGGTTATGGTGACGTTCGCCGGTCAGGATATTTATAGGTCACCTTTTGAAGTAAACGTAGGTCCTTATAAGGAAACGATGATCAGAGCTTATGGGCCTGGTTTGACAGGCGGTGTGGTCGGTTATCCATCCTTATTTGTTGTTGAAACTAACGGTGAAACTGGAGCATTGGGCTTCAGCATTCAAGGGCCATCTCAAGCAAAGATTGAATGCTTCGACAATGGAGATGGATCTGCAGATGTTAAGTACTACCCGACCGCTCCCGGCGAATATGCAGTGCACATTCTTTGCAACGACGAAGACATTCCAAAAAGTCCTTACATTTCTCAGATATTACCGATGACAGATTATTATCCCGACAAAGTAGAAGTGTATGGACCTGGTATAGAACCTAAGGGCATTCAAAAGAATGTTCCCGCTACATTTACTATTGACCCAAGGGCTGCTGGATCAGCGCCAGTCGATGTCAAAATTGTTGATGGAAATTCGAACAGCTTGGACGTTCAACTTATTCAAAAACCAGACGGAACTATCGAAGGAGTATATACACCAATTAGTGGAAGCAAACACACTATTCAAGTAAACTACGGCGGAGTATCTACGAAAAATTCACCCTATAGAGTTCATGTCACTGAACCAGTCGATAGTGGAAAAGTTCAATGTTTTGGACCAGGTCTTGAAGACGGAGTTAAAGCAAACACAAGGACTCATTTCAATATCGATGCTAGGTATTAATTTTCTTTTAATTATTTAACAAAATTATTACATATCTTCATAACTTCAGGGAAGCTGGTGAAGGTGAAGTCGAAGTTTTGCTAATAAACGAAGATACCAAACAACAAATACCAGTACAACTTACTGATAATGAAGATGGTACATACACCGTTGACTACGAACCTCCATCTGCTGGTAATCATTCTATGACTCTCCACTACAGTGGTGAAAAGGTAGCAAGTACTCCAGTGAAGTTCGCGGTTGTTCCTAACGTCGACATATCGAAGATCAAGGTTGATGGTCTTGAACCAAGTGAGTATTGTTTTTAAATTCCTATAAAAGTTATCTATCAATCATCCAGTCAGAGTATGTCTTGTCATGTATCGCCCCAAATCTTCACACCAAATTTTCATATATTTAGCGGCCCCGGTGAACAGCTTACAACAGTTTAGAGTCATCACGCAAGGTGCTGGTAAAGCAGAATTTTCCATATCTATCACTACTCCATCAGGCAGTAAAGTGAAGGCGCATGTAATTCCAACCCACGAGGGTTACCTGGTGAACTTTACTCCTACTCAATTAGGAGAGTACCTATTGGGCATTTCTTTTGGCGGAGAGCCGATCTCGCAGAGACCTTACAAGATTACCTGTCTAACAGGAAGCGACCCTTTGAAGGTAAAAGCGGCTGGGCCAGGTCTCCATAGAGGAGTTGTGAACAAGCCAGCCGAATTCATGATTGATACACGAGGCGCCGGCCAAGGTGGTCTAGGTGTTACCGTAGAAGGCCCCTGCGAAGCTGCGATCAATTGTCGAGATAATGGCGATGGCACTTGCTCAGTTGCGTATCTACCAACAGAAATTGGAGATTATGGAATAAATATAACATTCAATGAATGCCATATTCCGGGTAGCCCTTATCAAGCTTTAATCGTACCAGAAATTGATATGCACAAAATTAAAGTTTCTGGTTGCGGAGTTCAATTACATGGTAAAATGTGTGTGATGTTTTGTGTTGTTCGCATTTGGCCATCAAAATATATTTTTACAGAACATTGAATAACTGCAGCGCTTTACTTAATCGCATGGTGTTCATAATACCAATAATTTACAATGTATTCTTACACGTGTTTCATTTCCGCAGGTGTTTTTGCCGATTCTCCGACAGATTTCCTTGTCGACACCAGGGCTTTGGGAAGACCTGGTGAAACTGACGATGGCAAAGTAACTTGCACCATCACAAGCCCTTCGGGAGCGCAGACCAAGAAAAAGGTTACGGCACAATTGGATGGAACCTACAAAGTTAGCTACACACCTTTTGAAGAAGGCAGACATACCATTGACATCTTCTATGACAACATGCCAGTACCAGGTTCTCCGTTCGTAGTGAACGTGAGACGAGGATGTGATGCTAAAAAGGTCAGAGCTTACGGACCAGGATTGAAACAAGGCTTCGTGAATAAGGCGAACGAATTCACCGTTGAGACTAAGGGAGCTGGAATTGGAGGATTAGGACTTGCCATCGAAGGGCCATCCGAAGCAAAGATGACATGCAAAGATAATCGTGACGGTTCTTGCTCCGTGAAATACATTCCTTCAGAGGAAGGTGAATATGATGTGACCATTAAATTTGCTGAACAGCATATTCCTGGATCACCGTTTAAAGTATTGGTCGAAAAGAGCATTGACGCCAGTTTAGTAAAAGCCTACGGTCCAGGTCTGGAACCATCCAAGTGCCGTGCTGGTGTCCCAACTGAATTCACCATCGACGCTTCGAAGACTCTACGCGCACCGTTAGCTGTGAACATTATCTCAGATCAAGGACCACTTCCTAAAAAACCAGAAGTTATTGACAACGGAGATGGCACTTACAGAGTTAGCTACATTCCACCCGGAGATGGGGCTAAACTTCAAGCTCAAATTACTTACAACAACAAGGATATTCCAAATAGCCCGTTCAACATGAAGGTGCGTCCATACGCAGAACCCGACAAAATTAAAGTCACCGCAAGCGAGAGCTTCCCAGCATCTTTGCCAGCTACCTTTAAAATCGATACAAATGAGGCTGGATATGGTGATTTGGATGTTACTGTTAAAGTGAGTTATTCTCCTAAGATGAGTAGTTCTTATTACATTTTCGGATTCTATAGGGACCCGATGGCAGCGTCAGACCATTAAAATTAACCGACAACGGTGATGGAACGTACAATGCAACATTCGTTCCTGACGATTGCGGACGATACAAGGTCGAAGTGCAATATGCTGGACAAGAAGTCCCTGGAACACCATACATTCTTCAAGCTTACGCTACTGGAGACGTGAGTTTTATTAAATGAAAATGGTATCCATAAATGCATTTGTTTTTTTTTCTTAGGCTGAAAAATGTAAGATCACCGAGGGAGTGCAGAGGAATTTGAGTAGCGGAGAGGAATATCGTATTACAGTAAACACGGAAAATGCGGGTATAGGCGCGGTTACGTGCAAAATTCGATCAACTTCCGGAAGGTAAGAAGTATTTATCTGAAATTGATTATGGTATTAACGGAAGTTTTTTCTGAATATAGTGATTTGGATATCAATATTTTCGACAACGGTGATGGAACCTTCACCATCTTGTACAACGTGCAGGATGCTGGAGAATACACAATCAACTTGAAATTCGGCGGTCAGACTGTCCCGGGTGGTTTCTACACATTCACGGTAAGTCTGCCAAAAATAATATTTCATTAATATCGAATATATTCAATGGACCTGATCATGCCAAGAGTCGATAACGTAACACGTGTAAACTTCAAACGTCAGCCAAATCAAACTAATAGTCCAATCGAAGTGCCAACATGTTTATTAGTAAATATCTTTTCGGACGATTTACAAAGGTCGTTTTCTCCTCACAATCTACCTTTGTTAATCAACTTTTTAAACTATTATCCACAATGCCTTCTTCAGTAACACAGAAGGCGCTTGCCAAGTTCTATATAAAAAAATAATTGTACGAAAAATCAAGACAACGAAACATCTGGAAGTACTAGAAAAAAATCTCGATGTTTATTTTTATAAAAGTCGACTTTCAAAAAGCGTATATATTAATTAAATTTTATTAACGATGCGAGCATATTGGAAACGTCGTGAAAACAGATTTTACGCGAAAATGTGTATAAACGGATGCCAAAATGCTATGAACTAAATTTAACTAAAAGTGAAGAAAACATTCTAAAGACGTATTAGAAAATACTTGAACATGTTTTAAAGGCTTTGAATATAACTGGAACTATTGGATATACGTAGATTGTTGAAATTTGATGAAATATCAGTAAAAGCAAAATCATCAGATCTCTATATCAAAGTCTTCTTTTTGAACATTCCACTCTCGGAAAAGCAATATCTAAAATAACTCAAGATTTATTGCGTCTTCTCTTTCGGAAGGAGTTGCAGCTTACGCGCGCTAACTAAATATTTACGAATCAATAACTTTCGAATCTGTTTATTATTCTTCCTCATTGTAGTATAGCGAAATTCCCAAATGTTTGTTTTTATGCTCCGCATGGAAATATTCGCATGTCACAGCACATGAATCATGTGATATTTTCGGTATCCTCCGGATGGGCATGTGATTGATAATTCAGGATAGGAGAGCGAATCCGAGGAGCGGACGTGGATTTAGGTTTGAAATGTGCCAGAGTGATTTTATATTTAGCCGTCGGGCAATAAAATGCGAAAAACGAAATTTATCATAAACATATATGTGTCACGCGGACGAATATCATTTTCCAAAGTAAACACCCGTGCACGGGCCGTATTTCTTGGTTGCGACATCTCGAAAAGATCAAACCCATCCGTATGCCTCACTTCCACTTCAGCAATCGTCACTTCCACTTCAATTCGAGATTACAAATAACAAAAACGAATTGTTAGTTATACTTCTTCACAATAATGTAAGAGGTATAATAACCACTTAAATACTTAAGCCTTCTACCACTATTTTATGTGTAGAACTCACTGATGCCAGTACTACTTGATTAATCATCACTTTATGTTCAAGTATAGTTGTCACTTGTCATCGCATAAAATATAATTTTACTTGTGGATGATTGAGTAAATTTTAAAGTGAAACATAGTAGAATTCATGTCTAAAAGTATCTTTGTGTTTTAGCAATATGTCAAGTGTTATAATTTCTGTTATATATTTCATATACATTTTCCCGCAAGATGGTTAGGTATTCATTCTATAAGAATAATACAAACATCCAGTCACAACATTGTATACACATAGTAGTAGTATTGGAGATCGTTGACTTCAAATTGGAGACCTTGTTATATGGCGGAGTAGCATTAAGATATGCTGGTGGCAGGTGGACAGCACTTCTTACGCACGTCCTACGCAGCCAGCAGTACTGGTCTTCCTGAAATTATTACTCTGGAATTTGGCGGATGTGATCGATATTTAGGACAGATTAAATATAGAAGATCACTAAAATACATATGTTCCGGAAAGAGAGGAGAATACATTTGAAATCAAAAAAGGCTACATATATAAATATTCTTTTATTATGCGCCCCCGTGGGATATAAATTTCAGGAAACATGTGGTCCGCTCAGTTTATTAATACAGCCTTCGTCTCCATCCATCTCGGATTCACATTTATGAATATCATAAAAAATAATTCAAAAAATCTTTTTTTATATATTTTTACAATTCATATATAATTATAATCATGAATACTATAATTAAAGAAAAATATATACACTTGAATATGCATATATTAGAAAATTTCTAGTTATTGCAATTTTTCAGGTGATAATTGACAGTTAATTTTTTTTTAAACTACTTCTCAAGTATCACGCAATGAAACTGAATTTGAATTAATTTTGTAAATGATTAATTCTGCTTTCTACTTTTCCGGTATTTTTACCCCGGGTCTAAATTTAACTGGCACCAGTTAAAATGCAGGCGTCCGCATAACACCGAACAACCACTTAATAAATTGCCATGAATTTATACACAACTATAAAATCCTTGGACACAATGAAAACGGGCTAAACCGTTGATTTATCACTGTCATAACACGATCATTATAAGCGAAAACAAACCGTAGCAGTGAATGGAATTAGATAATCGTTTTTTCCACCACGTGAAGCTAATTAAATTAATTACCTGTTGACAGTTTAGATGAATACAAAAAGATAATATTATAAATTATCTGACAAAAATTTGTATTTATTACTTTGTTTGTGCTTTTTTGGATTAATTGATATATGCTATTAGAAATTTCAATTGAAGTTTTTGGAATAGTGCTATTTATTGAATTTTGTTTCCAATGAAACCTTGGCACCTACCTTGCATTTGAATCATGTGTTTTTTCTTTTCTTTCTATTTGGATCAATCGATATATCACATTACAGAGTCCAAAAAAACACACATTCGAAGAAGACATGACCACGAGTTATTATACAATTCCGAGTATTTTTAAAATAATGAAAAGATGTAGTATGGTCCGGCAAAAAATTGGCAAAACAATTACGAGATATCGTGGTTGCACCTGTCGTGGATTGCGTACCAAAAGTCTTCGCTAACTTTTTGTATGCAAACATATATATAAGTATGTTCTTCTCTCTCGGCAACAGGAGATCATTAAATTTATATGGCCAGGTGTTAATTGGTTCCACAATCATTGAGTAGTCCTTCTGCTTCTTTTGATTAGGTTTGCGATCATAATCTGCTACCTCGGTCGGCAAATGATATTTTAATATAAATTCTCGAAGAAAGAGACAGTTATAGAAGATCTAATTTTGTGAATCTGGACTGGGAGGACTCCCACCTCAGACCAGACGGAATACGAGACCGCCCCCGAAACGTTTCCCTCTTCTTCGATATTAATTACAAAAGTTGCATCTAATTATAACCCCTTGCATGTGCGTGCATAATCGGACATGCATTTATTTCGTAATTTTTACTGGATTGCTTTTCGTATTATGCGGAGGCGGCCGCGTCGATTTCTTGATGGAAACCCAAAATATTTGGACTGATCGAGTAGCGTCGCGACGCTTTTCCGCTTTGTAGTTAGAAGCACCCACTCAGCAAATCCGGAGGCGGGAGGGACGCTCTGTTTGCAAAGAGTATTAAATTCGATTGTCTTTCAGTTAGGCTTTCAGCTCTTGACCGGTGCTGTCGCACGGAAAAAAAGAATAGTTTGTTAATCACAGTCGAATAGGTATGTCCTGCAAAGCAAGTGCGTGAATTTAAATTTGCTAACAAATTCGATTTGCTGCTGCGACTTTTGGAAATACCGACCATACACTGGCCCAAATATTTAACTCGCTTTTTTTATTCCAACTTTCTTCAATTTAAATTATTTTATGGAAACTAGCTTTATTTAATTATTTTTAACTCAAAATAATCTATGGTCTAATATAAAAAGCTATTAAGTTGAATTCTTTTTAAGCTGCAAGTAATGAATCTAATCCAATATTTTGCAATTATTTATAATTTTAATAATTACCATAATTTTTGTTCTCGTTATTTTTTGGAATGTTCCACAATTATATTTTTATTATTGAATATGAAACAATATTTGAGTTTTATTCTATCATTGTTATTCAATATAAAGGTAACAATTATCTATAGGGGAAATGTGATATTAGTAAAAAATATTTTAAATATGTAATACTTATTGAAATTTATTGATCTAATTAGAAATAGAATCTAACTGAAACTAAAAAATTAAATTTTCATTCAAAGGAAAATTGAAAAATTAGAAAAAATCCAATAAGATTTTGTTAAATTTGGATGTTGAATGAAGTGTTTATTTAATATTATTTTTAAAATAATATTTTTTTGATTTTGTATTGAATTCATAAATGTATATACGTGTGTGCGATGAGCCAAAAGCAATATTTAGCATTTATCAGTTTTCAGTGCTATAATAATTGCAACAATAGATTATTTGTGTTAATCACAAGAAATAAACACGTTTGTTGGCATTAAGTCCGAAGGCGGATCTTAGAGTTTAAGAATAAATGCAAATTGCGTCAACAAAAGCCTGATTTTGGGAAGTGTCCCTCCATGAAGAGTGACGTTGGGTGGACACTCGGTAAAGGCATAGTTGCATATATTATTTTTAGACGCTATGAAAGATCGCAAAATAATGTTTGGCCTTTGTTGAAAGGTGAGAGCAAATTGAGCATATTAATGAGCTATTAAGATCCAGCGAAAGCCGATCGTTTTGGCAGGAAGTTTGGCGTAAATCGTTTCGGTTTTAATTGATGGCATTTATTAGGTATGCTTGAGTATTCATTCCTGCGGAGCGGGCGGCTGTCTTGGAAGGCGTCGTCGCGTTGCACCTGTTGAGTATTGCTCAAGCTTGGACACTCCTAGGATGGTACTATTTTGGTAGCGCCTGCCAGGAGTGTTAATGTAAAAACTACGGAACATCAGTTAAATTAATTACTTCGTTGCATAATTCGTATATACACTATGTACAACGCTATGTCCTCTGATTTCAGGCTGAAGAAACCACTAAAACCACCGAACAGACAGACTGCATTAAGAAAACAACCACAACATCGTCGACAACCCAGTCTTCTACCACCAAACAGGCATACCGCTCTGTCCATTTAGATAACATCCCCTTACCTACCACAGGAGGTTTAGTAGTTGGTAAGTCTATTTTTTATATTCAGTATCCTTTTTAGTATACCGAAAGACGACGGCTGAAAGAAACATGTTTATGTGAACGGTTAAAAATATCAATGGAGCCCATCAATTATGTGCACGTTACTCCTCATTTTCCACCCGCGCGAACTTTTTATTTTACAACTTTGTTTACATTTTTTATTTGCATGCCTTCGAACGCATCATAGATTTGGAACGGAATCCTCACTTGGGAAACCAACTTCGAATGTTGTTTTTGCAGAAAGTCTTAGAAATACCTGAGCCCTGACACATTTTACGTGAAAAAGTAAAGAAAAACAACATCGAACTGACAAAAAAAAGTAATTCATGGGTGCGATATATTTTGAGATTTGCTACGTACTTTATGGTCAGTGTTTATTTATATAACCAACAAGAAAATATTCTATAACGTAAACAATTTTATATAGTAGTAGTATTCGTTACAAGATTTTAATTATCAATGGTCGATCCTTAGTCAAAAGTCTCAATTTGCTGGTCATCTAATTATATAGTATCTAATAATTTTGGAAAGATTATAATGCATATATCAGTATCAAAATTAATTTGATCATAAAATATATAGGAAACTAAAATTCTACAAAACATACAGTTTGTTTTTTAAAGTGGAATATAAAGTAAAGCACTTTAGAGACCTATGTAGTAATAATGTAGTAACTATCAACAGCCAGTCGTTGGGTGATGAGAACAAAATGTACGACTTTAGAATTTTCGTTGATAGATTGTCTACGTCGTTTGTTTGTTTTGGATCGTTTGAACGTTTACATTTTTCTCTCGTCAGATTAAAATTGTTTGTAGTCATCGCATCTAGAGTCCGTTCGCCTTGCACTTTCTGCGATGTTTATGAAGAAGAGCTTAAGTCCCGGATAATTTACGGGCATATCTAAAATTACTGGTACTAGCCATCCAATATACCCAGCTATTTCTGCTTGGATATGTCTTATGGAGAGTGTTCGAATTCAGGAATCGAAAGTTCTGGCGAAAGATACATTCTCGGTGTAAATATTTGGAGCATGATGGAGCAGCACAAAAAAATGGTTATTTATGTGGTGGAGCTGTCTTTGCCTCCTCCTCCTACTCCTCCTCCTCTTTGGAATCCGGAGTCCAGGACGGCGCCATCGCGGGGGCGGTTCATTCAAGTCCAATAAAAAATCGGAATTGCGGCGTAACGAAATTTTTATACGAAAAACATATCCCTGATATTTTTAGATGTCAAATATTACCTACTTTACATATTTCTTAGCTGCAGCTGTCGCCATATTCGCCGTACACACATTTTTTTCACTCCTCCAAAATCCGTGTAAATCGACGTCAGTCTCTTGAAGATATCCTCACGCGCGACTCCTCCTCTATGCGCTCAGTACCTCTGCAACCACCGTCAAAGCATATCTTTCTAAGCTCAAGTTAATACTTTAATTTTTTGTTCTTTGATATTTATCAATATTTTTGCTTCATCGAACTTAATCTTTATTCAATCCTTGAGGAAAGATATGCTTCACTAATAGAAAATGTTTTCTTGGCTAAAGACGCCTGAACCACCTAAAACCACTTGGTTAGATACCTCCACCTATTACTGGGATAAGTACAAGTGCATAACTCATTCTGAGTGCGACGGCAAAGGATCTCCAGTAGTTTATATTAACGTGCCTTCAGTACCAATCGGCGGAAAAGGATTCGGTGTCGACTTTGCTCCAATAACTTTTCTCTCCTCATATTACATCCATACGCATAAAGGTAGATTCATAGTAGATTTGAACTAATCCATTTCAATTGTTCTTTTCTCCTTCAGCCGACATCAAAATGCCGAGCGGAATCATTGATAAGCCTCTGATTGAGGACAATCACGATGGCACTGTGAGCATTAAATATGATCCACGCGAAGAAGGCCTCCACGAGCTTGCAGTCAAGTACAATGGCGAGCATGTCCAAGGATCACCCTTCAAGTTCCACGTTGACTCCATCAGCTCTGGTTACGTGACCGCCTATGGACCAGGTCTTACTCACGGCGTTACAGGAGAACCCAGCAATTTCACCATTTCCACTAAAGGCGCTGGCGCTGGTGGCCTGTCTATGGCCGTCGAAGGGCCAAGCAAAGCCGAGATTTCTTGCCATGATAACAAAGACGGTACCGTCTCTGTTTCCTACCTCCCAACAGCTCCTGGCGAATACAAAATCTCTGTCCGTTTCGGAGATAAGCACATCAAGGGTTCACCATTCAATGCTAAGATCACTGGTGAAGGAAGGAAGAGAAACCAAATTTCCGTCGGCTCCTGCAGCGAAGTTTCTTTACCTGGAAAAATCTCTGACGCTGATATTCGTTCCCTGAATGCTTCCATCCAAGCCCCAAGCGGCTTAGAAGAGCCTTGCTTTTTGAAGCGTTTGCCAACTGGTAACATCGGTATTTCCTTCACACCAAGAGAAATCGGCGAACACGTAGTATCTGTGAAAAAACTAGGAAAACATATTACCAACTCTCCATTTAAAATCAACGTCTGCGAACGAGAAGTTGGTGATGCTAAGAAGGTTGTAGTGTCCGGAGCTGCTCTCAAAGAAGGCAAGACCCATGTAGAGAATACCTTCACAGTAGACACAAGGAACGCAGGTTAGATATTTTGAATCAAAACTATGTAATTATAAAAGTAATACATGGATATGTTTAGGTTTCGGAGGTTTGTCACTGTCCATCGAAGGTCCATCTAAGGCTGAAATCCAATGTACCGACAAGGAAGACGGTACATTGAACATCTCCTACAAACCCACAGAACCAGGTTACTACATCGTCAATCTCAAATTTGCGGATCATCACGTTGATGGATCTCCATTTACTGTTAAAGTAATTAAAAAAAAAAACTTAAAATGAACTTCACATATATTAATTGTTTTTATTACAAAAAGGTCAGCGGCGAAGGCACCAATCGTCAAAGAGAAAAAATTCAAAGACAGCGCGAAGCTGTACCAATTACCGAAGTTGGAAGTCAATGTAAACTGACTTTTAAGATGCCTGGCATCACATCTTTGGATTTGAGCGCCACAGTAACATCTCCCGGAGGAGTTACTGAAGACGCTGTAATCAACGAAGTACAAGATGGCCTATACGCCGTTCACTTTGTGCCCAAGGAATTGGGAGTTCACACTGTTTCTGTTAAATACAAGGACATCCATATCCCTGGTAATTTATTACTTTCTATATTATTTGGCTATTGGTATAGAGTTTATGTGGCACCAACTATCGCCAAAGTTTTAATTAATATTTAGACTAGATTTAACATATATTTTCTTAACTAATAACAGGATCTCCATTCCAATTTACCGTTGGACCATTGAGGGATCACGGTGCGCACTTGGTGAAAGCTGGTGGTGCAGGTTTGGAGAGAGGAGAGCAAGGAGAGATTAATGAATTCAATGTGTGGACCCGTGAGGCTGGCACAGGCGAATTGGCCATCTCCGTAGAAGGACCCAGCAAGGCCGAAATTAACTTCAGCGACCGCAAGGATGGTTCCTGCGACGTTTCTTATAAAGTCTCCGAGCCTGGTAAGTGGCGCTCCGATTAAAATATAATTAGATCTCGCTGGTTGGCTCGTTGGCTGGCAAAAAGGTTTACCTGATATTTGTGGATGCAGAAAATATTTGGTATCAATTCAGCTCGAAAATATGTTGCACGTAAATTGGGTCTTATTAACACTTCGCGATGAGAAGCTTCGTTTGGCCGCGAGCCAGCGCCACTTCAAATACTGACCACTTCAAAACAGTTATGACAAAAATTTAAAAATGTGCCTCAAGGTGAGCGTGCTAAATTTATACCACGGATCTCTGATTCATGGTATAAATTTCTTCCTTCAGTAGATATTAGCATGTTCAAAGCCAGCCAGCAGATCTCGCTAGATTCAGCTGACTCTAGTAACAAAAACGCACCAACCTTTATAAATATTCGCAAATAATCATTCTTCTCTTATCCAAGGTGAATACCGTATCGGCCTGAAATTCAACGACGAACATGTGCCTGACTCGCCATTCAAAGTGTACATCTCGCCAGCCGTCGGTGATGCTCACCTCCTGGAAGTTGCCCAATTCCCAGAGGGCAGTGTACAAGCTGACAAACCATCGCAATTTATCGTTCGCAAAAACGGAGCTAAGGGAGATCTCGACGCTAAGGTAAGCTAGTCATTAATTTAAGCTTGTTCCTTTTTAACTCATACCTTCGCTCTGATAGATCATAGGCCCATCTGGACACGAGGAAGATTGCTTCATCCAATTAATAGATCTTGAAGAGTATTCCGTTCGCTTCATGCCAAGGGAGAATGGAATTCATAAAATCCACGCTAAATTCAACGGAGTTCATATCCCCGGATCTCCATTCAGCATCAGGGTTGGAAAAGACACCGCTGATCCAGCTGCTGTTCACGCCGCGGGTAATGGACTTAAAGACATCAAAACTGGTAGGTACTAAAATTACGTTTGAATATTTTAAATTAATTTAAACTTTTAACAGGTGCAAAAACTGATTTCATCATTGATACCGTAAATGCTGGAGCTGGAACTTTAGCTGTTACCATTGATGGTCCAAGCAAGGTATCTATGGATTGTACCGAAGTCGAGGAAGGTTACAAGGTGCGCTACACGCCACTCGCTCCTGGCGACTACTATGTCAGCATTAAATACAACAACAATCACATCGTTGGCTCGCCATTCAAAGTGCACAGCGCTGGTAATTTTTTTGGATTGCAACACATTTTTTGCAAAACTTATTTATTTGTTTTATGTTTAATAGGAGATGCTGCTCACGTTGATATTGGCGCACAGGAAACTTCTTCAGTCGTCGTTGAAACTGTTGCTAAAGTTGGACAGGCAATTCCGCAAGGACCAAAACTACCGCAATTCAAGAGCGATGCTTCTAAAGTCTCGTCGAAGGGTATGGGCTTGAAGAAGGCCTATTTGGGTAAACAAAATCAATTTACCGTAGCCGCCAATGATGCTGGTAAGTATCCAAAAACTAACGCGAATCGCCAAAGATTAATTGATTTTCCCCTTAGGATCCAACATCTTGTTTGTGGGAGTACATGGACCCAAGGGACCATGCGAAGAAGTCTTCATCAAACATACAGGTCGCAATCAATACAACGTGAACTATTTGGTTAGAGATAGAGGAGATTACATTGTCATCGTCAAATGGGGCGATGATCACATCCCTGGATCCCCCTTCAAAGTGGAAGTTTAAATTCTCAACTACTATTTTTTTATTTTCTAGTATTTTAAGATTCTCACTATCCTTTTTTGTTTCCTCCTATTTTCGGCTTCATTTTTATTATTCGATGAAATGATTTCCCCGCCATATAAATTTGTAAATATGAACACCGTAAAGATGTTTAAAAAGACATATTTCTGGAAATCAAAAGTACAATGCTTAACATGACATGGAGAAATCATATAAATCGTATAATTCACCTACATTTGCCCCCATTATATATATACAATTATATAATTTAAATTATTTGGTTTTTATTCTATTTACGTTTATTTTTGTGTTTAAAATTATATTACTGCAAACAGAAAAAGAAAAGCAAAACAAGTCTATTCATAAGTATATATAATATATATGTTATTTTCTTTTTATATTTGCTTTATTTCATTCAAATTATATGTTTAAAATTATATGTTTATAATATTAAAAATAATTTCGGTGTTTTATTCCGAAACCCATTCCCACTTTTGAAATACTTACATGCTCTAATCGGAGAATTTTTAATATTACTAAGGCGTAAAAATCCACTTATTCGTAATTTTGATAAATCAACGATGAAAATAGTATTGTACGAAAAGAAACTTGTATTCAACTGATATACAAAATTACTAAAAATAATAAATATTCAAATCATTATTGTTAGTTTATTTTTGTGATGTTGCAACATGTACATCAAAAATAAATAAAAAATTAAGTATCTACTCAGTGCTCTTTGATTCATTTACAGTGTCTCCATTAGGTACAGCTTCTATTTCTTCCTCTTCCTTGGAAACAGATTCCACCTCAGCAGCAGCTTTAAGTGCCGCTTCCTGGGCAGCTGGATCGTTGGTTAACTCTGGTAATAAATGAAGTATAAGACTATTTCAATAAAAAACAAATAATTATTACCTATAAATTGGCCCTGAAGAATTTTTAAAGTGTTTTTCAACATTTCTAATTTTTTCTCCTTCTGTGTTGGTTCGTGTTGAGGTGGAGGTGGTGGTGGTGGTGTTGTAGGTTCAACGTAAATTTGCGTACTTGGTTCAATGTTATTAGCTTTAAGTAACTTCAAATATGCCGTCCTATCAACTTGCAATTGACGACATAATTTCTGCAGCTGCTCGATCTTCTTTCCATATTCGACCTCCTGTGCGTTCTTCGAAGCAGTCATATCCAAAGCGAGCTTGCATTTCTTTTCAAAGCGCACTTTCCACTGTTTCAATTCCTTCTCGAGAAGACTATTTTGCTTGGTCATCTTTGACATTTCTGTCTTACAATTATCAAAGACCTGATTGCTCTTGCTGATGGTTGTTTCAAATTCCTCATATTTTCCAGTGTAAATCTGCAAGTGACTTTCCAGATCCTTGATATTGTTCTGAAGTTGCGTGCATGTCTCCTCGCTTTTTTGCAGCTTTTTCTTGAGAATTTCACTTTCCTTATTCCACAGTACTCTTTCAGCCTTCAACTCAAACTGGGCCTTGGCAACTGTTGCTTCAGATAACTGTTTCTCTAGAGACATCTGTTTGCTCATCCTGGCCAGTTCTTCTTCACCCTTACTAAATTGTTGGCAGAGGGTTGCTATCTTATTGGCCATGTCAATATTATCATCTCGTAGCTTCATATTTTTTTCATTATTTTCCATCATCACAGAAGAGAGCTCTGTAAGAGTATTTTGAAATTTCTGTGTAACCTCCTTCCTCGACTCCTCTTCCCGGATCTTAGCCACATTCTCTTCCTAAAAATATTCTGTATTAATATGTTCATTATAGAAACCTAAAATCAATCACCTTAATCAATTTGTTTTGTTTCTGAAACTCTCGACATAAATTTTCCAACCTGGATCTTGCCAAAATTGATTTACTGTGCTCTGACTGTAACTGGTCCTTTTCTCTTTGGAGGATAACAAACTTCTTCTCAGTTGCAGTTAAGGTATTTTGTAACGTCCTATGCTCATCATAAAGGTCGGTATATTTACCCTTTAATATTAAAAATTTTTCAGCATCCACAAGATGATTTATGGACTTTAAAATATTATCAAGAGCCTTTGTGTCTCTCCTCCGGATCTTATCCTCCCTCTTCTTCTTGCCATTAGTCTTATTCTCCACTTTTGTATCTTCCATCTAAACAGAAATTTACAGATAATTCTTTAATATTTATATTATGTATCTTTGCCGCTTGAGGTTGTTTCACTAACTGCGCGTAGTCTAGGCTATGTAACTAAGGATCAAAATATTTGTGAATCTATATAATTTTAAGAAAGATCAAGAGGTGGCAGTCATTTTTATTGACTAAAACAAATGCCGATTTATTTTAAAAATTAGTATAAAACATTTAGAAATGTGCATAAGTCTAATATAAATCTTCAAAAATTTACTTTTTTTAGTATTTTCTAATTGGAACCAGTCTAATACAATTGTTTTAAACCAGAATAAGACATTTTAGTCTTTATAGTAAATGTAAATCGATCAAACTTAGAAATACATTTAGTAAGAGTAATGATTTTGATTAGAACTAAACCTTTCTAATCCATCCTTGTACATATTATTAAAGAAAAGCACATTCAAATACTTAGCAAACTCAATTTACTTACATTTTTACTAAAGAAATTGATAATCAGATTACAATTTGTTTATTAAAAATCTAAGATTTTAATTTATACCAAATATAATTGTACAGATGTAGTAAACTATTGATAATATAATTTTATATTTATTTTATTTCAGTTAAAAGTTATTTTAAGCTAGTGACATCTTATGATTATGTCATACAATTTAGCAATTGCTTTGTAATGTGTTGATCATTTTCAAGTACACAGGAGTACAGATGTTTAATGTTTCCAAGGATTTGTTTTGGTTACCCATAAGCTATTATTTCAAAAAATAGCGCATGCGAGATTTATAACATTTTGGCATATGAATTCAAAAGTTGTATCATTGTGCTGATTAACTTTAATAAGCAAATTATAATAACATTAACTTATTACGCATTCATTGAATATTTAGTTGTAAACATTTCATGCTTTATTATGCAATTCATTATGAATTTCGTATTGGAAAATATTAAGTAGAACAATGAAGTTAATTAACAAAATTCTATACTAATATTCTGGATTCTAATGAAATTTATTATATGCATAATTCGCGAAAGACCACCTGCGTGTATGGCTCTGCCAACCTAATGTTATAAATAATTATTTTTTTCCAATTATTATTGCACTTTTGTTAATTACCGTAGTGTTACGCACTAAAATGACCTCTATAAACTTGATCAGCTCTCAAATAAACAAACCTTATGTAATATTTATTTCTTTAGTCTGAAAATCGATTTATTTGTACATTGTGTATAATATTATTGATTATCAATTAATTTCCTAATAGTTATGTTAGTTCTCGTGCAAACTGCATGGATATAATTACCTCGAGTATTTTAATTATTTCCTTTTATAATTACACTTGGGGAAAATAATACGGAAAGAAAGGCACACGATCGGACGTTAGGTTACAGACTAGTGGTATTATTTTTGGATCCTGATCTATTCTTGAATAAGGCAGGGCTTGTGTTACATTTTTTTACCTTCTCTTTCCAACTATATTAACTGCAATAAACAGATTTGTAGCGCTTATACAAACAATTATAGACAATGTACTGCGTATATGTGTATTTATAATGTTGACGACATGTAACTTGTAAATGCTAATTAAGGATAAAACAAATTTCATGTAACAAATAACAAATTAGGTGAAAGTAGTTCTATTTTTGGAGCCTTTGAAAATTCGAAGTTTCGCGGTAAAAGTAGTTGACATGTAGCCGGTGGATTCTGTAGAAAATGTGTATAGGTTGCAATAGGCAACTTCAGGGTGGTGAATGACAAATGCATTGCAGTTGCAGCTACTTACACAGTGACCAGCGCAATTAGTTAATAACATATTTTTATCATCGAACAACATTTGATTGATCAGTTGAAGTACATTAGGTGACGTACAAAGCATTTGTTGACCGATGCCGGTTAATTGCATGGAATAAATACTATGATAATACCTTAAAACTAATCAGAGTTGATTGGTTAGAGTAAGCTCTAAGCAATTCTTGTCCAGTAGAATCGGAAAATAAAATCATCAACCGTGGCGCAGAAAAGCAGAATGACGATGGCCAGCGTCTCCTATCAGATAGCTAATTTGCTGGAGAAGGTAAGCAATTTAGTAACAGCTTGCACAAGATTTTTTATTGAGGCTCTCATTCATTTCTTAGATGCAGTCATCTGATAAAGATTTTCGGTTTATGGCCACAAATGATCTGATGACTGAGCTTCAGAAGGATAGCATTAAACTTGATGACGATTCTGAAAGGAAGGTTGTCAAAATGCTCCTGAAGTTGCTCGAGGATAAAAATGGAGAAGTCCAAAATCTGGCAGTTAAATGGTAAGTGCCAAATCCTCTTTCATAGTGTAAACACTTTATTTATTTATGCATTCAGCTTAGGACCACTTGTCAACAAAGTGAAAGAATATCAAGTAGAAACTATTGTTGAATCCTTGTGCACCAATATGATATCTGAGAAAGAGCAGTTGAGAGACATCTCTAGCATTGGCTTGAAAACTGTCATTGCAGAATTGCCTCAAGCTCCTGGTGGATTGTCTGGAAATATTTGTAAACATATAACATCACGTCTAACTACAGCAATAGAAAGAGTAATAATAGTGTATTTCATTTTTGGCCATTTCATTTTTAAAGTTTGCAAATTTTAGCAAGAAGATGTTTCTGTACAATTGGAAGCTTTAGATATAGTCGCCGATCTTTTGGCGAGGTTTGGAAATGTTTTATCTTCATTTCATGCAGCAATCCTAAGTGCTTTATTGCCGCAATTAACATCTCCGAGGCAGGCGGTCAGAAAGCGTACGATTATGGCTTTAAGCAACTTTGTGCTATCTTGTAATACATCATTGTACCATAAACTTATTGAGCACTTGAAGAACGGTTTAAGTACTGAGACGAATCACATGCAGATCAGAACATACATTCAATGCGTCGCTTCCGTATGGTAAATATGATCAACACTGAACGGTAAATAAATTATCATAATAATGTTTTTAGCCGTCAATCCGGGCATAGATTTGGTGAACATATAGAAATATTTGTAGAGTTGATAATGAAATATATTAATCTTGATGATGATGAGCTCAGGGAGTTCTGCTTGCAAGCTTTTGAATCATTTGTAAACAGATGTCCTAAAGAGATCACTCATCATATTCATACTGTAAGTATTTTTCTATATAATAAATAGTGGTAATGTACTATCTTCAAACAATAGGTAACAGGATTATGCTTGAAATATATAACTTACGATCCAAACTATAACTACGATGACGATGATGAAAATGAGGGCGTTATGGATGCCGAGCAAGATGATGAAGATGACGATGATGAAAATGATGAGTACAGCGACGATGATGATATGAGCTGGAAAGTTCGCAGGTCCGCTGCAAAATGCTTGGAAGGAATTATCACGAGCAGGCATGAATTGCTCCCTGAGTTTTATAAAACTTTATCGCCTGCTCTGATTGTCAGATTCAAAGGTATAATTTATAAAAGATTAAAATTGAAAACTTTATCGAAAATTATTTTCAGAGAGAGAAGAGAATGTAAAATCTGACATCTTCCATGCATACATTGCTCTTTTAAAGCAAACCAAAACTTCTTTAAATGTTAACATTGACCCTGATTCCATGGAACAGGAGACTCCTGTCTCTTTGTTACAACAACAAGTACCATCGATCGTCAAAAGTGTGAGCGTACAGATGAAGGAGAAATCTGTTAAAACAAGACAAGATTGTTTCAATTTACTTAAAGAACTCTGTGCTGTACTACCAGGCGCTCTTACACAACAAGTACTTTTAACTTTTTCCATTAATTGACTACCATATATGATTTTTATTCTTTCAGATTGGCGAGTTGGTACCAGGAATACAATATTCCTTAGGAGAGAAAAACTCGAGCAGCAACATGAAAATTGATGCGCTCTCATTTATATACTGCCTTTTAACAACTCATCAACCACCTGTTTTTCATCCATATATCGCTGTTATATTACCACCGGTGATTTCAGCTGTGGGTGATAGCTTCTATAAGATCACAGCAGAGGCTTTAAATGTATTGCAAGAGATGGTTAAGGTGATCAGGCCATTAACAGCCCCCTCAAGTTTTAACTTTACTCCATTTACAAATGATATATACAACTGCACGTTGGTTCGTCTAAAGGCTTCTGATATTGACCAAGAAGTTAAGGAGAGAGCAATCTCCACAATGGGTCAGATCATCTGCAATTTGGGCGATTTCCTGCGAAAGGAATTGCCCACTTGTCTGCCGTTGTTCTTGGACAGATTGAGGAATGAAATCACGCGTCTGACTGCAGTTAAAGCTCTCACCAAAATTGCAGGTTCTCCGCTTGGAATCAACCTACCAATTATTGTATGTAAATTGCAACGGTAGAATATGTTCATTATTAATTTATTCGTTTTCTTAGAATGAAGCTATTCCAATATTGGGATCATTTCTGAGGAAGAATCAAAGGGCGCTTAAGCTTAGCACTCTATCGCTTATCGATTGCTTAATAAAGAACTACCAGCACAACTTGAATCCAGAGTTATTGTCGCATGTCATAGTAGAATTGCCACCTTTATTGGATGAATCTGACTTGCATATTGCTCAATGGACTCTAGTGATATTGAAATCTATCGCAGAAAATCATCCGAAGGCACTGTACGACATTAACACTACCATCATGACTGAGATACTTCTATTATTGAAATCACCCCTTCTGCAAGGTCCGTTAATTTTAAATAATTCTTTACATACTTGTTAATACTTAGTTTGAAGGTGCTGCATTGACTTCTATGTTGGAATTCTTCCAAGCACTTGTTCAGTGTCAAATTCCAAGCATTGGCTACGACGAAGTTTTGCTTCTACTACTGAACCCTATCATTCACACAAGTGGTAACCAATTTGTTCATAAACAAGCATATTATTCTATGGCCAAATGTGTTGCTGCTATAACTGCAATTTGCCCGAATATGGCTTTACCAGTTGTAAACAAATTTGTAAACGACATTAAGCGCAGCAAAACT
Source organism: Nicrophorus investigator (assembly GCA_963457615.1). NCBI lineage: Eukaryota > Metazoa > Arthropoda > Insecta > Coleoptera > Silphidae > Nicrophorus > Nicrophorus investigator. The sequence goes on from OY735146.1 coordinate 10,903,192, forward strand.
GATAGTGAACATATCTTTTGCTTACTGATTATTGGTGAAATTGGTCGTAATATGTAAGTTTCATTTAGTAATATTTTTAAAATATTTATAATATTTGGTGATTTTAGCGATTTAACTTCTATTGGTCATTTGGAACTGGAAATAATTGAGTCTTTTTATAATATATCCGAGGAGGTCAAAACAGCAGCTAGCTATGCTCTTGGAAGTATTTCTATTGGCAACTTAAGACAATACTTACCTATAATTCTAAAAGAAATTCAGAATCAGCCCAAGAGACAGTATCTATTGTTACATTCTCTCAAAGAAGTAAGAAAATCTGTTATTAAATGCATATAATTTTATATTTGAATTCCTTTAGATTATCACTTGTTTATCTTCAACACCTGATGGTGTCAGGCAACTGCTTCCATATGTGCCACCTATTTGGAAGCAATTGTTTAAGCATTGCGAATGCAAAGAGGAAGGTTCAAGGAATGTTGTAGCTGAATGCTTAGGCAAGCTTACCTTGATTGACCCAGCTCATCTGTTGGGTAAACTAAAGGAGAGTCTTAATTCCACTTCGCCTTTAATGAGAACCACAGTGGTCACTGCAGTGAAATTCACAATTTCCGATCAAGTGAGCTACAACAATGAAATGATGAAAATTGTGCATTTTAATTGGTTGTTGTTGTAATTTTTAGCCGCAGCCAATCGATTCTTTATTGCGTCAGTGTATTGGTCAATTCCTAAATACGCTTCAAGATCCTGATTTGAATGTCAGAAGGGTAGCATTAGTTGCATTCAATTCAGCAGCTCATAACAAGCCATCTTTGATCAGAGATTTATTGGATTCGATTTTACCTCAGCTTTACAGTGAAACCAAAGTGAAGGTAAGTAATCTGTCGTATTTTGATTAATATGTTATACATTGTGGATGGATGTTACAGAAAGAATTAATACGAGAGGTAGAAATGGGGCCGTTCAAGCACACAGTCGACGATGGTCTGGATATACGAAAGGCAGCGTTCGAGTGCATGTATACTTTATTGGACTCATGCGTCGACCGTATTGATATTTTCGAATTTCTTAACCAAGTTGAAAATGGCTTGAAGGACCACTATGATATTAAGATGTTAACATACTTAATGACCGCAAGGTTATCTCAGATCTGCCCTGGTGCAGTCTTGCAAAGATTAGACAAACTTGTTGAACCTTTGCGAGTTACTTGCACCACCAAAGTCAAAGCGAACTCTGTGAAGCAAGAGTACGAGAAACAAGATGAATTGAAGAGATCTGCAATGCGTGCCGTTTCAGCTCTTCTAACTATTCCAGACGCAGGTTAGCTAGGAAACATAGTCAAGTAGAGTACCACTAATCCCATTAATGGGTCTCTTGTTTTCTTTCAGACAAAAATCCTTACCTCAGCGAATTTCTCACACAGATCAAAAACTCTCCAGACCTTCAACCGATATTTGAATCTATTCAGAAAGATAACAGCGGGCACCATGATTGCTTCCTAATGGATCAAAGTTAAACTTGTGGGATGTTCCATTTATAGAAGTGTTGATGTTAAGCTGTAATTATAATTATTTTCGTTCCGTGAGCAATTCTAAGATGAATTTATAACAAATGTGTATATCTTTTCGAAGGAAAGACAAAATTATACGTATACATATATATATGTCTATAGAGGAAATGTGCTATTTTCTGTAATATTTATGTATCTATGTTTTTTTTGGTATAACCTTATCTTTATTTTTTACCATAAGATCTGACAAAATTATCGATCTTGTTCGAATACTACCCCAACATGCTTCCTCCACATATCCATCAACTCGGATAGCGCCAAACTCTCTTCGTGAGACATGTGAGGACTCTCTAGTAGTCCGTCTTTTATGCAACGCCTACATTCTTCAGCCTCGTAAGAAAGACCGGTGCTGTGGAAGAAGTTAAATTCTGCTTGACTTTTGGGTAACTCGAACTCGAAAGTCTCGTCATTAATTGTCATCTTAGTTGGGCACCAAAACATTGGAATCTAAAGATATGAGAAAGATAAAATATAAATATATATATAAAGCTAATCTAGGAAATGAAGTTTTTAACTTATTTAAAAGTCTTTAGTTTTGTAACTTAAGTCGTTATTATTAAAAGAAATACCTATATATGTAAATGAAATTGTTTAATTTGGAAGACTCACTTTAATTGTACCCTTCGTTCCCACAATGGTTGCTTCGTTGGAGAAAGTAGCTACGGAAGTAGTTGAAATTACTGCAGTAGCATTGCCAGGATATTGAATTATCGCGTTTGCAGATTCATCAACATTATTTACATTCAAATACCCTGATCCCAGAAACTTTGTTGGTTTTAGCCCTCTGAACACGAACTGACAGAATTGCAAAGTATATACGCCCAAGTCTAGAATGGTACCACCCCCAAGTTCTTTCATACTACAATTGGTGAATTATAAAATGTCTGTACATAACATAGTTAAAACTAACTTCAATCTTGGTACTTCTGCAATTGGGAAACCGAAACCCGCATTTACGTATTTCACATCGCCAATTATTCCCGCGTCCAGAGTTTCCCTCAGTTTTTTATAAATTGGGAAACAGCGAGACCAAACTGCTTCCATAAGAAACAACTTCTTTTCCTTAGCAAACGATATCAGTTGTTGGCTTTGTTTCCCATTGAGAGTAAGTGGTTTTTCGCAAAGAACATGTTTACCATGTTCGAGCATCATCTTGCTCACCTCCAAATGACCCGTATTTATAACACCGACATAAACAATGTCTAAAATAAATTGTACAATTATATAAATCGGTTAATTTCATATTAAGGTTACCTATATTCTCGCATTTTGCCAAGTTTTCGTAACCTTCAATAGCTAGAGGAATGTTTAACTTTTCTGAAAATATCTGGGCCGTTTCCAAAGATCTCGCTGCTACTGCAATTACCTCATGATCTTTATCGGATAATGTCTGCAAAGCACACACGAAATCATTAGAAATTTTTCCAGCGGATGCTATTCCCCAGCGTAGAACCATGTTTGAACACAATCTAATCTGTGACTATTGAGAAAAACAACGTTCTGTCGACTTTATCTACGTAATAAATATCGTATGCGTATCTAGCATACTTGAAAGATAAAGCTAATTAGGAAAATATGTAGCAAATAGGAAATACAATTTTGTCATATAAAATTTTATTGGTAATATTTGGTCAGCAAATTGCCTGTATAGACAAATAAAGTTCTTTTTGGCTTATTTGTGATGTATACTATATATTTTTCTAAGTAATGTTCATAACCATAAATCACATACACAATACAATGGTTTTATTATATTCTACATTGATTTGACTATTTTCTTTTCTATAATCTCATAAAATAATCTTTAATGATCTGTAAAACATTTATTTTTAACAAATTTTAAAGAAACATGAAGCGTTAAAACACATATGGTGCACATATTGGAATATTTGGTAACAATGACACAATCATTTCTAATACTGAAAACTTGGGTCATGGAATGTCTTTTGTAAGGTTTTTAAATAAACTTATGCTTAAGTTGATGTGACTCCTTTACGGGCTACAAGCAAATTAAGTACAGTGTGTTTTTGCACATAGCTTACAGCCTTCTTATGAGTAACCATGGTAAAGTCATAACCATTGCACTGCAATATTTTATCATGCACCCGAAGGCCACTTCTGGAAGCTGGGCTAGACTCGTGCACCTCAGTTACATAAATTCCCTGCAGAATAAAAATGAATTAAATCAATTAAATTCTATTGTTATTCATCTTCCTTACATTATCTGTGTATCCTTGAGGACTCTTTCTGCAATCCTGATCTATGCCACCACCTATTTTGAATCCACAAATAAGGATTTCTCCGTCTATATCTTTATGCAAAGTAATTGGAATCTGTGATGAGTAATCAATGAGTATTGTATTTAACTTTCATAAGGTTTATTACTTACACTTAAGCATTCCATTGCAGTGCCTGCTTGATGTTGAAATGCCATTTTAGCCATGATTGCTGTTTATATTTCTCTTTCTAGGTAATACACGAATTTATGTTTGATTGTAATAATCACTTTTCAGCTGGTCTCGCCCTTGTTTAACTTACGTTGCTTACTGTAACGTATATATAAAATTTATAAAAAAAATGATGTGTAGTTATGATTTAAAAAGAATCGTTGAACCGTTGAAACCAAAACGCAGATGGAATAACACTGAATACTATAAACAGAAGAAGAAATTTCTCTTGCACTCTGACAACCTCACTACAGTGGGTGTTCTCCGCGTGCGCGCCTGTTGCTATATCATGGATGGTGTTTGGATATAGCGCAAGTCCGATAAATGATCTCAAAACCAGTTTTGAGGAGACTGTGATCTAACAGGCAGCTTTATTATTGTTTGAATTGCATCCAGTAATATCTGACAATCAACAAGATCTGAAGTAGTAAACCAAACTGAAACTACTTGAGGAACAACTGTTCTTTGTAATATACCATCGCGCTGACATCAGTAGCGAAGTTACCAATTCGGAGCTACCTTCCGTTTGTTATTTTTCGTAAAAGTAAACAAATTATTTAAACGCTTCAGTTATGGCTAAAATGGCCTTTCAGCATCAGGCAGGTACTGCTATGGAATGCCTGAGTGTAAGTAAAAAATATATAATTAATAATTATTATAATCAAACTCTTATTTATCTTAAGATTCCAATCACACTCCACAAAGAAGTTGAAGGAGACAAACTCATCTGTGGCTTTAAAATTGGTGGAGGAATTGACCAAGACTGCTGGAAAAGTCCACAAGGATATACAGATAATGTAAATTGAATATGAGAAATGATGGAGAAAATAATTAATCATTCAATCTGTTGATAGGGCATTTATGTGACTGAAGTTCATGAGTCCAGTCCAGCTTCTAGAAGTGGATTGAGGGTGCATGATAAAATTTTGCAATGCAATGGATATGATTTCACCATGGTTACCCACAAGAAAGCAGTTAACTATGTCCAGAAGCACCCTGTACTCAATTTGCTGGTGGCACGAAAGGGAGTTACATCAACATAGCCAATATTCCATGTTGAATTTATTCCATTTCTCAGTATTACACCTAAAGTTTTTGAGAACATTATATCTTAGTTACCAAATAATCCATAGATATTTTTAACTATTTAAAGAATATCTCATGAAATAACAAATTATGCTGATAAATATATAAGCCTATAATATTTTTATGTTTCAATTGATACAAAACGTTATTACAATAAATGTTGTTTATATGATATTATTTGTAATTGCTATTTATAAACTTAAATACCCAGTTTTCCAAATCTTATCACGGAGATCTTAAAAGAGTACAAACAGAAACATTTACTTTATGACTCACATAAACTTATGCATCTCTGACGAAAAAAATATTTCTCTTTCAAGGCTACATGCAGTAGCAGTAGTTAATTCGTAATATTTTTTAAGAGACGAATGGTGATGCGGATGACTCAATTCAAATGCGAATGACGCTTAGGATCGTTAAACTTTCATTCGTTGTATAAATAGCAATTATATTAAAATAAGTTACAGCAAACATAATATTAATATCTACTTTGTTATTACATAATTATATTGAGTTATACGAGCCTTCACAGGTTGGGCTACAATTGTTGCTACATTTTTTTTTATTCGAAGATGTTACTTTCTATGAGTCACTGAAGAGATTTCTCCGAGGAGACGGTGTATGTGCTTTACTCTCAAGGATAATAATTCTTGTGACTCAAATGTTTTACTAAGTTACAAATTAATCATTTAGTAAAATTTGTTATATTGTTTTTAATATCATCAGTAGATAATAATCATGCATATTGTACATTGAATAGAATGTTGTCTTGAAAAAATTGAATTATAACGTTTTGATTGTAAAACCATTGGAAAAGAATGATTTTTCATAGTGATTCATAATGAATGAATCAAGTTAATAATTATTCATCAAAAGGAATATTTGTTAGCGCAAATAATGAAATTAAATTGTATTAATGAAATATAAATATTTGATAAATTGCGATTAACTGTGTAAACTACCTGTAATTAGAAAGATTTAAATAGAAATATTATTACAAATGTTGTTTGGGTTTTAGTAATTTGTGATTATAGTTTGAATAAAAGGTAAATATTTGATAATTATATTGTAATTGTGTAATATAAACTTTTAGTGATATAATTGCAATTTATTTAATTTGCTATAATTGTTTGAGCGAAGTATTGAATTACTAATTTGTTGATAAGTGATAAAAGGCGATTAATGGTGCAAAAATACACGGATTAGTAATTGTGTATTGAATATTTATGTAAACAATAGATAGATATTGGTCAAGTATAAAAGGTGTGCAGCAGTAGCTAGTCTTTTTAGTATTCGTACAGTGGCAGCACTGAAAGTTTTTGAAGGTTCACAAAATAAAATGGCGCTTGTAACAATGGACGTCGCGTTTTATTGTAGTTGCTGAAAAGTTTTGTTTAGTGGTTATTTATTAGAAAAAACGTTAGTTTCGCAGCCGTAGTTGAATTAAAGGTAGTGAAGATGAATGCTCTGAGTATTAGTGAGTGGTGTTGCTTGCTCTGCTGTCCTCCGTGTCCGAGCAGAATAGCAGCCAAATTGGCTTTCATACCACCAGAGCCCACATACGACTTCCTCGCCGATGGAAGCGGCAAATACTCACTGACACTTTCAGAAAGGGCCGAATGGCAATTCTCTGAAAGGGAGAAGGAAAACGTGGAAGGTTTCTACACCAGAACTAGCCGCGGCAACAAAATTGCCTGTGTTTTCGTCCGATGCAGCTCCACTGCCAGATTCACCATTCTGTTCTCACATGGAAACGCCGTCGATTTAGGCCAGATGAGCACTTTTTACCTAAACTTAGGCTCTAGTATAAACTGCAACGTATTTGGTTATGACTACTCTGGCTATGGACTTAGCGATGGCAAGCCATCTGAAAAGAACCTCTATGCTGATATGGATGCAGCCTGGTTAGCTCTAAGGACTCGCTATGGCATCAGCCCGGAGAACATAATCCTCTATGGGCAGAGTATTGGCACTGTGCCTACAGTAGATCTGGCCTCTCGGTATGAGGTTGGTGCTGTGATCTTGCACTCTCCACTCATGTCCGGCATGAGGGTGGCATTCCCCAAAACCAAGAGGACTTGGTTCTTTGATGCATTCCCCAGGTAATAAATAATAATTAAAATATTGATATTCTTAACAATGGATGTGTCATGAAAAAAAATGATAAACTTGCATTTTAATTGGGTCTCATATATACAAAAAAAATGTAAAGTAGCTTATATGTGCAAAATATTTCTTGTGCTCATTAAATTTTTTATTGTTCATGCAAACACACAAGATAAAATTATTATTAGCATGACAGATAGATAATGTACGTTTTGTTTTATTTGATTAAACTAAATTGTAGAAGCAAATGATAATAGCGAGTCATAAACTCCCTTTAAAAATTCATCCAAGTTACGAAAGGCGAGGTCACATAATTGTTACATTTTCTCATTATATCTAATTCCTGTTTACTTTTTCCTTTGTACGAATCAATATTTCGGTTCGTAAATAATACATCAAACATCATTTTTAGCGCTTTTAACTTTTAGCGAGTCACTAAAGTACTTTAAATCCCACTTGAGTTCTGATGATTAATCAATGCATGAATCAATATTCCGCTGAGGAAAAGCAAGACATATTGGGTTTATAGTTAATTTAATAATAAAAAAAACATATTTCTCTTTAGTTCCGCCTTTCTCAACCTACGTTTGTTTCGCTCATAACATTGACCTATTTTGTACGCAACAGAAGCGAGTCGAAATTTTCGAATAAGCACACTATAGAGAGGAAATATATTAGAAAAAGAAGCACGACAACCCCCACAAGGTTTTACGTAACATAATGAAAGTAAATAATTTACTTCTATAGATTAGTAATGCATACCATTTTATTGATCCGTTGCATCCCGATCCGAGTGACGCATTTTCTAAGAAGCTTTTCTTTCGGTTTAGTACATTTAACACTTATGCATTATGGTTTTGATTATGATGCTAAAATAGATTTTGCGATCTTTTCAGAAGTGGAATTGCTTTAATGGTGAGTTGCTGAGCACATTGCATTCCAGTTTGATAATCATTAACATTGAGCTTCGTTTCTAAGAATCAACTATAGTATGCTCTAATTTAGATAAAGCAATTTAATAGAATTAAAATTACTAAAATACGCTTCCTGGAATTTAAAAAATTTTCAATTGATATTAAATGTTGTAACTTTTGAACAAATTTGTATGCGTCATAATCTTAAATATCTAGTAATTTTTCAACTCGAAACAAAAGATTTAACCTATGTTCAAATAAGTACCTTGGCCAACTCAAGGTTTCTTAATAAACCCAAACAATAATATCTACATACTAGTATTGCGTACAACAATAAACGCTTAACCGTGAAAGGTCAAGTACCTCGTATTTTAATATGTGTATATTATGAAATAGCATTTGTCTTTACTAATTAATATTATTTATTTTTATAATGTATTTTAGTATTGAAAAGATTCCGAAGGTGACTTCGCCGACTCTGTTGATCCATGGAACTGAAGATAATATTATAAACTTTACACATGGTCGTACCATATTCGAGAGATGTCCCAGGGCTGTAGAACCCCTTTGGGTTGAAGTGAGTGATTCTAGATGATGGCTGTATCTACAGAGTTAACTGTAATATTTTTTGTTGTTCGCAGGGCGCTGGACATAATGACGTGGAGTTGTTCCCCGCGTACTTCGAGAGACTGAAGCAATTTGTGAACGTGGAGCTGGTCAACTGACATCAGATGATCGGGGAAGATTGCACTGTTAGTTCCGGTACTTCCAGCTCCCCTGGGGAGAAGCTGTTCTAGCCTACAGCAGTGGGTAGGACCGTGTGCCGACCCACTGTGCAGACGACCAACAACCTGAACCAATCACCACTGCATATTCTTACTGGAATCTTGGAACGACAGTGCAACAGTGCTCAAAACTCTCCACAAACCAGACCCCTTCCTCCACTGAAAACGAGATCTTTGCCCGCTTGTAATGGTAATATTTCAACATGTCTAAGCACATGCCGTTGTCCTATACTTGAAACTACTTGCTAGCAGTGTGAATACGTGAGACATATTTTTCGAGAAAAAAAAAATATTATATTATATATATTTACAAGTGACAATCTTTTATTAAAACAAAATGGGAGAATGATGAGGCAATATTGTTGTGTAATATCGTGTGCTAATGCGGATCGAAATGACATATTTATTTACCTCATGATCTGAGCGGATGTAGAACAAAATAATTCTACCTCTCTTTAACACTTCCTGAACGAATCTTGAAGTATTTATATTTTGTATTTATACTCGCACATACTGTGTTTGGGAGCTATCTCGAGGCAATCCTCTCGTATCTGATCATCGTTTCCTAGTACATTTAGGTTCAGGTGATATAGGCTCCTCAGCTGGATCCGAATTTGAAACGTTGGTCAGGATACGAAACGCGCCGCTGACGTCGTCCACGAAGTGTTAAATTATTTAAAAAAGTGAAACAAGAGAAACGTACTTACGACGTTTTGTTCTTTCAATTTGTTTTAGAAAAAAATCTAAATATTATATGTATATGTAACATATATGTATAAGCAGCTCAATATCCGATATTCTAAATCTTCTTGTATATAGGTAATAAGTAATTGGTGTGTGCTTTATATAACTCCCCGTTTTGTGGGGTGAATAAATATGTTGCGGTGTTATATATTTAATTTTACATTTTAAAATTGGTGTTCAATGTAAGGATAACAACAAACAAACAAACCAAACATACAAATTATATCTACTAAGTGTTGCATTTGATACAATGTTCTTTTGTTTAGTATAAATGGAAACCAAACCAAAAAGAAGAAGAAATCTCATTCAATATTCTAAAATTTTTGCTCAAAATGCAACATGCGATGTATTTTTAAAAACTTTAAACTTAAAACAAAATCAACAAACTTAATACAAAAAAAAATAATGAAAGTAACGATTTTCTAACTATTATTGAACTGACTCCAACTTTATATGTAATTAATATATAACTTAATTAATAGGTTGTTTTATAAACGTTAAGATTAAAAATATTATTATTAATGAAAAAAAGGGAAATTATTTATCGCATAATTTAGGCAGAATAATTATTATGAAAAGACTTTAAGTTGTAAGTTTAGGAAATAAACGAAGGATAATGATACTAAACACAAAAAAAAATAATAATTAAAACAAAAGACGAGGCATAATTGAAACAAAAACTATATTAAAATATATTACTCAGAGGAAGAAATTTTGCAAGCAAGTGTATTGTGATTGAAAATTTTCCTTATTTCCTAGATTTTGTTGAAACATTGTCTTAGGTTGTTTTCTTCTCATTCAGTTTTTATTAACCCACATTTTATTGTTAGTTTTCGGTTATATATTTATAAATATCTATATAAATGTTCGTTTATAGTTGACCAGCTACTGAAAATTTTAAAATTCTGAAACCTGAGAAGCAACCAAAAAAAAAGATATGGTAACTATTGTGTGTATTTTAAAGTAACTTAATTATTATTTTTTTATGTAATGTTCCTTAAAACAATCTAGAAAATAAAGGACTTTTTTATATGAAACCGAGAACACAACCTAAATCCATTCAATACTCCCGCACCTTATATAATCCAAAATTATACATAACCCTTGAAGGCTTCTGTTAGATATCTACAAATATAGACTTAATTTGAATTTTTTATTGTGGTTTGGTGTTGTTATATATATCTGTGTACATCTCCAATGTTTTCATTTGCCTGACGAATAATGTCCCCGGATTTTATTAAAAACAAATATGGCATTTGCTTTTCTTTTATTCAACCTGGTATTCAAACATTATTTTACCATATTTATTTTTTAAATCTAATTAAAAGTATATGTTAATACATAATTAAAAAGTATAAATAAAACTAGATGTCGCTACAAGCGCAAATTAAAGTTTTAAATACTTCTCAGCGAATTATCAAAGGCAACTCGATCAATAATTTTAGGGTTTATCACGATGAAAGAAAATGTTCACAACCTCAGGATAACTAGAAACAATCAATATTATTTTGTATTCGACAACATCCGAAACAAAACAAGAAGTAATGTTTTTGTTTATTCTACGTTTCAAAAGACATCAATATATTACAGATTAGGTAATTTGAAAGCAGTATTTTTCCTGCTACAACAAATTTATTTATCATCATTTGGTTATAATCATACGATTTTAAAAATGTTTACTAATATTTTAATGCTACAATTTGCATAGAACTTCTTAACAATAAAATATTTAACATACGCACTTTGTATAATAGTGGTTACAAAGACTAGTGATGTTGATACCATTAATGCCTCTAAGATATTATTACAATAACATTTATGTTATTTGGGAGCAATTCAAGCCATTACGTTCATGAACTTGTTTCAAGGCCCACTTCAGAATAACTTAGTCTTCTAGAGTCGCAATTTGTTGTTGTTTTGGAAGGTTGATTGAAATGAGTACGAAGAAATGATGAAACATATGACACGAAAGGCGTTTGAAAATTGTATGTTCAGTTAATAATAGAGTACTGTGTATATTGCATAAATGGTGGACAGCAGTGGGGTTGGGTCAAGCGCCACGAATCCGATCGATTTCAGTACGTTGACGAGATTGATGAGCCTTCTAACTTTAAATCATCAATATTTCAGTACTTGACACGATGATGAATGTCATTGCCATGGCCTCAATCGATATATGCACACGTTTCACAAGTCCTACGCATCTGTGAAATCACCACGAGGTTTGAAATCGTTTATGATGAACAACGAGATTGATCGAAGCTTAGCACACCGATCTGACAATCTATTTTTGACTCGGACGTGGACAGCAGCATTCCCATAGAAGTGACATTTAGATAAAAGTCTTCTTGTTTTTATTCGATATGCGCATAGACTTCTAGAGTATTTAAATTATTCTTGAGCTCAAAAATAAACCATACAAGTTTAGTTTAATTGAAACAAATTGAGTAATTGCATGAAATTGAGCCCCTCTTGAAACTACTACTACTACTTTTTGGTCACAAAGTAAAAAAATCGTTATTGTCAGCTCAAAAATAATTGATATTAATTGAGTAATTAAAATAAAAATACTGTAACTACATTTTGGAGGTCTAAATGAAACATTATTCTTCGCTTAAAGATAAACAATTGAAATAAATTGAGTAATTGAATGTAATTTTGTCACTTCTGAAAGAAGATTTTGCGTCAACTCAAATTATTTACATTCTTTATTAATTCACAAACATCAAAAATACCAAACAAATATATTACTCCATGACGAAATTAATTAATTTAAATTTAAAATTTCCTTTCGGATAAAAATACGTGTTATTATAATACTCAATTAAGAGATTCCAATGCAAATCTACGTTTGTTTTATAATATTATCATATAATCCAAATAGCCCATTAGCTCTATCGATGTCTGACTTCTTTTTCTGGTCAAATCGTTTTGTTTTTCTCGGTTAGCGACATTAAAATTACGTACCTTATTTTTTATAAATTACCGATCGTAAATTTGCTTATAAAAATGCATTTCATTATCAATTTATAATTAAAATTAATGTTTTTTTTAAATGCGATTTTCTACAGCGAGTTTGCAATTTAAAATACTCAAAAAGTGTTTATATCATGACTTTAATTATATAATTTATCAAATTATAATAATTATGCAAATTCATCGATTATTAATAAGTTTGAATATAAATTATAAATAATTTCTTATTTTGTGGTTTATTTAGTGAAAAATCGCTCATTTGCTAAATGTACTTTGGAATTATGACAAAATAGAAAGCTATTATGTTGCAAGTGCCAAAGAATAACAAAGCGTTGTGCAATGGATTTTTCTAGGATTTTTTGGCTTTGCTTAATGTTGACTATGGAAAGGTTTTTTTTCTGGGAAAAACCTGCTAGTAATGTGTGACACAGGAAAAATGATGAGAAAAATGATATTCATAAATATTTGCTTTAGATGTTAAAATGCATGATTTAAAAAAAATAATATGTGAATGTTTAGTGTACTTAATTGATAGATCATCCAATGTGTGTAAAGTATTAGCAACAATGGAATATTCTCGAACGTTTCTAAAACTAAACTTATAATGATTTTTTGGTTGATGCCTAAATTAATTGATCGTTTTTGGAGGGTAATAACACGGAAGTTTCCGAATCGATCTGCTTTGCGTGGGATATACAATTGACCAAAACTTTTACTTTGTTTATGTCGTTGCCGCACGCAGCAAATCGGCATCATTATGTAATCCCTTTCGTGAATTGGTCGGTGTGTCATGCGACCGCATATGCGGAATTTAGTGTCGGCGGTCGTTGAAATTGGCCAACTCCCATTGGTCCGCAGGATCACCAGATCGAAAATGCTTGCATCTCTTCCTTTGCTTCATCATTATTATTACCGACTTTTCTTTATTCTTCTTCGACGGTCTCGCATCTTCATTTACCACTTCTCCGATTTTGACCGGCTGAGTGCAAGCTTAATTCCCACTCGCCTTGCACTGACCGTAATTTATGGAGGAATTCAAGCCGAACAAAAAACTATTGTTATTTTATGAACTTTCGGGATCAAAGGGCCATAATTGTTTTAATAGACCCCATTGCATATACACCATTACCATTGAATACAGTCTACTGCATAAAACAGAAAGGATTTTTTATAAATATTTTAATCTCTTTCTTTCATTCTAATTATTAAGAAAATTATGTCCACTGCACCTTCCAAAGTATACCTGCACCGTGAATTGAGGTCGACGATGACCCTTTTTTAATACCCAATGATTATTATGTTTTATACAACGAACAATTACTTTTTTTTGAAATTGAGTTTCTTGTGTTGGAAGCTGAGGTTGATTAACAATACTTTTTTTAATTAAATTAAATATCTTAAAGTTGACAAATTTCAGTCGAAGCAATTAAGTTCGTAAACCATCGCGCTTAAAATAAAATAATAACAGATATTGTGCAACGTCATCAATGGTAAAATTCAATGTAACCGTCTAACAACTTAAATTGCGATTTTAAAAATAAAGCTCAAACGATTGCCAAGTGGGAATAAAAAAAGAAGTGATGTTGAGACGGAAAATCTCGTGGAACAAAAGGAAAAACAGTTTTTCCAAACAAACGATGTGCTTGCACAGTCGGAGCAAATATTTGCGTAGTCAATTCGCTAATTTCCATGCGACTTCGATATTTGACACCTGGCTTTATGTATATTTTTTATGTACTTTTATATATCCAGGAGAAATAAGAAGAAGAAATAAAACAATTTGCATTCGTCGCAGGAAGTTTACCTGTAACTACGCAAATGATGTTTAATAAAATTTTAAAAAACAAGTTTAAAGAACAAATAATTTAGATTTGCTGACGGCTAAGTCATTTGTACAATTTTGCTGGCTGGATATGAATTCTCACACTGGGAATCTAATATATCGAATCTTTAGGATTGCCATGTAAATTATTTCATAAATACCGATGATAGTAACATAATAAAATTATCTAATACTTAATTCGGTTGCTGCAGGTGCAAATTTTAAAAGTATTTTTTGATTAAAATAACTTTAAAAAAATACACATTATTTTGGAAAGAGAAAGTTTATAATAATCGCGTCATAATTTAAAAATCACTGAAAGAATAATTTCTTTTAAAATGTATTTTTGGTTCTGAAAATGTTAGTTTTCTACATACATTTTATACATAGACGAGTTGTTTACAGTGTTATAAACCACTATAAATAGTATGTAAAATGTGAGTTTAAAAACACTAGTTTCTGAATGAAATATGTCGACAATTGATAAATATATCCAGCTTTGAGGTATCAATTATTGTTCTATAATTGCATTCACGTTTATGTCTTTATTTCTAAGTTGTTTTTATGTGACGTTATAGTCGTAGGAAAACACAAACTAATTAAGAATCGTTCAATGGTAATCGATGGGATCCATGAAAATAATGATTATCTAGGCACAGCGACGGATCGCCTGACGTCAAACGAAAAGAACAAGCAGCAATTGCCTGCAAGAACGCAATAGCAATTAACATAGCAATAGCAGTCTCTCTGATGGCGTAGCGTGTATCCCAGGAAAGTACATGCTTTAATTGCTTTCCATAAAGCAGGCATTAAAATGATAGATATAAAAAAAAACATGCGAAAATGAATATGATTAAAATGCGTCTGCATCTGTCACTTCTCTCTCGTTCTCAGAACTTAATTGCGACCGCAATTACAGTTTCAAATTCGAGACACATGTTAAAACAACATTAAACAACTTCATTCAGAGAAACTGCTGAACCTAATTGTCGACAATTAATATCGAGAGTACGAATCGCAATTATAACGTACAGCGAATCGCGTAATTCACTTACAGTTACAATTAACTGAATTATATAATCTATTGCAACTGTAACAATTTTGAAATTCTTCATTATTCGTATTTAAATTTTTATTATTGGTCGCTGACCGTTGAGGCTGTAACTGGAAAAACTGCTTTTCATAATTTTATATATTATTTTTATAGCTTCCTAGTTCTCTTCCAAAAACTGAAAACATTCAATAAAAATGTGACGCAAAGCGGAAACTGTTAGTAGATAAAAATATGTTTGCTAATATTAATACTAAAAACATTGTAATACCACTGAAAACCAGTTACGTTATGCAATGCAGAAAATAAACATTTAGTGAAGTAATGTTTTCTCTCTCATGCTTTGTAAAGCAAAAAGGAATATTTTTTCAGCTAAATTTGAAAAAAATTGAATACAAAATGTGAAAGGAGAAATTTGCAGATCGGTGTACAAATTCCATTTTATTGTGTCCGTGTTATGTCATTTTATAACCAATAATTTGGTTAATTGGTCAAAAACAATTAACGTTGAAACAATGAAGACTGTAAAAAAATATATAATTTGTGCGATAAGAATTGCTGCTAATAATTGGTACTTGCAATTTATGTGCGACGACTTTCAGCGTTGCAAATATGTTTCACATTCTGCTATACTTGTCAAATATTTATTAACTACGTGGGTTGTTAATAATGCCAAATATCTCGTTGATTTATGTGGACTGACACATGATATTATACATTTATCAATTATTTTTCAAATATGCTTACAAGATGTGCTTACACATTTTTGATAGATTTAATTATTTGTTAAACCATGTGTAAGTACATACAAATAGCTGAGTGCTACTTAAGTACCAATGATCACGTAGTAGTAAACATAATTAAGCTGAATACACAAAAATTGAAAATGGTTATAATTTTATTATAGTACCGATTGCTTAATAAGGGTTAAACTCCTTATTGATCTACTTCAACACGTGTAAAAATGATTTGTTTTTTACGATCATATTTTAATTCTATAATTTTTTCCATGAATAGTTTTCCATATGAACTTTGATTTTTTGTTATGCAGGTCGGTGGAAATAGTTCAAAGCGCAGCGATTTTTATTAATGTACGTTGTATTTAATTTCCTGTTATCCGATTTTTTATTTGTGTTACGTTACGTAACGTTAATTAATTTTCGAAAACAACTTAAAATTCAGCTTATTTCAATACTTGATTAGGAATTTTAGAAATAAATCTTTATTTATATACGAAAATTATTTACTATTAAATTTTTATGTTTCCTAAAAATTATGACTTAATTAATTGTTGGAAGTAACTTATGATTAAATGGTTTGTATAAAGTGACTGTCAAATATTAACAGTTAACAACAAACGTGTAGATTCATATTGATTGCGTCAATGGTAAATTTTGTTAATACAAAAGGGTTATTGACCAGAGTAAAGCATGGTGGAACGAATGGGTTATGTATAAAGAAATCAATTATTCAAACATGTTAGTGTAAAAACCTAAGTAGAAATGAATACAAACAATATATGAGGATGGAATTGAATAGTTCACCCTTAATCGATATTTTATTTATTATTAGTAGAAAAAAACTAGTATCAAAGTACACTGTCCTAGTTATTATATAATATTAACATAAAAACAATAGGATATACAATTGTTATTGTAGTACAATTGCGAATAATGCTTTGTACTGATGATAAACAATATGTGGTTGTTGTTGTTTTGCTTGGATATGCTCTTTGATTGGGGTCGGAAAAGATTTGAAATTCGCGGTGGAAATTGGGATCAGGTGAGGGTTGCGCTCTCCAATGGTGCAAGAGTGGCGTGTTGCGGGCCAATGGGAACTGGGAATTATGGCCTGACCGACGATGGTCTAGATTAGTGTTCGTCGGAAAGTTGTGCGCTAAATATAGAGTGAATGTGTCGGGAGGTATTGATCGTGGTTTTGTACCAGTGTACCATGCCCGGGGAGCAGTGGGAGTAGGTACATAGACCAGCGATAAGGAGACGAGTGGTTATCATCAGGAGTGAGCCTGGGTATTTCAATTAGGTGTCTCCTGTTAATTTTCGACATTTTATTTATACAGTATTTTTGAAGTATCACGAGCCGAGCGTGTGTCCCGATTGGTGATCGCCGCACCCGAATCCCCACCCCTTGCGTCTTTCATAAAACTATCTGCTTGTGGGTAAATGCCGTTCAGTTCGACTGCGGTGTTCTGGTATTTGTATCGTATCGGTTGTTCAGTTCTTCAGTGGTAAACTTGAAGTTTTTATACTAACAAAAAATATAAAGCACTGAGGATTTCTCTACATCCAATCGATCAAGATGAGCAGCTACACAGAAAACATCACCACCAGCATGGAGAACAGCAGGTAAATATCGATGGAAATCACGTACCGAGTGAATTAGAGGATTAGCTGTAGTTATTGGGTGAAAGCGTCACAAGTAGCATGAACATTGAGAATTCCGTCCGCTCGCAACAACCAAAATTAATCGTCAAATTCTAACACCAAACGAAATATAATGTATGTGTAATTATGCAATGTATAAGTATGTCACACATAGTGCAATATAATTTTCTTTTCCATACGAAAAGTGTAAGAGTTGTTACATCAGCTGACGCGAACCTTGGGAGTTCCATGCTCACGAATTAGTCGACGGCGTCCTTTTCAATTCCGTACATTTTAAATGCTGTGTAATTTTTTCATTTGTTTTGATCGATGATTCATATTTATAGTCTATATAATTTTTCTTTAAAGGAATTGTTTGAAGCGCATCGCCAGGAACGACGACACAGAGTTCTCGAACCAGAGTATCTTGAACGCCATGGAGAAGTTCGTGAAGAGCGTCAACACCATGGACGAAACCATACTCGTACCATGTCGTCTGATGGACCTGAAAGTTGGTGATGAGCAGGATCCGACCACTGGACCCAAGCAAAAGACTAACATCAGCAGCATCCTGAATTCAGCTGATCTGTTTGATATGTACAATATGCTGAATACTGTAAAAGCTGATCTGCTGTGGGGACAAGGGCAATGTCCTGAGGAAGAGGAAAAGATTGTGAAGGAAGTCGCTCCGCAGACAACGCTTGCAGCGCCGAAGGGGCATATCAGAAGGCCATCCACCGTAAGCGTCTCGTCAACCAACTCCTCGACTTCGAGCATCAGCGACTCGGATAGCGAGATCGGCAATGAGAATGACTCCGGCATCGAGGAAGCTCCTCAAGTCAGCGACAGAACCCAGGTTGTCGCACAGAATTTCCGGAGACATCTGCACGGACTGACCAAATCTCTGAGGCAACTCACCGATGCCGCACAATATCTCACCACCCGCTACCAACATGACATAGGCAGTTCAATTTGATGAGTCGATATTTCATGAAAATCTGTGATGTGTGATCTTTAATATTATATAATTTTTATTTTTTTTGCGAGTGAATGTGTATAGATAATTATATATAAAACAAATATTGTTAGGCATTATTTAATTTTCTGTTCCCGTCACTACTCTGGTGATCAGTGACGATTCTTATACCTGGAGGTGTAAGTCTATTTATATTATATAGGCAATATCCCAAAAATCTTCAATTCCCGATGATTTGCTCACTTCTAAGTTCTCTAATTATATGTTTTATTTTTCATTTATTTATTTTATTTTTTTATATAAACGAACGTTAGTATATATTTTGTTTACTGAGTTTTGATGATATTCGAATGTTCTAGGGATTATATTAAAGTTAAATTCTATGTAATACACGGCACCTATTTTTCAATTCCACAGGGTCCGCTTTCAGGTTCCAAAAACAATACTAATTAAAATTTGTTAAGAAGGTACTTTAGGTAATAGAAGCTTGTAAAATTGTAATAGCTTGGGCAGCAATTCCAATTGTAAATAAAGTAAAATAATTAAAAAAATTATGGAAAATAAAATGTAAATAATTATTCTTAGCACCTTTCACCCCAATGGAACCGAGACGAGCAAAGTATGAGTTCGAAAGTGGCACTTTCTTGTCTTCGAATTGGCAGAGCTTGTTCCTCATTCATGATTTTCGTGTGTTCTGTTACTTTTTTTTACTTCCTCCAAATATGTTTTAATTTGTCGAGATGTTAACTGGTATGCGACCTCATTTTTGGCAGTCGCGTCATCGTGGCTTCCAAGGTTAATACACCGACGGCAAATCCAATGAGTTTGCAACACGAATGGCCCCCCTCGCCAAATTGGCGTAATCAGCGCGATCGGCACGTAAATCGCATAGAAAACAATTATAATAAACATACGACAACGGCAGGAGTATTATGCATTCCATTCATATCGGCGTCAAATTATAAATAAACACATTGCAGCAATATGACCACCCTGATCATATAGATAGGTCCCAATACATCAACATGTTTACTGTAGTCATAAACAAAAAAATATGTTGTTATACTTCTTTTCAATAATTACCAGCGTTTATACATACAGTCCTATAACTGATCCTTGTATAATCACAATTACTCCAACCTATGCAGAGAAACAAGCATTTTGTTGCCATTGATACAACCTTGAAAGAACACTTATTCATTTGTCGACATTAGAGATATTACGCAATTATACCTAAAAATAAGCATCAGCTGTTGCTCCAGTAGTAGAGACTCGACATAACAAATTACTTGCGACACGACACATTGGTAGAGGATTTCGTACGTCTATAATTGCGTGGAATAACACGCCACTGCTGTTGTCGGATTTGATTTTTTTAGTATAACTTTATATAATGCAAATATTAATAATAATATCGGTGGCAACAAAAATAATTTGAAAGTTTATGATATATTCAATGTTTACTTTTATATTCCGACTTCACATATCCGTTTTTCGGTTATTAACCGAAGAGTATGCACTGGCTTTTCATTGACGTTGATAACATTTTATCACGGATCCTCAATCATCGATAATTGACCGCAATTTGCTTATCGCCAACGTAATTACCAATGTAATTAAGGAACTAGAAGTAAATGTCCAAGATCGCTATGCTAGATTATGTAGACGAAAGAGAGTTAATGAAATGAAGTTTAAATGTACTACAATACGAGAAAACAATTATAGCATTTTCAAAGTCATTCATATTATTCGTAATTGTTAGATTGGAAATTAGATATGTATAGTAATGCAGAAATTTCGAGGAAAGCGATTATTAAACACTCACAATTTTATGTTTTCTAATATTTAAGTACCAAATTTGAAACGTCAACTTTTTTAATGACATTCTATTAAATATCTCCAAACTCGCTATATAGAAAAAGGGTTATGATATCGAATGCGTCCTTTAGCCCTGTGTTGCTGAAAGAATGCGCAAAACTGAAAAAGGGTTTTTGGAGCTGCGTTCCGGAAAGCAGGCAACCTGTTTCCAGTGAGTTTATTTCTTTTTGCTGTACGCACGGCCGCATTAAATTAAAGTAAACGAACGTGCTATTTTAAGGCGATCTAAGAATATACTTCGAAAATGATACACAACATATGAAAGTAGATGTATGGATCATTTTCTATAACTTAATAGTTGAAGTATATCATTATCGGAAAATTTTCAGTAAAGTCTGTAGAGTTTTCAGCAAAATAATAGAACATTGTATAAAATGTTACATATTAAGAAAGTCTTAAATGCAAGAAAATCTTATTGTATTCATCATTAATACATAACAAGAGCCACGATTGAGCCATGCGTTTGCTTTAACAAGAGCAGTTGTATAATGAAAGCTTGCTTACATAGCTGCAACAGTAGGTCGTTATTATTTTTATGTAAGACTTTTGCACTAATAAGCACAGTTATTGTAAAGAAAATAAGCGATCTGCAGTAATATTATCGACATTGCTACAATCCCAGTTTATTTAGTTTTTCATCGAACCGGAACCTTGGAGTAAGATTTAAATTTTCTATACTCATTGTGCAGTTAGATTGTGTTACAAACATATTTTTTTTCATTCCATTATTGCACTAATTCAGCACGTGCATATCGTTTGCAAATTAACAAGTTTAATAATGTGCTTATTGTAGAAAAAAGAATCAAAATTTCAGTGTAATTATCAGCCGATTCGTTATCAGAAAGAAGCCAAAACAAACAAATTATTATTTTGGAAAAGTACAAACAGCACATTAATTGATTACTTTTGACTGGGGCGATTTCGATTAGAGGAAAGATCGAAAGAGCAATTCATCAGAACTGCACGAAACCGGATCAACTGAATTATTTTTTTGTTTGCTTTAATTAAGATGAAATGGCACACGTCCAAAATTGATGTAATTGTCGAGATCAGAGGTGAACTTGCTTTCGTTATTTTGCTTCGAATTTCTGCTTGAAATAAGTTACGTAACTGGAGCTGAAACACGCAATACCAGAATGTTATATTTATATGACATGATGTATGTAATGCGCAGCAGAAGGAACGAACTATGAATTATATATGTATACAACCTTCCATCAAGTAAAATCAATACTTGTCGAGAAAGTTCTTTGGGAAATTTGACGGTGTTACAGGTGACGCTTTATAAATTATTAAGGGTAATAAGGGTTTGTTCGGCAATTAACGAAACCGAAGCGTAATTCCAAATGAGCGGTTTAAATCATTAAATGATTCACCTTATGTTGTATTTATATGTCAGAATTCCCAAAGACAACACCTACAATTAATTAATTATTTAAACATCAACTGTTAATTCAGTTTCACTACTATGTATTTACATCATTTGGCTTAATTAATCGGACATAAAATATAACTAATTTATAACCTAATGTATATTTATGTCATTTATTTTAATGCAATGACTGAATTACTGAATTTCTCAAAGAGGTAGGTTGTTCTTATTAAAACGTAAACTATAGGAAATATAATAAAAATATAGTTAACATTGTATAATTTTAAATGATTAATAAATTTATTGTTAAAATTGATAAAATAATATGAACATATTTAGTGGCGATAAGAATTTGCAAGCCTTATCATTTCCGCTATTCTACATTATCGTTGTTTGATTTTTAACAACTACATTTTCAGTTCCTCATTTCTACATTGGATTGAAGCTAAATAAAAATAGTATGCTTCAAAAAAGAAACCAAGTAAATAGCTATGAATTTGTCTAAAATGTTGGCTCGCTGATAAGAAACTGTTTACTAATAGCATGCAGGGACCGCATGTCAGTGACATGCATGATTCATGTGTCTAGAGAATTCTTCAGCACGTTTACTAATTTCATCATATAATCCCAATAAAAGCATTTCTGGAAATACCAGCTATTTCGATCAGCTCTAATAGACACTGAAACTATAGCAAATTCATAAACATAGAAGATTTTTTGTTTGATCTCTTTTATCTTATAACCAATCAATCAAATTGTCCATCTCCTTTAAGCTATTATTATAAATTTTATCCCTTAAAATTTTAGAAGTGCAATGATAACGTCTGATAATAAGATGAGTGGATACTTGATAATAAAAAATAAGTATTTGATGTATCTGTTTACAAACAATCAAGTATGCACGAGAGATTCCGTGGGGCTTTCGACTTTTGATCTCGACACAATAACTTCAGCTTCGACTGTGACCCAAAATTAGCGAAAGTAGTAAACAATAAAATGAAATGAAATAAAAGGCAAATGGGTGAAAGTCTGTGGGAATTCGCGTCTGAAGCCTCCGATCGGAAAGAAACTCCGCAGGACGTCTTTATATTACTTTTTTCACTATTAGATTTTTTTAAAATTACCATACGCAAAACATGCACATCATCGTCCTTCGAAACTACAGATATTTGTGGATCACGCATATTTGTGTTTGAAAATTAGGTCAGAACACTTTTCATTTCGTGTAAATAAATACAAAAACGCGCATAATTTGCATTAGGTTCTTATTTACACTGTGTAAGAAACTTACAACATAGACTATTGCCAAAAATATATCTTAAAGAGAAAAAAACTTACAAAAATATACAACTTTATATTCATAATTCGACTGATATAATTACTAAAAAGTGATCAAAGTAAATTAAAATTATTTTTACAAGAAAATATACAAAGGTCATTGTGCTTTTAATGATAGCTTATAGAGACGACAGGTTTATGTTTAACTCTGCAAATAGAAATATTAAAAAAAATCTAAAAGTGAAACTGTAACCAGAGCATGGAGAAAAGTAACAATTTTAAACTCTACAACATTTTAATATTAAAAAACTAAAGATAATTAAGTTTCCGAAATTAATATTATTAATATATATTTAATTAATAATATACTCTTTCTTAATTATAACTCTATGTTCAGTGTTATTTTGTAACTTGAACTTAAAAGGAAGCAAGGACAAACAATACAGGTTGACAACGGCATTGCAGTAAAGCAATAAATGTTGCTACATATATTCTATGAAACTGATCGATTAAATAATAAATTGAAATATCGATTGATTACGCAGGCAACGAAACATGTATCAATATTATTAAATAACAAAACGTTTTGTTCCCAGGCAGGGAAAAACTTTACACGGCTATTTACATAATTGCATTCACATTTCTTTTTATTTGCATTTTTTAGTTTGTTTTGTTGGAAACACATTACCACCGTATATTTATTTTTAGTAAAAATGAGCAAATACTCTTATATGGCAATTACGTCAAAAAAGATATAAACATATTTCAATTTACTTTAACTGTTTACAAAAAATATTTATTATTTATATTTATGTAGCTTGATTGGTTTTCCAACGTAATGAAGCGATAAAAGAAAACATCAATTAGCGTAATCATTTTAAAAGTCCATTTGTTATGTTCCTATTAAAACGACAAAAATTATGAATTTCTTTCCATTCTAAGAAAAAAAACTTTTGTACTGCGAGAAAGAACGATAAGCAAATTAAAAGCCAGTGTTGATCACGTACAATTACGGAATATTTCCATATATTTTCATAAACAAATAGTCAATAAATTAGTGATGCTTTTAAAATTGTTTACTAATTAAACACGCGGTGAGTGATACATTATGTGCCGTCGTGCGTCTACAATTTTATTTATTGGACGAAAATTGTGCCTTATTTACAAATAAAACTAATGCACTTTTGAATATAATCAATTATATAAGCACTCATAACCCGAATAAAATAAACATTATTAGACTTACAAAAACAAAGATGCTTTATAAGAATTCGCGTTTATTTAATTACGAAATTGTATATCCAATTTTTTTCATATTCATTTTTATATAAGAATTTTAAAAATTAATCTTACGAAATAAAAGTTTTAAATTACATAATTGAATTGTTTTTATATATTCGTGTAACTTTTTTTTGTATTCTGTAGATACTAGTAGACTGTAGATACTAATCCAGTCACTACTTGAGAGACTTCGGTCCGTTCATTTTATGGTTACCAACAGGTTTAGTGAAGCTATATTCTCTAAAGAAACAATCATCCTTTTTCTCGAAAGATATTCGTAACTGTAAAAGAACATATCGTCGCGTGGCTGCGTATTGCAATATTACAATGTTGGAACCTTGGGAGGAAAATGTAAAAATTTGCGGTGCCCGTGGAATCCCAATTGAGCTGACGTGCCTCGGAACCTAAACCACATACCGGTACTACTCCAGTTTTTTGTTTCCATTCTGGAAAGCGCGAAGAGAAAGAAGGAAGATATGATCCAAACATGGCTAGACATGTCGCACGACCTTTGATCTCACAATCCCGACCTTTAAATCACCCAAACGCGCGGAGATTCCGCGATGTAAATCCTCTTGTCCAAAGTACGGAATGCGAACGGCCGACGCGTATTGCAAGTAATTTCAGCATTCGCCGATATTTGTATTCAGAACGTAAACATAAATATTATATACGCCGTGTTGTGTCTAACATGCAAATGATCGTTATCTGTAATCGTTTCTGAAGGCAGCGGGATCATCGTTCGTGGTTACCAGAATTTTGCCACCCACGAGATCGATGTTTACCTCGACGTCTGCCACCCGGAAGCCGGAACAAATCGTTTGCGAATCGATTTTACACAGCCTTCTAGTGCATGCCAAGGTCAACCATTACAAGATATGCAATGGTCTTCGAAAAATATTTAGTCAAAACAAAAATGTTATCGTTACACCGGATGCACCATTCTTGTATTTCGGTTGACTTCCGCAATCAATGTACCGTTAATTGTTAAAGAAAAAAATAAAGACATGTTGGTTTTGTTTAAAAAAATAGATTTCTCTTAAGAGTGAAACTAAAATTGACGCTGCGAAGGAGTCAAATGACCGAAAGTCTAAAGAAACTCAACGAATTATTAGATGATTTCTCAGAGACATTGAACTTTACAGTTGTTTCTTTTTCTCTGGCTATTATTTATCATACAAAGTCCAAGGAATTGAATCATTTTGGAAACCAGAGATTGTGATGCGTATATACGCAAGGACGACCAATCAGATATGTGTGAAAAGAAATTCCTGCTTTATATTATAAAATAATTTATTAGTAATTAATTCAATTCATTAAATTCAGTAATTTGCCAAGAATAAGAATTATGAAGCTCCTTTCTTATAATAAATAATTTAATAAAATCTTTCAGTAAACCAATACTAGAAAGTTTTTTGAATATATCATTTTAAGCTATAACTTATTTAGTTAATAATAAAAATATGTACAAATATTACAATAAATGTATGTATACAAAGTAATATATTAAATATTTTAAAATTGAATTATTGTATTTAACAATTGTTATAATATTCAAAATATTATTAATTTATTAAATATAAAATTCCAATAAGAAATGTTAAGTAAATTATATATGTTTAAAATTATTTTTCTTATTTTAATGGTTTAGTGATAATACCATATTACTATATTGAAGTTATAATATATATTGTTTCTAATATATGTGTACATTTGTTCAACCAGTAATCGAATCCTTATGAAACTTAGTGAAACATTAATCCTAATTCTAGTACTAGTAGCGCCATCTTACAGCTAGGAAGCTTGTAGTACCAGGAATGGATATAAGCTTTGGAAGTCGCTGTAAACTGCAATGGCGTCGGCAGTGTTGATCTGAGTGTATCAGTATGTTATTATTTCGATAATACTATAATAAATGGTGTAAATGAAAAGGGTTGAACAGTGTCCAATCGATAGATACAACCCTAAAATACGTGATGCAAAATGATACCGCCTATAAATGTGAATGGATCATCCTCTCGCGGATAAGAGTTATAGGTTTTGTTATATAGTTTTTTTGCACCAAAATGGTGGGTGTTTCATATATGATAATAGTGCTATTGTTTTGTTCGGGAAAGAGCGAAGCTCAAGTGTCTGAAGATGTACCACCGGAATGCATCCACCTGGGTGACTACGTCGATTGTGCCAGCAGAAATCTGGATGCCATACCGGACAACATCCCAGCCTGGACACGGAAATTGTAAGAACTTATTGTTTACATTCCTGTCTGTACACCTGTTCATCGCAACCCAAATCCTCTTATCAACAGACAATGATTGTACCTACATCCTCTGGCATTCGATAATAACGACTTTAAACCAGATGTCTGAATAGTACAGACGCTTTTTGATTGATGAAATCATTTAACAAAATAAGCATTCGTCTTCTCGCAATTCCGCTCGTTTATTTATCGGGATGATGACCTCAAATTCTGCAGTAAACATGATCTCTTATAGACTTTGTTGACATTTGCCATGGGCCAAATCGTTCAGTATTATAAATATAATTGGAACTGAATTCCCTTTGATAAGAACCACCTATTGTGTAACAGGTTTTCCTGAACAACATTTTTTTTTTCTTTGCAGGAATCTTAATAACAATACTATTAAGAATTTAACTGGCGATGCTTGGAGAAATCTTACTCAAATCATTGAATTGAAATTGAATAAGAACAAGATTCAGTCATTGGTGAAAGACACATTCAAAACCATGAAGCGCCTGAGAATATTGTGAGAAATTTTTATTTTAATGCATTTTCATCATTTTATTGCGTTTTTATATTATTTAGGGAAATCAATCGAAATATGTTAGACAGTATTGAACCCTTGAGTTTCCAGCAATTGGAGCTGGTTTCTGTATTAAAACTCAAAAGGAATCGCATTAGGTACCTGAAAGATGGTACATTCTTTGGACTGACTAAGATACATTCATTGTATGTAACTTAAGCATTCTCATATGAACACTCCCTTAATTTATTTTGTTTGTAGAGCTTTGGATTTCAATTTAGTTCAAGTCATTGAAAAGAGTTGGCTCTATGGTTTAGATAATTTAAAGGAATTGTCTCTATCACATAATGGGATACAGACAATTGATAATGATGCTTGGGAGTTCTGTAAGGACTTGGAGGAGCTGTAAGTATTTTCATCCGTTGAGGACTGTTGTGTTGAGATTAATATAAATTACCTTTAATAGGGACTTATCATTCAATCGGCTGAATTCAATTGAAAGGGACTCCTTCAAAGATTTGAGCAAGTTGCATACTATTTTACTCTCCAACAATAATATTACTTTCATAGAGGAAAACGCTTTCTATCACACCCAAAATTTAAAAATACTGTGAGATTTAATTAACTGCTTTATTCTTTAATATTTCTATTTATATATATCTTCTCTTTAGTAATCTAAGTAATAACAAGATTTCGTGGACTATTGAGGATGCTCAGGGAGTTTTCAGTGGCCTTACAAATTTGGTTAAATTTCACATTGCTTCTAATGACATCAAGTCTATTAACAATAAGGCCTTCACTGGTTTACACAAAGTGACTTATTTGGACTTGAAGGACAATAATATTACTGCTATAAAGGAGAACGCATTTGCTGAGATGCTTTTATTGAAAGTGAGTTGGAAATAATTTAATTGTTTTTATAAAGTTAACGTTTTATTCGATTTAGGAGTTATTTTTGAATACCAATTCACTATTATGTGATTGTAATTTGCTTTGGTTTTACGAGTATCTCAAGTTGAAGAAACTTGAAGCTTCCACCGTTTGTGCCTATCCCGATTGGTTGCGTGGTCAGCAGTTGCTGAAAGTTCCATCAAGCAATTTAACTTGCGGTAGGTAATTTAGGTACTTGCAATTGGCGAAACCATTGATTTATTCTCTTTCAGCGGATGGACTGACTCCTGTAATTAACAACGTCTTTCAACCGCAAATCATAGCTCTCAAAGGAGCGGATATTTCATTGAGCTGCACGGCGACATCGTCAGTCTCTATGCTTTTTCAATGGAAAAAGGATAATTTGGAATTGCAGAACTCCGACGCATCCGTGATTACATCGACCGTCGGTAAAAATAGGCAAAGTGTATCTTTCTTCAACATAACCAGGATTCAGCATTCGGATGCCGGGAAGTACCAGTGCGTCGTCTCCAACAGCTACGGTACCACGTATTCGCAAAAAACACAAATATCTGTTCTAAGTAATTATTATCAATGCATGAATATTGAATAGTCATGTGCTGACTGAACTGCTTCCATTCCAGTTTATCCTACGTTTAATAAAATGCCGAGCAATATAACCGTGCGAGCTGGAACTACTGCCAGATTGGATTGCTCGGCATCCGGTGAGCCGCAACCTGAAATAGCATGGCAAAAAGACGGCGGAAACGATTTCCCTGCAGCCAGAGAGCGGAGGATGCAAGTTATGCCAGCAGACGATGTCTTTTTTATCATGAACGCCAAGCCTTCGGACATGGGCGTCTACAGTTGCACGGCCCATAACGCCGCCGGCATAATTGTTGCTAATGCAACGTTGAGTATAGAGGAGAAGCCCTCGTTTGTAAAGCCAATGGAGAATAAGGAAGTCGCCCTCGGGGAAACCGTAGTAATCCACTGTTACGCAAGCGGGGCTCCGAAGCCCAGCATCTGCTGGTACAAAGATGGTCTTCCCATCATCATTACCGAAAGGCATTTTTTTACAGCTGAAGAACAAATGATGATCATCGTTGATACAGTATTAAGCGACGGAGGTGACTACAGTTGTAGGTTGAACAATTCGCTGGGAATCGAGACGGGATCTTGCAAAGTCAATGTGAAACCTGGTAAGGAATTGAACTGTTTATGATAAGTGGTATAAATTGCTAATTTTTTCCTTCAAAGTGTTTATGTCGAATAGTGATCTATGGGGCATTATTGTAATTACTGTAGTAGCGTGCGCCGTGTTCACTTCCGTAGTCTGGGTGGTCATCATCTACCAGACTAGACGGAGGATGGACGCGGTCAACGCCGTGCAGCCACCTAGCGTGCCGATCATGCTGGACTTCGACGCCAACATTATAAACCAATATCATGCAGACAACACTTCCGAACACTCGTCCTGCAAAGATAGCGGAACAGGTGATTCCGCTAAAAGAAGCAACGACGATTTACTTCCTGGCGATGAATACACGTTTATTATCAACGGTGAGAAGTCTGATCATTTTTTACATTAGAATTTTACATAACAAGTTTTGTTTCCCATTAGATGCAAATCCGGGCGATAAAAATAGTACGATGAGAACGGCGAGCTTGGTCTATTTACCAGCAGAAACCAACAATTCCCTGACGCCTCTTTTGCATTTAAACAATTCGGTATACCCCAGATCGACGAACCATGATCGGTCTGATAATAATCACGACAATGATATTAATGCGATTACTATCGATACACCGAAAGGGTAGAGCACTGTTTTATTTGATTTTTTTTCTTAGTTCATTACTTTGATTTAAACATCGGGCTTTAATTTTATCGGAAATAATTTCCGACATTTAGTGATTCAAAATCCACAGATCTAAAAGATATTAGATATCTTTAAAATACAGTATTCATAAATGCGGAATGCTATTTATTACAAAACCGGCTCGTTCTATATATTCTTATTATGTTTTGTTTTTTTTTTTCTTAATTTATTGAAACCACATTATATGTAATTTTGTGGGGTTTCCTATCAATGGTACAATTGTATATAAGTTATACCTTTTTTTAATTGTATTTTTAGTTCCTAAACTAAATTAAGCTATTCGACTGTTCTTAGTTTATAGTACAAGTTCTATTTTCATAGCGGGCATTTTAATTCTTCGATGCACATTTCCTCCGAGAAGGAGCAGGGAATGGACCACGAATCTAAATAAAATCCCTTCTATTTCGAAAAATGTTTACAAAATAAACATGTATAAAGGGATAAAGAGTCTGTGAAAAATATTTGCAATATTTTGGCCTTCGATATTTTGTTCGACGATACTGTGGCTGTACTTTTCGAAATGATATTTTTTTAAAACATTTTTAGAATGTATACATGTATATGACTACAGTAGGCCCGTGGTTCTCAATCTGGTCAGCGAAACACGGAACCTTGTATTCTGCAAAAAAATGCAATTAATAATTATTGCAAAAAGAAAATAATTTCAATGAAAACGATTTTTGTTTTTGGTTTAAAGCTTATGATGTAATGTAAGTGTTCCGCGCAAAAAATGTCAAAGTTAATGTTGCCCGACTTCAAAAAGATTGAAAACCACGGCAGTAGACTATCGACTCGAGTCTTTCAGACTGGAACAAAATAGTAACATACAACGCGAATTGCCTTAAAAATGTCTATTTATACTACTTTTCGGGTGATTAAAATAGAGAGATATTTATTGAGATAATGAAAATAAAGAAAACTTAAAATTTGAGATTAACTTTAGCTAAAATATGTATTTTATTTTCTATATTATACAAGAAGAGCGTTGATGAATATAACCAGAGAATTAAAATGTTGAATATATGTTTTATTCAATAACATTATAAATTTGTTGATATTATTGCTTGTCCTTCAGGGTAAAGTTATTAGTTTACGTTTTCTTTAACATTAAGATATTATTATTGTTTCTCTAGTTAGGGCCTCTAATAGTTGTATAAATATTGCAGGAGAGGAGAATTTGTAGAACAAAGATTGTTGGTTTTGAAGTCCTCCACAACAAAGTATTCTTGTTTCAACATATGTGTAGTATGAATGTTCTATTTATTATAAACAAAATGATGATGTGTGTTTTAGTGATTGTCTTGTCTAGATATAGTAACTTTTTTCCTTCCCCAGCTTTAGAAACGTTTTTTAATGTAATTTATATTTACCTGTATTGTTTATATTTTGTTTCATTGTACATACCCTACATTTTTAGTTTCTGTAATATTGACACTAGTATTAATATTTACCTCTCTTTGTATGTAAACTACAATAAATTTTGTCTACTACTATTTACCTCAATGTGATTGTATATTATATATTTAATATTACTTTTTTTGTTCTTCAAATATAAATATTTATAGTTGTAACAATTTTATTTATTTTAATTTTCATTGTGTAAACAGTATTCCTAAATAAATAGGTTAAAAACTCCTTCGCATTTTTATCGAGACAGCTTTGAAATGATATTTTAATATCATTACAGAAAAACGTGTTCAAATTAAAAGCAAATGTGTCGAATGTCATTTAGACATAATTTATTTTCAAACTTGAAAGGTTTTTTAAGCTTCGAAAAAGAAGTGTCTACATTTTTTCTTATATCTCTAAAAGTATGCCCGATATATTTAATATTAAGCAACCAAATTAAATTTAAACGTTCACTCTTTAAAATGTATATACTAGTATTATTATATAATTTGTTGATCAGACGTAATTCACTGTCAAACTTGAAGAAAAGTTTTTAAGCTTCGAAAAAGCAGTCTTACATTTTGGCTTATATCTCGAAAAGTATACTTGAGAAATTCAATATTGAGCAATCAAATTAAAGATAAATGTTTACTCTTTACTACTATTCACGAATTACAAATCATCAGGTTTAGGTAAAATCAGTAAATTGGATACTACAAGAGCTGTCCACTCGTTTCTGAAGAAAGTTTAAAATTCTTTCAAAAATCTTATTTAGTTGGTTGCCTACCTTCTTATATTTTTTATAAAATATACGTATAGTTACCAGACTTCAATATTGTTTTTTATACTAAATCTATATTTTTATTTACAAAATAACTTAGCAAGAACTTGCTTGTATATTGCCAGTACTTGATGCACAAACTTACGAGTTTGTATTGATATAGCACAGCATACCAAACAAGAGAATGTCGTGGACCAAAGTCCAAATGAAAGTGAAATTTATAAAGCGTTCTAATCTATGTTTGTGACAACGTTGAATGCAAGTAGCTATATGAGTGCCATAGTTCTATAAGTGTTTGTGTGTTATAACCTAAATTGAAAATAACGAATAAAATGGGAGATACAGGACCATTAGAATATTTCTTATGCGGAGGAGCAGGAGGAATATGCACCGTTCTTGTGGGTCATCCTTTTGACACACTTAAGGTATATAATTTAAAGAATTCAATTTATATGCCAACTCACTTCTTTTAAATGAACTACTTTCTTATGCAAAGATAGAGTGAACTTCGTCTTCTGATAAATTAAATTCATCCATGAATATGCGTTTTTAGGTGCGCCTTCAAACTATGCCTATACCTAAGCCTGGAGAAGTACCCCTTTACACAGGCATGACTGATTGCATTAAGAAGACT
Source organism: Nicrophorus investigator (assembly GCA_963457615.1). Classification (NCBI taxonomy): domain Eukaryota; kingdom Metazoa; phylum Arthropoda; class Insecta; order Coleoptera; family Silphidae; genus Nicrophorus; species Nicrophorus investigator. Next base: position 10,936,199 of record OY735146.1, read on the forward strand.
GTATCAAAGGAAGGTGTTCGGGGGCTTTATAAAGGCATGGGTGCTCCATTAGCTGGCATTGCTCCCATATTTGCAATTTCCTTCATGGGATATAAAGTTGGCAAGCAAATTTTAGGACCTGCAGAAGAGAGTCAATTTACCTATATGGATTATTTTACTGCTGGAGCATTTTCTGGAATTTTTACTACAACCATCATGGCTCCAGGGGAGAGAATTAAATGTTTATTGCAGATACAAGGCGACTCCATGACAAAGAAGTACAATGGTCCTGTGGACTGTGCTAAGCAATTATATAAGGAAGGTGGAATGAGAAGTATCTATCGTGGTGCAGGAGCCACTTTACTGAGAGGTATCAACATTATCCTTAAAACAAATATTTATTTATTTTTGATTATTTATTATGTTGTTAGTATACATGTTCATAATAACCATTTTTCAAAAATTGATTTTTGATTAATTTAATATCTCAAGCGAGTTCGGTAATTCGTTTGATAATTTTTGTGAAGTATTAGGGATCTTCATTTTGAGTACCATCTGTTTATTCGGTACACTATCGGTAGGCAAATCCTCGATGCTCGAAGTATCTTCGGTGCTTACCACTTTCACTGGTTTGTTCACTAATTTTTTTCGGAGTCCTGCCTTCTTCTTGAGTTTGGGTTTGAATTCTGCGCATTTTAATTGTTTACGCATGACGTGGAAAACACTCCAATTCTCGTATTTCTTCGGAGTCAAACATTTCGGAGCAACTCTGTTTTCATAAATAAATTTGTAGTACACCGTGTTTTCGTAAGTGCACCCAACGCCTTTGTCGTGACGCGAATCACAAGGTTTGATGGATTTCTGCTTGATCCTATTGATAAGCATTGGTTTCCAATCGCCCATCTCGCACGAACAATGCCATGGATTATTGTTTAATCGAATTAAACGTGGATGAAATTTCATAAAAATCTCTTTAGGTAGCGCTGTGAATCTGTTATCGTTCAGATACAGCTCTTTGAGGTTTTTGACCTCATCGAAAGTACCGGGAGCCAAGTAATCTATGTTATTTTTTGATAGGTCCAAGAGTCGAAGATTTGTTAGTCCGACGAATGCATCCAATGAGATTTTTGAAATATTACATTTGCTCAACTTCAAAGTTTCCAATTTTCCCACTTCCATGAAGGCGTCATACTGTATTTCGGGAATATTCCCAGTCATTACTAGTACTCGAAGATTGGACATTCCAAGTAGTATCTCTTGTTTCAGTAATGGAATGTTCAGTTGTAGTAGCGTCAAGGTCTTTAGCGACTTCAACCCAACAAACGAGTTCGTTAATAGAGTGAGCGGTTCATCTAAACCACCTAAGACTAAAGAATCTGTAGTATTCATGACTTCGAAAGTATTTGGGAAAACAACAGTGATCGGATTGTTGGCAAAGTTAGCGAGCTTCAACTTCGGGAACGGCGGCAACGACAGCTCGGATAATTGAGAGAAATTGTTGTGCGATAGATCCAAATACTCTAATTCCAATAATCCTGCCAGATCGGTGATTTGTATATTTAGTAGATCATTCCATGCCAGAGAAAGCGATTTCAAATTGGTTGTTCCGTAAAATGCGAAATCCGGGATAAATCGCAAATTATTCTTCTCTAGAATCAAAGTGTTTAAGTTATGAAGACCCTCAAACATTTCCCAATGAATATTGTGTAGTTCGCATTCGTATATCCTGAGTAGTATTAAACTGCTGAAACCGTTGAATAATGGGACGTTCTCGTTCTTTAGAGTTTCCACGTAGGTCTTGTAAGGAAGGATCTTGCTGTTCCTTCCACGTTGCACAAATGTGAGCGGATGAACATTCCCTTCGACTTTTTGGACGTACTCGAAAGTAATAACATGTTCGTTCCCGTCAGTCTCAACGAGAGTATGCCGATTCTTTGATTTTTTCAAAATAACTCGCTCGAAGTTTAAATACTCCAGTTGTCCAAGTGCTGTATCAATTTCACACAGGAAGTGACTCGACACATTTTTCGTTAATTTTTGAGCGCTCTGGAGTTCGATGATCTTTAATTCCGGGAACCTCGTAAAATAGCTAAACTTTAAGGTTTTATTACCAGAATCGGATGCTTGAATCAATGACAACGATTCTATTTCCTCAGGAAGTTCATTGATCAAATCTTCTGGTATAGTTTCCGTTTGTATGATGCAAGTGGCGCTTTTGATGAAGGAGCTCTCGTCGTATTCGTTAAACTCATCTTCTTCATAAAACACCTAAAACTTTTGTTTAAGAACTACCAAGTAAAAAATTGAAGGAAATCACATACGTCGTTGCTTTCCAGGATTGTAACTTCAGGTGCGGACTGCCTGGCCTCTTCGCCGTTCTGATTTAGGAATCGATGGATCGCAGTTTCGGTAATGTGCTCTAAACGACAGGTGCACAACTGCGGACACTTGACCTCTTTGTCCCATAATCCGAAAACCTTAAAACATTAGAAGTTACGGTATGCTAATGGTAGAATTCAATAATCTTACGCCGATTTGCGTGGAAAGCAGCAAGCACACTACGTATAGCAACATTGCGGCATGCACAGCTTCGTTGTACTGTCGAATAAGAGTCAAAACGCCCCGATTATACCAGGAAATCCTCCCCCGCAAAACGCACATTACTTCCTTTTACTATCGGATGTGTTCAGCAAGTTTGAATTAAAAATTGTTTATCTAATCTGTATGAGATTCGTTTTACAACACACTTTGTTGTTCGTGCTTAGATGTGCCAGCGAGCGGCCTATATTTTTTAACTTACGAGGGAATTCGAAATTATCTTACGGACAATGGTAAGAAGGACATTACCTTCCATGGGACATTATTCGCCGGTGGTTGCGCTGGAATTTCCAATTGGCTCATCGGAATGCCTTTCGATGTACTGAAAAGTAGACTGCAAATTGGTTAGTAAATGTTGCAATCCAATGGCTTATGGAATTTTACTTTGATATTTATTTTCAGCTGCCGAAGGGCGTTTCCCGAACGGTATAAGAGACGTAGCCAAAGATTTACTGAAAAATGAAGGTCCGCTGGCGCTGTACAAAGGAATAACGCCGGTCCTGCTTAGGGCATTTCCGGCCAACGCCGCTTGCTTCATGGGATTCGAACTTTGCAGAAAATTCTTAGCCAGGTTCAAAAAGAGTGAACAGCAAGAAAAGATTTAGTATTATTACTATCGCACAATATTATTTTATAGAGAATATATTTTGTCTATTGTTATAAATAAAGCGAAGAAACTGGATTGACTATAATTTTATTTATTTTGCATTTGTATTCAGTAGGACCAAAGGCACACATAACATATACGTGTCTAAAATCTACTTGGCTATATATATTTTATAATACTTTGATAGGATTTTTTTCTCATTTTATATCTATTTACTTTACGAACGTAATTCCTGTAATTGTTGCTTCTGTGACTGCATGTTATTAGTGATGTTTACTCTATAATTGATTTAACTGATGAATTATCAGTAATTAACATCAGGCACCACAGTTAATCACAATACTTATGGTCATACATATTTGTTTTTTTTATCAATTATACAAAAATAAGCATTTGACTAAATCCTAACACGAAATAATATTTGTTCTTTTGTTTAACTAGAACTGTTAACAATAATAAATGGCTTCATTTTCAAAACAAAACATATATAAAAAGAAATCTAAATAAGAAACCAAAAGTTATGGGAATAAGAGCACTGTTAAAAATAATTAATATGCATGAATTTAACAAGTGGTTTCCTTTTTAGAAATCTTGCATGTCTTTCCGGGTTCGTTATCGCACTTCTTGCGTTTCTTAGCAGAGAGCGATTCTTGACCACTATCTTCGTCCTCTGAGTTTGTACTTTCAGAGTCTGAACTGGAACTCGAAGAAGAGTTGCTCGAGCTATCCGAAGCCACACCAGATGGTCTTTCAATATTTATTCGATTAGCAATATCCGCCAGGTCGGGTTCATTTTCTTGTAGAATTTTTTGCCATTTCTTCGAGAGTTTTGGTCGACCTCTAGCAGTCTTGTGCCAGACTATTGGGAAATTGACTCGACTGCAGAAGTTTTGAGTCACTGCAATTGTGTTATCCAAATTGAGGACCACGTGCCACCAACCTCCAGGAACAAAAACCGTTTCTCCAGGTTTCTGCAGAATTTGAATGGGCTGACAATCACTAGGCCAAGTGGGTAATTTTGTGCGAGGATATATTACGTTGAACCAGGTAATAGCCTCATCACGTTGCTTACCTCCTAGTACTCCAGTAACTTTCAATAGTTCTTTTGGAGTGTGCGTTGGAAACAGACACCACCTAAATAAAACGATTAATAAACGATACCAAATTATTTTATCGCTTTACCTTTTGTGCCCAGATATAAGGGCATTCCAAGCGCTGGTTCCCAATGGATCTATATGAATCCCTGTCCCAGAACGTGCGGGTCCCATGACAAACCACCTGTATGGCGGTCTACGACTCTCTCCTGAATACTTGAACAAATCATCCCGAAAATACGTTGGTATTTCATAACTATCTAATAGTTTTCTTCGTCTGGGATGCTAAACACAAAATAAATTAGTCAGAATAAAATCAGATGCATCAAATTGTAGATAACATACCTCACCAAAGTTGCTGTCAAAAATGTACAATGGGCTGTCATCCTTAGTGCTTAGCATATAGTTGATATAGTACTTCATCTTCATTTTCACACTATAGCCTTCGTTGTCTTCACCACATTTAAACTTCTGGTTCCTGTATTTTTTACCTAGCTTTTCCAGTGTCCACTTCTTCTGGGCCTTCCAATTGTCCTGGCTTCCTTGAATAACTACTGGCTTGTACTTCGACTCATATTTATCTACAAATTCAGCCATGCTGCACTTGGACTCAATGACTCGATCACAGTTGTCCTCAAAGTCCCTGAAGCGAGCAAAATCATCTGCATAACCCATCTGTGTCCATGACTCCTTTGTGCTAAGCTCTGAATGACAACATGTATTAACATTTAATGCATTTAACAGGGAATACAAAAATACCTGGGCGAGCTTTAGCTTTGACTTCCTTGATACGTTTACGCGCTCTGTGGTTAAAATGATGTTCTTCCATTCCTCTAAATTCACATACAATAAATATATTATTATATCTACAGAATTATATATATTTTAAGTTTAAAAGTGAAATAACAATAATAAATAACAAAGTTTTAATTACGTGTGTTTCGGAGCTGTCATTGGTGCTGACATTTGAAGATATAGTTGCTTTGAGCTTATTGGAGCCATGTTGCTACAAGCTTACCAATATATAAAGTTATATAAAACAAATTTATTATAATACATTCAAGAATATTATTAAGCTTTATCTACTAATTAAATACTTAAACAAACTATAAAATTACGTTTTATATACAAAAGTTTAATAAAAAAGCAAGAAATATGCATTTTTTACTATATTCAACCAAACTTACACAGCCTTTCTAAATATTTGTAATAATTGTACTTTCAAATAATTAATTATAACTTATATATCTACAATAATGAAGTTACATCAATATTAAGTAATGAATTAGTTTTGTTTAAAAAAATTACATAAAAAAATATTGGGTGAAAAATACAAATATTTTATATTTTTGGAAAATGTTCTAAATAAATTTAGCATTATTTATATTTATGTAGATGGATACAAAATCTATGAATTATATCATTACATCCAAAACAACATTATAAAGGATTATAATTGCCATATAATGGCTACTAGTTTACGAAATGTTCTCTTACGAACTAATAATGAAATATATGTTTGTTAGATTAAAAAAAACTGTTCACTCTGTAGAAATTATGTTATATCATTAAATAGTTAATTTCAAATTTAATGGTGCTCTGTTGTATTTAGATCATATTCTAATTATGATTGCATTTTAGCTGATATTTTGTAATAGGTATTGTTGGATAGGTTTTGTTAAAGGTTGTAAGAAAACAAATAAAGTACATACATTTTTGTCCCACAGAATAATGAATGAAACACTTTATTTAACGATTCATTTACCATTTTTTTATATAACATAAATTGGTTACAATTCTGCTCTTACCTAAAATACATCAATGAAATGTTTATGAAACAAAGAGTTTGCCTATTGCTAACGTTTATTTTCCACGGATTTGAGTAATAGCAGATTAAGTATGATTCATATATATTTGCCTTAATTATGATTTGTTTAATATATAGATACACATCATTTCCATAGTTGAATACTAAATGGGAGGAAACTCCACAAATGAAAGGAATGGCACATCATCATCATTTTTTTTACCCATCGTCATTGCCATCCTCTCGCCATTACATGTTCTTTTTCTTTAGCATATTGACATCTCAAATAATAATTAGCACACTGAGTGAAAACCTGTTCGACAGTTAAAACATTATTTTTTCTTCTTACATTTGCTTCATTCAACTCCATCCTTCTGATCTTCACATTCATGCTTGAGTACAACAGGAATGATATTAATTTTACATTAAAATCTATCTACCTTAACTAATTAATCACACCGTATTAGTATTAGGCTTAAACATATTCACATTGTTACCATAAAATGTGTCCGTTGTAGATTTTTTTAGTATGTTTGAAATCATGAAAATAATGTTAATCACTCAAAGTACTGGGGGGATAAGTGGGGGTGGGGGACAAATTCGAATGTTACCATTCATGTTTTTTTTGTTAATATATATATAGTTTTGTTAATATTTACAAACAAAAGAATTGGAGGAGTAAAAGCTGGAAAATTAGTACAGCTCTCTTATTCCGTAAAACAGTGGATTAAATATAATATATTTTATGTATATTTATAATTTAATAATATATTTTTTACATCTTAACCATCCACCATGCAATTTTTAGTTATTATTATGTAGTTACAGATAGGTATACAATATGAAAGGGACATTCCTGAAACGAGAGAGTATTATTTTTAATTGCCGTGTTGAAGTTTGTAGACGTAATAGGAATCAAAGGAAATTAATGTCGGAACAAATATATCAAATTGCATTATAGAATCCAGCCTGTCTCTCATCTCGCAATCGCTAATCATACAAAAAATATTCGAACAGTATTTCATGTTCGAATCTGATTTTTTAAAAATCCTTTTCCACTTCTATAATACAATTTTTCTTACGTTACGTATAAAATCTAAAATCGAAAGTAACAGAGGGAAGTTAAATTAAACCACCAAAGCGCGACGGAGCGGCAAAGCTATGCCAGTTTTGTGTTGTATTATGTTTTTGCTATTGTTGTTGTAATGGGTGGCATGTGTTGTTTGATAACTTAGGTAGCTAAGAGCTGGGAGAGGATGGCAAGAGATAGAGCAACTGCGAATGCAAATCTTGGCGGTGTGCAGGCAGCCAATCCAAGACCCATGGAGAGATGGGACCATCCTGGGATAGGAGATGCAGAGTTCTTGCCACGTTGCATTGCAGCCGGGTATTCACCTAAAACAGAACCATTGAATACGTGCTGCCCAAAGCAAGATAAATCTACGATCGACGGTGAGAGGGATGCTTATCGAATTCATACCATTGAGCACGTGTAAAACAACGCTAGCGGAATCCAGGTTAGAGGGACTGCAGGTGTAGTTGCCATTGTCCTCAGGGTGAGCATGGAAGATGACAAGGGTACTGACGGTGGTATCGGTTCCAACCGGTTCCATATTGATGTTGATCAGGCTGCGGTCAAACTCGAGAACCCTATTTCCGTCGTGATACCAGAAGATGTAGGCAGGCTCCTCGAGGGACTGAGTGATAACGCATTTCAAGCTGACGGTGCTTCCGGTCTTTACGTAGATTTCGGATTCGCCGAGAATCTCGATCTTGGGAACTGAAACGAGAATTACATTTGAAGAGCTCCATGGGTGGATATACTCCAGCGGATACTTACCGACCACGTTGAGGGTAATGAAGTGGCTCATCTTGGGCTCAGTGCTCACTTGGCATTCGTATTGTCCGGCATCCCTGGGCTGGACATATTTGACTTGCAAAGTCCAAGTGTCGGTGGAATCGACGAGGAAAGCCTGGAAACGGTCGTCGGCGATGAAAGTGAAGCGGTCCACGGTCAAGATATGGGCGTCTCGTCTACGAATCCAGGACACCGATTTGTTACCGAGCTGTTTAACTTTGCACGGCAAATAAGCGTGAGTTCCCAATTGGGTAGTGATATTGGTTGTAGTAGTCGGGTCGAAGTACGGTCCGGTATACAATCCGGTGAATCTCTTAACAACTGCAGCTTCGCCTCCTGTGAAAAAAAACAAATCTTTTAACAATCGACACTTAAGAAAATGGTATTATTTTTAAATATAAAAATAAATGTTTTTCCACAAAACTTATGAATTTCAATTTTATTATACTTATATTTATATTTTATTATTGTGGAGTCTGCAAAGTGCTGATATGGACTCCGTTCATTCGATTCTCGGTTAGAAGTTAAAAGTAGGTTGAGTTGAAAAATGATCTAATCGTGTGTGTTTAAATAAATATTATTAGCAAATGTAGTCGGGTTTGTTCAGGAATGCATAGAACGAAGTGAAATATCGCAAAGCGGTTGCGATGGGAATCGAAAGTTGCTCCAAGTCCCTTTTATGTTTCGATACGGACCCAGTTTACATATGGATGTGTATCATTTCGGGATTCGGCGAGTCTTCCGGGTCCCTAATGGAATAGTGACCGAGCAGGGACCACGTTTATTGGCTCATTGATGACTTTTGTTCGTAAACAAATGTAGGCTGTCAGAGATAAAAGGGCTTTATCATTTATGTGGATGTGGGACTGTGGGCGAGAAAGGTCCTGCAGGATCGGTATGCAGAATAAATATTGGCTTGATATAGTGAGGTCTGTCGCCCGAAGGAGAAGGAGATAGAGAAGTTTAATGTTGCGAGCTAATTCGGCGAACATATTTAGTCGGCCAGTAATTGAGTAAAAGAAATTCGGTCTGCTGTGGCGGTGAAGAAGGCGACGGGAGGCGGCGTGTATAAAGCATAATCAGCCCTTATATTGCACATAAATAACTTTGAAAATCTCGGCAGCGGAATTATATCACATAAACGACTCCGGCAAAACACTTCCCCACGCCTTATGTTCCTGAAAGCCTAGCATAATTCACGATACACAGGGCTCGGCGAAATTTAGAACTGTATGCGCATTTCAGTTTTATAAAACTGCCGCACAGTCCTTTAGCCCTTCGTCCCTTTTTAGAGGCCAGGTACTCCACTCCGCACCCGGAGAGCCAGTAACGAACAGCCGGCAACGAAACTCCCCAACGACATTCTATTACCATTCCCATAATCTATCGCCCTTTTGCCGCCTTACCCTTAATAATCTTCTCGATCTATCAATTTTTATTCGATCAATAAAGAGCCGAAATCGCAACTGGCAAATTCCCGACGCCGCTCCGTAACACCTAGCACCCTCTGCGTCCCTGCGATTTTTAATTTTGTTAACAGATTGCCGCCCCTCGGCAGGAAGCACGCAGGGAGCCAGGCAAGCAAGCACGAAGAAAAAATTATGAACGAGCGAACATTGAAACGGTAAATGAGCGGACGAAGTAGAAAAAAGTTCGCAAATCGTATTATGAAAGTTTGGAAGCGAAAGCGGCCAAGTGCAAAATAGTTAAGAACTTCCTCCACCTAAAGCCTTCCACTTAAATGTATGAATTTCCCTCTCGGAATTAATTCTTTCAATGTCCGTGTGATTTCCAGGACACCTCGACGAATCAATTTTTCTCAACTTCTTAATTTTCACATTTCAATGTCTTACAGTTGTAAATCAACAACTTTATACTGTATTTTTTTCTATAGTTTCATTTGAAAAATTATAAAGTATTTTGGAAAGTTTTGAAAATTGAGATCAAAAAATTAAAATAATATCTAAGTAAATATTTTGTTCGTAGTACTAAATAATAATTTAAATATTTAAATATTTTAACTACAATGATATATAATATTGATTCTGTCTGTTTGTGAAGCTTGTTGTATTTGAGGGAATTCATGATTAGTAGATGTCGTATAGGTTTTGAAGTAGTAAGTGTTTTCGGTATTAGTTTGCATATCGTAACAATAATTGGATCTGCAATGAAACATGAGGTTGGCTATTCGGATGACCGCGTGCAGCTCCAGAAACTGATTAAACAGCAGAGCAGACCTAAGCATTCATTTCGCAAGCAATCTTTGTGCGGCAACTACAATCATAAATTAGTTCGCCGGTCGCAGAGCATACGAGAGTTATTGCGTAACCGGTTCGCTAATTGTGTACTTCCGGTAGGTTTTCGCGAAGCATTGCCCCAGCAAAGTTGCACTTGCACATGATATGGTCTAATTAATTTTCCATCTTGCTCGACGAGCGGCTATGCTGCAGGCTGTACAAGGGAGCGAGGAGATGAGAGAAACTCGAAAGGGTGGCCACGGCGCAGTTGGGGTTGGATGTATAGATGGATGGGAAAGCGACTTTAAACAAATTCCGACAGCAGCAACCGCAACGTCAGCAAGGCATAAACATTAATAAAATAATCTTATTGGCGGAGTCAGCTGTCATTCGATTACTGTCATTGGTAGAAGAGCCGAAATGTTGGAGCGATTGGTCGATTTAAAAGTGCGCATACCGAATCGGCCGGTGATGTAATGAACAATGCGACCGCACCGACCGCTCGTCCTTCTGCAATTATATCGATCCTGTCCACCGGATGCAAACCGGATGTATCGAAATCGGGAAAGCCTCGCTAATAATACAAATACCGCAAGTGATTCGCGTGCATAGCTATGGCTGCCGAAGTATCCTGATGCCCTTCCATTATTTATCGACCCCTCGAGGATCACAGAAATTTCGCTCATTAACCGAGACGTCGGACGATTCTTACCATCAATGATTAACTGCTCCACTAATTTCCGCATCGCAGTTAATTGTAAGCCAGGCCCGACCTCGCGGTCTAATCTTCAAACATGGGTAATTAACCTATGTTATCCCAAGCGAATCGTAAGCCATCCGCTCACTACTTTGTTATTTTTCATCCTCTTAACTTATTTACAATCCAATCTGTTTAGTATATTGATAAACATCATTGTATAAACATCATTTTTCTATCAAATAATTCGTAACTTTTTAGGATCTAATATTTTAAATTTAAATATTATATCTTAAAAACAAAACAAATGGACGAGAGTGATCATAGTGATATTAACCAGCAGTGACTTCGCTTTTGTCCTTCTGGGAATTATTAAAATCGCCGTTATCGCATCGCAGCCGCAATCCTTACAAATATGTTTCGTCCGAAGGAAAAAGTTTTCCTCGTGTTCCGGCGAAATAATGCATTTATCTTGTGTTGCCTTGTCTTCCCTCCAACTTTCTCAGCAGGAGTTAATAGTTACAAATCCGCAACCGCAGCACTAAAGAAAAAACAAACACCGTCGTCGCCAAGGATGAAAACTTAATTTTGCAACACCCCAAAAAATGTATATATAACAATATATATATATATTTAGAAGCCTGAAACTTAGATTAGGGTTTAACTAAAATGTTGCAATTCCACGGAAACAACTGTTTCGGATCGATGCTTTGTTGATTCGCATTTTAATTTTTTTCGCCGCGTCCCGAATTCCCGCTGATGCATTGCTCGACGCGAAATTAGTTTAATGTAAATTAATTACGATCACAGTATTTTAATGAAGTTAATTCGCATTCAACAGAATAATTGCGTTCCGCTAGAAGCGCAGTCGGACAGGTCGAAATTCGACCAGAAACAATTCAATCGAAGAAACAAGGACAACGCGATTTGTCCCTTTCGCACTCGCTAAACTTTTTTATCCGTGATTTTAATCCTCGTTTCCGATCGAAAGTATATTTTCGTACACATAAGCGCGCCCACGCAAAAAATATAAAACAGGACAAAGGACATCTCTGGGTCCGCTGAGAGCGTCCTGCAATTTACACAGGCTTCATTTATTTATTTTCGGTTCTCCCTTGCTAAGGACCTTTTAATTTCATTATTCGGTCGCGGTCGTCGCACAAAGGATCGCGCTGGGAGGACAAAAACGCATCATCACAAAGTCCGTTTGACAAAAACTGATTAGGGATTACTTTAAAATAAACAGGCGAGTTTTAAACCCGTTCGCCCAATGACGGACTGTTATTTTTCGCTATCTAAGCCAGCCACCCCGAAAACCAAGGAACAAAAAAAATGCGAGGGAAAAAAGGACAATACTGTTTTTGAACAGGTTGTGGTATTCCCTTTTGTAGGTTTTTTTGCTCCTCGCCTCATGCATAAAGGCAACCCTAACGTAGTATCCCTCTCGCTTGTGTCTGCTCTTTTTTTGGAGTGTGTTTTAGCTTGGTCTCGCAAAATTCATTAATTATACCGTAATTGGTGTTACATAATTCGCGCGGCCCTTCGACGTAAATGCAATTTGATTCTTTGTTTCGTACTTCGGGGTGGATTTTTTTTGCGCGACGCTTGTTATTTAATAAATTTGGCTACGGTCGAGCTGAATAGTTTTATCCTCCTTTCAAGTATTATATTCGATTAATAATTATATTCTGTAAATTAAAAACTAAATATAAAGGGATTTTAGCTAGTTAGTTTACTAAGTAAAATAATACTGATTATTGGAATCAAAAGAAATTTTATATTTCCTAGGATGCACCAATACAAAATTTACCACGTGTCAAGGTACAAATATCTGAAGGTAATTGAATTGCATGTAACTTAAAAAAAAACTTGTTGAAACGGAAAAAACAATATAAAACATCAATATGTAAAATGTGTTTATTCCGTGGCTGCGTGCAAATGTATTTTTTTTCACGTTTCATCGGTATTGGCACATTTTTCAGCACATGTTGGAAATTAATTTCATTTGACCGTACGAAGCGTGAATATTTAATTCGACGTTTCCAATTGAGGAATTGAATACAGTTTCAATATGCGCTTTTTCGCATGGAATCGAAAAAAAATAAATAATAGTAAAAAAACAAAAATAAAATTAGATAGAATTGCGTCAGGCAAGCAATAAAAGTGAATAATACAGAGTAGTGCGACATGACATCTGGCCATCAACGAGGCATCATTTTGTGAGGGTGGTGCACTTTTATGTACACGTGGCACATCTTTATATATATACACACATGAATGAATCGGAGCGCCCATTGTTTGCTAACATTTCGGAATCGAAGTTTCTCAACCCCCTATAGGAAAGCATCGTCATCCTCTCTGCGGTGGACTCGAACAGATATCATCGGATCCTGGATGCTGTCATTAGGATGTCACTAACAGGCGATGCTTTCTCTAGTTTCCAATTTTAGGATACTCTTAAGATCGATTCAATTTATAAGAGATTATTAGAAAGTAAAAAACATTTATTACTGCAACAATTGTGACACATATGATCTGTAGAAATTTTTTAACTCAAAGTTGAATTATAATTTGGTAATAAAGAGCATAAGGTTATAATATCATTTGGTATTAAATTTAAAACTTGAGATATTATCAAATTAATCAAAAAGCCAAGGTAAAAGTTTAGAGGATAAACCGTTTAAATGCAGTAATAAATAATTCTGTCTGCGTTACCTGCACACCGTGATACGCGCTTGTGTATAATATCAAATTAGGAGAGAAACATGTTTCAACGGTAGTAAATATTTAATTATGAAGTAAAATTTATTAAGCAAATCTAAGTTCAATCTGGAGCATATTTTCCATCTATGTAATAATAATAAAATTTAATATACCAGGATTATGAAATGTTTAAGTTTATAATTAAATTTCCCGAAGTGTCTATATATAAATGTGTGTGTATATGCAGTTAATTAATTTGTCGGATTTAGATTAGAACAGACTTCGCGCGCACTCGAACTTAAATTAATTATGTTTCTTTGTTTTATCCTACCGGTATCATTTTTTTTGTTGTGTGCATCATCATCCTCCTCCTTTTGCGAGCTGCTCCGAGCGCTGCATCGGTAATTGTATTATATAATTATTTTTCGCGCATCTGTATGCAAATGCAATTAATACAGATCTACATAAAAAGAGACAGAGATGGATGATGGCCAAGGAAAAGGGATCGATAATTAACGGGGCATGTGTGTTGACCAACAAAAAAGCTAAAAAAATATATGATATGATATGTATACATATAAAAATTTAGCTGTCACTCGATGGAGGATGGATGGAATATGTCCTGTTTGCGAATGAAATTAGGTGGGAATCCTTCAGTGCTTGATTGAGAACCCGGGGATTTAGCGAAATGCGAGAGACACACAGAGAGGGAGAAAATAACGAACAAAAAGTAAATGATACAAAAATAAAGTACAGGCGGATCGCGCGTTAGTTTGAAGGGAATTAATCCGGAGGGGTCGCGTGTTTATTGATTAGATTTGCGCAAATTAGAAAACTTACACTCGAAGCGGTTTTGATAAGTTTTTAAATTGAATTTGCGCCGAACAAACGAGATGAAACGAATGAATGAAAAACACAGGAAAACCTAAGTAATAATAATAATAACAACAAACAAAAATAACGAAACGTGTAGGAACTTAGGAACGAAGAGGGTTTAGAGTTGGAGCAGGATGAATGGTGGAAGGAATGGAAATGTCTATTAGGAAAACGTTCCACTTTTATTTGCCGATCTATTTTCTTCTTACGCTTTTTTTTATCCTTTTGTGTGCGAATCGTGCAAATCCAATTTAGTATGTATCATTTTGAACGTAATGACTTTCCTCGCGAAAAATAGTTTGTTTATTTTACTTCTTTTTTTTTTAAAAACATTTTATTGCTGTTTCCTTCATCTTCAAATTACCAACACCATAACTGCTAATGGCAAGTTATATATTATACACAGGAGGGACAAACTGTGATAATTGGATTATTAAAATTTCATTACTGCCCTCAGAAGTTTCGGAGCTAAATAAAACACCCTCGAAAAAAAAAGAACAAATAATAAAGAACTCCTAATCGGGTTGCGCTCCAATTATGAAGCTATGAATTATTCTGCGTTTTTTTTTGGTTATTAAAGTTCCAGATTTGGGAACAATTAAATGTTTTCGAATTTAAAACGCGAAACAATGTTCGTATATATATATAAATGTATGTATATATATATATAGAGAATATTATATTTCGCATAAAGACTTTCGAAATTTGTTTGGCATGTCGGGCGGAGCTCCGGATGAGCGTTTACAAACTTTTCACATAGTTTAATTGGTGTGTAATTGAAGTGCGAATTCGTTTTGCTGAAAGCAATTATAAATATGGTATAAATGTAAAATAGCTGCTGCAGTGGCATAGGCGGTTTTGGTGACCCTATCCGAAGTCGCGCCCTTCGTTCCCTAAGAGGGTCAATTAATGGCGTTTTACACCCCCCCGAAAACCCGGAACAGATAAATAGCAGCGCTATCGATTTTCCGAAAATCCCCCCAACACCCCTCCGATACATTGACATATTCCGCGATTCTAACAAGATTTGGCCCCGCAATTAATTACAGAGTACAAGTTTACTAATCTATTGATATGTGCGCGCCGGGCGCATAAATATCCACGGAAACCGGGGTGGTTTTCACCCCTCGCCGTTGAACAACAACCAAGAACGCGGACGCAAAAACTACATTTAAAGTTCGCGCCGGGCTCGCTCTGATTTATCGCCGCTCACTAAGTTCCTCCCTATTGAATGGAATGAGCATTTAGTTTCGTGTATGTGATAGATTTAAATGTGGCCTTAATCGAAAAAGAGATATGATTTACGATTAGGTCTTCTTCCCTTTATCCGCTTCCGCCTATATATCAATTATTTATCGTTATAATAAAGAAGAAGAAGTTGAAAGTAGGCAAAGAACAAACTTCGCTTGCAGAATTTCTTCTATAACTTAATATCCATTCCTATATAAGCAAAATATTTATAGTCTCTGTATTATTTACACATTTTATTAACAAATTAAATTTTAATGCATCGACTCTTAAGAATTAAATCTAATGTATAGAAATTGAATGTTATTCAAATTTAGATATACAATTCTCAATTAATTACTATGGCAAATATTGACTTAGTGTATGGTAATGAATAACAAGATACATAAAATTTGATATAATCTGGGAGACAACAGAAAATTATATAGCTACCACGGATTTCCGAGCACGAGAAACGCCTACGCCAGTTATGTAACGTACAAAATTAAATCATATTAGATTACCTTTAACATGCTAAATTAATTGGCTTCCACGTAACTAGTACTAAATAAAGCAGTAAAAGCCAACTATAATGCAAATTGCTATATCATAGAGACAATTTTATATACAATTAATATTAACAAAATTTATTTCAAAAATATAATTTCGAGTTTGGAAAATAAATCCAATTTTTCACTTATTTGTCAGGTAAAGTGTAGTTAGTAACATTATTTAAGTATTTCTCTTGCGAGTAAAGTAGTACAAATTAATTAATGGAAATTCATTGGAACTTTGGCTGGAATGAACTAACTATCAATAATTTCTGAGAGGAAACTGTAGTTATTTGAACGTCAAGCGCAGTGAAAATTCGGAATTTCTAATTATGCAGTTACACGAGAAAGGCAAGTCAGATTCATCATGGCGAAGGATGTCTCCTTTTTATTAAGGGGACGAATAATTAGTTTAACCTTCTGAAATACGTTATATATATATAGAGTATATATTGCTCGACAATATTGTATTCCATGTGCAACGGTAATTGTTGCCGAGGATATATTAAATTTCCACTAGGAAAATTTTCATCTACATCCTGCCGTCACATCGTGAATATCATTTTATTTGCTGTTTCATCAAACGATTACGAAAGGCTGGGTTTTCGAGCGCAGAGGTAACAAAAAAAAATAGTAGCAGAAGAAACTCCAGTTTTCCTGGAAATATCGTCCAGGAAATAACAGATATCGAAAGGAAATTGAATATTAAATCTTGAACGGCATCTGGGATTAGTATTATTATTTATTTATTTATTCGCTGCCGCCTCTGCAGCCCCCGTGCGCCACCTTCTTCTTCATCATTCTCTCTCCTTCCTCTGTACATCCGACTTGCAATAGCGAGGATTCAAATATCGTCCGGGACGATTTCATATTTTCTCTATTATTATGTATCCACGAGAGCAACGGAACTCGTATTGCTCTCTTGGACCTGAATGTCTGCACATTCCACGCGTTTATTCGACTTTGCAACGAAAATTCTTTGATATTAATAAAGCCAAGAATATGCTTGGAGGGGTTGGAATTAAATAAAGTAACATGTAATTACTTAAATCAAACAGTATAGGGATGGGACATGGAGAAGGGTACGGAGATTGGTAGGCAACGGAAGAAAAAGTGCGAACGGAATTGTATCCGAGGTAACGCATTTCATTTGGTTTAATGTTGTATTTTGTTCGAGTGCGAAAGATAAACGTCGACTATAAATAATGCATAAGGGCCTCCGACGTCGAAGGGCAGCGCGTTTTCTTGTTGCGAATATTTAGTCGGTCTTTGCCCACTGGTCCGATCCATTTCCTAGATTCCATTAGTTTTCCTCTGTATCTCTGCCCTTCTTCTTTTTCATTTGCTTGTTGTTGCAAAGGGATCTGTTTATCTATTCCACTACAAACAAAACTTATTCTTTTGATCGCACAAACATTTTTTATTTTTACTTATGAAACCTTTTAAACTCCACACATTATATTTCTTTAATTTATAATCAAAGATATTAAAGAAGTCAACTCATACCAGTTTATTATTACATCTAAGTATAATAATTGTAAGACTTAAAAGTGTTAATTTAGGTGTTTATAATTGAGATTATTACACAATGAAGTTAGCAAGATAAATTATTAGAGTGTTGATAGAATAAAACATATTGCATAAATTATATGTTATTTAATTTGAAAAGTGATTGATTCGTGTATATTCTTGCTATAACTTTATTACTAATTAAGTATTTGCTGGTGTTTATGAAGAGTAATAACGAGAATGCATGTAATCCATTATTATGTCTGGAAAAATAATAAAAGCTGTTCACGGTAAATACACCTGTGGGATGACGTGATATAAAGTAAGTAGCGAACTTTACGATTTTCTGCTGCGTTGGTTGCCTACGTTGGGATATTGTAAAATATAATATTATAACTATATATTAACTAATTAGTATTTTGCGAGATTTTAATTAGCGCCGTGAGCAGTTAGCGTAACTACGTATAATAATTCGAGGGTGAAATTTAATTAGTTCAGTGATTTCGCGATTCTTTCCTTGTTGTTATTATTCGCGGGAGATTTATTGTTCCAGATACGAAGGGAGGGGGATGAAAAAAGCAGGAAAGAGGAAAAACGGAGCGTTGGGAATGCAGGAAAAATAGAGCGAGACGATGCAGTATTATGTACTTTTCTTGCATGCAATAAATCGCGTTTCGGGACGATAAATTAGTGCTGCTAACGGGGAATTAATTTTTCTCGAAACGTTAATATTTTTCAGCCGGTAATTTATATAAATTGCAGCGCTTTCAATTAAATTTAATACGCTTACGGCTTACCAATTTATATTTCGGCCTTGCGGTCCGAGTGGCTTGTTGTTAGGATGGTGGGGGAAAAGCGGGAAGCGGAAGAAGGAAAAAAGGAAGTACACAGATGTAACGTACCGAAAGGACAATAATTTAAGGGCTCCGATGGTGCGCGGGGACTTTTCAATTACGCCGTCGAAATTGTCGCCGGAGAATAAGCCTGACTAATGGATTATGTTTGTTGTAATCCTTTTAAGGTCGCAAGGATAATTGCATATTTCCCGGCGATCGCGCGCGTAACTGTATCGGCGCTCATAAAGGACAACGGTGGAGGGGTTTAAAAGGACGAATGCCTAGTCTGCTCCTCGAGATGCAGAAAGGAAATATTAGATGGAACGAGCGCCGGGGAAACACAATGCAGTTGCGACAGGATCAAAGGTTCTCAAATGTTATTGCCTCCCGACGAAAAATAGATATATCTGCATATATACACCGTGCATCGATCCGGTCCCATTATCATGGTAATAAATCTTTAATAGTTATTGGAAGTCTGGTAAGACTGTCATTTTATTCAACGTTTCGCTGATACTTCTTTCATTCTTTCCAAGGAACTTTTCAGAATTATATATTTTTATTCTCTTCTTCTCTCATAAACTTAAAGCACGCATTGCATTCAAATGCCATCAAAAGAAAACAACTTCATTTTTATGTGGAGTTCATGTATGGAAAGATTCAGACTATTATTTACGTACGTTATTTCTTAAAGTAATTAAATTAAGATATGATATAATTTTGTAATTATTTTTTAGAAACTAAATTTATTAAAAGAAAATATATTTTACCAAAATAATAAATTTTCAATTATGTAATGATACAATTTATAATAATTTAAATTAAAATTTAAATTTTTAAAATAAATTTAAAAATGCACGATTCATTTTTAAATTTTATATATATAAAATCACGTTATTGTATAAAACCGTTTTTTTGTGTAAAATACTAAGTTATCAAATAGATTATAGTGATTTTTGTAATTTTTTGTCTAAAAAATGTAGTTTGTGGAAATAGAAATGTGAATATTGGAGAATGTCCCGTCCATTAACAACTGTTACAACACGAGTTCGATTGATGGGAGATAAACTGCGGAATAGAGGGTTGGAGGGAGATGGGTGACGCAATTAAAAGAAATCATTATCAAAATATGATGCATTGCCGTTTGCGGATTTGATGGTGCGCCACCCCCCGAAACCCCCGAAATGCGAAATATCGCGCGGCCAATTTAAAATAAATCACGGCGTTAAATAACGTTAAATCACACATGCACATCAGTTTGCATAATCCGAGCGACGAAAATGGCAGAAAGAAAATAACGCTAAAAAGCACGAAACAAATACACAGAGAGAGAGAGAGCGAAAAAAAAAAGTATCCGGCAACAACGACATGCAAATAAAACGCTCCTATGTGTGCGTGCGTGTACGTATATGTGAACACACGCACTCATACATACGTGGGTGGGTCTCGGCAACGAGGAAAAAGTATTTACTTTCGCACGTCAAAGGGGGTCGCAAAATGAATATTTATTATCCGTTTCATCGCAGAAAATGCCATCCAAAAAATTATATGTATACGTGTATATGTATATATAAATTTGTTAGTATATTTACAACTATGTATCGAACTGGAGTGTGTGTCTGGTCGTGTGCACGGAAAAATAAAAAAATGAAATAAACACATAATCCGCGTTATTTATGAGCAATATGTAGAATAAATTTTGGATCGCAACGCCGTATCTTCCATTTTTTTTTGCTGTAGTCCTTGATTTGTTTTATTATTTTATTAGGCGGATAAATAAATACATCCTGGTTGTTGTTACTATTTTTTCATATTTGTTGTAGGTGCTTTTCAGTCCGGAGCATCGCTTCCGGAAATTTCATATTTCGTCCACGTCCTGACACATGCCATTAACTTATGGAAGTTATAAATCACGGACGAAAAAAAAAACAAACCGAAATCAACAAAAAAAAAGGATAGTAATAAATAAATAAATGAATAGAGGCACGTAAGTTGCACGTTCAATTTGCAAATTTCAATACGAATCAATTTATGTTCAAAATATTAATAATAGATAGCATTTCATTTTTTCATTTCATTAATGTTTTTTATATTTGTTTATATTTTGTTATTTATTTCATCTGTTATTATTTTTAAATCTATTCCATTGTAACATTCAATAAAATTTATTACAAATTTCACAATGGTTGGAAAATGCTCAATTTCCTTTAGTTTTTTTAATAATAAATGAAATTGATTTCACGTATATTAATTAAAATGAAGAGTTACAAACAAAAATTTTACAAGTAAATTTAATTGTTTTGTGCAAATTGATTAATAAAAATAATAATAAAATAATAAATGTAAATAACTGAATAATAAATTAATGTAGATTACGTTGGAAAAGCAAAGTAATAATCATTACCTAAACATTACATCAACTCAATATTATTACAGAAAACGAATAAAGATATGCATCATAAACCATTTCCGTTATTTTCTATAAATAACTTCAACGTAGAAAACCTAATTTTGATTGATTGATTGGACATAGCCTGCGTTTTTTTTCATACACCAAAAATAAAATCTATAGAATTATTTATTTAATTTAATATATTATTATTAATTATTTTTTGTAATAGTTATATTTAAAGCTTTAGTTGAATAACTGCTAAATTTGAAAAGAAATAAATAGAATTTATATTGTGGAATGATTATTGAATGATTGTGCACGTAACAACTGAGAGAGAAAAATGGGTACGCAAATTTAATATCCATTAAATAAAAACAAAAAAATATATAGAGGGAGGCCGTAACAGATTAAATCAAAGTGATGTCCATTATATCAGTTTCAACATATCCATTTTGGAGCGGACAATTTTTGCGCTAATAAATAAATACATATTAATCACGACAACCGTGATTCATATTTATATCAAAGTGAACGATGCGAAATGCAGATTGAATCTATATATATATTTGTGTTTATTTATTTTGTTCGAAACAGCGATGTACGCAAAATAATGCTAACGCTTTGATTAATAAATAAAATTCTACAAAATTAATAACAATCGGCAGACATGGGAAAACCATTTTCCAGGTTGTTTTTTTTTCGTGGGAAATATTGGAAATTGTTTAGAGGTGTATAACATTAATGGTAGACATGGATGAATAATATTATAAATATTTACTGAATATTTAAATAATATTATATTTTTTTTAAATTTAAAATTATATTGATTTTTTATAAATAATAATTAGTATGTTTCAGAAAATTTGAAAAAAATGAATAAAATAGAATGTTTTAATAAGTTAATATTTTATATTTTAATAATACAGAAAATAAACTTGGTTGTAGAATGCAATATTGCTTTTTAAACGAACAATTGTATTTTCAAAGAACAGACTAGAGGTAAAAACAAACATGATATGAAATAAGCTGAACAATAGAAATGTATTGATACAAGGTATACATGATGACATACTACCGGAAGAAATCAAAGAGGAAAAGAACATGATCAGATTGTAAAAAATAGCATGTGTAAACATGCTAGGAGATCAAGGCTAATACATTGGAACGTTATGGATTGGACGCAGTACTGGCCCTAAGGACAAGTAAAAGGGACTGCAGCAGATACAGCTGGAACAAATGACATGAAATGTAAATAAAGTATAAATGTAAATACGATACAATGTAAATAAAGTAGAGAAAAAAAAATTGATTAAAGTCCCGTCGACGGCTTACGTAAGCCAATTGATGTCCGGAGGGGGTTTGCTATTGGGTATCGGAATGAATTTATTTCTGTGCTTTCGATCTCAATATTGCACGCGCGCTCGCAATGTTGCAAAAGGCTGAAACTGTAAATCACGAATGAATAATTCCGATGCATGAAAAAAAAAAGAGTAAAATAGAACCAGGCTTACTTAAACTCCCATATGAAAAACAAAAAACGAATCAAATCGTGCCGAGCTGCAAGCGCCGGGTATTTTCAATCATAAACTTAAGTTTTATGATTAAATAACTATAAATTTCGGAATAAACCATTGCTTTCATAAGGACGAAATCGACGTCAATGGAATTACATAAACTGCAGCCTGAAGGAGTGAAAATGATGGAAAAAAAATGTGTTTTTTTCTGCACTAAATAGTAATAGTCCTCGATGAGTGGGGAACGGGCATATTGCATGCGGTTCGGCGATATGAATTTACCATAAGGTTGGGAATATAATCGCATGTTGATAATGCGGCTGTTTCTAGTTAAGAATGGAATCGAAACTAGTTTTCACTTGAGTTAGTAAGAATCGCATGCGATTTAGCAGTACGATTCCGTCTTCAGTTGAAATGATCGACTGCAATGTAAAAGTTTCAGGAACAAGTTTTGAATATTGCTTAAAGTTGGTGCAAATTGAATGACGGAAACCGCTTCAGTCTATATGCAGCATATACTACTACTTTGCAGTATGGATTTACTGCTGCTGTAAAAAGGTGAAAAAAATCATAAATAATAAATGAATAATCGAATTGTAAACCGATGCAAACACGTAAACATGATGACGAACACTTTACTCACTTTATTTAACTTAATATAAAATTTTATTTTTATAACAATACTTAGATTTTTAAATTTTATTTGAAACGAAGTCATGCGATATTTGCAAATGAACTTGCTCAAATCATAATTTAAAAAAAAAAACATTTATACCTGACAATTACCTTGTTTAAAGTTAAATAATAAATATTCAAATTGATAAATGTTTAATTAAATACAAGTGTTGCTTATATTATAAAATTATACTTGACAAGTAGAGAAAAGTGAGAAATGTCAAACATGCAAAAATACGCGTGAAACGTCGTCAGCTACTAAAATGTTGCATAATTCAATTGGAGTGCATCGATTGGGCGTAAAGGGAGGAATAAAATGCGCTGAATTTGCAATTTGGGGAAAAAGTCGTTGGCGGTATTTGTTGCATTAGCGAGCGTTTCAGTCCAAAGGGCGAGCCCCAATTCAGTTTGATCTATTGCTCATTCGGAATGTCTGCGAAATTCTTTGTTGCAAAGCGCAAAATAAATACCATTAATTGGTAAGTGCTATTTATTTAATATATTCTCTTTGTTGGGAATTGAAGTGGACCGTCAGTCCTTGGAAACAAACAAACAAACAAACAAACATCCATGAAAGTTTGAGCGCACTCCTAACGACTGCACATTTTTCGCCCAATCATCAAATTGATGGATTTATTATCGTTCTTTTTTTTCTGGTTTAATGCCTTTCAGATACAGCGAATGTATCAAGGCTTCTACTATTACTGCGGAGGCTGCAGCATGCAATATTATGTGTTTCATTATTCATCGACTTTTCCTCCCTCTTACCATCAAAGCTATTAGTGTAAGCATCTCGAATACATTTCGCCTTTGTGGCGGAGCCAACTAAAGTATAAAAATTAAAGGCTTTGATGGGCTACCTAAATTACCGACCTCCCCTTCATTCCGAAAAGCTGTAGACTTTTATTGCATACTCAACATGAAAAAAAATATATACAGACAACCAGAAATAACGACTTTTAAATCCAATATAAAAAAATTTCAAATTCGTATACATTTATTTTTTTTAAATTTTATTAAAGACTTTTTGAACCTAAAAATATAGTATTTATGTCAGAAATTATTTTTTTTTAAAAGTGAAATTAATGATGTAACATTAGAGTGTAAATTAGCAGAAATTACATTTAGTTTTATTAACAGCAACAACAAATACCTAAATTGCATGTCTGATGTAATAGGCAGGGGGAAAACAGTAGCTTATTTACGAAATGAAATAAGGTGTGCTAAATGTATAAAAATGATGTTGCTATTAATCAAATCCACGGCAAGAGGGGGTGAAAAATAAATAAAAATGAAACGCTTTGCAGAAATACCCGAATCTCCGTTACGCGCATATCAGTAAATGTTAATTAGTAAATACCAAACTACTTTAATTTAATAATGGTGGCAGTATTTAGATTTATTGGTTGTAGATCGCAAATATTCAAAGAATGCGTGAAGCCATCCGAGACGAGGTCATAGTGCAATTAACAATGTCCGGGCGGTCATCTGTCAACCGCAAATATTATTGTGGATGGGTCACCTTAATCAGGTAAACACATACATGCCTAT
The DNA here is from genome assembly GCA_963457615.1 of Nicrophorus investigator. Lineage (NCBI taxonomy): Eukaryota > Metazoa > Arthropoda > Insecta > Coleoptera > Silphidae > Nicrophorus > Nicrophorus investigator. The sequence continues at coordinate 10,960,910 of OY735146.1, forward strand.
TTGCATAGCGGTATACAGGCTACAATCACGGAGATGGCCACGCACCTCTGATTCATCCATGCTAATGAAATTGTCGACGTCTGCTGCCCGACAGTTTCGTTAAATTGATATCCACCCCTAGCAGTACGCGGATTGTTTTTCAGCTGAGGGTAAATGCTGGATTGGTCTCTGGATACAACAATTATACCGGCTCTCCCATTGTCTGGATGCCGAGTTAATTTACTTTGTATTGAAATACAGGCCCCAGGATCCCCCCTCCAATCCGAGTTCGGTTTCAGGATAGGAGTTGCAGGCCCCCGCCGTAAGTAGCCCCCTCCGAGAGAGGGCGCCACCGGAGCGGCACAGATTAGCGCCGCTGCATCCCCGCAATCAGACGCGTCCCCCCAAAACCACCCCCGAAATGTGGGAGATGGGGGTTGGAGTGTGTCTGAAGGGATTCTGCAAGCAATGGCATTCTGGATCCACGTGACACCGCTCGCCAACATCTCACGCTCACCCAATTTCCCTCATGATCCACCCCGCATGGACGGACCATTATCCCGGTGAACAATAAAAATTGGCAATCCGACGAGGCTGTTGTTTATGCGTATGCGAACCATAGTCGCAATATGTTGCTAATGTATGTCGCCATCGTGACACGGCCGCAAATATATATAATAACAATGATAATAATAATAATCCGCACGAAGGGCGGCAATTCCGACAGGGAAAACTTTAAAAAAGTTACGCGTCTGACGGAAAGGACACTTGTCCTCGCATTCCTTATCCGGACAGGAATTTATTTTTAAATTAAAATTTGCATATTCATAATCCTCCTGATTAAAGTTTATTACCGTTTATTATCTGGGTGTTTCCTTGGAGGGAGAGAGAAAGAAAAAAAATCAAAATATATACACAGAGTGAAAGAAAGCGACAGCCGTAAAAATGCTACTTTAATACGACGTTTTAAAATTTAATTAATTCTGATGGGAATCGGGAATCTTGATGTTTTCGCTTGTTTTCTTCCATATTTTTTTCCTTCTTTTCACCCCGCTTAATAAATGTGAGAGTGTAAAAAGCTCCGTGTAATCGCGCGCGATAATTAGTTGGAGAATTTTCAGTAAGTTACGTCGATTGCGTGCCGAGGCTTCAGACAACAAGAAGGAGGTGTTCCATCCAGCTTGTTCCTTTTATTTTCCCCGCCGCTTCCTAGAACAAACGCCGCCCCGGAACTATAAAACATCGCGGCCCAACAATAAATAGCCCGTATCTTCAGAGGCAATCATTTTTCAATTAATTTCATTGCGGCTGAAAGAATTAAAAAAAAAACAACAACAACTAAAGTTTCTCTTTTATATTACGTTAAGAGGCACGTTGCGGTTTGCGAAACGAAAATGAAACTATCATCCTCATCGGAGCGGGTTAAACGAGATTATCCTCGGCCGTTTTGCCCGCGGATTTGTTGAAGGGAAATTCTGTTCTACTTTTTTTTATTAATTAGCGTGACGAGTAAATCTCGGGGAGTGAATTAAGGAAGGATTGAAGAGTTTTCGGATTGCCGGGCCTCCGAGGCACCCGGAGTTAATCTTAATTTATTTCCCTCTGAAAATTAAAACAATCTGTTACATTATTGGAGTCGGAAACGCCGCGAACAACGCGCTTCTCGCACAACGCCGAGCGACCACCCCCAGCCGCCCCATATTTATTATTATGTAATAAAGGCGGCTTTACCGTTTCGGATTTAATTAATAAATAAGATCCGTGTTTTAGCTTATTAAGTGGGGGGAATGCTGTATCTGTTTTCACAGCATGGGTGTATTCCTATACTATGATAAATCGGGAAGTTTCCGCAACAAACCATTCTAAGCTTGACATATTCTGAACAACTATAACATTTTATTGATAATTATTTATACAAATATTTAATTATTTCAATTTATTATAATAGCATGTATTCTGAGTCCTATAAGTTATTTGTTATGTAATATGGATGGTGTAAGAGTTTCGGATACAATTAATAAATGAGATCGGTGTTACAGCTTATTAAGTGGAGGACGCGATATCTCTTACTGCTGGATGGGCGGAAAGAACTGTCCGTCTCTATTCCTCTTACCGTGCGTCTCCTTACTCTATCTTCCTTTCTCTCTCTCACTGTTTTTATCCGCGGCTAATGGAAGAAAATAAAAGGATTTGTAAATTTGATGGGGCGCCCTTAGTTATCCTGGGCCGGAGAACTTGTAGCGGTAAATTCTCGCGACAGGCGACATTATTTCAGCCCGAGCATCCTTGTAGCAAGCGGCTCCTTCCTCGGCCCCCGACGCAAGGACTCCGGTGGCAACCAATAGCTCACGCCATGTCCTGGCGAATTTCTACGAGCCCTGTATGCTTAAGGCGGCCCCCGGGGACATTTCAGTCTCGCACCCGTGATCCCAATTCGAAGCCCTCACCCACCCCAAAAACACACACACACACATCCATACATACAGTCAAACACACAGTCACATTCAAAACCCACGACATTTGACCATCTATTATATAACTTAGGACAAAAGCGAACTCAAGGAATGTCAATTTTTAATGACCGCTTTGCAATTTATCCTTTCCGAATGCTCGAAAAGCGGAATTCAAACGCAAGGTATAAAACATTTTATTAATTTCGTTTTACCAAGTTTCGTGTTTTATTTGTTTTTTTTTTTTCATGGAAAATGGAGAATATAAAAGTCCGATGGAAACAGCGGAATGGATAAAACTAAAGTTGATCGTCGAAGTAATATGCTTTATATGGAATCGTTCGATTTTTATCGTCCTGGGGATATTAAAAAAAAAATTGATATTCACGCGAATGATTGCGTGTCGGCTATTGATGAAATTTCGAGAAACTTTATAGCTGTAAATAATGGGATTCGACAAAAGAGGAAAAAATAACTAAATCGAGAAGGAAATGAGTTTCGTGTATGGAAGAGATGGAGACAGAGCCGGCCGGTGGCGATATAAAATCAAGTCTTCCAATAAAGTTTGATAATATCGCCGTGCTGTGCGTGCGATTATAAAACGTAAAAAAAGGTTGAAAGAAGAGAAAAGAAAGAAAAATAATAATAAAGGCGATGGGAATAGGATGGAACACATTTGGGGGGATGGCCCTTACTTTGTGCTACTATCTGCACATTGTAAAAGTTTTTAAAACCAACAAAATAATACTAAAGCGTAATGGAGAATCGTTTCGGTTGCGGTTTTACGGTCGACCTATTAAAGATTGCACTTAAGAGCGAGAAGGATAAAAAAAATCTTTATATATACATACTTATATAAATATAAGGGAAGAGGGAACGTGGAATATTATATAATGAACGGAAGTGGCTTGCCTCTTAAACGGTTAATATGAATGGGAAACTTCTACGTAGCGATCTAAATTATTGGTCAACTTCTGTTCCGTCCCACATATCTTTCGGCGCGCCGTCCACTTTAAAGCGGAAAGGAATTCCAATTCCCGAATACTTCGCTACGAGGATTCCTCCTTTATACGTGGACAAATACACTCCCTTTCCTGTTTCTTTTAAGTAAATGCTTTTTTACTATTTCTATCTCTCCTTCTACTACTCCACTCAGATATTACTTCTATCTTTGGGTGTTCCACAGGTCTCTTTCCTTGTAACAATGAAATACAGTAGACATTCTGTTCCCAACCATGTATTTTTAATTATATAGTTCAAAGTATTTATTTAAGTAGCAAAAATTCATTAAAAGAAACGAAATGCATAATTTGCGCGCAATTCTCGGAAATACGCAGAATTAGTGAATGAAATGAATGAAACGTAGTAAAAACACAAAAAAACAGATGTGTAGAAAATTCCGTCTGGAGACTAGACGATAAGGAACAAAAAAGTGTGTATATTAATTCGATGTCTGACCTACATTTCTCGAAAATTCGCACTATCAATTAAAAAGTGAATGAAACGTAGTAAAAAAAGGTTTGTAGTAAATTCCGTCTCGACTCTAGACGATAATAAAAAATAATTTATTCCAAATAGCATCGATAAGGAATAATGGAAGAAGCGCTATATTAAATTCGATGTCTGGCCTATATTTTTTTAATAGTTTCATTGCATTCCTTTCCTTTTAAATTCTTTTCTCACAGAAATTGCATAACGCGGTAGCGTAAGTAATGCTGAGTATGCAAATTAAATTTCAACAATTTTCTTTAATTGATGATTTTCTGAATTGATAATTATGTTAATTAAAAATAAATATATTGAAGGTTAGCTGTTAATGATAGTTTTTGGATGAGACGGTTTCTTAACCAATCTAATTGATTGATGGACGTCTTTGGATTTTAAAGAAAGAAGTATGTATGAGAAATAAGAATGATGAGGTAGGTTGATAGTTCCACCCTGTTGCTATGGGACGATGCGTCTTTGAGGAGGCGGTGACATAAATCACGGCGACAACCCATTTTAAGCCGCAAACCTATAAATGCAAAATATGCGAGTATGGAGTATCATGGCCATAAACATTTATAGAAACAAGTATATGCGACGTAGGGGATTCCCACGCACCGGGCTCGGATCCGCAGGAGCCCCGGCGTCTCACACAATTCAAGAATATAGGAAACGTTGTCAAATCATATGTTACGACATCGCCGAATAGAAATATTGTAATAAATTTCGAACGTGCACCTTATATCCATGTTAGGGTGAGGCAGAGAAAGAGAGTGCGAGTTAGGGGAGGACGAATGCTGATATATGGCCCAATCGCGCGGACAAACCGCACCTGAGACCCCAACCGAGAGGACCGAAATCAAAATTCCACCCCTAATTCTGGTAATGATAATAAAGCAACAGATATTCTTAAGGTCCGTGCGTGCAAGCCCTACATCAACCTCACCTCTCCACCCCCTTAACACACACACACACAGCCATACAATCCATGTTCGTGCCGCCTCCCCCGAGGCCGCATACAAAATTCACAACCCCTCCGAAAATAAGCCTTTTGTATTTATATCCCAAATGCGTTATATAATAAAAACTTCTCCGCGCTGAATCTATGGTTTATGCTCTCTCTATTCACTGAAAAATATGAACACTCTTGGAAACAAACCAATTCCGTATAAACTTATTTTCATATTTTTCACATCAATTCGCCGAACTTTACTCGGGCAAAATCGCACACAAACTTAAAACAATAATCCCATCCTGCTCTTCCTTTCCATCCATCCTTTTTTCCAGCTTTTATTTTTATTCCCTCCCCTCAAAAACCTTCAAGATTACGACATCCCAAACGAATAAGGGCCTAAATAAAATACACATAAACAAGCACCCTTTCCTTTCCTTTCAGGTCGCCAATTACTGGCCCATTTTATATATATAAAAAAATCGCAATCAAAGTTAAACACCCTTAATTCTGTTTCAGAAGCGAAATAATAAAATCACATAGATAAAATCTGCTTCTTTCTTCGTTTTTTTCTTCGGTTTGTCCCGTCCCCTCCGGTTTTTGTCCTCGCAGATACGGCCAATGATTACGTGGACTAAAGCGGAAACGAATAGAGCAGAGGATAAAAAAAGAAGAAGAGAGAGTAAGCAACCGGAAAGAGAAAAAGCACGTAATGTCACCCCAAATAATTATCTCCGCGGAAAAGCACGCCACGCTTCGGGGGAGGAAGCACATCATGTGTTTTATATTAAGGCGCAAAGGGACAATAGGACGGCGAAAACTATTAATAAATGCAAGAAGTTACCATGAATATTCAAATGTGTTACTGGCATAAAGGAATCTTCTGGTCCCGCTCCGCCATTGTAATTGTTTAAGCCAATTTCTAAAGAACATCTTGATATAAAACTGCCGTAAAACAAGGACAAGGAGCCAAATGTAAATGCACTTTCCGGAACGTGCAAAAAAGGAAATAAGAAAGATAATCATCAAATAAAAATATATTAATATATAAAATTTTGCAAAAAAATATAAGTACTAAGTTATATGAAGAAAAACCTTTAGGCAAGTAAACGGGGCTGCGGTTTTTATTGGCCACTAAAGAAAATTATCACTTTTATGACACATCCGAACCCGGACATTTTATTATCTACCTTTTATTCCGGAGCCGCCCCACGCGTCTTCCATTATTAGAAGCAACCCCCGACGCGCCGTAAAATATACAGTTACAGCATTCCTTGCCTCGCAATTTTCGCCTAAACATTACATATTTCTCTTAAATCAATCAAATTATTATTAATTTCAAGTCGGAATTGTTTTGACCCACCCCTAAACGGCAGGAATCGAATTTGCCGCAGCTTAAATTACTTCGTTTCCTTATTTGCACCCCATACACAGCAACAAATTGCTATAAAAGCATTTAATATATATATAGGATCTTTAGAAATTTTTCGTGTTCGGGGCAAAATCAATACGGGAAATTCCTTTTCCTCCGAGCGTTAAACTTTTTTTTTATTTTGAAAGAGAACGAACTTTGCGCAAGAAGATTTTAATACTTAACGTCGGTTAAAGTATGTTCCATTGGATTTCGAATGCAAATCGTTTAATGCGCTCGGATTCGATTATGTCCATGCGCCGGGCACGTCAATGGATGTCGCACCTATCGAGTTAGCAGTTTTTTTTTGTTCATGGTTAACAGATCGAATTGGAGCGATAGTTCTATTTTGAAACAAGCCGATTTCCATATTTTAACGAATGCGAAGAAAGCAAAAAAATTCAACACAAGGGATACAAAAAACGGTGGGCGTAGGATGAAAAAAAAAAAACGTAAGTGGCGCTGGGAGTGGAAAATGACGCTATTCCTATGAAATTTCCATAATTGAACAAAAATTTACTCCACCCCACATTTCGATCTCCTTTTCACACTCACCATTGGCACATACATATAATTTCACGCGGAATTTATGTTTCTCATCGATTGAGCTCCACACACACTCGCTTTCCCCAAATAAACATTCGCCCTCTCATAAATCACCTTTTATATAAAAATCGCTGAGGGATCACATTCTATTTTTCCTCCGCTGGAAACAAGAGTTGGGAGAATAACAACATTACGTTTATTAATGGTTGCCTCCGTGTTGCAAAGTGCTACAAGTTAATACCACGATCACTAAATACTTTACGTCCATTGATCATAACCTTATCCAAACATATTTGTATTTACTTATAGGATTTAGTTATTAGTTATATTTTTAGCACATTTCCTGAAGGCATAGAGAGTCTTCCAGAAGATAAATGATTGTAGTAATACTGCATCCACATTTGATCTTACATGAGACATAAATATGTACACGTGGCAATTGTAACTATTAGTATATTACAATTGTTTATATCACAATCATGTATAAATTTACATTTGGATCTAAAACTATTCAAATTTAAAAGTGAAAAAAAGAGAGTAAATAAGGCATAATAAAATTGCGTCATTCAACTATGAGGAATAATAAAAGCAACCAAAATCTAATTTGAGAAACTTTGCAGACATAACATAGATATATTAAGAAGAAGCTTCAAATACTTTCAGTCAAGAACATAGAAAAGATAATAACAAAAAAAAATGTATAGTAAATTCCATGTTTTGTGCTGAAAGTTGAAATCCGATTGATTGTTCATACATATTGGATTAACTTAGATAAAAAAATATAGTTGAAACCTAGAATTGATTTGTCACATGAAATATATGTGTTAGAATTTTTTTTGATCAGTTTCAGTACCAGTTTTGCAAAAGAATAATTGATCAGGCTTAAACCGATTGAAGCAGGAAATAGAATGAGTAAGTGCAATGAATGAATAATGGTAAAGCCGTTTGCAATGTTAACGGTCGGGATGGTTAAACGACATTGCCCCTGTCATTAGTATAATTAATATCACAATGCGCCCTAATTTCGGCGTCGGAAACTGCGCTACATTTTGTTTCGCATCATTAGTCGCCTAAAAACTTTTATGACGTTAACAGTTCTGTGGGTCGGACGGCCCAAAGTGGCAGTCACTTTAAATGGCCACCATTTGCGAATCGGCTGGACGAAAAAAAGGAGGGGACCAACGATGCAGCAGGACGAAAAAAGGATACACACACACAAAACAAAACGAAAAACAGGATGAAAAAAATACAAGAAGAACGGCAACTACCATATTCCGGAGATGTTCCTCGGACGGTGTCTTAAATGTATAGTCGTCTGCGGGGTACTAATGGGGGGCGGACTTGGTTATCTTGTTTTCTTTCGCGTTTTCAATCCAATTTGGCTCATGCCGTTAGAGACTGAGGGAAGGAAAGGAGGCAACAAAAAAAAACACGAGCAACATAACAGAAAAAAGAAGAGGGAATCCTGGAGTGGGCAAAGGATGGGCGTCTTAATCGCAATAACATAAGGAGCGAATCCAGAAAATCAGGCGAACCCTTATTGATGGTTAGTTTATTTAAATGACGGCCTCCCCCCCATTTCAGGGCTCGTTATTTCTGCCGCAAAAGTTTCCGTTCTCGGACGCGGAATGAATTGTTGTAGTTTCGGAGTTGCGTCACACCAGTTCAGCGAGTTAATTAGATATATTAATCACTTTTTATTAGCCCTCCCCGGGAGTGTAATGCCGCGGAGTGCTTCCAGATTTCATCTCCGGCAAGTTGTAATTATGGCAGCAGCGTCGCGACGCCAAAAACACGCCGTCGTGCGGGGGTTTGAGGGTTGGCGAGAAGAAGGGCGAGAAGGCGCGAGACGAAGGGAGAAGGACGGGGGAGGCGGCGGCTGCTCCCTTATTTGTTCACCTAACTGCGTAATCATTGTAACTGGTGTTCGCATCCACGCGGACGTTTTATTACCATTTTAAACTGCCCCTATGCCCTAGAATAAATCACCAGGTCCCCAGGACCCCCGGGTCCGCACGGCCTTCTAATAGAAATATCACAATTAATAACGGCGGAATGTCGGTGTAAATCACCACTCGCACCTTGCAGGATATAAAAAGGACAAAAAAAAATATATGCAAAAGGAACGAGCAAGAATTTTATACTGTGGTAGACATTTCTTTATTTTTTTATTAAACAATTTGGGTCTTATACATTCTGGGAAATATTGGTTTTAGTATTGTAATATTTGTTTTGTTGTTAAGGGTTGATTGTGGGTTTAAATTAGAAATAAACGTGTGATATTATTAATTGCAGGCGGGGAGTTGGATGGGGATGGATGGTTGGTATTTTCGTCGGCGATGGCCTCGTTGCATAGTCAATCTGAATACAATTACGGAGCAATCAGTTGGTGGGGTGGGATAGTCCCAACCAGTGGACCCATTCCCATTGCCATTCCCTTCCGTAATTGTGTTGGTCCCCAGTCACGAAGTGACCGCAGGATAATACGGCCACCTCTCAATTACATAACGCCTTCATCCGCAACCGAAAACTCCATCAGCCGGGATTAATTAATGACTTGATAAATAAAGATAACTGATGACCTGGACCCGTGGGCCCGGAATATCGCTCTCGTCTGGATGCGTGCGATCTGCAGAGTTTGATATGGTACGAGGATACGGATGGGCGACGTACGGTATTTTAATGGAATGGCATTGTGGGTGCAGCTAGGAGACCCTGGGGTTCGTTGCTCGGTCCGCCCTTAACGTGTAGCTCTAAATGGGCCCGACAAGATCTAGCAGTAAGTTTAGATAATCGCGACACCCGCATGGACGAATACAATGGAAGGACGCCAAATCCACGTTTATTAATGATCTACAGTCTGCGAGAAGAAGAAGAAGGCAACAAAAAGAATGTACACACACACACACACATTCACTCACTCGCTGCTTCATAAATAACGTACAACTCGAGCAAGATTTGCTAATAGACAACCGGCATATTGTTCCGAAGGCAACTCGAGCAAAGCAGTACAAAAAGGACCTCATCCCATCCGAATTCCATTTCAACTCAAACAGCAACCAATAAATTCCCCGACATGAATTGCATCAATTGCATGAGTTATAGTTAAAACAAAGTTACGGAACTGCCGGCTCTAGTTTGCTGGGAAGCTTTTAAAGAGTTAGCCGTTGGGGGCGGTTGAGGCCATTTAAATACAGCAGGACGACGGATGAACGGTGCTCCCTTGGGTCTGGCTATCGGCATTTGAAAATACTGAAAACAAATAGTCGTGAATAAGGCGCACGATAATTATCGATTCCCAGTTAGAGTTAAGGCCGGTATCTAAACTCCCACATCGAGCTTTTCAATTATCCCTTGGATCGTGCATGGTTTTCACCGATTGGAAGATAAGAACTTTACCGAGGGCTTACGCCGCGAAACTGCTTACATTAACTCAGATTTTCCAAGGCACTCAAAAAAATCCATCCTCAATGCAGTTCCCTACTTTTTGTCCATCTATTACGTGCAAACTGCTGGATATAATAAGAACGTGACAGCTTGAACTTTTTCTCATAAGCAATTACTTCACCAAACACCTAATACATCACACAACAATAGATGTGTCCAAAGAAATGTTCTAAATCTTTAGACATCACTCAATCATGATTATTTTATTTATTAGATTCGATATTTAATATCAATAACATTTCTGTGGTGTCCATGGATTTCGTATAATAAAATTGAGATAAAGAAAAAATAAGTTTCTTAGGTTTTACTTAATTCGACAACCAATAAAGTCACTGAATACTCTAATTATGAAAAAAATATATAAAACAAAATTAAAATCTCTATCAAATAATGCAGCGACTGTCAATTAAAAGTATAGAAGCAAATAAATGTGTAGAGTGAGCATTCTCGCAGTGACATAAATTTAGCAGCAACAACCGATTATAGCAGAGCCCGTGGGAAAACGGTTAATTATTTTGAATATGTAGCAGTCGTAATGTAATTAAACGGCGGGATATTTTATACATCGAAATAACACAGGTCCGGTGCTGTTTTTCCGTTTCGCAGGTTGTCCAAACATAATTCCTATTTACCTTTCGGGACGTATGTAAATTTTTTAGTGTACGCAGTGACCGTACTGCAATAAAACCGACAGTGATTCCGACTGGGCCGTTCCTTTCTGGCTGCCTTCCCTTCCATGCCCCAACCCTTAAACAGTCTCACTCACTCTCCTCCATCTCCCTTTTTATTTCTCTGGTTTTTTTTTGCCCCATCCAGAGAGGCTGTTCATTTCGTAATTAGAGTCTGCATAGGAACGGAACGCTGCGGAGATGGGAGCTCCTGAATTTATCATCTAAATTACGGTATCTTCCCGAGTATACGCATTACCATGATTTATAGGCCGTTGTTTGCAAGGCCATTTGTACTATTTAATACTATATATGCGTGTATGTATGACTATGTAGAATATATTTGATCCACGCACGGATCCTTTAGACGGGTACTTTCAACACTCAGTTGCGTCACCTCGGAGGGCGAACCTGTCCTCATAATGTGGCGGTTTTACAGGGCACCTGGCGTTTCTTACATCAAATAAGTGCGTGGGGTGAACGTGTCTTATTATTATTTTTTTTTGTTCCCTTCTTTTCTTGTGGAGGCTTCTTTTGCCGAGTTCAAGATAAATATAAAAATGTCGTAATTCAAATAAACCGTCGATGTCTGCGGCCGTGACAAAATGCATTTGTAAAATAAACAACGCTCCTTCGAATACCGGTGGGAGGATGGGGATAGAGATGGGGATGCGATCTGAACAAGGGGCAGGAAGAACAAAGCTCTATAGAAACGCCCCCTAATGACACACACTATAACAAATCTACGTCGACCTGCCTGTGCGTTCGACTTCGGTGATCGCGATACCTCAGCTCGGAAAGCCCTCGTTAGAATAGATGATGCTTGTTGAGATGGATGTGGATTAAGGAGTCCAGGATACATGCCGATATCGACTTCGTATCTTGGTATAAATCGCTCGAACTACGAAATGCAAATATGCTTGCTCAGTTTGTCCATCCTCTTTGAAAAGAAGGTGGACATAACCGAACAATGCGAACTCAACAAACGAACTTTTCCAAGTATCCACTTACATCGAAGATTTTGTTCGAAGAATCATGAGGACTAGAAATACAATTTAAAAATAAATACGCAATAAATTACTATTTTATAGATAATTCGTATAACACTATTAAAGACTTATATTACGAAGGAAATGTAGGATAAAATCCAACAATACGAACAGAATAAATTATTAGTTGCAAGTTTCCACTCGAACATAAACTTCTTACAGTTTAAGAAAATATAACGCAAGGAATCTATTACATAAACAACTAGATTTAAGTATGCAAAATACATGAAAATCTCAACTTAACAAAATAGTTGATGCAAAAAGTTCAGCAATTAAAGAAGCTGTAAATGTAACAGGAATTATGGTATTTTATTATTACATAAAGTCGGTCATAATGTTAGTAATAAAAAACAAAAATCGGTATCGATTTACCGACATACCTTAATTCATCCTCTTTTTGAATCTAATGACAATTATATAAATGTTTGCTAGTTCGGTGCATGTAATCTTTTTATGGCAGTTGAAATTTAATTTATTTAAGAAATTCCATTAAGGATTATCCGACCGATATTGTGCGTTTAATTTAATTTGAAATTAACTTTTAACATAATTCGTAATTACTGTGGAGATCCGCCGCCCCCTGAAGCAATCAATAGGTCCGCGTAATTATACTCACCCCCTCTTCATCCCGCATTACTGATTTTCAATAAATAATTTATGTCTCCCTTTTTTTGAAGAAAAAAAAAATCCAATTTATATGAAATATTTGATTGATTACTTGTCAATAATGTTTATTTGAATATTGGCTGTTTACAAATAGTTCGTGGAGATTGTACATGGTACTTCCGCAGTTTCCACTTTTGTCTTTTCTTTCGTTCTGAAATGGTGCGTGCTGACTAGACGTGCAATATTTTGGATCCGTGTTGACAAATAAGGGGGCGATCCGAATTATGGTTTCATATAAATGGGGGGGCAATTTTTCTGCAAAACTTTTTGCCGCCAGGTGGAGGCATCCGAACAAAGTTATATAAGTACAATTCGCGGCTGCACGCACCCTCCGCTACTGCCTACCAGCCGCCCCCGCGCCACCCCTGATCAATCCATCATGCATTCATTACTCATGCCCGCGGGCGTAAACAAACCATCTAAGTTTCTACTCGTTTGGCTCCAGTTCAAGTGTTATCAATAACCAACCACAAGCTATCCATTTATCTGGTACAGATCTCTTCTATCAATTTAAGCCGCTGTCACACAGACCGTCACTCATGATCGGATGCACATGGTGTGCAATAAGCGCGTATCCAGTTAACATGACAACCGCATGCTAAAACTGAAGAAGACCGCCCACCGTGCACAGCTATATCCACAGCATGATCACTTATCCAGGACGTAATCGCGGATCGAAGAGCGTCTTAATCCTGCCGATCAACGTGACTGATTGCTTCTGCCAAATTCTACCTGAAAACTTATATTCATACTTTCAACTAAGATTATGTTTGCAAACCTTCAAAATCCAAAACTATCCTATTTATAATTAGAAAGTAACATAAAATTAAATCTTTCGAAAACCAATAAAATTTATTTTCATTTCGTACCTAGATAATGAAATTACAAACAATGAGTGGATAATCTGTTCATATTCTTTGTACCCTTTATATAACAATTTTCAGAGAAACCTACCATGTCAAATATTGATAATCCTGCTTAAAGATAAATCCTTAAGCAATGAAATATGTATATGCACACGGTGATCGAGGTAGTTGAGAGATACGCTCGTAAATTTAGATTAATGCCATATGTATACCCTTCAGGGAACCAAGATTTCCTCTGCAACAGCTAAATGATTTTCAAATCTCAAGAGAATTAAGTATTAGTTATTAACTTCTACAACCAAAATAAGCTTAATATGTAATCATGAAAACGTATACTTATATAAACAGCCAACATTTCCCTTAATATAGAATAGATCATTTTCAAAAAATGAATATTTTGTGAAGAAAAAATAATTTATATACACTTACATTTTTTATATAATAAAAATAAAATAATTACATAACATCATGAAATGTGTAGCGAAATGAAGGTGTTTAGCATAATTATAAAAGTTTTTTTAATATCGATTAAATAATTTTCAAAAAAGAATAATTATGTAATTTAAGTAGAAGATTTTAAACAAATTATGATGTTTTTGTATAATGAAAATGAAATTATTATAGTCACGTTTATGAGTTTAGAGAATTTTGTATGCGCGTACTAAAATGTAATTTTGTAAGTAAACTCAGTGCTGATGGTTACACGTTAATAATTACATCAACGGAACTTTCAACACTTTTATTAATTTAAATTAATTTGAAGTGTTGTTATTTAAAATTTATTGTAAATTATATTTATAAATTATTGGTTTAAGGGATTTCTTAAAGAATTGTAGTGTACGCTATTAAACGATATTTCAGTAAAATTATTTCAGGGATACGAGAAAATATTCATAAGGAAATTGAAAATTTGAATGGGTAAAGCAATGAATTATTATGGTTGTGTCTGTTGCAGATTTCGTGTACGTTCCGAAGAACGGCAGAATTAAGCGAAATACTCGGTAAATTTGTTTCTGAAGAAACGCTGCGATTCCGTAATTCAATTCGAAAGTAATATAAAAATGCATAAAGTTTAAGTAAAATTGGTTACTGGAAGCTGTCAATGTCAGAGCGCCGGATGCAGCGTCGAACCGGAATTGTCATTGTGATTGTCATTGTCATCGTCGGTCTTCCGCCTCGGAAGACAACTTCCGTCGACGACACGTGACCAATTCAATTAGCCTTCGCCTTCGTAATTAGATTAATTAATGGAAAGCTACGCATTTTCCGTGGATTTCGAGAGGGGTTTTTGGAAAGGAGGACGCATCTGTTGCTTATTGCGATGCCGAACAAGCGACGCCTAATGCCGAACTCCTCTCTTTCTCTTTCTCTCTCTCTCTCACACACACTCCTTTACTTGCTCTATCTCTTGTATGTGCAGAGGCTGATTTCTAAATCCGTTTGCAGTTTCATTAGTCGACTAAGACGGAATTACAGAGTGACAAGCTTGATCGAACCGGGTTGGAACTGGTGGCGATGCTGATGGTGCAAGATAGGAGGTGGCGGTGGAAGCGGAGACGGTGGCAGTGGCGGCGGCGTCGTGACGCAACCACATATAGCGGCATGCGGGCCGCGCCGGGGGGATTCCCCTGCGGCGGGTGGTTCTGCACTGCGAGGTTCCCGATTACTCTGCACGTTCTGTAATACAATCAAGCCCACAAAGCATTCTCTATGAATTAATACAAATCACGTTATGGAATTCATACATGCCCGTCGCACGCCCCTAGGATAAAGAATTGGCAAGAATACATTTGGTTTGGTTCTGAACCCCTCGAACGTTTAACGTCCAAATTGAAATTAATTTGCACAATGAAGTATCAAAGCAATTAATATTAATTCGATGTTTCCAATTACCAGAAATGTGTAACACCGTTTCAGACATGATGTATGCAGCATCCATTTCCGAGAGCGGATTTCTAAAGCCAATCGATCCGACCTAATAAACTTCATAATTTACTTTGTAATTTCAGATGACCAATTTGCGAAGTTTTTTTTACTAAGCTTTTACCCATTAAACTGCGATTTTATAACACAATAAAAATTACTTACAATTTGATACATTGTAAGATATACGTTTATTTTCTATTAATTTTAAAATGTTATGCCAACATTTTTATTGATATTGTGGTTCTTAATAACTTTCGATTGATCGAAATTTTATTTGTTTTATACACTTGGTTGGTAGAGAAACCACCGGTAACAATACCAAAACAGCGAAGACTTAACCAGAAAAGAGAAGAGAGATTTTGTGCTATCTGCGAAGGGAAATGAAATGAAACTTAATTTCCTTCTTCTGCTGGTTCGGTACGAAGTTATGGAAAAGTTTTTGTTTATTAAATATCCCCGATTAGTCGCGCTATTGTATTATGTGTCTGCATTGGAAACTTGGCTAAAGCTTCTAATGCTCTTCTTAGCCTCTCTTGGGAGATATTCGCTAATTATTATGCAAAGTGCGTTGTGTTGCGGCTTGCACGCTGACTTGTTGGGTTCAATTCCAAGAGGCCAACGCCACATACTATTACAAACCCTGCTCAGCATTCGGCTCGGCGATACTGGGAATAACCTAACCCTCCGACTGCCTAGGCCAACGCTGTGCGTCCCTCGTCCCAGTTGAAATACATATCGCAGACGCTCTCTACCCCACTCTCATCCTTGTGTTAAAAACAAACCTTCAATTATCATGGAGGGCGAAGGGCGAGGGGGCTACGAGCATCATCAAAGTGACGTTTGTTAGCTACCTTATTGTATTTAGTAAGCACTCGAGGAAGCTTAACGCGCTAAATTACTGCAAAGGATCTTATTACCCGGCATTACTACACACGTCTATATACAAGTAATTGTCTCAGCTTCCAGTCTCTTATATCACAATGCAAACGATAATTCCCTTTCAGACCACCACTCAGACACCTCATCAATCCTACGCTTCGTTTACACCCAACGCCCATATACACCTGATTCGACTCCAACCGTGCAAACATTTCCAATTAACTACCATAATTTATTCTCATGATACAAGAGTCATTACAAAAAGTTCATCATTAAAAACATCTTTCTCTAACTATTAATGTATTGTTTTATCCTTGGAAAATAAACATTTTCTCATAAGAAATTTCAAATATTTAAAAATAAATAAACAAGTAAATATCAAAAATAAAGTAAATTTCAAAAACAAGAAAAATGTCTTACATTTTAAAAGTTTGAAAAATATCTTAAATTTCTAAAGTTTGAAAAATACTGTAAATTTGAAAAACTTGAAAAATACCATTAATTTATAAAGTTTGAAAGTAAATTTGAAATTAATTTCCAAAAGTAGAAAAATACTGTAAATTTTAAAAACTAAAAAATACCTAAGTTAGGTTCCTTTTTTTTAAATTAAATATTTATTATATAATTTTATTTATCAACATATTTGAAATACAAATTTAAGAATATAAAATTAATTATACAAAAAGTTAATTTATTAATGAGAAGTTACCCTTTCATATTGTAGTTAAATTTCAAATCAAACGAACATTACAAAAAATAAAATAAATAAACATTAACTGCTTTGATCTCAAGAGAATGAATTTACATTCGATGGTTTCGCAATGAATTTTTAACCGTTTTTTACCCTTTCGAATATTCATGAATTTTCAGAAAGGATCCGACAACGTCAAATATTGATAATGATGCTTAAAGATAAATCCTGGAGCAATGAAATATGTATATGTACATGGTGATCGAGGCAGTTGAGAAATACGCTTGTAAATTTAAATTAATGCCGTGTATGCCCTTCGGGAATCTAAGATTTTCTCCAAAACATTGATTTATAAAATATTGTAATTTACTAATAGTAATACTTTATTAGTTATTTCAAATCATTAATCTTTATTCATTTTTTATGATCATGATATCATCATGCAAGTTGTTGTTTCTCTGTAGTAGAGAATCATGCATGATTTCGTATGTAATGAATTTTGTATGCTCGTATTAAAATGTAATTTCGTAAGTAAACTTCGTGCAGCAATCGCAGTGGACGATGACAGGAATAGTGTTGTCGTTTATAAATTAATAAATGCGGCGTCGGAGGCGGCAGCAATAACATACATATACGCCCACGCGAAACAAACTGTATTATCGCCAGTTTCGTAATGTATTTTTCGATTTTAACAAACTTTGATGCAGATGAAATCAACGAAAACAAAATAATTGAAAAACTCCCTTGAAACTTGCCTCTAAAATCGATATTAATTAAAAGGCGTAAATTATTAATAGGATTGAAATAGAGTTTATTAAGCTGTTCCTTTATTTATTATTTTCTTTTTTCTTATTGTTTTACACAATGTTTTTTTAGTTTTTTTTTTAATTCTATTTTTTTCTTTTTTGGAAGGCCGTTCGGCAATTACAAATGTAAAAAGTAAATTGTTTTCAGCGGTTGCCATTTGAATAATTGGCTTTCTTGGAGGAGGAATATATTCAAAGGGTAGCAGTAGCGGAGACGGCGGATCCCATGCAAATCCCCCGCGGCGAACTTTCGCCAAATATTTGTATCGGTCCGCACGTGACCACGTTGCGTAATTAACGATTACGGAATTGCGGGATGTACGTATTTACGGTCCAGGGGCGGCTGAAAACGCTGCATGCGCCTGCATTGTTGTGCTCAACAATGACGTCCGGGAAGTTCATGAAAACCGCCCCCGGGCTGCCGCACTATCTTTCCGTTGATAACAGGGGGTGGTGGTGGTGGCTTTATTAAGTTATTCGAGCACCTGGACCAATCTAATTGACATGATATCATCGCAGGGTCACTGCTGATGACTGCGTCTCTCCTACTACCCTCCTCCGATTTCGCACCATTAACCGATTTCCAACGAAACCGGGGGTGGGTCTCAATTATATTCGAATTAAGGGAATTCTTATGCTCGCCGATCGATCGTGCAATTAAGGGTCGGCTAGGTGTATTATTTCAGATCGAAGCTGAATGGGGAAAAGGCGAACCGAAGTAATCGCGATTTCCGAACGCTGGCGTGTTAAGGGTTGATCACATGATCTCAGTGTATCGCTGAGAAGTGGGCGGATATTAAATTGCTCTTACCTGTCATTCGGTCGGGGAAAAAATTAGATGCAGTACACCGAGGCGACAAAACCCATTGGTACATCTGACACAATAAGTCTTTTTAAACTTTTAAGTCTCCACAAGAAAATATATCATTTCCTTCATTCTTGTAAAATTTACTTAATTTTTAAATCAATTAAATTGAACGGAATAATATTTTATTGTCTATGATTTTTTTAAAGTTACTTTTTTCGAAATTGATATCAAAGCTTTACTTTATAAAATATGTATAATAATACACCTGAATTCTATAGATTGAATCGATGCAGAGAAGGCGAACTGAAATAATCGGAATTTCCGAAGGTAAACATCTTAAGGGCTCATGTGATCTCAATAACATGCATCGCCCGGAGATGGGCGGATATTAAATATTGTTTTTTGTCGACCGTCTGGATGAGGGGGTGGAAGTAGAATTGAAACAGGACGATATTGGCGGGATAAGGGTGACCGAATGTTCTTCTGAAAATGTATAAATAGGAATTAAAAGGGAATTTGCATGTAATAATAAATTGTGTAGAAAAGTTCGTAATGGCCGTAGTAAGCATGCAATAAGAGTAGGGCGTTGGAATAAAGTTTCCTTCTATCTTATCGATTCCAGCTTTCTTTTATGTCTCTTAACAACTCCAAACCCCCGAACGGCATTAATACTACGCCTCTTTCGACTCCTCCCGCTCCCGTTTTTTTTTCACTTCTTTTTCTACTACTTCTTCTTCTTCCTCCTCCTCCTGCCACCCTCGAAACCCAAGCAACTTCTTATAGTTAAACCAGTGGAGAGGCTCCGTGGAGGAACGCGAGAAGGAGATATATAAATAATTTGTACGCAATGAGTCGCGCCGGTTAATTCGGTTTTATAATTTAGTTTTAGATTGAGAAATGTTAAAGTTAATTTGATTTTTCAGGCTGTTTTATTTCGAGTTTAATAAGATTTTATGTAAAGTGGCAGTTTCGTCCGCCTTCACCTCGACTCTCTCTCTCTTCCTTTATCTCTTTCTCTTTCCCACTTCCAGTACCGGTGATTTTTTACTCCCCCCGTTACCGGTATGGATAAATTTCCCAGAGGTCTGCAAGGTCTGATATGCAAGTGGAAAAATCTGTTCAGCGTATTACATTGCATTAAATCCCCTTAAAACGCGTGTGTCAATTCTTCCTCTCTCTCTTTCCAACATTCTAACTCACCCTCATTCCACCCTTCGGAAGGAAGAAAGTTTGCAATTTATATAAATTTTGATTTGGCGCTTCAGTCTCTCGCCGAGGGGATGGTTTGTTTTCATAAAGGCGAATGCTTACTGCTAATCAACAGGAATAAATTGCCCGGTGAAATGACAGAAATTCTCGAAGCCCGTGTTGAATATTTCAGGAGAGTTTTGTCGCTGCAAAGATACACCACCATAACAGTTTGTTTTCATTATGCTGATGCCTTTTGGGAGCGACGACGTTCAGTTGCATCGCTTTACGTGTACAATTTTTTTTTACTCTTATTCTTTCATCGGTAAACTCCACAGGTTTCCGGCCAATTAATTACTTCCAACAAAATCGGTTGGAATTATTCATACAGTTATGTTTTATCGAATTTATCATTGCAATAGCTTAACAGGAAGATGAAAAAAGAGAATGTCGATGTAGAGAAAGAAAAGTCCACTTTAGTAGTACTGGGTAGATGTAGATACGCCCAAATTGTCCTTAATTCAAACAGTTAAGTGCCTTCAATGAACCTATTGCATGTTCGCAAATGTCATAACGCTAGTACAATCGGCTTGTAAATCTACCGCACTTATGCTTTATTGGCATTTTGCTTGCCGTACTCGATTACTTAGAATAATATTGATCTATATCTCGAATTGGAATGTTTCAGCAATTCAGCCATATCGCGTCATTAGAAACATGTTGATTGCTTTGACACATGAAGTCAATCACAGTTTTATAATTATTGATTCTACTATACTACTTGTAATTTTGAATTCGTACTATTTTAAATTTTTTATTATTATTTTTTCCACAATTCAGAAAATAAGGAATATTACTGAAATCATTTGATAAAGTACATTCAGACCTTTTTTCATGATCACACCCAAGTGTATTTGTACAATGGACTAAAGGTGAAAAATTGTGGTATAAAAAAAACTTGGGATGCGGTGATAAAGTTTTCGGGAGGCTGTAAATAATTTAAGGTAATTGAATCGTTCCTATTCGGTCGGCGTCCGTTTTGGAAAACGCAGATGGGATTTTGAATGCTAATTGCAATACTTGCCCTCCTCGATCGCATCCTCAGGTTGCTGAACCGAATCCGGAAAAGATATCATATCGCTCTTCCGCTGATCTCTATGTATTCGCATTTTCTTCTCTCCCTAGACGTTTCCCTAACCATGTATATATATATATATAGGTATAGCTATGTGCGTGCTTTTTTTCCTGTTCTCGGTCGGCGCTTCTCCTGTATGCCAAGTAACCCCTAATACGTTCTGGGGGTTTGCCGTGTTTACTCTTCGGCTTGTAAAGTGCAGATGCCAATGCCAGATCGAACGGCAATTTTATGTGCAAATAGATTCGGATCCTCTACCCAACGTTGATAATGGCCAGTTCGGTCATATTATTTATAAGTCGCCATGATTACATCTTTATTAAATGTCGGCGTTCCGTCTTTTACGGCTGCACTAAAACTATTCATATTCTCAGAGGCTCCGGCTCTGAGGCGACGACAGATCCCTCTAAATACACTGTAATTGACATTATGTGGTCATTCTCAGGCTGAGTCTGTCCCCAATGACTATCCTAGCCCTTCCTTCGAAATGTTGTCACCCCTTTCTCTATATTAAAATTTACGCTCGGACGAGAAAAGTTAAATTGTTCAACTCTCATGTTACATCTACAGATTTTCCAACTACATGGAAATTCTTAATGAGTCACATTCGAAGTGCTTTCTAATTGCGTCAATCCTCGGTAATCAAAAGCTTCGTTAATGCCCTTCACATTGTTTTTGCTTTACTTTGTAACACTTTGCTTTAAACGATATATTCGAAGCAAAAACGAATTAAATTGGCTCCCAAATAAAAGCAGAACAAACAAGTAATAAAAAACAAAAAACACAAGCCTTTGGAGCATTCAGTCTCGATGAGGGCAATATCATCTTCTTGGAGACATAAACTAAATTAAAAATTATAACAAAAAAAAACTTCTTCAATTCTCTTTCTTTTAGTATTATTGGATATTGAAGGATCAATAATAATAATAATAACATTTATTAATCACATTATGTGACCAAAGGGCTATCGACCTTAGTCTTTCCGCCCAGAGACACAATTAAATACATACAGTAGTAGTGCTAGTGCTATAATTATTATATGTAATAAATCTTAACAAAATAAATGATTTTATTGACTAAAGACTAAAATATATTATTGTCAAATAGGTTTTCTAATTCAAAAAATTGATTTAAAATAATTTAGTAATTTCTATTTATTCGAATCGAAACGCGTAAAATACACTTTTCATGCATTTCAAATATTTGTTTAATATTTATTACAATTCTTATCGTATGTGCGAAACGCACTATTTTTCGTGCCCAAATAAGGATTGTTTAAACGCAGCTGCAACTGCAGGTGTTCAATTTTTATAAATAATCTCATTTTTATTACATTTTTATCGCATACATTTTGTGTTGGAATTGTTTCAAATAAAAATTAACTAAATTAATACATAAATTGATTTTTCGGTAATCTCTCAATTTTTATTATTTTTCTATAGTTTAATTATTTGTATTTGTAATTAAAATTCAGCGAAACAGTACAATATAAATTAAATAATCCGTAAATACACGAAATGATTTATAATTTCTATTAAGTAATTATTAATTACAATATTTACTATTTTTTTAATTGATTGTTTATTACTTGGCAAGTCTCGATATGCGTTTAAATAACTTATGTTTATTTCAACGAACGAGTACTTTTATAATTTACTTGGCAAATAACGCTTACAGAAGTTACTCAATTTGTAATTATACTAAGTTAAATAATTATAATATGTAAAATGCAATTTATAAAAAAAATGTAATAATATTTTTATAAATAGAAATAAAATTTAGTTTTTCTGTGAAATTGAAAAATAATAAGTTTTAATAAAATAATTTTGGTGATTAGCGTTCGACAATCGCAGCTGCAAATGAATTGTTAACAACGAACAAATCCGCGGATTGCCGAAACCTCGTTGTGATTTGTAGGTGCAGATGATTCACCCGCACAATCGCCTAATTTTTATTGTTTTCTGCGAAACGCACTATTTTCGTGCACAAATAAGGATTGTTTAAACGCAGCTGCAAGTGCAGGTGTTCAATTTTTATAAATAATCTCATTTTTATTACTTTTATATCGCATACATTTTATATTCAATTTGTTATATTTATTAATTAATATATTAATCTTTTTGTAAATCTCACAATTTTTATTACTTTTCTATCGTTTTAATATTTTCATTTGTAATTAAAAAATATCGAAAAAGTACAAAATTTTTATTAAAACAAATTTGTTTAAATTAATACATTCATATTATAACATAATCTTCATTAAAATAAGATAATTGTATTATTTCCCCTCTGATTATAGAATATTTTGCAAATATCATTCAAAAAGTAATTTACAAGTAAAGCTACAATCTCCACGCTTTATCCAATTATACTTAAAAAATTAGATAATTGTTATAGATTCAATTTTTATATTTAAAGATAGGTTTATTATTTAAGAAATTGTATATAAAAAATAATTTAAAGTCAAATCAATATATTCGAATCGAAATCGAAAGACATTTTTAAGTATCAAAATTGTTGTATTATTATTTTAAAAGATACGCAGCCAATAGTCTACGTGACGACCCGAGCGAAAGAACCAATAGAATTGTTAACAACGAACAAATCCGCGGATTGCCGAAACCTCGCTGTGATTTATAGGTGCAGATGATTCACCCGCACAATCGCCTAATTTTTATTGTTTTCTGCAATATTTTCGTGCCCAAATAAGGATTGTTTAAACGCAGCTGCAAGTGCAGGTGTTCAATTTTTATAAATAATCTCATTTTTATTACATTTTTATCGCATAAATTTTATGTTGGAATTGCTTTAAATAAAAATTAACTAAATTAATATATAAATTGATTTTTCGGTAATCTCTCAATTTTTATTACTTTTCTATCGTTTTATTATTTTCATTTGCAATTAAAATTTAGCGAAACAGTACAATATAAATTAAATAATCCGTAAATACACGAAATGTTTCCCTTCAAAGCGAATAAATCTTTCGCCTTTTGAAGGATCAAATTATTCGATTTAAGAAAAGTTAATAAATTATTTTAAATATTTGCATTTTTTCTGTTGAATTAAAAAATAAAATTTATTAGTTTTGTTTATTTAAATTTATTAATTTTCGTTAAAAGTTAAATTGTAAAATAAATGTGATGTAGTTGAAAGTGTACGAAAATCAATAGGTTTTATTCTATTAGCATATCAAAATCGATGGGACTCGATTTCTCCACTTTCTTTCTATTTCCAATGCTCTACGTTTTGCTCCGGTTCGAATTGAGATTGAAGCGTACCGGAAGAACACGGCTGAAGGGGGAACGAACCGATTTAAAAATGAACAAGAAAAGAAAAAAAAACGAAATACCTGCGTCGCATTCGCATTCGCAGCACGGACGTGCCAGAAAATCTTCGTCTTGTCAGCGCGAGTTATTTGCTGCGCTAAAAACAAATCTTAATTTACATATTTCCATCCTTCGCCCCCTAAGTTTCTGGGACCTAACTCAGAACTCGCGCTGACACCTTGACCGCAATAATCTTAAGGGTGGAAGCGAATTTCTGGATGCCAGACGTCCGTTCTTTATATCCATGGGAAGGATATAACGGCGGCTGATGAATTGGTTCTGGCCCTGGGCCGTGTCAATTAGCTCCAATCGCACACAGAACGACGCCAATGATTAATTACACATTACGCAATTTCACTTGCAAATCATGGGCACACAGAGCGCACACAGCCGAAGCTTTCGAGGCTTAGAGAACCAGTATTTGCTTATATGTGTGCAAATGCATATACATATATATATTATCTATATATATATATGTGTGTCTGTGTACATCCGAATGTATTCCAATATTCAAAAGCAATAACTTCTCGGGCCGCGGGGGCGGGGAAATAAAATTTTCATCATTTTCATTTCGATGGTTTAAATTGAATCCCACCGAAACACGTTTGCTGAATTGTGTTATGTTTGTTTCTGCTCGCTCCCCCCGTGCATATACACACACGTACACACGACGCTCCACATATTTGAACCGCACTTTCTCGAGGAACGAGGCAAGAAGAAGATGAAGAAAAAAAAATAAGAAACGAATATAATGTTGGAATAAGTTAGATGTGAGAGCACTGATATACATTCATTTCCTTTTGTCTCTGCTTCTCTCCCTTCTTCATCTTATTATTATTCTTCTTCATCTTGTTTCAGGAATGTACAATTTCATGTTCATTTGCTCCACCCGAAACGCCATATTTTCCGCCGATAATCGCCGCAGCCGTCCAATTTGTTGATAAATAACTTAGATTTAATATTCTAACATTTTTATAAATGACAAAGATAAAGTTTTTCATATATAGTTTAGATAAAGTCCTCTTCTAAACAAGGAATCCCAGAAATATTTGTTTTTATATCAATTTAGATTTATGTGTATTAATTATTTATTGTCATAAAATATTTGTTTCGAGATTTAGTCTTGCAGTTGAGTTGAATTGCTTTTGTTGAAAAAACTTGAAAAAGGAAAATGATCCTTGGAGGTTAATTGAAATAAACAGTACGGCGCAGGATAATTGCGTGTGGGCTCTCGTAGTTGCATTGAGGAATTTATTCAATTCGCCGGTAGTTATTAGTGTAATGCCGTAATGGTGCGGACGAAGGGCTGAGAAAAAGAGAGGGTGGTGTAGGATCGGCGCTCGTCGCGGAGTGTTAGGTAACGGTGTCGACGGTGCTTGAGAATATTCTCATTTTTGTGCGATGAATGCAGGACGTTGTTATCCTGGCCAAGGGTGGCTGCACGGGCACTTCATGTATGGGTTGGAGGGCCTGGAAAACTGCTGGCGAACCCTTTGAAAGGCTTTCGGCATTAGCAGATAGCATTGTACTATGCGGGGGCCCGAACCCTAAGCTTCTTTTATTTAGGTGTGCACCCCCTTCGACCCCCTTACATTTTATTTCTTTCAATGCACGTTTGCGTTGGCTGCTGTACAAGTGCGTTCGGATTGTGTTCACACCGGGCCCAGCTATTAATCCTAATAAGGGCTGACGGAGAAAACAGCAAAAAAAACACATATTCGCAGAGAAGAGAGGAAAAAGGAGCGCACCGTGCTGGAGATTAGTGAAATTCCTCCACCCTCAATATAAATTAAACGATTACTCCGTTTTACGGCGCTCCACGTAAAAATATTTTTACGGCGCCTTTGTTGTTTTTTTAGGATGTTGATGCCGGATTCCATAAAATTAAGTTAAATGCCGTAAATCGCTTTTCGGCCACTAGAAACGCAGATTTCAGAAGCGGAAGGAGATGAAATAGAAATGTATTTATCCGCATCGCATGGGATGACCTTTCCAATCGATCCAGTATCTCCGGTAGAGATTGCTACATACATTCGTAAACAGATAAAAATATAAAAAAATCACCTAATAGATAGAAACTTCCTAAAAGAAGACAGATGTAGAATTTTATTAATATTTTAAAATTATCATTAATCATTATTTATTACTTATACAAAAAAATATTTGTAATTTACTAATAGTTAATAATAAGTATATTAAAATTACTGTAATTATAGTTTAACTTGATAAAAATTGATTTACAAAGTTAGGTATTTCAATTAATAAGTAAAAGGTATTTTCCAACGTATCGTAAATTCCAAATCGTTAAATAATTTACTGACTATTTGAATTCAAAAAATACGAATCCGATATTTTTTTATTTGTTAACACGTCGATGTTACGCACACAATTTTCGATGAAACCCTTTCTAATTACTAAATGTTGTTGCTCGTTGTTTTTTGTTGGTTGTTATATACAAGCCTATCAAAGATCCGGTGCAAAGAGACGGAATGCCTTTGAAATAAACATACTGTGTTCCGTTTGATTTCGTTTTTGTTTTTCGAATTTTCACCCCTTGCAGGCGCGGGAAATACCCGAATTACAAAGGATTTTATAACATTTGTGTTTTATATATATGTAGTATATATATATATATATACTTTTTTTGAAGACTCTTTTGGGACATCAATTTCGTAATTGAATAAATCCCGATGTGTTTCCTATTCCAGTTTGTCGTCTGATTTGAAGTGCTTCGACTGCGGAGGAGTAGGAGATGGCATCAGCTCTTGCCGTCAGTTTGAATGACAGTATTATCACTTCTCGCTCAATTTACATTCGAAAAATACACACACACACACAGTCTCTACGTCCCACATTCCGTAACTCTCGTACAACAAAAACCCAATTCCGTGTCGGGGGTGTTTATTTGCATTTCCTCCCCCTCTCTATGTATTTTTTTTGGTAGGGGTGTTTTATCCCCTTTTTTTTAATTAGAAACGAATTCGGTCGGACGCCGGGCTTCACCTGTCAACGCCGATCACCCATCATTCAGCCGGTGTCCAATTGAGTTTGATGCGCGCGCTCTCCTCTAATTTCATTAAACACTCGCGTTAATTTCCTTCATAACTCGAAATGAATATTATGTAAAGTTCGGATGGCGGAATTGCATTCGCTGCAAATTATTTATTTGTCCGTCAAATCGCGCTTCGGTCGCGGACGTCGAAAAGCGGATCGAGTTTGCACGGACGTGCCATTCTTTGATTGTCGGCGTCACAGCGGACGCGCGTTATGTAATGCATGCAATTGCGAATTATATATTTACGCGTCAATCGGGACGAAGGATGATCGAGTTTGCGTCGACTTGCCGCTCTTTAATTGTTCATGTCATCGCGAAAGTACATTAATTTAACATTACGTAATGGTACGATCTCATTGTTGCAAATCACATATCTGCATGTCAATCCGAGGTTGATTCAATTTACACAGCTTTGCTCCAAATTGTATATTTAGTAACTGTTGGATGTTAAAAAATCGAAATATAGGAAATTTTATTTATTTAGTAGTAAATTTGGTAGTAACGTAAAATGTATTCTAATTTTATTCTTTAATCGCTCGTCATCCTGTAATTACTGTACTATGCTATGCATAGCAAGTCGAGATTATGTAATTAATAATTGGTTGGCATTTAAAAAGGCTGAAAGGTTATGTGCTCGTACCTGTCAAAAGTTGTTCTAATTTTTAATTAAATTCAGCCCCGGTAGGAGTAGGTCAGGTTACCTGAGGAAGAGAAGAAAAAACAAAGTTAAAAAAAATGAGAAAGAAATCTGTCGTTCGGAGCAGAAACTAATTACACTTTGCATAAGATTTCAGTTCAATTCCGGCTGATTGAAATGTAATGATGGCCGGGGACCGGGTGAAGGAGGGGCGGCGGCTTTAATGCAGCCATGAATATTAAAAGTCGTCGAGTTTGGTACGCGTACGCCGAAATGCATGTATTCGGGGGTGGGTGTCGGAATAATAGACGCTTATGTACTTAGAGCAATTATCTAATGATTCATAGTTGAGTTACAAACCGCCCATAAACGCTCCCTGATTTATGCACTAGGTGCTGAATTTATCTACTTGCCAGTTTGCAATTCAAATGATTAATACCCTTCCAATTACCGGTGAGCAGCTAAGCCTGAACTTATTTGCATCGGAGAAGCGTAACAGGACGAAGGACGAAACAATAAAGAAAGCAAAGGCAATCATAATCCGTCAATGCGCGTACCTTTGCCTTTGGACTTGATTACCGTTTGGGGGTTGTTGCAATTTAGGAGAGCTAACCGGCAGGATTTCGGGACCGTGACTTAGTTAAAGGATATACGAGAGGATAAATTTTATTTAGCCACACGGAAACAATCTGCGACCCGTCCTCCTGCACAGCACTAATCCACAGTCCCATCCACACGTGTCCCGTCCACCCCCGAGAAGCCAAACTAATTTAGCCAGAAGATATAATAAAAATAAATAAACGAACCCTGCATTATTCTCAGGCGAAAGTAAAAGAAGAAAGTAAAGAAAAAGAAAAAAAAATGAACAGGCGAATATGATGATGATGCCTGTGATAATTTGGAGTCGCGAGAAACTCGTCGGCTGCGAGCTAATAGAATATTTATTAACAAACTTCGGGATCTATTATTCATCGAAGCCATTAAGTTCACTAATAACTTTCGTGAGCAGTAATTTGGCGTGTGCTATTTTTTTTCTTTATCTTTTTTTTTTCATTTTCTTAGCGTGTATTTGCGCGGGATATTCAAGTTGGTTCTGGCTGGGATTAGGAGGAGAACAGGAGTCGCACATTTAATCAGCGTTATCTCGTATGCGGACGCACACCTTTGGGGTTGGTTAAGTTTTGCGGAAATTGTATCTCCTCCGCTACTTCTTCATCCTGCTTCCTCGTCTCTTTTTCGTTTTATTTAGTTTTTTACTTTCTTCTTCTGATGCTGCTGCAGCAAAGAAGGATACACAATCCTAAGGAAGGAACCGGCGAGGACAGGATTGAAGTAGAGCGCGCATGTGGTATTCATTTGCGCGTACGGAGCCAATACGGACCAGGGCACTATTGATTTCCAAGCCCCCCTGGTCCTATGGTACTACCACTATCTAGATACGAGGACGTGTATACGTGTACAGATTTATACATCGCGATGTATTTAAAAGATTAGGGGCTCTAATTGTTTCACTTTTAGAGCTGAAGCTTCGAGAAGTTGGAAGAAGTCGAGGTTGGGAGGCGTCGACGGCCTCAGACACGTGTATCCGATGGGCACATCATATCATCGATTAGACAAACCGTCTACAATCATTAATCACAATGAATCCTTGCCGCCTTCGCACATTTATTAACTCCTTCCTCTATCCCAGACATTCGTTACAGCCGGTAATAAAATAAATTGTCCGTGGCTGGCTACCAACAAATTTCCAACGCGATGACTATATATTTATTTAAAAAATTTACTAAGTTATTTCGACCGCTCAGGAAGGATAATAAAAGGTGTTAAGCGCTGCCCTTCTCCTCCCGCCAACTCTTCTTCGTTCCTTTTTTTTCTGTGTTCGCTACTCTTTTTCTCTTACACAAGCCGTAACCCCGTTTGCTCTGGAGGATTAATGCAATGGCTTTCGCAAAGCCGCTGGTATCTATTTTTAATCTAGGCGCTAAAACACAAAGTTTCGAGTGATTTATTGAAATCACTTTGGATACGAAATTAACCGAAGGAGTGAGCACACAAGAAAAAAAATATATGTAAGTGAACGAAATTTTAAGGTAAGCACACAAAATAGAACAAAAATTTTACTGTGTGTGCTTATGGATATCATTAATTTCAACTAAAGTATAAGAAATTTTTGATCACGTAAAAAAAGATTATTTTTTTCTAATTTAATTTAATTAAAGATTTGTAGGTTGAGGTGTGGAATTTTTAGAAGTTTATTTAAAGGACTTGAAAATAAGCAAATATTGATGAAAATCTACAGGGTAATGTTACCTTCAGAAAAAACTAAAAACGCACATACATACACGAAATATGCAAGGGCGCGCGTGACGGAATTCCGTAAACGCAGGGCATGAATGTTTCAGCGAAACCAGTTTATTGCCTCATATTTGTAATGTATCGTGCTTGGGGGAAAGGGAGAAGGAAAAGGGAGGCATCTGTTTTATTCAGCTACCTAATTTATGCCGGATGCAGGACATTCTTTATAATTTTTCCTTGAGCCGTGTATTTTTTTGTGCTTACTCTTTTATATGTACATATTATTATTTTTTCTTCCTCCCCCGAGTATATTTTCCCCTCGCATTTTCGGTGCGTACCGCATCCTAATTATCCGCTGTAAGGAATAATTAGACCGGTTTCTGGTTTCGCGTTGAACGCTGCATTGTTATTATTGCCGGATCCGGATTCTCTAATTAGGAATCGCATCAAGAATATCGAAATACCCGGATAGCCGTTTCATATAAACCCGGGGATTCTGAGCTGCGGGGAATATTTTCCGGCATAGTTTCCGCAACAAATATTTAGTGTTATACATGCATGCGTTTCTGGTCTTTGACTGTTTATCAAATTAAACACTTAAAGGCAAGAACGGAATCTTGAAACTTTTGGTATATGAAATTAGTTACTGGATGCTCAAAAGGATGGTTGGGTTTTGCGGGTGGGAGAGAAACAGAAGGATAAGGATTTTGAAGGCAGAGTTCGCATCCTCCAACTCGGCTCCTGTTTTCTTGCGGGGAACTTTCAAATGTTCACTTAATACCCGAGCGATTTGGAAATATGCATTTGGCTACATATATCTCTCTCTCACTCTCCTTCCAATCCGCTCACACTCTTCTATCTCTATTTCTGTTCGGTGGTTAATTATGCCCCGGCCATAATGAATGCACACAACGGAAGCGGCAATTTACCTCGATGTTATCCCCGAATAAACTACCAGCTGTTGGGAACTTTCATTTGGGAATACGTTCGGATCTTCCGAATTAACCAGACTCGCATCCTAATAACATAACCCGGATTAAACGGAAACCTGCTCCTACACGACACCCTCCTCCTCCGCCACTCACGAACCTCAAATCGTGGAGCCTCCACAAATTGAAAACTGGATCCGTTGCGCGTATTTATTTCATTCTAATTTATTAACTCAATTATCGCGTGTAAATCACGCCATCTTCATTAACCAAATCCCATGCACAGCCCAACCCGGCTCCTCCGCCATTCCTTTCCCCGGACTATTCCATTTACAACAAAACCCAATCCCGGATCCCATCCACGCATCTTAACAGAACCTCTGATTTAATCAATTCCTTCATTAACGCACTACTAATTTATTCTAATTTCATTTATATTACTTTCCCAGGCCTCCTGAGATTCACATCTGCGCATAACATTTGCCTACAACGTCAAGTGCTAATAAATCACTTACGCGCCAACTACCTGTTATAACAAGGAAACAGTGTTGACTACAATGTATCATAAGCACTAATCTATGCTAGAACAGACTTTTTATTAAAATTGAAACACAATATTTCATCTTAGTACGTTAGTACGTTAATATTACGGTATTAGAAAATATTTAAAATAGGCACACTGAATAAAATAATTAGAAATATAATACTTAAAAATACTACAGATTGCATGCAAGTCAAAAGTTCAAGTATTGATTTTTTGAACTGCTCGGAGCAATGCCTTTAGTATTATCCACACAACTCGATAACGCATGAAGCGATTCGAGAAAGTAAACATGCTAGAAATCTCTATCGAATAATAATGCATTTTAAATAACATGCTTTTCAATTTTACTTAAAGTTCGCAAAATTGGTAAAATAATATAGCGATAATCTACATCAATCGAAAAAATCATCTCAAGTTTAAACAACTTCGAAGTTTAAAATTTTGAAATTAAAAAAACTTTTAGTATTAAATTTCTCAACTATAGATTAATTTATCTAATTCCGAGATGTAAAGATAGTTGGAATTTAATATATGTTATAGTTGAAGGTAATGGCTTTTTGCTTTAATCTCGACGCTGTATAAAGATGGTTGATATGGATGAAGTCATGAAAGTTAAGTAATGGAAATCTAAAAGTGATATATAAAAATTAATGTTTCTTGAAAAACGTTTATTATGATAAATCTTTGTGCACCGCATGATGCATTGTTATTATATTTTATATTGAATAATGCACTTTTTGAGATGATTGAGTAAGAGTAATAAGTAAGTTAAGTGGCACGTATTAATTTAAATGGTCGGTAGTAAGCATCGCTTAGTCTCGTTTAAAACATGACAGTCGTCTTCCACCAATCTATCTGCTCCGTGATTTCCGCCGATGTAGCGGAAGTAATGACAACGCGATCCTTATATACCGTTTTCATTCGAAAACTATTTCTCTAAAATACTGCGATGTTTATGGTGTGTAATGGCTCGTGTGATACTCCTCCTATTTTCGCTTCGTTCGGCGAAAGCTGTTGTTGTTTAGACGCAGACGGAATTTACGATGCATTTGATGAAGGCTCTATTAGAATAATTCATTTGGAAATGCGCTGGATGCGGTCCAAAACCTAGATTGTTAATAACGCAAACCGGACATTAATTAAAGAAACGCAACGCTTTCTCTCTTAGTCTGAAGCAATAAGCACGAAAAGCGTCTTTTTGCACTTTGGTTAATTAAGCTATGCTTTTCGAATCAATACGGTTACTTTTCCGTGCTTCCCTCTTCATTTTACTGACCTGTTTGTATGGGAATGGTTTATGTGCAGCACTTAAAGAATTTTCTTTAAAAGTATTATGGCACACTTGCAGAGAACAATTCTTGGTAAATCCAGCGCCATTCCGCGCACGAAGCACGCCAATAAGTCAAACCGCGACTCCCGTCGTCTATATTTTTGTTTATGTGCGTTTGCTTTACGACTGCCTAGTACATCTATAATAAAGAGATCATAGTCATTGTAGGGGAATCCCCCTTTTATATATATATAGTTATATATATATACCATTGGGGATGAGGGTACGACCACCGGGAAGGCAATAGGACCACAGCAACCCCTCGATGGAATTTCAATCACCGTTTAATGACTGCCGCTTTCAATGGACTGCGTTGTAAATATGCATTTATTCCGCCGCATTGATATCGACATAATTTATGGTATTTTTATTCATAAATTGAACGCTTCCAATGCACAAAACTATATCGACCATCCATTCTCCGGGAGTGGTTATCTCGGGGAAAGGCATCGTCAGTGAGATATCACTGCATTGTGTTGAAGGGGTGATTTATAAAATGCAATGAGATTCTATTTTCAATATTTTAAGTCGCGCCGGAAAAAGGTGGAGGAGCCGGGTCGAAAACCCACCCCCATGTGCCGGAGCCACATGGGGTGGAAAACGTTATCGTTGGACGGTCCTTTTGTCGACATCTGCAACGCCACCAGGTCACTGGCAAAACTATTTCGCAATTCCCTTTCAAATTCCCTTTATATTTTTCTTCTACATTTTTACCTCTAACAAATACAATTTTCTATTTTTTTTTTAATATAAATTACTAATTAATGTAATATATTTATTTTCATTGTGTTTAAGTAAATTTAAGTGAAGAATATAACAGAAATTTAAGGAAGAGAACTGAAAAATAGAATAGTGCCTCGAATTAGGCTCGATCTTGTAGTAGCTCATCAGTATTCTAGGCAGTCGATGATTCCGTCGAGATTTTATGCTCATTACAACATTTGCGCGCATATAGACACACATTGCGCTCGAACTTTGCGTGTACTTTCAGTTTAGCATCGCGTTCAAAAAATGGTTAGAATTAATTGGTTCTTCGTGTTGAACAAGGACCATGGAGACACGTAATGTTTAACCGCGGCAAACACTTCTTAATTGGCCGAATATTAAATAGAAGGGTGGCGAAAGTACAGCGACGCTAAGAAAAAAAAAATATATATATAAGGGATGGTGGGGAGGTGTTGGTAAAATGTAACTGGAAGGGAAACGCAAACGAAAAAGGGCTTTGCAAAAGTTAGAATTTGTCGTCGCAACTTCAATACAAAATACTTATTTATTCATTGCAACTTTCAAGGGCGCCTCAGTGAACCTTCATTGGCGCGTGAAAAGTTTGAAAAACGCTTGACACTTTAAGGGCCGACTCTGATACTGCCGTGGTAAACGGATTTCAAACTCGACTGGCGATTTATTTATATTTTATATATTGGAAATAAGCGAACGTCTGCTCGGTAAACTAAACAAAATACTGAACTTTTCAAATTAGGAAAATTTTACGAATCACTCGAAACTGGCGTTCAGATCACATTTAATTACGCAATAAAAACGCTTGATAAAACATTTGTTTAATTATTTTTGGTGCCTATTAATTAGCGGTTCATGTTCCACTTTAATTTACACACATCATGTTTTAGCACTCTATAAAAAAAATATGAAACATTACATATTACATTGTAATTGTTTATATAACATAATATATTTCGTCTATAACTGTAGTTTTTACAACCTATAAAAAATATTATTATTTGTTTTATGATATTGATGTTCATAAATTTCATCTATAGCTATATTTTATTCCAAAATATATATTCTTTGAAAATGTTACATGGTAATAATTAGTTTTCATAATATATCAATTTGTAACAAAGATTTGTATAGAGTTATATTTTGCTTTTGATTATTGTTTTTTATAATGATGAAGTTCTTTGCAATGGTATTACATTGAAGCAATATGTTGTGTATGGGGTAGAAAAAAGTCGTTTGGAAGGTATTAAAGGCGGACGTGGGCGTTGCGGACAAATAAGAAGGACAACAGAATGTTTCTTTTCTTTATTTTCTGTTCAGTTCCTGAAAGACAGAAGATCTGCGAGTCCTCGAAAACACCTCCCGGTAATCCCTCATCGGAAAGTTCGGAAGACACTTTTGTAATGAACTTTGTCGAAAGAACAAACTCGACAACAACTTCGTCAAAGCGACGCAAATTCCCCTTAATTCCGTATCATTGTTGGAAGTGAATAAAAATGTTAAACAACCGACCGATATATCTATATATAGAAATATATGTGGGTCGAAGGCGGTGAACGAGAATACGAGGGGCGGTCAGTTTTATTTCCAGCGGACTGTACTGAAGGAATGCTCACCGAAAGAATGATGGAGGTCCTTGCGGGCGATTTAAAATTCCGCGAAAGGTAAAGTAAAAGAACGAACGGACTACCGTTTATTGGATGCCGTGTGTTCTTTTTCTTTTTGTATTTTTTGCTGTATCCCCTTTTTTGCGCAAGCTAGGTGCTTGGAATATTGGTTAATTCATATTCGGTTTTGTAAACAAATTCCGTGAGGGCCGATCCAGGTTTCCCTTAGTTTTATTTTTATTTTCGATTGAATATTGATGGGGTGGGATGCTGCGTGTTGGCCGTTGATACTGTAATGGTTAATTTAGAAAGTGCGGGTGCGAAGCTCGCAAATAGAATTATATTAATACGTGTAATGCAGGAGATTTGATGATTTTGGGTCGTATTGGTGGTGTGCAAACATGGATATTGATTAATAGCTGCACATGATTTCGGCTAGCTCGAGGCATGATAGGGTGATGATGGGTAATATTTCCTCTGGAAAAACGTAGGCGTAGCTTCGGTGTAGGTGTAGTGTGTTAATTACAGAGTCAGGAATTCAAAAGCAGGCCTTGGTCATTGGTATGAGCTTCGTTTGCTTTGAGCGGTATCATTATCTCAGCTGAAGCGTATCTGGTGTCTGTGCGGTATGGTATATAGTATGGTTCGGTATAGTTGCATTGTATCGCAGTTGTTACCATAATGTACTAACTACGTTGCATTGCAATGTAAGCACTTATAAGTCGTCCGTGACTTGCAAACTGTGATCTCAAATCACGGACACTTCTCGTAATAAGCGCTCCAGGAGTCCCGTATCGGATAAATACCATAATTACATTATACTTGCGGCTGTTCATCAGTATGCATCGTAAGGGGGCGGCAAGCACCCATTAGCTTGACCTCACTTGCCCGTTAATTGATTCGGATATTTCGCGAAGCCCTAATTATTCATAATGCGAAACGGAGGACCGTGCTCTATTCCCGATAAGGGCCTGTATATTTAGGCAAAAGGTGACGGTGGTTATGCAAAAAACGGATGCATGGACAGGGAGAGCACTCAGGAGAATCTCATTATCCGGCGAGTTACGACAATGTCATAAAACAGCGTTTGCCTCGCGGAATAAATTAATTTGATAAGGACGTTTGTTTGATAAACATCCACAAAGAAGGCGTACGTCGAGCGAACAAGGAGAGGGTGGTGGTAACGGTGAAAGAGAGCGTCTGGGTACTTCTTAAATGCGGGACGGCAATGCTGTGCTCACCTCCGGGCGATTATGCGATTAGGTTAATTACGAGACAATGGGAGGTGAAGGGAATGTAAAGTGTGATGGTAACGGGCCGATGGTCTGGCACCCTGCGGTACGGATCGTCATCTTATTGATTCCGGCTGCCTGTCATTGGGTCCAGGCCAATAACCGGATCCCTTCGCTTCGGGCTTCCCATGATTTCAGAGGACTTGTAAAATGAATAAAAACGTCTCATACTGTAACACTCATGTTTATCTAATGACCCTTCTCCTCCCTCCTCTCCGCCACTCGATCCTTTTCAATTTGGACCTGGCCAAAGGAACGGAAGAGGAATAAGAGAAAAAGAAGGATATAAAAAAGGAGTAGAAGAAGAGCGAGAGATAAATATATCATTGCCCTTTTTCCTCTTCCCTACCTAAACCAGATATGGCTGTGAGAGAATGCTCATAAACAGTATTTACAAACGGGCGGGAATACACATAAGAGGACTTCCCCCGAAGGACCCTTCGGCCTGGAATACACCTTGAGATCAGCCGCCGCCGCCGTACATTTCCTCCGTCAACCTCCGCAAAATTAATGATCCGAATTTAACTCGGCATTTGTACGGGGGCTGGAAAAAGTAACAGCGAGAATAAGGGAAAAAAAAAAGGGAAGAAAGAAAGAAAGAAACAAAACAGGGGATGGGCATAAAAAAGGAGCGGAGAAGGAAATGGACCGGCCCTCTTTTATCTTTTAAATTTTAATTCATTAAGATGTTAGTTCTAATTATGGCGAAAAATTAGAACAATAGCCATGGAAACAAAGCCTCGAAAGGCAAAGGGAAAAAAAGGCTTTCACACATATACATACAGATACACAATCATCCAGACAAACAGAGGGTAGTCGGACGAAAGAGGTTAGGACGAGATAGTTTCGCGGATTAAACAGAGAAAGCACTTCAAAGACGATATTGTTGAATTACTGGAAGGCAGCTAAAAAGCAATATAGACGATATATAAAGACGGAAACAAAGAGGAGGAAAACTTGCAAGGAAGCATTGTTATTGAAAGTCCCACGAGAGGAGATTGTTATAAATTGTCCTCTCCGTCCTTTTCAATACATTTGTTGGACATATTTCGGGTCACGCTTTCCAAATTGAATCTTCTTCAATTCGCCAATTTATTTATCCCGCCTTTCTCAGAACGGAGCACAAAACTAAGGAAGTATGACACGCCGAATGCAAAGCTCTAAACTAATTATTAATAAGATTCAGTATTTGTTTGTAACTTAATAAAAAAATAAAATGAAATCAATGAAGCGGGTCAAAACGTTGTCAGTAAATCTAATAAAACACTAAATCGAAACCAGTAGATAGTCAACATATCACGAGCTCCTGTCTTTATTTCTGTCTCCATCGTCATCCTTTTTTTCCTATTGCTGTTGTTGTTGTCCATCCTGTTTGCGGGCAGTTTTATATTGCACGCCGTGTATTTTGTCCCGTCGCTGTTTGTTGTTGTTGGATCCGTCCTTTTTCCCCCATCCTTGTATCCTTTTGATAATTTACGCTGTCCTGTTTGGATTTCATTTAGCTGACTGGGCGCGGAGATAATCGGCTATTGTTCCATCCCGCATGCACATAAGATTATGTTCTATTTGTTTTCGGCTTTTTTCGTTGTTTTGCTCGAATCGCAGGATATCATCTCCTATCGGTTGATAGCATTGCCCACTCGGTCGTAATGTGCTTTCCACGGTTCCATTCATGTCGAAATTAATAAAATACAGTTATACTGCCATGTCTTATTTTATTTTCTTCTTCAAGTTGTTTAGTTTTTGGGGGAGTTCCGTTCAGCAGGTGTTGTTTGATTTATAGAATTCATTTCGCTAAGTCGCTTGAAAAGGGGAGAACTTCACCCTCTTTACTTGTTCTTGTAATCGTACTTACAGTTTGATATACAAGAAATTCTGTTCCTGTTTTTGTTTCGCAATTGTGATTGTATTTATTATTGAAATAAGTGAAGGAATTATAAGATTATTTACATTTTACGTTTCATATTTCTATGGTGCACTCCCTTCGGAGTCTTTAGATCGTTCTCTTCTTTCTGGAAAATTTTATTTTAAAATTGTATGATGTTCGCTTCATCCTTAAGATCTTTAGGGAATTTCTACTATAGTCTGCGATGCCATAGAGAGCTTAGACTGCTACTTAAGAAGTTTGTCCTGTTACGATCTGCTCATAGGTCATTTCTCATTTTTTTATATATATATATATTTGTAATTCTAAATAAATAAATAAATTGTAAAGTACATCAATTTGTATATTTTGTTGCTTATTAGTGTGTAAGTGGGCTGTAAAATATATGGTATTTGATGTTTCTATCTTTAATGTAAATCTATTTCCATGTTGGTATTTCAAAATAGAACTCGTATGTTGCAGTGAATTCAGCTTTGCAGACTTTAGCCGCTTATCATTATTTCAAACCATTTGATGTAAGCAAATGGTCAGAGGTTGATGTTTTCGCATCGCAAGGGGATGGGTGTGTTTTTTTGAAGTATGCACATCGGTCGTTCAGCGAGTCGACGCGGATTTTATGAAGTTTTCGTTGGGGAAAGTTCAGGGAAGCGGAGTTGGTCAATGGTCATTGGCGAAGTTGAAAGTTTAAGTAGGGCCGGGGAAACTGTTTGCTCTGCTGCCATGCGATGGCCGTCGGACTGACTGGATCACAATGGGTCGTGTTTGCAGTAGTCGAGCGCAGAAATCTGACATGTTCACCGGTGCTGCTTCCGGTCGCTTGTTCTAAAATATCGCGGTTTCCGGTTTGGTGTCTCCCGGCGTCTCTCCCTCATCCTTTCCCTCATCCTACTTTCCGTATCCCTCCATCCTTCCATCCACCTCCCGGCGTCGTAAACAAGCTGTCGACGGGCCGGTGCCTTGGACGCCTGCAGTGCCTTAGGGACGTCTCTGGGAGGAAGGCAGACCAGAGCAAGTAGGAGAGACCAGAACCAGGGTCCTGGCCTACACCCCTTCCCGGCCCGTAAATCAAAAGACCAATTTAACCCAGCACAATTGCCATTTCAGTCCATCCATTATGGTCGGAGTGACCGGTGGGACACACTACAATGATAAAATGGCCCCCGCAGAAAGCCTCATTCCGATTGACCAATCTAAATTATTACCTTAGCAATATGATCCGGCTTATAAAAAGGTGATTCATAAGGTCCTTCGATGACAAATGTAACCCCAATAACACATATTCATACATCCACACAAAAAAAATACCTCACATTTTTTCATCAAAACTAAATAAAATCAAAATTTTCTATACTATCTTTCCAATAATTTTAATTGTCTTAATACAAATTTATGTTTTAAAATTTAATTAAATTCGTAAATAATTTTAAAACTTCATACAATATTTGATTTATTTCAAAGCATTTCTAATTATCATATCATAATATGTTGCTGTTTGTTATTATATAACCACTATATATTTAATTAATTAATTAATTAATTAATTTAATTACTTTATGCTAGAATTAGATTATATATTTGTCTAAAATTAATATTATTATAATCATCATCACACGTGCACATTATTATGCTTAATTCATTAACATATAAAATCGCATACAGCATGTGCATTAATGGATATTTACGATCAGTAATCTTTACATAAGATACGCAAAGAAATGCCTATAGAAGTATAGTAAATGCAATTTAATACAACTACATTACATGTATTTTAATTAATTAATTAATTAATTAATTAGTTAATTAAACTTCATACTATAATTAAATGTGTACTAAACTTAAAAGATTATTTAATTACACATAAAAAGCATCAAATTACAAATTTAAATATATTTTGTTATTTTGCTCTATTATTTTCTTAATTACTAAACATAATTTATACTTTATTTCTTTTATAAAAATTATGTTAATATTATAAAACTTAATTAATTTACACATTTCAACTCGAGGTTTTTATAATGGATATTTGCATTCAGTATACATAATTATGAACAAGACTCGCAGGAATTAAAAAAGTGGATAATCCTCGTTTCATCTTTTATGAATATTAACGTTAATACCTATTACCAAAGTGTTTACCCAGTGCATCCCCACTGTTTGCTATTGTATTATATATAATAGGAGCTTTTAATTAATTAATCAAGTGAGCAATTTATTTTCTCCGATTATTTCATGTATACATCAGTTGGACAAATAATCTTTTAAATGATTATTACATAATTACATCGTTAATAAATAATAGTGGTATTAAATTAATATTCATAGTTTTACTATTTTATTATATAATCTTGTTATGTTGATTTATAGAATAAAAATAATAGTTTTATGAATTAATTATTTAATAAAATGATGATGAATGAATTTACTTTTGGTATAATCAATATGCAAATAGTGCAGACATCACAATAAACTTTTCTTTTCTTACACAATTTATATCTATATGTATAGAGATGTTAGCAAATAAACATAAACAAAGATGAAGTCCTATCAGTTCTGGAGAAGATTGTTTACTTATTGAGGGTAAATATTGGAAGCCATAGCTACAATGTAGTCTCGGTTAGGCTTTAACAATCAGGACTTGTAAACACATGGCTGTGGGCTGCTGATTTTCTCCAGGTCCAATATCCATTTATATATACATACGTATGCGTATGTATATGCATACTTTGAATATGGAATCTGATCACCGCCGAAATTACGGCTTACGGAATTAAACTTGTCGGCGTCGTCGTCCTAAGCAAACATTTGCATTCGAATAAAGCCACTTTTCTGCCGAAATATTACAATTGTTCCACTCCTCTCTTCGTCCGCAGTAAATCAATGAACATTCTTTAGCGCTCCTCGGGGGAGCGCCGCGACGCGCAAACGCCACGTGCTTACGATTTGCATTTCGACAATTCCCTTTCACCGTTGAACGCCCTAAATTTTCGGCCCTTTATGGAACTGCCACGACACCATTATTTATACTACTGCCGGGAAACTTCTTCTTTTTTTTTCACATCCCTCTGTTCCCTTTTCTCATGCTCTTCCTTCTTCTTTTTTTTTTGTTCACTCACTTCGTGCGCTTCTCAACGAACCATTGATAACGACGACATCTGACAGATACGGAGGTGGGAGGACAAGAGGTCCGAATCGATATTTATTACGTGCACCTGTCCTTCCAATAAATAATTAAACTACTTTCCAACTGCCACACGATTTAGATATGCTGCATTTGAGAAAACAGAAAACATTCCCCTTGTCAAAAAATAAATACTTTGTTTGCAAAGTTATTATATAAAAAATTCCCTTGTTTCGAATTTCTTTATACATAAAATATACATAGACTAAGCGCTATCACTTATACATTTTTTATATAATATCGATAACCAATTCCTTAGTTGTAATTTCAAATTATAACCAAATCGACACATTATGCTATATTACCACAATCGTTTCCCAAACTATTTTTCCATTGAATTGAAATAAATATAAAAATATTGTATAAACTGATTGAATAAAATAATTTGCATTGTTAGGTAATATTAAGAAGTTTTGCAATGTGAAATTTGTAATTTAAATGCTGAAGCAAAAATAAATATAGAGGTACTATCAAAAATGGGCCAAACACACGAAAATATTTGCCTGGAACGTGTAAAATGGGACGAGGTATTCAATCAATACGTGTATATATAATATGCATGCATATTCATGAACGGCGTAATTACTGGCAATCACGTTTTATATATTAATTACGTAATAAAATTTTGCGTCATTTAATTGAACATTATTATTTCGTTTAGTGGTAATTATCGAGATCATTTTGTGGACTGTGTAAGAGCAACAGCAGAATCGGATGAAATAATTGAAGACTTTATTTCGTTCATTACGGAATTGATCGATTTGCTAAATGAAAGTGTTTTTGTTCGTCCGGAACGGAGGATTGCTGGAAGAAGGATTTGCCGGATGATTGGCAATTGAAATGTTGTTGATGGACTCCGCCGCTCCATCCTTGGAGGGTGGTTGGGATAAACAGGGCGAGAGAAGGATGGTTGAGAGTCTATGGGTCGGAGTCTGTGTTAGAGACGTGTGCAGACGGGTAGATTCGGTTGAGATATGATGAATCGCATCGGGCCTACACCCACATCTATTGTTTATAAATTCTGAACGGCATTGTTTCCAACGCTATGTAAATCTATTATGTCTTAACTAAGAAAGCATAACTGGGAACCGCAAACTCCCTCTGCTAGGTTTGCTCGACTAAAACCGCGCATTATGCACACACTCACAGATACAATCGTTTATATATCTATATATTTCAATATGTACTAGATGGTCATGTAATCTTAATTTCGATAATACTGGGATTACTGATATAATAACTTGGCGGATGAAAATTCTGGACTAATGCGTACATCTTAATTTCGCAGTCGACGGGGGTAAGAATCGTCCCTTCGGGAGGGTGTAAGGAAGGACTTCGCTAATCCAGCATCCAAAGGCCGGGGATTATAAGTGATGATGATTGGATATATTTTCGGATGATAGAAAAGTAGTTCGCACCGCATCCGGAAAACTAATTTCTTTTGCTAAATCTATATTATGCCCAGAGAATAATGGTAATGGATAAAGATATAAAAGAACGGTCCATTGTGGATCGGATCCGGGGCTCCTTTCCCGCTCTATATCCTGCCTGAAACTTCGTCTCACAACCCCCGCTCCCAATCTCCTCTTCCTCCTTTCGGGACGTAATGAAAATCGCTCGGACAAACGACAATGACGACTCTAATGCGATTACACAATCGCTCTCATCATCGTCACGTGTACAGCAGGACAAATGCAAATCGGACCACTGTGCCGTCGGATTGATGCGAATTGAAGCGCAAAGGAATCCTTGTTACAAGGGCTCATCTCTTTTTTTTGGCTCTCTCTCTCTCTCTCTCTCTTCAACTTAATTAACTTCACTTTCCTACCAGGGAAACGAATGTATTCCGCAAATTGCTCCTGCAGCGAAGAGGATTTTCTCTGTATATATATATATATATTTTCAGAAATATTTATAGTCTACTTAACTCCAGCAGAATGAATACTATTAATTTAGCGGAGCAGAACTGCTGCCGTGTGTATTACATCATCTGTTTACGGTTCAGCGGCGAACATTTCCTAAATTTCACAAAGATGATATCGTCCTTGCGCGAAACATACATATTCATGCAGGTATATGCTCCTAGGATTACACTCTTCGTATAAATATATAAAAAAATATATATATTATATAATGCTATATACATATAAATGGGATTTTTTCGGTTCGCCTGTACTGAAAAATAAAAGTCGTTACCGTGGTTAGGAACTGGCGCATTTCATCAACCTATTGTTTAGGTGCTTCGAGCAACACGTTGCCAACCTAATATCACTTTACTGTGGCTTGAGTAATTGCTTTCCTATTCTTTCATGATTATTAATGACTCAACGCCGC
This sequence comes from Nicrophorus investigator, assembly GCA_963457615.1. NCBI lineage: Eukaryota > Metazoa > Arthropoda > Insecta > Coleoptera > Silphidae > Nicrophorus > Nicrophorus investigator. Next base: position 11,005,015 of record OY735146.1, read on the forward strand.
TACCGATCCGTAATTATTTACAAGGTGTACTTCTGCTTAGCTTTCAAACAAACATATGGTTATATGCATGTAATAACATATGACAAGAACATTATTTGCGTGTCTCTATATATCGATACAACCATCTATCAAGCTAAATAATGTATTTTTATATAACGAAACTGAATAATGATAATTATTTTTCATGCTAAAATATAGAACAAATATTTTTATGTTTAATTTTTGTATTACTAATTTTTTTGTATAAAATATTTAATTTGTATTCTTATTTGATTTATAAATATGTATTTGTTGAATACAAATGTCTTTTGATATTATTCTAGCGAAACAAAAAAAAAACAATATATTGATGTTAATTTAGTGCTGCTAAGATAGGATTGGATAATTTGACCAAACAACTTGAATGAAAGTTTGTTAAGAATGGTGCGATATGTAGGGAAAGTTTGGTTTGCGAAAAAAGTTGTCTGTAAGATATACACATGTAGCTTATTTTTGTATATACATATATTTATGAAAATGGATCTGGTTTTTACTTGAGACAACCCTAATATGTTATGTCCTCGTTCTGTATTTTTTTTTCCTTTTCTTGAGATGAATTATGAAGGTGGATGTTGCGATTGTTGCGCTGGATTTCCGTAACGAAATAAGAAAGCTAATAACGGAGAACAAATTTCATTCGTCGTGACAGCGATTAAGGCGGCTGGAACGCGAGGAACGCGAAGTCGCATAACGCGATGCGGGATGTTGTACGGCATTTGTTTAAGATAAGGCGAAAAAGGGGAGTGGAGGTGGAGACATTGCCGTACGAAGAGATCCAAATGAATAGTGGAAATCTTTACGGAAATGCAATGAGGTGGAAAGAACGGGACACTGAATGGCGATGGTATCTGGAGCCAGGAATTCGAAGGGATCTCCCAGGAATCTCTGACAGAGAGGAGTATTTCAATTCCAGTTCACAATTGTCGATGTGTGGAGGAGTAGTGGATAGAAGAAGAGGCGGCCGGGTGGGTTCAGTTGGTTGGCTGGGCGTGTTGGCGCCCATCTCGTTAGTTAATGATGCTTTTCAAACTTCCCCAAACTGCCTCCATTATCCGTTTGGAAAGCATTATTTGAAGAATTGTTCCATATTAAAATGGATCTAACTCGTTAGGTCCGCCCGATTAATTAATATAGAATACCTGGTCGACGCGATGAAGAAACGGGCGTGCTTTGACTCCCAGCAGTATTAAAATATACACAGGCCGGCCACTACACTGACATAAAACTAATTTAAACTTTGCCGCCCCCCGTCGACCACCGCGCGAACGCCTCGCGCCCCCTTAGGTGTGCGCCGCACACCCGCTACAAAAGTGCCATTTAAATTTCCGCACGCCGATAAAACAAAATGGCGCATCGCGATGCAAGGCACGATGCCGTAGCACGTAATTCGTAAAACGTCACCTTAAGATTTGATTCCACATGTAAAGCGCAGATTTGCTGCGTACTCGCTACGTGAATTTGTTATGTATGATTCGCGTTCTCGCGTTTTGTTATTTCCTCCGCTTCCCGAATAATAGAACTACTAACTTCGGGCCTTCCTCTCAACCCTCATCCTCAACCACCCATCTTCCATCCCCTAGCACCATCACATCCCAACTCCTAATATCCATTTTCTTTCAATTGCCTCGCCCGAAAATGGAAGAGCGCGAAATGGTACACAACACGCCTTTATTCCTCTAGTCCTTCTGCTTTACAGCTATATTAATTAAGGATAGATAAAAGTTGTGTGCAATTTTTATGAATGATTCGCGCCTGGGAATAATAGAAGCGAGTTTCCAATTTTCTTTCAATTGCTCATCCGACGAGAAAAACACAAAAGCAGGACGTGTATGGGTTTATGACGGCGGAACGCAACATATAAATAAATCCTCAGCACGGAAACGTGTCCACAACGTATCAACACGTCCTGAAATATTCAACTAGGAGAGAAACACCTTCAAATATATATATAGATATATATATACTTTTATACGAAGAACGAAGGGAAGGAAACAAAAAAGCTATCATAATTTAGTTATCGGTCTTAATGTTTATTATATGTGCGTTCCGTTCGCCAAAGGCACATAAATAACTTCGTGGCAGTATATTTTTATATTTTATGGCAGTCTACAATGTCAGATTTTTTCTGCTTCGCCCTTAGTTTTGGTCGTGCTCGTTCTTAGTTTTCCCGTGCTCCTATACTTTTTTCACTCTTCTTCTTCTCTTTCCCTCCACTCTCGGACGTGGAAATAAAAAAGTTTGCCGTGAATCAATTATGTCTTTCTGTATCAATCAATGTTTAACGAAGTTCGGTCGCGTCTGATGAAGTTTTCACTTTTATTTATGTGTTGTGTCGATGCCGCCCCCGCTGATCCGTTAGAGGCGGGGTGAAGTATTATTACCTCTTCAGAGCACGATTCAAAAAGTTTATCGCAGAGATTTGGGAGCGAGTTGGGCCGTAATTAGACAAGTTTCGTCGGCTCCTTGGGCTGCCAGATCCACACAGTTTTTGCGGCCGGAAATGATTTTAATATTAATACGAGTGTGTGCGTGGATCTGAACGCGCCCCGCTGAGGGAAACGGCTCAAGGGGGCGGCGTAGGATGAGGAAACCATCCAGGGGGTGCATAGGAAATTACCGGAATACTAAACAAGTTGAACATGCTGGATATTTCAGAAAGGGGGTTGAAACGGGGGGATTCCCCGTCAGCTCAGTTAGCCCGTTGTCTTGCGAGTGGATGTATAATTGAATGCACGTGCCACTCGATATCAGTGGCAACAACGGTAATAGGATGTGCCGTTAAATGCATTCGCGATATCCTTCGTGCATCCGGCATCCTAGATGCACACATACTTCAATATTCATTTACCCCTTGCACAAACGTCGCCTAATTATGTTGCTTTGTAAACATCCAAGATCGTAACTGAGTTAAAAACAAATTCTCCTTAACACGACAAAAGACGGAGAAAGGAGGGCGAATATGGAAGAACAAAGAGTGCGCTCCTTTGACATTCTTAATTCAATTAAGTCCCTAAGATGTTTTATTTTAATATGCGACCATTTTTTTACCCCTTCAATCTTTCCATTCTTTGTCCTGTCTCATCGCCGCCCGCAGGATGATGAAAATGATTAGCTGAAGGGATATGAAATAATAATGGCGGTATCAGTATTAAACGATTGACTGCCGGCTCGGCTTCGCTGTATCGAAGAGCAAAAGAAAGTTTGCTTTTGAATTTAACGACAGTTGACGCGATGTGTTATAGCATATAAAAGTCTTACAAACTCTGTCCCCCAAGAGATAAATAAATAAAACTGTCCTCTCTATCAGACGTTATAAAATATAGCCGTACTATATCCGTCAATCTTTTAATCTAAGACCCCACCAAATTCAATAATAATACTAAAACCATCACCTACTTTACTTTTGTTTTTAACTTAATTCTTCTTTCTTTACACTTTATTTTTATGTAATAATAAAATAAGATTATTATTAAAAAATACAACAGTTTACAAATATTTTCTGTGAAAAATATATTCGTAAATTTTCAAAAAAATTTAAAATCAAATATCGTTATTCGGTAAGATTGTGAATTGAGCAAAATAATCTTTTGGAACTACATAGCCAAAGTCAGATCAAATGCGCAATGGGATTTTATTAGTTCAGTTGGGGGTTGGCCTGTAAATTTTCATGTCGAAGAGCATAAAATCACTCACCGCACCTAACTGAGTTACGAGTACGGGGATCTATAAATCTGTACACCTTCCGCCATGTCCTCGGCAAACATTTAAGCGAAAGCCGCTCTCACTCCGACGCCCTTAACACGAAACCGACTTGATTCTTTTATATATGGGATTTTTGTACAAACAGAAAAGCGGGACTTCATTCAATTTCCGACCACTTTAAAAACTAGAGTAGCGTTAGGACTCGTGGGGGTGGTTTCTCCTTTTTTTTCAGGAGCAAAAAAAAACGGGAAGTATTCATGCCATCATCATAATTGATTACGGACATTTGGACAAGTACATTAATTGTACGATTTGTTATTCAGATCTGTTCGTTTCAGGTGTCTTGGACATCTCTTTCCATATACATGCATGTATTTCGTGTGTCGCTCTCGGACATGATTTGGGTACGTGAGATAAATTGGTTTCGGGGTCTGCTTATTCACTTAAATTGTTCCAGGCTACACAATATACGGAATACACAAAACATGTTTCGATGTCATAACCACATACATAACTTCGAGTCTTCATCCCTTAATTAGTTTTTCCTTATCCAAGTTTATTAAATTCAATAATAAAATAAAAAATGAAATATATACATTTACAAACAAACAACCACAACTTATATGTAATTAATTCCTCTTCTGTACAGAATGTACAGTGTAGTTAACCTACTTGTTCAGTGAAAATAAATCAATATCAAATACGATGTTTCATAACATTGATGAAATTAAATTGTAGGGCTTCAGAGGAAACCGTAGATTTTAGTTTGCAGTTTATAAAGTAAATGTTTTATCTATGTAGAATATTATAAAATTTCATAATAAGCAATTTGTAATATTAAATTACAAAAATAATAGTTAAAGTCATAAAAAAAATATATAACTTAAGCTAAATTATTTCAATATTTTTTTAATTAATTATCCTTATTTTTTCTAAGGCAACCAAATATAGTTTTCCATTCGATTAACTTATAGAGAACAATATCAAGTTTGACATAGAGGAGGTCAACATTCCTAGTAGTGAGTGCACTTACAAGTGCTTCAATGCGATTAAACACGTATTAGCGTTAGCATTTGTAGGACACAAAGTTTTAACAGAATATTATTAATGCATTTGATAAACATTATTCTAGTGTATTTATTTATACAATTACATTATTTATTTAGTTTTATATTTTATTATTTCAATTAATAAAATTATTTACTACTTCATTTAGAAGATTTTGCATTCAATTAGTAAAATATTCATATTTGATGTCATACATTGCAAACGCTAAAATACCTTGTTAGTGATGCAGTTGCAAATGGGATTAAACGAGAATTAGAACTAATCCTTCAACTTAAAGCTCCAGGACACAAAATCATTACCTAAATGAATGCATTTGATCTATTATTTCATTTGTCGTTTATACTTAGTCTTTTCTAAAGATATTTTGTAATTATAATTAAAACACAATATTTAAATCTCATGAATGATATAATATGTAGATTTTAATCCTTCCAGCAAGATTACGCGGAGTATTACCGGTAAGTGAATAAATCGAGTATAATTGAAAGCACTTGAGTACGATAATGCAGTCCGGTAAATTGCGGATTTGTTCGATTATTTTGAGAGGTGTTGCAATGGTAACATTATATTTACAGTTGAATAAGGTATAATATAATTATATATATTATTTTGCAATACGACAGCGCAATAAGTTACGTAAAGTGTGTATTTCAAAATTTGTTAAATTTCGGATTATAAATAATTGAATAGTAGAGTTGTAATGATTATTTTGGTAAGTGTTGCAACGGTAGCGATAACGGTAACAGCGGTTTCAGTTTAACCCTGTCAAATAAGTTCTTGTCGCCCGCGGAGTGGAGCGCAGACAAACCGAGGACCTCCTGCCGTCAGACTTCCGTCCTGGAAATAATAACGATCCAGGAGAATAGTAAAGGATTTAATGGGTAACGGATATGAGAACAACTTGTGTATGTTAAGTTGTCCTCGTCGACGGCGACAATGGAAATTCACACTTTGTATTCCGCATTGACGGATATAACGATCTTTGCGGGGGTGCGAGGAAATACAGGAACACAGGAACATAACTCATTTGCAATTCCAAAACCGACACATTTCCAACTTCTAATTTATTTACCGACATTCCTGTCGTTTTTCTTTTCGATTTTTTTTTCGTCGGTCTGTCGGGAATTTTCTTCTGCTTTTTTTCTCCCTCTGGTTGTTCTTCTTGTATTATTTTGGTTTTCAGCGCGTGTATGTGCATGCAGAATGCCGGAGTGTGTTTGGAATGAATTAAAAGCAGACGGGAAACGGAAGCTGCCGGTGGAGGGAGGCCGTTCGAATCGATTATCAATGAAAAACAGAAAACAGAAAAAAAAAGTTTCGGGGATAGTTTGTCACAGTGCTCTGACACTTTGACACACGATTTTCATGCGCATTCGATGGATAAAAAGAGGATGCAAAAAGGCGATGAGGGGACAGTAACAAACGGAATGAAACAAAAAGGGATTGAAGTGAATACATCGAACGATCTAAATAAGATTTTCTTATTTTATTTTTTCTGCAGATGAAGTAAGTTGCGAGGATACAATGTGTATGGGAGCGGCGGAGGATTGAATGTTGCTAGGTATTTGGCGAAGAATTCGGGTTTGGGGCGTTTTGTAAATTCGGCCATAAAACAGGGAAGGTCCGCAATAAAACTAGCGTATGACACAGTGAGGCGGCGGCAGTCAACGTGGAAATGTGTAGGAAACTTTAAGAGCTGAGCATTAAAGGACTTTCTGGCACGATACACATCCGGAAACATAAGTCAGAGTTGTTAGTAACTCCAATCATTGCATTCTTTGAATAATTATAATCAAGGGGGAATTTGAAATTTCGCTCCTTCCGAATTTATCCCTCGGAGGAGGAGGATTGCGGCTTCCTTAACTAACTACGAAGCGAAGATCCTTCCTCCCTTACGCCACTAAGGAAGAGGGTCTTCTCTCTCACTTAACCACTCTGGTGTATAAAGTTAAATCAAAACTTGCTTAAATTATCAAAACGCGACTGCTTTTGACAAAACCAACCCTCAACAAACGAACAAAAACAGAAAGAAAAAAATGTTTATTAAGCGAAACTGGAAAACCTTATCTCTTAATAACTTTCAGAGCCCCCCGTTACGATATTAATACGGGCCTCGGATCGCACAAAGCCTTTTCTATTATTTATAAATATTATCGTTTTATTAAGAATCCGAAAGTCTCTAATTAAATCTTGTTGATTTTATATTAAAATCCTGGCTGCACCCCTCCGACTTTTCGTCGCGTCTCATTGTGTCGCCTACCGAGGATCCTTTTGATATTTGACATCGCTCGGCACAGGACGCAAAAATAATAATAGAAAACGCGCTGATTATTTACACAACGCCGAAGGCTAAGATATCTTAGATATGATATTTAAACAAACCGAATATCCTTTTTCGTCCTTACGAAAGCATCCACCATCTACGTATATAAACAAACACCTCATTTTCACAGACACATTATTAATAGTTTAAAAAAATAAATTAAATATACGAAGCGAGTAAATTATAAGTTTTAATTATAATATTAATAATTAAGTTAACAAATATCATCTATTCCCAACGTTTATATATATATAAATGTTTGTGGAATTAATATCAATTCATTATTTAGCTGTGCAAAAGCTTGACCGTTATGTACGTATATCGCCTCTGGTTTTGATCCTCGGAACTAGTTGTAATTTAATATGAATTTAATTGAACACCCGAGTTAATTATAATTTAGATGTAATTAAATTTGAAATAACTTCGTTCGAATCCGAAGTGAAAATTCAAGAGCCGAAGTGGATTATTCCGGTGGATTAGTCGAACCGCGCTAAAAGCCGTGAACATCCGAAACATGTGATTCAAGCGCTAATTGATTTATAATACAACAATCATTATAATAATCGCATATCGCAAAATAAAGAATAAATCCTAATTATAAAATTTCAAATTCATTCTTGCTGTCATCATTTTATAAACCAATTATATTTAAATTATATGCAAATAATTTTGAGTAGATCCTTTCGCTACGAGCGTAATCCTTTTGAAAAGGATAATGAAGAAGGAGAAGACAACTGACAAAGAAAAGCATCTGAAACAAATATTTATATATATATACATATATATGTCTAGTGCAAAGGCATTTTGGTGCTGAGGAAATTGGAGCTGATTGTATTGAAACTGAAACTGCTAACTTAAGAGGCTCTGCATCGTTTCCAAATGTACCATCACATGAAATTCAAGACGAGACAACGGGGGATGAGACAGGAACAGAAATACTAATGCCACAAAAATTACGGATGGATACACATATAACAATACCAAATATTAATAATAATACGAATTCACTGTAAAAAAAATTGAAATTGTTTATATATACCAAAATTATTATATATATATTTTACTTTTTTTGTTATTAAAACTATGTTTTTTTTTAGTAGTTATTAATTGATTTATATTGCAACAATAAATGTATAAATTGGATGGATTTTGCAAAAATGCGGACGTGAGTGGGATTTATTCGGTATATGTTGGGGGATGAATAAAAAAAATAGCTGTGGGTTATGATGGGTGATAATGGGTAAAGTATGTTGGTGTTGTATGTATGCTGATGGGGTCATTAATTGTAGTGGGTGATGTACGGTTGGCGCGGTATTTGCTTATTTAAGCTTTAACCGGGGAATCCTTATTGATAGGGAAGTTTAGCGGCGAGGATCAGCTGCGAATCGATAGTTTCGACTGATCGACATACGTGTGGATGCGTGTGTTTTCGGACCGGATGAACGTATTTTTTCTTCGCCCCCTGCGTTTTGTCGGTTTCTGCCTGTACGTGTACGTCGTCGTTTATTTTGTTTTTGTTCCTATCCCATTCTATCTTTCTCTCCGTTTTCTGCGAGCGGTCGGGTGTACAGGATAAATAAAAATCATGGGCAGAGGATGCCAGGGGCGGATGTCAGCGAAGGGTGGGTTTTGTCGGGTATATTTGGTGGAGGCGCCGGGATGGCTGCGTCGGGACGGAATCCGGGCCGGGGCCGGGACCGTGTTTACTCTTCATATGCGGCTCGTATCTCATCGCATCAAGCCCAGAAATCCGTCGGAACGAGCTAGAGAACGTCCTGCTAGCAGACTTCATTGAAATCTTTGTGTCAACTTAATGAAAATATTGAGCCTTTCGAATTTTCCCCATTTGTTCCACAGATACACTGCAGCGCGCACTACTTTCATCCATTTTGCTACCGCTTACTCCACCGAAAAAAATAAAAATAAAAAATACACCCCAACCCAAACCCTAGTGTATATATTGCAGTGTAACAGATTTCTAGACGTTTAATATCGCTCCTATTTTTATACGAGCCGAATAAAATTGTCTGGGCAAAGTGATTTAATTAAAAGAAGAAAAAAAAACAGAAAACAAGAAATAAGGGAAGGAAAACGTCCCCTATTTTCTTCAAGGAGGTTGACGGTATATGATTGCGGCGGTTCTTGATGGATTCGGAGCTGCCGTCGCGGCGATGGGCGGTTAATGCTCGGAGCAGCATGTAAGTGATTTATTATGTAAACGTAATAAGATGAAACGGGGTGCTAAAAGTGAAGAGCTTATGAAAGACGAACCGAAGAACGGCATCGATCGGTAACCGGTGGTGACCCGCAGTTGTGTGTTTTGAAGACGCGTCTTGGATAAGGCGACATCATCATCCACCCTCGCCATGCATACAACCCTCAGAAGATATAGATTTTATTTTACCAACCCTCCAACCCCAAAAACTTAATACACTGCAACGACCGAATAAACTTCGAGTTGAGTTTAATCGGTCAAAGAACTGCAACAGAGTGTGCTCAGCGTGCTGATGATGAAAATACATGGATTCTTCGGCGGCGCAGAAACAATATAAAAACTTTCCCTATGATGTGTTTGATGGAACTGAAATTCCAGCGATTTCCTCCACCAGAACAAGTAAAAAAAATAAAAGAAAGCGTAGTTGAAGAAGAAGAAGGAAAACGAACCGAAAAGAAAACCAACTTTTTATTTTTATTATTTTCTTCTCACGGAACGGAATTAATTAAAAAAGCTTAAATTTAGCGCCGCAATAAAAGTATAAAGTATACATGGGGCCACCCACCCAGAACTTTCCCCTCTCTTTCTCTCTCACTCAACATCGTTTACTCCCACACCCCACATCTTTCTTATATTCCTTGCAGTTTTTTCTTCTTCTCTTTACGATTTTGGCCAGACTACTACTTACGTCTTTCTTTCTTTCTCCGTCTTCCTTTTTTTCCCGTTACGTTTCGTCTTTTTTTCTTCTTCTTCTGCGGAGTGCTTTAAATGTGCCCTGAAATATTATACTTTGGTTCAAATGAAATGAGCTTTTTATATCACTGGGGGGAACGCAGCTTGTGATAACGCATCTTCATTTACACAGAACTTGTTATTTCTGGATGTTGGCTTCATACCGCCTTTGATTAAAAAATACTCATTTTTAATTCCGCGCCATTCATAATATTTATCCATTCGCGTTTCGTTACGTTTCACTTTCAGCTCAACGTAAATTACTACAATACAATTCCAATACATTTACAAGTTCTTTTTATATATTGTATTCGAACATTCAGTGAATTTCATAATTAATTGAGTTAATTATTCCTATAAAACAATGTTTCTTAAGTCTTAATTTATTTGCTTGAAATTATTTTCAATGAGGAGGTAAAATTGCGTATTTTAAATGTGGTAACTGATTTTTTGCTTTGAAGTTGCTTTTACATATTGATATTACTTTATAATTGAATTCGGTAAACTAATAAATAATCGCGCGTCAAAAGCGGTTTTAATTATGTTTCAATTCCACGTGGGATCCCCGAAATCGATTAAAGGTTATATTTATATTTAATTACAATTTCGCGGTTTATTAGAATCCTTGAATAAGTTTATAATTACTTGGGCGTCGGAGGGTGGTAAGCGGCTTTCGCGTAATAAAAGAGTGTTATTGAAGTCGGTTGACGCTCCCCCGGCGTTTATTTATTTTCCGCGTTACAATTTTTCTTTTCCTCCCTTATTTTTTCTATTCTCTTTTTTAAATTTTATTTTGCATCCCTTAAAAGTATTCTGTCCGGTTTTTCATATTTCGTTTCCAGGTGAATTAATAATGCAGTAACCCCAACCAAACAAACCAATTCAACTGCAGCGGAGTTATGAATATTTACGGCTTCGGATCACCACTTTACGATTCGATTGAAGTGCTACAATCTTTAGCCACCCCCAACCCCCGCAGTAGCTGAAGTGTTTGGCATGTTGATATTGCGAGCGAATAGTTAGTTTCGCACAACTTTCCTGCAAATACGGAATCCTGTATTTTGTATTCAGGATGAATACACGGACGTCCGGCCTGCTCCTCAGGTGGGCGGCAGTGGGACCCGCCTAATACGCGGGTCTCCTAATTCCATCGGATCCAGGACCCGGTCAGGCGAAAATCAAAGGCGTACGACCCGCCACAAGTGCAAATGCGGATCCGCGGTCGACGGATTACGCAACTACCAACTTAGCAGACAACTGCTTGTACTTGTACTTGGGATTTGTCCCGTGCCGGAAGGTAAAGCGATTGGTCGACCTGGCGGTACGCGAACTTTGAACCCCGCCATCCATAACCCACCCAAACCACCTTTACCGGGTATTACATAATTAAGGACGTAAATTCCGAATTCTATAGGTTTTAATTCGTCTCCTCATCTCCGAACCCTTCTTCCGATTTTTATGCCGCACGTACAACGTTTACAGCGCTACCTACGTTCACCCTGCCTCTCACACTTCTTTTTTACTCACTACTTTTCATTGAATACCAAATATAAAATCATTAAAATAAAATGCTTGTTTTAAAATTAAATTTAAAAAATTGAATCAATGAATAATATCCTTATAATTACAATTATCAATCATTTAAATTTACTAATGGTTTCAATAAATTCACTTCAACAATCTAAAAACATGTAAATCTACTGACATAAAATTGATATTCAAAAATTTCGATATATGATTTACCACCGTGTTATGATATTTTATATGTATTTTTTTATGTTATTCGAGTATCACTGAAACGATTTCGGAATATAAATATGTAAATGAGACCCGATACTACAGGGAATATACAGCAATTACAGCCGCCGAATATTTGGCCTTTACGAGTTTCGACAACGAACTTTCCAAATATCATTTTCATGTTGTTAATATTTAATTTTGAAAGTAAAATATTTTCTTTAAAATTTCATTTTTTTTATTTTTGAATATCTGTCTATTTTATATATTTATTTAATATTTATGTAATTTCCTAATAACTATAATTTTATCTATTAAATTTGTTTATATTATGTAATTTTATGAAAATCATTGATGTAATACAAAAATACGATTAATGCAGCAAAAAGCAGACATTTCTGGAAAATATGCTTAAATAATGGAATGAAAATAGTAAATAGTTTCGCGTCGATAAAAAAAACTGTATAAAATAATCCAATGACCTACATTTCTCTATCAATTAAACTCATGAATGCAACGTAGTAAAAAGATATAAAAAGATGTGTAGAAAATTCCGTCTCGAGTCTAGACGATAATAAAAAATAATTTATTCCAAATAGCATATATTAAATTCGATGTCTCGCCTATTTTTTTTAATAGTTTCATTGCATTCCTTTCCTTTTAAATTCTTTTTCACACAAATGCATTGCAAGTGACTTACCGTGTAGACAACGAAATAATTTGTAACTGCGTAAATTAAATGAGTATTTGGCAAGTGTTATATTGATACTGTGCCAGTAATTCAACAAGTGAATTGACATGTTACGTGACAAGTAAGTATTTTATAAATTGTATAAATATGTTTGTAATTTAATAATTAAAAAATCTCAAATTAAAACTCACGATAAGGATTGGTCTAGCGTTCGCAGCTGCAGGTGACTCATTGTAACTTATCAGAACAGATGTTTTTGTAACCATATAAGGATTTGTTTAGTGCTCGCACCTGCACATGATTCATTGCGACGAAGAATATGTTTATTGCTCGCGATGATTCGTGTGTTCACGTTTTCGCACGATTTATCATGCAAATAAACAAAACGTACTGTGATTTTTAACATTTGCAGCTGTTTCGCCGTGACTAGACTTGGCGTTTTGTAACCATATAAGGTAATTTTTAAAATAATCTCGTAATTTTAATTACTTTCTTATCGAATATGTAAATATGGAAAACGCACTCATTTCGTGCCTCTATACGGATTGGTTTCGCGTTTAATAGCAACCGCTGATTCATTGTGACCTAATTAACGGATTTTCATAACCATATAAATCTCCTACATTTGAATAGATTCGTGCTTATATAAGAATTGTTTTAATTTTTTCAGCGACAGCTGAATCATCGTGACTTAAATAATGCAATTTTGTATTTTTTTTAATAATCAAAATTACAATTTTTGCACGTAATATTAGTATTATTTTATATTTAACGTAATCATAATAAGTGCACTTTGAACTATAAATAAAGCGAGTAGAAATTCAAAGTTAGAAATGAATGAGATTTATGTGTATAAATAAAACAAAATATTGAATGGAAAGTTGCGGTGAATACAATATGTCTATCTAGGAAGTCGACGATATTTGCGGATAGGGAAGTTAAGTTAGAAACTGTGATCAGGATGTGTGCTGCTGCCTGCTGAATTTGTTATGGAGTCAAGCACTTTGCACGGATGGGTGAATGGTGGAATATCATTAGCGTATCATTTATTTAGTTCAGTTGCCACGTGCAATATTAACATTCGACGAACGCGGATTCGCCGAACGCGATGCGATCCACGTAAATACACATCCAATACACATCGAGCTATTTAATTTGGTCTGCGTAACGATAATATACGGAATAATTAATTAATTCGAGCGGCGGTTGCGGCATTTCGGGGGCGGCGTCTGCGGGGAATAAGATTATGCAAAGTGAAATTTAATCTGGAATTAATTGGACCAATTTTTGAATGTTATATTAAAAGTATAATGTTTGGAACAAGCGTGATATTAATATTTTATGAATGCAATTACGCTAACATCCTCACAGAGAGCTACGGTAAAACCACTTAAGACAGTTTACATAAAACGTAATTTAAGTTAAAGCATCCGCAATGCTCTCTTTAGCATCGCGCGCCGCTGTTAATCTACCTTAAATATTATTAATTCCTCGAATGATTATTACACAGCTCCAGGTTTCCTCTCTTCTAACAATCTCACAATTCTTTCATTCTTTTTTTTACTTTTCTCGTTACCACTACTCTACTCTGGTTCTCATCTGCCGCTCCTTTGTTCGTCCAGATTTTCTGGAGTTTATTAAGGGGTAATATTAAAGTGCCAAATGAGGCGAAGAAAAATGGTAATGTTTCGAGCGAAGGGGATGAGGATGCCTTCCTTATAAGGGATGATATGTTGCGAGGGTAATAATTCGGGAATTAGTTGGTCCCTCGTGGGGGTGCGCTTTCGGGGCGGCGGCACGCTCCATAATGAGCTAAATAAATGAAGTGTTTTCTTTACCGCCTCCGAAACTCCTCCAACGCCACATACCTTATTTTCAAATTCATGAATTCTTCCTCTCCAAAAGCAGATTTCTTCATCACATCATCCATTTGATAAAGACTCAATTAAAAAAAATTTCTTCATTTTCTTATTGATTTAATTACAATAATTTTTAATTTTCTAATAATTGTAATTTTATTAAATAATTTAAAAAACATTTTTTTTTTCCTTTTCTGACCATTTTTTTTTCTTTGAATATTTAAATTGTGTATAAAACTGAAAAAACATCTCTTCCTGTATCTCGGCCTTTTTTGACAGAAACCCTGCGGCCGCAAAGTAAACCCATTCAAATGTATGGTTGTTTGTATCCGTAACATTATGAAGTATTGCGTGGATTCAGCGAATATACATATTTTTTTATACCGATGCTAAAGGGCCAACAAATCAAAGTGCGCCCTGTTTATCTGCATATTTAGAATGCAGCCGCACTGTCAACTCGACCGGAGCCAACGCCGCCGCTTCCACCGCCGCCCCTGAAAAATAGTCTTATCGCGGAGGCACAGTTTGTGGTGGCCACTGGCAATGTGGATGTGGACGTGGATGTGGATGTCCATTGCCAGTACAACCGCAACCCCGACCATAGCAGCCGCCCCCCACGCATCTGTACACTTGGAATAGCATACACACATTACACGTCCTCACATGAATACTAATGTAATCAGATTTCATCTCTGTACATATACTCATATACACACACACAGAACACCCTCGTCGCGCAGATATGTATACATACATACATCCGCCGAATTATCTTAATATCACTTAAAACCTTGTACACAAAACATTCTACCTTGTTTTTGTTTTGTCGGACAGCCGCCACCGCCGACGCTCAAATAAAGAACTGCCTTTGTTTTATTGTTTGATGATGCTTACATTTTTTTATCGCAATACTGCTAAAAACTGGACATGCTTTTTTCAGTTCATCTATGTTTATTTTTCAAAATTAGTTGCCTGAATTACTCTCTCATTCTGCGTACACACCATTCCTATGATACAAGCATATCTTTATTGAAACGTACAATTTCACATCAATATCGTACATAATATGAACATAAAAAATATTATTTAAATTACTAAATATTAATATTCATATATATGAAAATTTGAATTTTACAGTATGTTTTAAAATAGTAGTTGAATTTGAGACTGCAATGTTGTTATCAGCATTACATCAATGGCCTCAGGCATATAGCTGGGTAACATTGTTTTGATAGTTGTCTGGCAGAAGAAAGCGCGTCGCGAAAAGCGTCCAAAATCTAATGTATTAAAAGCAAACGTCGTAAAGCACGACGTACGGCAATATAAAAATAAACAATGGCAGGCGAAATCAGATTATGAGGCTCCTTTGATACCGTACACTAAACACATTTCATTTTTGCCATCATCCCAGACAGAACGACGTCTTGATTCCGCTCCGTCTTCATCTACTCTCCCTGCTCTTTTTTTTCGCTCCCTCTTCGCTCCCATTCCACCTTTCTCAGTCGCCTTATCTTCGTTTTTCGTCTTTGATTTCGCACAGGGGAGATCGCGAACAGAAAAAGGACAAGCATGATGGATATGTAAGGTAATCCTCGCATTCGCATATGGCAGCAAACATTTCGCAAGCGCACAAATAAATACAGTCCCGGCAATAATAACAGCTACTTAGAAGAGTGGGAGACATCTCCATTCTTCCTCGCAAAACAAGTGGAGCGCAATGATAGTAATAATAATGATGATACAAGATGAAGAAGGGAAGCGAAACAACGAAAGCAAAATATGATGAGAAAAAAAAATAAAACAAGGAATAAAAAGTAGAATGCAGACAGGAAGAAGGAGCGAGGAGCGAGCCCGAATGCAAATTAGGCCAAGTTAAAATATTCGCGAAACGCAAAACAATAATAATAATGCGGGGCACGGAATTTTGCACGCGCGCATTCGCAAGGACATCGCCCTACGATCGTCACAGGACTAAAAAGGGTCAGATCATCATGACTGATCATCGTTATCAATTATCGCGGGATACGGTCCGCGCGATTTGTTATGGAAGAACGCATCCTTCAGGACAGGCGTTTTGTATGAGAGGGTGGCGTCCGCCAAATGGCCGACCCATTATCATTACCATTATTACATCATCCCCGGGGCCGCAGCGAAAATGACCGCCACGTCACCAAATTGAAACCGGAATAATAACAATAATGGTCTTAATTAATGTCCGGGATTTCGGACGGAATTCCCGGGTTATTTATGTTCGCGTGCCGCGGACAACTTGAGCTATGCAAATCTCCAAAAAAGAAACGAGAAAAAAAATTACATTCATTTCACCAAAATTGTTATAAATATTCAATATGTATACACGTATATTACACAACATGATACTCTCTCGACTTTCGTCATTTAACTTTTATTGCTTCTTTCTAATATACATTTTGCTTCAATTTTTTGTTCGAAGGTTGGGGGTTGGTTTCGGTCTCGGTTTCGCTCTCCAGTTTGCTAAATTGTTTTCGAAACACAGCAATTAGGTTAATGTCGAAATGATTGCCTCGGCTGAGGCGGAGGAACTCTGACTACATCGAGTTTCTGAATGTTTATTAATTTCGCAGCGTTTCGGTTATGCCGTTATTATTGTTTTTAATTTGAAGCACTTTTCTTTCATTCCGCAGGTCTTTACCATTCATTCTGCAGCAGCGACGCATTCCTGCTAAACTTCCTCCCCACACTGAATCCATGACGCGTCTGGAGGGGCGAGAGAGAAAAAGCTTTTGCCACCCAGTCCTACGTTTGTTGATGTATTGTATTTCTCAGATTTCCCCATAGAAAACGAGTGCTCCGCTTATTTAACATGCATTGTTAAACTTCACGTAAATCTTCATGCGCGGACGTAATAAATTCTACACAACTCTGTACCTTTGAACTACAATTTTGCAAGATCCGTATATAGTAGGTAAATGTTCAGATATAATGCACTTCCACGTTAAACATCTAATTTGATTTACTATTTTCAACGCAAACCTGACAAGTATTTATCTACATTTCTTCCTTTATTCAAAATTTGATTATTTTATTCAATAGTTTAAATAATTTAATATAAGTATTAAAATTTATTCTAGTTTATTGAAAAATTTAAGTTATAGCAAGTAGATTGATTATTCAATACTGTGATCAAGAGTGGAGAAACAAAGATGTAGAAGGAGGAAGAAAAAAAAATGAATTGGAGTACAAGGATCTGGGGGTCTTATCTACGGTTTTAGGGATTTACCGGTGGCGGCTTTTATGAATTTATGATGTATGGCTTGGAGAAACTGCCAAAGTCTTGCAGCCGAAAACTTAATAGTTTTAATTAAATTTCCAAGCGTCGGGGCGGCGCGTCGGCACGGGGGTTGCTGGTGGCACCCAACCGCCCCCGCAGATGCGTTTCTGGTCAAAAATACCTTATAACGTTTTCCTTTCTGTTTTCTCCAGCCGCTTGTTGTCCTTATAAAAGTATGGATATACACCACTCGAAACAGGTCATAAAACTGAGACTGCTCCTGCTTTATGACCAAGTTTCCACTGAGGAATAAAAATGTATGTGTGCATCTATATATAGATTGATATACGTATGTATGTGTGTATATGTATATATATCTGAAAATAAATTCAGGAAAATCTTCAGCGCGTCGCATATAATAAAAAGGACGTAAAATGGAAGAATAGTATAAAAAAGGATGAAGGCATGTGCGGCCCTTGGCGAATGGAAAAAAGGGAAAGAAGGATTGGAAGCTGGAGAATTATAAGTAATTGCGTCCTGATTGAATTCATCGCGCGACGATGTGAATTTTTAAAGAGGGTGTCCCGTCCGTCGGGCCTCCAGCTGGGGGAATCCTCTCTGGCGGTCAGTTAACTCGTTAGTTTTAATGATTCCTCTCATTTAATTGAGAAAATCAATTACGTCCGAGAAACGAAACCTTTTTATAACGAGATGCATAATTAAGAGAACTCCGGTTTACTCCGACAATGCAGGAATACGGAGAGAGAAAGAGATAAAAAGGGATGAAATTAAAAAAAAAAGAGTAAAGCTTGGAGCGGAAATGAACACCGAAGGTAAAATGAGAGCTACAAGTAGAAGTACACGACAATCGGTTCTCCTGAATTGCCCGTAAAAAAATGTATCTATTATTCATGTAATATTTACATGGAGTAGACTGTTAAAAGTCGTGCGACATTAATATCAATAAAGCTGCGTGGAGCTAATATAAATTTCACCGGGTAACGGCAAGAGAAGAGGGAGGAAAGAAGAAGAAAAAAATGGCGAAGGGTCGAAAAATAGAGGAGAAAATAATAAATATTTATGTCGATGTTGTGTATGTGTGCGCGGTGAAGTTGGAACGGTTTTCTTCCTTTCTTTAGACTTTTCCTTTACCGTGGCGCCAGGATCGATGACTCTTTGTATGTTGATTTTTATGTTAAGTAATCTCCTCAGTTAGCAACGGTGCATTTTTTATTATAATTCCAGCAATCGGGATTTTTGTTCAAAGCTGCAATTTTATTTTGTACTTTTCGCTAATTTAATAATTTTGTTATATTTGCACCTTAATAAACATAATATTTACTTAATCAAATGTAATTAGGTAAAGTACTAATCGAGTTTTTATAATAAAAAAAATTCACAGTTAGCAGTTATTATTTTTGTAACCGAAATGTTGGTTAGCAGCTGCTTCCAAAAGTTTGTAAATTGGAGCGTTTTATACAAACAAAACTTTATATTTTATGTTTGCTTTTTACGTAACAATTTTGCTTGAGTGAAAAATAACATAATGTTAAGTATTAATATTTAGTAATTTTACAATATTAATTAAAAATAAATAATTATTTCATTAATAATAAGTTTTTAAAATTAAGGGTAATATTACTACAATTCCTGCAAGTAATTAAAAAAAAAACATCGTTTAAGTAACAATTTGTTTGAGTTAAAATTAATGTAATAATTGTTAATATTACAAAATGAATGGTTTTCAAAATATTTAATGCAATATTGTACTAATCGAGGTATTGTAACAATGTTTATTTTTTCGTAGTTAACATTAAATATAATTCTTGCAGCAAGTTGTTTGCTCTCTGGAATTTGTAAATTCAAGCGTTTTATGCAAAAAAGCATATTATTCTGTGTGTTTTTCGTGTTTTTCTTCTTTAACGGTTCTGCAAGAGTATAAAATAACATACCTTATGGTTAATACCGTAATTTACGGTTAGCCAAATATAATGTGTACGAATGCGAAATTGTTGTCAGACACGAACGGCCCGAAGACCAGAATTACCATAAGCGAGGTTATTGCGTAATAAATACATGCAGGAGGTGGAAGGTTGGAGGGGTTGAAGTTTCAGAATTGCGCGGGAATTGATCTCCGGGAGAAAATTAAAACGGGATGATCATTAAAATTAACATCGCACGCTGTTCGATCAGAACACGGGCAGGTATTTATAACGGAAATGTATTAATTAAATTGCGTTACCAAAATACACCGCATTTTAACCCTCCGGTGAGTTACGTAACCGAACATAAACGCATACACATCATTACGCGATGGGCCAGCCTTTTGTTTATTAATAATTGTTTTTGGTCATGTTGTGATGAAGGCGGTTAGTATGAGCGCCACTATTTCTATTCCTGCGAAAACTCGTTATTAATAAAAGCTCTACCGCCCAATTTATAGTCGTCATGCGTTTATATTCCTCAGGAAATACAATGTGGCGTCGCTAAATCCTCTTTCGGCTGTCGGCTTTGCCTCAAAATATAATAGGAGCCTTGCTCCCATCGAATACCTTCGGTCTGTTTAAACTGCATGCTCACCAAAACCCTGCGAAACACAACCCCAACCCATCGCATCATTTATGCCCTTAAAGGAAAACAAAAACGGCAACCGTTCCATAAGAAATCTAATATCGCTGAAAAACGCTTCCACCCCCGAAATTACATGCAAAAATACGTTATTATTCCGCGGCTACGTAACGATAACAATAATAAATAACAGTCCGCATCCGGTAATTAAACAAAGCCCTTGGCGATAGTAATGATGATAATAATACCGAACAAAATAAAATAAAAAAATAATATATTTTATGAAAATACAGGTAAAAAAATTCGCAGAGGGGCAAAGATAAACTCCGAACAATTGTTTATTCCGCACCATAACGCGGTAGTAATTAAATTGCGAATTTCTAAATAACGAATGGACTGACGTTAGTTGTGTACTCTAATTGGCGCAGCAACTTTATAATTAGCGCCGAACAATGGGCGAAGGATGGCTAAAAAAAGAGGTCCTGTCGTTTCATTTCTGCACGTTTCCTGCAGAGATTCGATCTCAAACTACTGCACGCTTTTGCTTTGGTGGTTCCATTTTCGGGAATATCCAAATATGCCTTGACCCTTTTTAGGCAGCTCCTCTATAATTAAGGACTATTAACGCAGCCGGACTTAATATAAATTGAATGTGCATAGTTTTGAATAATGAGCCGGCGTTTATTTATTAGGCTATTAGTTGTACGTCCAAAGTAAATAGCGCTACTAGGGGCGGCGAGCGGGGGTGGCGGAAGTGAGCGGAGAAAAAAAATCCCGCTTTCGCTGGGCCAATTCGAGCTCACGCCCCATTTAATAACC
Organism: Nicrophorus investigator; assembly: GCA_963457615.1. Lineage (NCBI taxonomy): Eukaryota > Metazoa > Arthropoda > Insecta > Coleoptera > Silphidae > Nicrophorus > Nicrophorus investigator. The sequence continues at coordinate 11,026,018 of OY735146.1, forward strand.
ATGTCATGTCGGACAAGCGTTTTTTTATTATTATTATTATTTTGGAGAAAGGATGGGAAGATGAAGGCTTGTAGTCAGTTGAAGGGGGATGGAAGAAACGCTGGGGACGGGTCGAGCGACGAGGGTTTTAAGATGTTTGCATTTTCATCAGAAAAGCGGAATTTAATTTTCACCTATTCGCACGATAGTAAACAAGACCTTTAATGAACTGCTACTCGTGTACACCTAGTTACGTAATTGCCTGCCCGGCGAAAATGGAATAATAAGAAGAGAAGGAAAAAAATGGAAACGTAGGACAAGATGAAAAACAAGCGACGAACAGAGGCGAGCAAAGTATGGTTATACATATAAGGAAAACGAAGTGGGCGAAAAAGCGTGTAACGAAAGAAAACAAGTAGAAGGCGAAGAAGAAGGAAAACATAACGCTGCATAACACAGGAATGGAGAAAGAGAGTAGGAAGCATAAATATATTGCCTCCGACACATGCAAAATATTACACGAATAAAACGGGCAGAAACTTGTGCATGTGGAGATGTTTATCTTAATGCAGCTGCTACCGCTTTTCTTTTCCTATCTCTTATCGCGCCATAATGGCCTGAACACGAAACAAGAAAACCATCAATGACAATTAAGCAACTTTACTCCAAATATTATTTCAGTCCCTTTAAAACAGTTCTGCTATTAAACTTAGAAAATGCAGTAACTACCATATATTTGACAAGTCTTTGTTAATTACTTGAGAAATGGCAAAAATTTCAAAAATTAATTAAAATTAAATTTTCTTTTAAAAGATGAATTAAAATTTATTCTAAAAAATGTTTCATCGTTGTCTAATTCTTAATGCATTGAAAGTTTGAATTTTTTATATGTGAATTGAAACTGTGAATTCTTGTTGGTGTAAAGCAATGAAAAATAAAGTAAAACGTTAATATAGGTGAACCACAAAGTAAGTTCGCAGTACAGTAGCCAGCGTGAAATCGATTACCGCTTTAACAGTAATTGACACGAGTATTCCGAAAAGACAGTAGCAATTAAAGCCATCCAGTGCGGTAATTGTAGGTATCTCAATCGAGTGTAGGCTGAATGTTTAATGGAATACAGAACGAGCAATCGATTTGGGGAGAACCTATTGAAATGCAACATGAAAATTTCCTTCAGCATTCAGCAGAAGCAAGTTTCCATGCGAAGGTGAATAAACCGAAGTGCTTTTGCCGATGCATTTTTAATAATATAATAACCAACATGGACTCAATTCCGAGCAACGTGCAGTGTAACGCATTCAGAGAAATCAAAATCGGATCGTTGCATAATTGATGGAAGTAGAGAGAGGGGCTTTATACATATCGGCAATGTAACGTAAAGGTTTCGATTGAAAGGCTCACAACGGTTTTAATAAAATAATCAGTAGTCCTTTTGTATCCGCCGAAATAATGAAGCCAACCTATAAATATTTCGCCGATCGAGTTTTCCAGCTTGTTGTTCATTGTGTGAGCGTTCGCAATTGTTACACCTATCGCATGAACATTTGTTCGCCGCCTCCGCAAAACTTTTCGCCGCAGATTAGGCGATCGACATTATCGCCTCCACCATTCTAAACCGAAATCTGTTTTTGAAATAGGTAGAAGAGGGATCTTGCTGTTAACGGCCTCCGATGAGATCGAACCCCGCTTCGAAGTTAATGTCGAAGAAAATGCATGGAAAATGGATGCCGCTTCCAATTGGAGCGAGATGCCCGTACATTTCCTCTAAGAATTCCTAGCGAAGTTTCCGGCCCGGCTCGCATTTTTATTCATAAATGTTGATTGATATTCTCTTTAAAACTTTAAGTCAATAAACTTTTCAAATGGGACAGCTTAACTCGACGTGCTCCTTTCTTCTTGTTCTTCCTAGTTTCTCGAAAGTGGAGACGCAAAGAAATAAGTAGAATATAAGAAGAAAAAAAAAGTGTATATAACGGAGGCGAACAAAATAAAAGTTTCGACATTCGCGGTTCTCCTCTATGAAGAAAAAAAAACAAACTATTAATGAATCGATTTCAATTTGTTATATTAAACTAACGATTTTTTTTCTTAAAATTTGCGTAAGAATTATGAGTAAATTGGATGTAAATATTTTAGTAATACTATTAAAAAAAATATGAAAGTTTTATTTGAATAAAACTCTGAAGCTATATCGCTTTGCGAAGTTAAAAAGTATATTTGGGTTAAAAGTATAGTAAAGTTTGATTATTGCTTGGTAGGATATGCGTTTATATTATTTCAAGATCAAAGCAGTAGTATTTGGAATATGAAAATTTAAGCTCGCAAAGTAATGTAATTTCAGAGAAGGAATATTATGTGGACATAGAGGGACGTAATGGTCTAAGGGTAATTTAAATGCAATGCAGTGAAATAAGCTAAAGAGATGCTCGAGGATTTGATCAATTCAGTTAACTATCGCGAAGTGGCCTTTGAACGTATTCGATGGAGTGCAATGGTGGAAAGATGCTCGACTTGAAGAAAAAAAAGTTGAAGAAGTGGAGTGAGTGCATGGATTTCAGCGCAGAAAAGTTAGAACAATATTTTTATGATCATATTTACTCGAGTGTCTAATATAAACGGAAAATATACACGCAAATGACGGGAGTCGCGTTACTGTTATGATCAAATTGAAAGTAAAATAGTTTTATTGCTGCAGATCATACTTTTCATGCTGCTCCATCGAGCGGCGCAGATTTTACGCGACAATTTTCATGCAAAGAGGGAGATGAGGGTTGTTTTAAGCAGTCTCGAACGCATTGCGCGGTAAGTACGCATCAATCCGCGGTCGCATTATCGATTCGATTAAATACCAAATGTAATGCGAATTTATTGTCGCTTGTGTTTGCGCAAATTTAACAACGTAATAATGCATAAATTTGTGAAAGTTGCTTAAGATTTACAGTCTATGAACGAATGTAAATCTGATTGTTTTCAGAACAAAACAAACAATTTTATTAACTTATTATTTTGTTTATAAATATCATTTTATATAATATTAACGCAAAGAAATTTATAGATTTGTTAAGTTATTACGTGCGATTTAGGGATGGCGGAAAAAAATTATATAATATTTTTTGTTTGTTTTCGGATATTTATTTATTTCGCATCCAGAGCTGAACTATTAATTTTCTCAGACGTCTGCACAAACACCATAAATGACCAAAACATTGGAATTATTCATTTTTATACTCTCCCTGGCTGAATATACACAGCCATTCATCATTGTCTTCGTTATTGCCTCGCGCATATTAATATTCCTCTATATATATATACATACATTTATATATATATACTCGTATTTTTTGCTCTTCTCCCTTTTTTCCATTTCACCCTCCCGTTGGGTTCGGATCCATCCATCCATCCTCGGGTTTTCGTTAGACCCAGAAATCAAAAGTTCTTCCACTCGAATCAAGATAAAGATAGAATCGCTTATAGTAGCATCGCATGCTGACCTCCAGGGAGCCTCCTCTTTCACTCCAAACCGTGCAATTTATTTGTCCCGGAACAATCGGTTTACATTTCTTTATAGTGCAAATAACTTATTTCTAAAGTGAATTCCACCACCTAAAGTAAGATTTACTCGAAACTACTTATATAAATATATTTTATTACTTTACCGAGCGCACCGCAACTTTTCCCCAGCCGCGTCATTCTCTCAACACGAATACTATTTATGTACTAAAATATTATTATGAATGATAATTATCAATAATTTAGTTAAACCTTTACTTAAATTAATCTTTCAAAGTGATTGTTATCGTTTCATTTAGTTAAAAAAAGTTGCCAACAATGTTGTATATAATTAAAGCTTGTAGAGTTATCTTGATTTTGCTTTAATTTTAATGAATCTAAATATAAGTTTGTCGTCTGCAAGATTTTCGTTGATAGAGAAGTGGTGGTGGTATCGGATTAGGAGATAAAAAATCTGAACCGTTGATGGTGGTCGCTTGGGATTATTAATTCATAATACAGAGCACTCGGAAAAACGTCCCTCGGGAAATCGGGGCAAGCAAATTCGATTCCGGACAATTCGAATGATTATTGAAATATTATTTGGCGGAGGCCGCTTATTAGGATCGTCCCCGCGCACCGCTAAAATATTAAGGGATCGAAGGGGTAGGTTTAACGCCGCCATGCATAAAACCCACCTGCGCGCCGCTCCCCCATCAAAATCCAGCCAACTTAGCTTGTTTCTTTTTATTTTACCACCCCCACGGAACCGGTCTTCCGTTTTACGATTGTCCTAAAAACCAATTTATTGACCTGTCCATAAAATCAAACTGTGCTATTCTAAAGTGGGTACAGTGCTACTCAAGGATAGCCACGCACTTCGAATCTTCATTCTTTCATCTGCGTCGCTCTTGCTTTATTTATACTCCTTTTCTCTCCACGCTGCTGCTCGCTTCAACGTTTTTTTGGAACGAAGAAAATGAAATTTAAATATTCATCAGGCTGGGATTAAGGTCCCACTTTACTCAACGTGCACGCACAATTTTACCTCTCTCACGTGGCGCGTTCCGATACGAGGAAGAAACCGGCTGCGGAGGGCCCAAAGGAGCAGATCCTGCCAGGATGATGTAGGACACTGTGTTTTTTCGTTAATTGACGAGACTCTTGTTTGGAGAGTAGACTAAACACTGCAGCAGCGCAGCAAATGAAATAAGATATTTAATGGTAAATATTTGAAGGGGAAGGCGAAATTAAATTCCCATGAAAACGCGCCGCCCCAGCTTATAACGTTGCCCAAAGGAATGCAGACAAGAAAATAGGAAGAGAACGCAAATAAATAAAGTAAAAAATAATAATAATAATAAAAAAAGAAAGAAAACGCTAATTGTTTATTGGCCTAATATACCTTCGGCTTGGAAAAAAGCAAATAAACAAACAAACATCACATGTATATGGGAAAACCCATGTACTTAGGAGGGTAGGACAAGGGAGTTTTTTTTTTCTACCCCTGCCGCGGGGCAGAAATAAAAATGGGACTCGTAAAATGATTGCGATCGGTTTGATGCAAACCTATCCCAGAGAGATGAAAGCGAATTGAACCGCTTGTGGATAAATAAATGGAGAGAGAAAAAAATCGCAGCACAGCTTTTTTTTACTTCTTCTTCCTGCAGATTCAGGTAGCGGTTATTAATATCCCACCGGTGGGGTCACTTACGAACCGAGGGAGTAAAATAAAACCAATATGAATTAAGATTTTTAATATCATCGCCCCGAAGGACTCTGGCGAAATGAAACAATAACCGTGCCTGACCGACCTCGAGTGGTATCCTTCTTCTTTTTTATCGAGCCCTTTAACACCTATACCGGATGTGGGAGCTTTCGCAACGTTTTATCTACAAAAAAAATATAAATTTTCCTTTATTATTACTTTCCTTATTACGTTCGTTATATAAGATTTAATATGCGAATTTCGGTAATACGTAATTTGAAACACACTGCAAATTACATAATCAATACTTTCAGAAATTAATTAAATACCATGTGTTTCAATGTTAATGAAACTGAATATTCTACTACCACGTGTAATAATTAATATTTTTGAGAGGATAAAAAATATAATTTTTTCTTTACTCTATTTATATGAGGATAATGATTTTGATCTGATTCATTATTTAGATGTCTTGTTAATAAGGGATTGAAGGGTTATAAATATTCAGTGTTGGAATTAGCTTAGCTAAATGTAAATGCTGTAACATAATGAGGCTCCGCGGGTTGTGCATTTGAAGTAGATAAGGAAGATTGAAATGTGAGCAAAGACAAGCAAATGGTTTGCCATAACGTGCGAGCGAATTACTAGTCAGGCAATTTTCCTTCGAGGAGAATTGGCGTATTCAGATGTCACCATAACCTTAACGTTTGCGTTTTTGTTTTTCCACCCTTGCCTAGAATATAGAACACCTGTTGTGATGAAGTCGCTCGCAAATAAAACAAACCTTCCCGGCTGCTAACGTTCCCTTGCTATACCGTAACGTATAGCATAGTATCGAAAGCCCGAATAAATATTTACTATTAATTACGAAACGCTCCTTCTCGCCTAGACCCAGACAATAACCAAATCTCATTTGTCCCCCCACAATAACACCATTAAGCATTGTTCAGTGCTTAAAGACATGCACTAATTGGAGACAAAAATGCCAAGGCTCACAGAAATGTATAGCACTAACGTTCTTTCTCCTTCTCTGCCAGTTCATTGCGTTCATTCTTGGCGAGCTTCCAGTTCTCAAAAAGTGAACGAAAGATTGGGAGAAAGAGAGAACGAAGGGGTGATATGGATGAAGAAAAAAGAGAAAGAACGATCGTCGAGCAGGATGAGGAAGAAAATATAATTACATGAATTAGAGCGCTCGCGAAAATATCTAACTTCATCGCACTTTCGCATAAAACTTTTGCGTGGAACCCCTTTTCCACGGGTTGCTTCGTTCAACCAGAAGCGTTACTGTAGATTACTTCACGCACTGGGCCACCCCTTCAGCTGAAATTTATACCATTTATATACATACAGGCGAGCGCAAATTTCTCCGAAACATTAAGACCTATTTTATCTTTGTACTTGAATGTACTTAATGTGTTCTTCTTTTTTGTCTTTATATTTTCTCCTAGATTATATCTAATAAATTATAAAGCACTCAACGTAAAAAATATTACTTTTCATAATAATATTTTTGTCTCTTAAAATAGTCTTCAATAATAAAATTTTATATAGTCAAGAAAATTCATCTTTTTTAACCGATAAAAAGAAAGTTGAAACTTGATATTGCAAGAATTATTGCCACGATGAAATTAACAAACTGTTTTAGAAATTTTTCATTTTCTCAAACATAACTCTGGACAAAGTAGTTTAAAATTAAATGATTTCTCGGTTACTACAAATAACCCCTTATAAAATTGCTATGCACATAAAAGCTAAGACTATAAGGAGTGAAATGCGTTTAGTTTCAAGACAATGACAACTTAGAACAGTCGCTATTAAAGTTTGATAAAGTAAGTTTTCAACTCCTAAACAACAGTATAATTTTAACTAATTTCTACGAAACTACAGATGTCCTTCTCATCAAATTGTCACGCATATATAAGCTAAAACAATAAGGAATAAATTATGTTAATTGTCAAGCACTTAGAGTTTAATTACTGTTAATTACAACACAATCTATTAAAAATATTAAATTTTTTTATCAAAATTATAAATATAATTAAGAAGTACAAATAATGTTTTCTGCATATATTTTATTGTACGTGTATTTAATGAGATGTAAAACATGTGATATTAGTACACACGCATAAATCACCGCAAAACACCCTTATAAGTTGCTATGATCGCAGTGTGTCTCTGCAGCATTAAATTTATTCAGCAGCTGCGTAATTAATGGTAACAGCATAATTGATGTTAAATGAACAAATAATACGTGTTTGATGAAATGAAAATAACATTCGTCTCGCTGTTTAATGGTAGTAGATAGGTCACGAGTTGGACGAGGCTGTTAATACATCATAATTAAATATATTTGAGTAACGTGTGGAAATATGAAGCGCTTTGCGAGTAAATAGAATGAAAAACATCGTGTTTTCTTGTTTTTGGATTTGCAACGTACGTGATAGACAAAAACACCGATGCGCAGAAGGGGTGGCGGTGGCGGCGTCGGCGGCGCCCGTCGACCGGTGGAATCGCAATAATAAACAAACCGCAATTGTATGTGGCTGTAATTCAATTGTATTCCGTTATTGCGTATTGCATAATTGAATACTTCGATTAAAATTCATTTCCAATTATTTCAGAATTTATCGTTTGTTTCGATAAAACTATTATTTATAATGCGGTAAATTAGTTGATTCCGCAGTATCAACAGCAAAAAAAAATATACAACAAACCACTGAAATGAAGTTCGATAGGGTCAATCGATCTGCAACTATAAATTATAATTTTCCATTCAACTTTTATTGAAAATATTCGATTGTTTACAGATATTTGTATATTTTTTAATTATTTTAAAATTTCTGTTGAAATTGAAAAGTTTTGGAAAATGAAATTTTTTTATTGAGATGAAGAATGCAGTTGTTTGTGAAAAATTAGCAATCAAGTTTTGCATTGAAAATAAATTGCATGGACCACCGCCACCAATGTTAAGCGACGCGGAGGTTGTTAGTGTGCGTTTTGTAAAAAAAAATCAATGTCTTACAACGATTAGTGCTGTAGATACGCCATATTGGATATCATAGACGATCGCCGCTGACGGAGATTGATGAATGGCCACCGATTCTGGGTCCGTCGTTTCCCGGTTTTCCTTAAAACGATGCCATCCCTCATCCCCCCATTCAACAGTACGCCACGCCTAACCCTAAACGTAACACTATAGGACTACCCTCATAAATACCATGACCTTTAAATAACAGCCACATATGTAGCCAGAAGTTTACCATCAGCTTTCGGTTTCCTTCGAGTAAAGCATCGTTTTTGAATCATCATTGCTTAGCATATAAAATTAGCCTGGAGCTGATCCGCACTGTTTTGCTTACTAATTCACAGCTCGAGACTTGGCTGAAATTTGTTTAAGGAATCTTCGCCAAAATTTCCCAAGTAAACCAAACAAACAAATTATTCTTCGGGATTGGGCGAACGCGATAGAAGAAAATTTATGCGGGCATGTGTGTATGTGTGCGCAAGTTACAGGGGTGGTTTTTGAGGGCGGGTGGCGGTTGAGCGAGGCGTGAGGTGCTCACGTACCTCAAGGCCTTGTTAAGAAGGGGTTACGACTTTGTTCCCATCTTTAATGCTTCGTAAAACCGGAGATCGGGGACGACCCCCCGTTTTACGACCCCGTCGCCGATTTTGATGGGGAAATTTGTCCGTTCGCACGTAAGATTAATTTTGGTCAAATGGCTTTCTCAAGTATTATTAGGACTTGAATTAGTTGGCCCGTAAACATCTAATCGAGTAGTATAGTCTTCCTCAGTGCCACACCCACCCGCTGATGATAAACGGGGCGCTGATTAAATACTGCTTCGCTATCCGCAAAACACGGCCCGACCCGTGTTGTGCGTTTATACAGAACAATAACTTAACGAAGGGTGAACAATGCAACCTCCTACTATCGCCCTTCTGCAACCTGTCCATGTACCAACAAATAGAACAAAAATATATATCATGGAACATCCGCAGCATCGAAGTTAATAATTGTATTTCCAATTTGGTAATGGAATTGTTTCGGATTTTGCCACGCCACCGCAAATAACGCACACCACATTTATTGTAAAATGTTAATCCCAATATCATCCGCTGATTCGCGATTTGATCGCAACCCAACCAAACATAACTAGTGAAATACCGAACATCACCAGCGGTGACCTTTTAGGCATTGTATAAAGAACCCATTAAATTTAATTCATCATCAATTTGTGTTAAAATATTTCTATATCAGATTTATACTTGTATTCAAACATTTCGGATTAATTTCAGACAAAACTGGATCAAAAATAAACTAATACTCTAATTTCATAAATTATTTCCAGAAATCAAGTAAAATATTATTGATTCTTCAAATTTATACTAAAAGTATAAAACATATATATATTCTGCTTTTGCTTTCGAACTTAGCGACTATAAAAGTTTGTAATAACATCGCGACGACATATTTGCTTAATGCAGAGGATTATCGGAAAGGCAAAAACAACGACTTCCGAGTTTTCGGCCCCACCGTAGATTGCATTAACTTTTCCCCCCTCTGAACCGAAAACAGGCAAACTTAGATTTAGTAAGTTTTCTTGTTAAAGTTTAATTCTGTGTGGTCACCGTGCCTAGGCGTGCGCGCTCTTTCCAATTTTATTTAAATTTACATAGATGCAAAAAAAAAAATTAAATTGATTGGGATCAAAGGATAATCAATCAGATGAACTAGAAGGCATGCACAAAGCAAAGCCATATCATTTATATATTTTGTATCAATCTGAGATGAGATATGTTCTCAGACTTATCTCATCCTTTACGTTCGTCCTTCTTCTTTTCATCTCAAGCTTTAACTCTCTCTCTTTCTTCCTCCCCCACGTGATAAATGATACAATACATTTTTCGTACGTTCGCATCGCACATTCAATCTCTGTTTATTTATATATTTTTCGGGCTGTCTGGGATTTCTGCAAATCGTTAATTAATTCGATTCGCTTTGATTGATAACTAGTTCTGTAAATAACCAGGGATTTGAATGCGTGATTTATAAGCGCTGTTTATTTTTCATTTTCGTCCTTGCTTTTTTTTTATTTAAAAAATTCCCTTCTTGTTTGTTACGCTTTTTGTGTATGTAATGTCGTATTGTGGCGTGGGTTGGGTGTAGAAGCAGGTCTGGTAATTCATCTGGCCTAGTGGCACGGTTTATTCCTGAAGACATAAATCAATAGCGCATGCCACATTTGATATCACATGTAGAATGGCGACGATCGTCTCTCAGTCGCACGTAAGTCGAAAACCGTTTGACATCTCTGTTGCGTATAAAATAAGGGGGCAGCTGCTTTGCATGCATGGAACGGTGTCAGCGGCTTACGGTTTTATTGATGGTCGGCTACCACGCGATAAGTCATACCACTCCGGAGTCATAGCATCATCCCTAAAAGCAGGTATGTATTCCTAGAGAAGAAGACGCCGACGTATTTCGCCTTTATTTTGCACATCTCTAATACATATTTAATAAGCTTTTGGGAACTTAACATTGCCGCTGCAATATCAACTTAACTCCATGCAAAGTAGTACAGCCGTCTACGTTCCCATACGCTGCTAGCAATATACCAAGAGTATACATTCAACACTACTGCTGATCCTATGTCGATATTGTATTAGCGACCATGTCGTGTTGATAGCAGTCATCCATGCTACAAATAAACCACATCTGAGAATCCATTGATCTGTTTTCTCTTTCTAATTTCGTAGCGTAGTCATGACGGATGGTAAATGACTACGCCCGAAGGACTAAACGAGGCACCGAATTTCCAAAACGGAAACTCCGGAAAAAACAAACACCGAATGCGGATCGCTTCCGATCCTTATGAATATAAACACGGCAGGGAATTCCTGCTACTCCTTCGACGCTGCCGCCTCTAGCTAGTACCCGTGAATCTATAAAATTATTATGCAAAATTTCTTATTGAACAACCCCAAACTTTAACCCGCAATCCCATTCCATTAAGTTGCAAAACGCTATTCGTAAATATTGTCTACTATGTAATCGAATATTTCTCCAACTCGAAGATTTATCAATTCAAATATGACTTTAATAAAAGAATTTTAATGTTTATAATCAAATTATATTAGTTATTGCTTTTTTTTATAATTTTTTATTATTATAGTTAGTTTATTTTATTATTCTTGTAAAATAGAGTGTATTAAATAAGTAAATTAATTTGGAATAAACACTTGCGAAAATATCTTTAGAAGATAGAAGTTTGGAAGGTGAAAGTTGCAGAGTGCAGTTTGATGTTTCGATGTTGGATTATCATTGGATATGCCTTAGATGATGGTAGTCAATGTCCTAAATAGATCTGGGAGGCTGTGGAACAAAGGGATCGGTTGCTGGCTTCGAGCGCAACATAACTGGATTAAGTTCCGCCAAAGCAATTTGTATGGTCCTTATTACGGGCCTGCTTACATGGATCGTGCGCTGCTGAATCAAGCTCAATTCAATTAGCTAGCTCACTGACAAACTTAATATGTTAAGTAAAGTAGTCGCGGATTTTGGTATGAGATTTTTGCAAAAGATTTTCACTTGGAAGAATTACTCCTATGTATCCTTGCATGTATGGACGTTCTATGCATGTTTGCTATGAGCAGAGCAGTCATCGCTGTCGGAATTTCGCTGTTTATCCTAGCCATATATCATATGAAATTGTCGGTGTCGCATCCGATATATCGCAAGTTTGACAGGCGACATGCTTCGCCTTCGTATGTTTTATTAAATTTGTCTCCTGTTGTAGGTGAGTGCTACTTGAATTTCGAATCCGTGCGGATCACCAGATTTGAAAATCCTCTACACGTGCCATCTCCAGCAGCTCTAGCAAAAGTAGCAGCAGCATCAGTAGTAACAAAATAATATACTACTTTCGTTTTCCTTTCAACCACTCGAAGTATCCCTTTATCTGCTCAACTGAAAATACTTATATTACTTCTAGCTGATCTCCGCATTGTTGGGAAGAAATTTCGATACAAATCCATACATTATAAATACGAACTGAAACGAAAGCAAGTTCCAATCGAGGTGTAATTAAAACATCTGTAGAATTTGCATCGTAGTCTGTGATATTCATTGAAGGGCGAAGCCGGTGGAATTACCGCAAATGTTGAACCTCATATTCCTCACTCAGCAGCGCCGGTATGCACATATTACACACTCCCAGCCCATATAGACACATGCAAGTACATAACTGGTTCCCACTACGGTTATGAATAACAAAGCCGATGCGCCTCCACTTTCAAAGACATTTAAATGCAATTCCATATTAAAACGAATTATTAATAACTGCTTCAGCCACCTGAACTGCCTGAAGAATCAAAAGCATCCCTTCCGCCTTGTTGCATCAATATCACTTAGCCTTAATGCATGCTTCATCCATAACGTTCATAACTTAATCACGCGGTCATTAAGCCCTTTTTAACTTAAATACGAGTCCTGATTTACGAGCGAAGTGAAATCGGAAAGTTACCGAGCAAACTTTGCTCGATTTAATTAGTACAGCTTTTGGGGAGGAAGGTTCAAGATCCCCGAAGTGGCTCGCCTTTTTGACGCGGAGATTGTCTCCTACCAGTAATTTCAGAACGTTTCATCATTAATTGATCCCAATTTTTTTTCTCCACTGTTGATTTCCCTTCGTCCAGAAGGAAAAATTCGCTGCAGCACGAACATTAACATAAATCACCGCGTAATGCATACTCGAGCTCCGTTGATTTCTTAAAGTATTCACGTTTCCTTTAATTATTCCCATTATTCAAAATTTAATAATATCTGCACCTTATTTATAGTTATATCCTTGTTTACTTTTCCATCATTAAATACAAAAATATTTTTCTTATTTTTTCAATTGTTTTTCTTCAAATATTTATATTTAAACATTATATATAAAATTTAAAATATATGAGGAGTTATTTATAATATAGAAGTGACAATAATGAATAAAAAAAATTATACGGATAAATTAAATTATTTCAAATATAATTATAAATTTATATTATTAAAATTATATATTTTATGGTGACCTAAATTTATTTATAAAATATGTTTCATGGAATTTCATAAATCTACAACTTATTTATAAGTAAATTCATATTTATTTATCCTTTGTAAAGTGAATTTAGAACGTATCGTAATTAAAATACGTAAATACTACATAATATGAATCATACGAAATTTGCTGTCCATTTCATTTCCATTTTCGCCGAGCCGACTGTCGGAATCATTATCCGGATGAAATTTACTGGCGTAAATATGCAACTGAAATTTTAACGAGGGCATGTGATTTAATTATTTTGTTTTTTTCATCCCCTAACTGCCCCAATTGAAACTAAGAATGTTAAAATGCGAATGGTGTAAATCGATTACAGATTTTCTACATCGGAGTAGGGGTGAATACAAATAATGTAAAAAAAGAAGAGTGAAAAACGGATGCAGCATATATACAGTAATATGTTTGAACAAGAGCTTTGTTCGGTTCTCGCCCTCTTAACAAAATCAGCTAATGAACGGAATTTTCAGCACTTGCACAAAGTGAAAAAGGAACGCACGGAATGGAGGATAAGCCTTCGATATGCATCCCTGGAAATTGGATAAAAGGATTACTGAATTAGTCCTTCTAATCTGTGCCGTTTTTGCGGACGACTGTCGGATCATCGATTTTGGTGGATGTAATTTTTATATTGAAAGAACATGATTTGGTTATGTTAATTGCAACAATGGATTGGTAAACAGTGACGTAATCCACTGGGTCGATTTTATGCGACAAACTCGATGGCTTTGCAATGCTAATTAACCGTTCCACACTTGGCAATGCATAAAGTAATAGTCATTTGTAAAGTTCATGGGAGGCAAGAAGTTATTCCAGGCGATACGTTCAATTTAAAGTTGCAGGCTAAATTAATGGAATATGATACTAACGACTGATAAAAGTCCCGCTCGATGTGTTTTCTCAACCAACAGATAATATTCAACGTAATTTCTTATTTATTTTATAGTTACGACATTCTAAAAAAATCGTTTAGAGCTGTTTATTAAAATTACATCATAAATCAAGATTTTTTAAATTACACACCCCTAATGATAATGCATATAAAATGAATACTATTTATTTATTCATATCTCATTGATAATAATAGAAAATCATTCAGTAAATGTACTTTTTTTTGTCAACTTTAAGCCCATAATATTAATTTCACTTTCAAAGTAAGTATAATTCGCCATTGTTATATAATCACGAACATCTAATTTAACGTGTTGTCAAGAAGGTTAATAGTCACGACATTAATATGATACCTCTTCTATAGCTACTACTTAGCTTTGTAATAGTCTTCAACTGTGTCAAAATGAAGATCCCCATAAAGTTTCCCTTTGATAATTAACCTGTAGACATCTAAATATCTCCTTAAGACCTACATTTAAGATTTGAATATTTTAATTATTACATTATGTAGATATGATAATTATAATTTTATTTTTATTAAAGTTTAGATTTTCTAAATTTTAGGGTAAAAAGTAATTTAAATTTATGTCTATTCAATTTGTATGGCTTACATTGAGTGTCATTGATAGATGTTTGTGTGATAATAATAGTAATATTTATTGTGCGTGAAAGTACGATTAGGGTTGTATTTTACGATCGTATTGAAGTAGTATGTAATTTAATATAAATGCTGTATGATACGAGATATTGAATTCGATTGAAACAATGTTTCATGTTACAACAAGATCGTTCGTGATCTGCGTTCGGTCGTAAATCGAACCCTTAGTATGTATCTATTCGGTGTTTAGTGGAAACGAAGTAATGTAGTAATATTTAGTTTCAGCCGGGGCCGTATACAGGATTGGATCGTAAAATATGTAGCTGTTGGTTGGGGGTGGGTCTATGGGTTTACGCGAAGGAACAGAAGGGCGACTCAGGAGGACGTTATTGCAACGATCTGGTGTCATTAGCCGTTCAAAATGGGGACTGGTGTTGCAGTTTATTGAATAAGTCCGTGCCCGTCTTGGGGGGTCTTTGGGAGGATAATTGAATCTTAGCAGGATGCATGGCATGGCATCCGAGTTTGCCAGCGATCGGTTGTGCAGCCAAAGGAATTGATTCTGGTGTAAACAATGCGAGAACAGATTACACTAATTTGGTATTATGATCAATGTACTAATCCGAAATGTAGCTCTGCGGGCATAAATAACTATTTTATCGCCGACCAGGGGAAGGCCGCACATATATACGTATAGTTATGGGTATGGGTGTGTATGCACACGCGTTGGGGCGAACAACTGACACTCTATTGGTATTTGCATATACCGCCCGATACATTCACAAAAGGAATAATTTATACATCAGATAAGATACAGCGTGATTTGTGCATATGCAGAACTCAATAATATGGTCGTTGGTTCGGTTGCTATGGCCATTAGCAGCTTTTGCCATCTACACCTACAGCACCGAAAGTCACAAAGCGATTGTTCTTGCTCGCTCACTCGCTTCGTCTGACAGTCTCTTTCACTCTCTCCAACAGCGATAGAAAGAGTTCTTCTCCAGTAAAACACACAGAGAGAGAGAGAGAGAAAGAATGGATTTCGGCTTGCCTTTAACGAACGCATATCATATAACCCTGTGCATCTGGGTCGGAGCTCCGTTTGGTTTTGTTCGTTTTCACTTTTGTTTTCTCAACATCAATGCCTTTTCCGTCTACCGTATATACTTGTAATGAGTAGGGAGTCTGCACCTTTGCAGCCTTCTCCTCGTGTCATTCCAAAACCCGAAGCCATTCCATTTTGCCGCAATGGAAAAATTGAGAGACAGAGAGAGTCACATAAAGAAGTAGAGGAGACCAGATGAAATCGTTATCTCGTCGTCCGGCTATTGTTGAAACAACCCCGAAACCGCGCCAGAACTCCCGACTCCTTGGTAAAAAGGAAGGCCAAGTTGGAAGCCTCCGTGCCCTCGCTTGCTCCCTACACGTCCCTTACTTACTTACCCGTTTCTGATGAATTACTTTACGGGTTTTATTTTCCCACTGGGGAAGATATATCTAAGTGATGAAGCTGCCGGATCAAAGTAATATTATATCTCGTTTATCCCTTGTAACTGAGCTCCGTTTTTCTTGCGAGTTACAAAACCATTCATTGCCTTTGCTTTCTTTATTTTTTTTTCTCTGTCAACTGTGGATAAAGCAGATGTAAATACTAAAACTTATCTAATCTTCGGGGTCTAATTCTGCGATACGCGTTATATAGGCAATAAAATACACCTTAACCCGGAAATGATGGTAGTTTGAAACGCGAAGGGCGTCAGGTTTATGTACATTGTCCATTTAGATTGCGAGCCGCCAAGGTGTTCCACGTGTATATAATATTTCTTTGTATAGGTAAACGCCGGGCCCTCAACCACTTCCACGGCATTTAGGGAAGATAAGATTTGCGGTGCCCTCCCTCCAGCCCTTATATATCTATTTTTTTCTTTCTCTCTTTTCTTTTCCTCCTCCTTTGCTCGGCACCCTCTGACATACGGCCCGCCGTTCGCCATTGTTTCCTTATCGCAGAGAACTCAAAGATCCTTCCAATATACCCAAAAAAAATAAATATAATAGATTACTGGGCGATTAATGTCAGCCTCATTGCTTTTATATCCAGACGTGGAAAGGGCTGAATTATGTGACGAACATTACTTTATATTTTTTTTTTTTATGCTCGCTCTTTTTTTCTCTCCTGGCTCTGAATGGAGCCGTGGCTGCCCAAGAGAGTCACCGCACAAAACAACCACGAAACGCTTTCAATTGCCCCCCGATTCTCCTTTTTATTAAAATAAATGATCCAAATTTAAAATACCATGGCAGCATGGAGGTCCAGAGCTGAAAGAATCGACCGCATTCCCTCCGCACTCTACGCTAAAGGTTTTTGTCTGCGGTATGAATGGGATATGCTTCGATTCCCGTTCCTGTTCCGATCTATCGGATTGAATAATTCCATGCAGATTCCGATGTTTTTCCTGAAATGGGAGCGGATGGTGAAGAAGAGAAGACGAACCAAAAACGCAACTTGAAAATTGCACGTGCATGTCTTATCCTGTCAGGACTTTTGACATGGGCCGTATGCGTGCACCAGAGGCGTCGGCCGCTTCCGTTTGCGAGCAATTCTCCAGCTGGCTTGCATGTCCGGGCCACTCATTTGTTATGATTGTATCGTGTATCAAGTTGTAATGAAGTTACGCCTGCTACCAGCACGCTTGATACTTGAGATCACAGATAAACCAGACAAATAATGTGCACTTGCGGAGACAGAACAAAGGGGTTACAACTAGACCAATCATTTGACACCTTCAAGGCTTCACTCACTAACGGCATTTGCTTAACTGCTTTTCTTCCTCCTATCTATACTTCCTCCCATCGATCGCGACGACCTTATATAATATACAACCTAGGAAAACAAACATTCTTGCCATATCCTTGAACCACCAATATCTAAAAGAAATGAAAGTAAAAAAAAACATAATTAAAAGTACATCCCAATTTGAGTGATGATGAGAATAAAACAAATTAGACATATAAAACTGATCTTTATGAAATTATATAATACACGATTAACTGCGTGAGGGTCGTTTTTATTATATCATTTGTCGTTTATTTAATTCGTGAAATGATTTTCATTCAAATTAATCCCAGGTATTTATTTCGCTCCGCAATAAAACGCTTTGCAGATGAGTAACCTCATCCCTATTTGAAATAAATTACTTTATGGTTATTACATTTGCAAATCACTTTACCGGTCTGTTTTGTTTCACGATTTATTCCGAAACTGCTTCCACTGAAATACGCTCGGATTGGGATAATTTGAGGGCAATCAAAAAAATATAACCGACAACAACATTGTTTGAATTTAATTTCAACAAATTCAAATCAATTTCAAACAAGCTGTAATTATTGCTTTAAACAATTTATAAGTGAAATAAGAATAAAACTTTAATTTCAGCAAATCTGAATTAATCTGAAACGTACACACAAATAATGTGTCTTTGAAAAAAATATTATTGTTTTAGGATAATTTGAGTTGTTTGCATTTAATTTCCACAAATCCGAATCAATTTTGAACGCAAACACAAATACAAGGTGTAATTAATCATGTGTGTTTTTTTTTATTTTGCAAAATGTGTTAATTGTTTCAGGATAATTTCAGAAGTAACCAATGTTTGAATTTAATTTCAGAATTAATTTCGAATCTACACATAAAAAGTGTACAAATAAGAATATATGATAAAAAATTGCAATTATTTCAAGATTGAATTCCAATAAATTTATAACATTTTTAAAAATATTTAGGAACATCTTAAAAACCTAAGGACTAATAATAAAGGTTTTTCTAAGTTCATAATTTTTATGTTGTTTATTTTTCTGATGTTGCTGTTGCTTGAGAGTGGTCACAGATGTGTGGTTTGAGGTATCGACTTGGATCGAAAAAAAAAGGGAAAGGGAGGAGTATCGGTTTCAATTTAGCAAATAGAATGTCAGCAGGATGCTTCGGATTCAATCTCGTCCGGGTAATTTCTTAAAAGTCATTAGAAATAAGATGGTTTAAAGGGCGCGTTCGAGGGAGGAAGAAAACCAAAAAAAAAAGTCCGCCCTTCTCCATCGGAACGACCCGGAGGATGACAATGGGTTATCAAGTTTTATGCGACTATTGTTGTCCGAATTCCATGTGGAAGCGGAGCGACGGTCATGATCGGTAATCAAATTAGATTTATGGCCCCGGTTATTTCAACTCCTTTTCAAACCAAAATTCATGTAACCATTTTCTCCGCTCCCTCACGCAAACAGTTTTTGCTCTTTCTATCTCTCTCTTTCGTCTATCGTTCTTTTATCTCTGTTACAGCATGCGACCGCAATTTGGGCTCCCTTCAACCAATATCCAATTAAATTTTATACAGCTGATTGTTATTGCTCCAACGCGGGAGCAAGAGGTTATATAGGCTCGACTAGTTACCATAATCAAAGTTTATTATTTTATGTCCCCCAATGACCATAAACTTCGTTTTACTGGTGCGAAGTTCGCGGCGGCAGCGCGACATATCTGACGAAGCATCCATGGATTAATCGATGGGCAATTTCCATTCAGGTTGTCCGAACTCGGAACTATGCTCAGGTTACCGGAGGAATCTTCCGACTGCCCATAATTAATTTACTTAACGCCATAATTAACCCACAGTTTAAAGAATTCACGTGACCCAGAAAAAGCGACTGGGCAAGGAAAAAGGTGTACCATGAAATACGAGGGTGGGGCGACAGCAGAGAAGAAAATATAGGGAAAAAAACGTATACGGGAGGGTGAGCGTATTTTTGCGAACGCTGCAACAACAGGTGATATATCACAGGCGACATAAATCATTGAAAAAATAAAATCATATATTTTTTTTTGCATTTCATCGATTTGCATCACCGATACACGTTTCTGGAAAAAGGGGGTGGAAAAGCGTAGGGAGGAAAAAAAAAAAAAAGAAATAGGCGTCGCGCGCTAAAATATGCGTAATGAGGGATGGATTTCGGTTCCTTTGTTCCGCCCCGGTTATGCATGGAATCTCGCGAAAACATGTGATATACCATGAAACAGATCACACGCTAAGCCTTTGAGCGGATATCTGAAATATTTCCAGGCGTCTTTGTGCGAAGGCGAAAAACCATTTGACACATTTGCAGGGAAGATGCGAAGAACTGAAACGAGTTTTCTTGAAAGTGATGCGACGCCAATGCTATTAGAGATTAATTGAAGACGAGAGAGATAGAACATTTTTTAAGCCGTAAATAATTGCCGCCCATCAAAGGACTAGTTTATTAAATATCCTATTTCAAAGAGTAAATATTTGAAAGCGAATAATTCGGCTTATTTAACGCGCGCCACAAAAAATTGTATGATGGTGGTTGGTGTAGAGGATAGGTCTCTCTTGTTTACGTGGGGGAGGGTTTCGCAATTTTAATAAGCGTTCCGGTGTAAAAACCGCAATTAAGAGAGCGTAACGGTTATTGACACACTTCATTGGGGAGCCAAATGTAAAAACGAGAAATTTTATTACGGAAACGTAGATGTATACGTTACACAATAATAATTTCCTTTAAAATGATCTTTAACCAGTTTGCCACGTTGACATTTTTGATAGATCTTTAATTTATCGTTATTTTGTAAAATTTATGTTATTTATTATTATAGTTTTTCTACAATTTAGAAAACAAAAAATAGAGACATTGCAGGAATTGGTTTTTACTTTCCCGTTTTCTTCTCGCAGTTAGGAGAGCATAACGGTTATAGGCATGGTCCATTGGAGGAGGATAGCAGGAAATAAAAATAAATGAAAAAACATGAGAAGTTATATTGTGGAAACGGTTCGCCGCCTCCGCGAAAAGGTGTCTACGTTGAGAAACAATGAACGCGCTTTAATCCAACCGCCAAAGTGGTTTAAAAACGAAAAGAAACTTCGTAAATAAATTTAAGTTAATTATAAGAAAATAGAATTAAGCGGGTAAATTAAAACGCGTCGAAAACAGAATAAAACAAATATCCGAAAACATCAACAACAAAAAATAACATGAACAACAAAAATATATGTATACTTGCATGTAAAGCGAAAGCAAACGCTTGATTAAAAGAAAACGCCGCCGATTATTTTAAACCCGTTGCATACGTGCACCTAATAACGGCTTATACCCGAAAAATCTGGTTTGTTTTCATACGCTGGGGAATCCCCTTTTCGCCGCTATGAAAATGGAGACTGCAAAATTGTATATATCAAAGTAATCCTGAAATGCGTACAGCATTTTCACATATTGCCCAAGCAGCGGCGATTATGAAACGCTCTTCCCAGTCCACATTTAATTTGTAACTTATACAGTTCTGAAAGCTTTTATATTTCATATTTAGAATTAATTTATGCATTTATTTGTTAATATTTAGGAGGATTTTCAACCTAAATATTTACAAATAAATACTTGGATTTTGCGATCTGTACGATAGAACAAGTTTATAGGATTATTAATCTGAATTTAGGTAAGGATATTGTTTCGAAGCGTTTATTGATGTTCTATAAAGTGTAGCTTATAACTTTTATATAACATCAATATACTTGGCAGACGGATCGTTTCAAATACCGAATATAATAAACTTATAATCAAAACAAATCAAAACTTCCATTTGGGAAATTTATTACGGCTTATTACTAAATACAGAAAATATTTTTTATGCACATTTCAGTTTGTAATAATTTTAAAAATATTTTATTTTCATCTGAAAACTCAAGTATCATGAAAATTTTAGTTTAAAGTATATTTAATTTTATTTTTTTAATTAATCAAATTAACAATTGTTAAATTTACATAAGAGATGAAAATTAAAAATAGTTACGTTGTTCATTAGGCCGTAACAAATGGCGGCGAGCGAAAACGATGTTATTAACGAGGGTGGAATAGAAAAAAAATCATAGGAACGTGTAATTGCAGTTTCAATTTCCAAGTGACAATTGTTTCCATTAGCGAACGAATCGAAATGATTGTTTGTTGCACGGCATAATAATTCTAAGGGCTTGAAGCGGCAATTAAAAATTGCAGCCGGCCGGGTTTGATTACATCGTTTGGTTTTAGCGTGACGAGCGTCAGGACCGGAAGTAATTAATTGGACTTCGGAGGGGGCGGCGTGCATCCCGGCGCCAATTGTCGATTACAATCAGAGGTTAATTTGCGCTGGGAATAAAAAAATGCGAAGAAGATGAAGGATGAAGGACGAATTTAGGATAATGTAATCATAATGAAGACATCTGTAAAAAAAAGGTTCTTCCCTCGTTAGCCAGTGCGACATGTGTCCACTAATCGTGAAAACAAAATTTTCGTGTGTATTAAATAATGATGAATTATTGATGGTGAATTAATTGTATGCATATGCAATGATAATAATAATCATAATAATAATAACGGGAAAACGGGCTAACGAAAGCAATTAAATGTGGGGTGGTTTTGAGGGCGGTCCTTGGGTCCGATCGATTTATTATGAAATGCCGTGTTATTTCATTTACGGCCGCGGTTTTAAAAACAAACGAGTGTTTTCATGATTATCGTTATTTTATCATACCGAGCTCATTTATGAGGGGATGGTGGATCCTCGAACCGTGCGGCTCGCTGGATGCAAGAAGTTACCTAACGAAGTGTCAGACGCATGCACTCCTCGACCTTTTCCATTCCGACAAAATAAAAATGCACATCATCGTTCGTCCTTGCTGCATATGAGTACAGCTGCCCAACTGTTAGGATAATTAATTTTATACCCTTAATGTCTCCGACAGAGAGTCACATCAAAAACAATTTCCTTGGAATATTATGGCGTTAAGAGAATTAAATCTACCCTTATTTTTCAATATTTTTATTGTATTATAATATTTATATTATTATTTAGGAAATAAATCACTAAAATGATTAAGTTTATAATCTTTATGTTTATTTATGTTTATGTTTGATTTCTATATCTCCATTCTTCATTATGGATTTTTTTAAATTATGAGTTATGTAATTTCTGGATATATTTTCCTTAACTTCAGTTTCTGTATGTTCTGTGAAATATTTATTTAACAATTATTATTATATAATTTTGAAAATCGTTTGGCTATGTTTCATAAAGCATTGAAAACAATTATAATTAAGTTATTTTTTCTGAATAGATGTGATATCGGGTAATGTTTACTTTTGATAATTGGATATGAAGTCGCAGGATAATTTCGGGTGGGAAAGGGCTGAGGGCTGAGTGTGCGCAAAATCGCGATCGGAACCTTTAGTAATGAAATTAGAGATTTGAGAGTAGTGCAGGGGGTGGTTTGTTGAGGGGTGGCGGTAGCAGTTAACGTCGCCTCATAAATCCATTGTTTACAATTGGATTGAAAATTGAAAATTATAACAACCATTTACTATAAACATTCCACGCGAAGCGCGTTATAATAAATGTTAATTGCATACGTAACGGTGGCTAATTATGACATAGTGGCGCGTCGGGAGAGCTGCACCACCGCCGCCCCCGCAACGCCGGACCGGGAGCCATTAATTACTCAAAATTTTCGTTTTCCATTTTCGATTTCACCATTTCGTTGCTGCAACTACCTCACTCATATATTTTTTTGTTGCTTCTTCTCGCTGCCTGAAAGCTATATTTATTGTTCGCAAACAATAAATCCGCAGTTCCGTAATTGGTGCGAAATAATGATATCAAAACGAAAAATAAAATAAAATTAATTGGAGCCCTGCAAATAAACGCAGATCCTCGCAAATAAATAACCTAGGAGTGCAGGCCATTTAATTAATCACTTTGCATATTCTATATCCACTAATGAATGCGATACTGCGGAATTAATTTGCATGCGAAGCAAAATTTACAACAAAAAAAAATATGAAGAAAAACTTTTCATAGTGAAGCTAGAAACGTCGTTCCAATTTTGCTTGCAATTAGTGTATCTATTTATTTAATAGCTTTTTTTAACTAATTTGTAACTATCAGATTATTAAAAAGAAAAATTAAAGTAAATTTACTTAAATTGTTTATTCTTTTTTAATTGCAACAAATTAATTTTAACTTTTAAAATAGAAATGATAATTAAATTTCGGGTGGAAATGGAATTTTAATAAACGGTAAATAATTTTACACATTACTATTAAAGGAAGAAATTTAAATATTATATAATATAATATTATATATTGTACACGAAATATAATCGATAGGAAATTATGCAATGGAATGAATAAATAAATAATTTAAAGCAAAATTATTATTTTTCAAATATGTAATGATTTTATAAATTACTTGATATTAATAATAATTATGATGTTATTTTACCTTTTAAATTAATTATTTATATAGATTCAAGGAAAAATAATGAAGGTTAAACATAAGTTTTTTTTTCAGTCTGAAATTAAGTTGATTTGTCTGCCGTTTTCAGATAAACTGAATAGACCACTTTCCATCATGCGATAACTGTCGGTTTATTTTCGGATCTATTATGTACGCAATTCAGTGGAGGCAATGAAGAATAACGCGGCGGGCGATGATAATTTCGGTGCGCCCAAATACACGTGTTTATAGCACACGTTCATTAAAATCAGATAATTCCTAATCATCGTCGTAATGACTTTTAGATTGGCTCCCTGCGAAATATAAATGGAATGATTGCGCCCTAATTGCCCAAATTAAAATAAATATCGATATCAGATTCAGATGGGGCGCAGAATCCTGTCGTATTTACTTTTTTTCTCCAGTTTCGTCTCCTTTTTTTTTCTGATTCGTTTTCTTTTTTTTCTTCACTGTTATTCAACCCCCTGATTGCCATTTTTATTATCGGTTCGAAAAAATATAAATGCGAGCCCACGCCGTGCCTCCACCAGCAACACCGATATTGTATTTAATCTGCAACGTGATTTGTGCTGTGCTGTATCCGAAATTAGTGCAAATATCGCGACCCGGCATGATTTATAATGATATTACGTCGGCGTCCGCGAAGGGGTGGCGATCGGGGGTGGCAGCGCTGCCCTCATCGAAATCTGATTTGCAATAATTTTATATACCGAGTATTATTTGTTGCTACGTTGCGTAGATTTATTTACAGCTCTGAGTGGGCTTAATACATTCGTTACGCAACGCTGCGAATCCGGCATTACATCGGCCCTTCCATATGTTAACAAGGATAAAACCAACACTACCACTAAAACAGTGCCAAAAGTAGATGCCATTATTGCCGCCGATTATCTGATCACTATTCATGCCCGCCGCTCCGAAAACAAACCCCCCGCAGCACCCCCGACGGATTCATAGTTAACAACATTTACAACATTTCCAATCCAACCCTCCTCCCGCGCAAACACAAATCATGTTATTATGTGCATCAATGCATTAGGCGCAAATACCTAAATCTCGTTTAAATAATGTACATGCATTGAACAATGTATGTTGCACACTGTACACATGCCGGAGTGTGCAAAATCGGGTTCGCATTAAGAACAAACTAACAATTGCCCAGATGTCCTGTTCCTTCTCCTCGGGTATTTTCAAAAACTGGAGTTCTCTAAGTTGTGGCTTTATAACGAAACCGCTGAACCAGAAGCGGTTCATTTTGGGATAACTTATTTTAGGATAATTCACTCGGCCCTTCGGCCCATTAACTTTATAACCTTGAAACTAAGTTCGCCCTTATTTCATCATTACTCGCCTCAAGTAGAAAAAAATCCAGATAATTATAATCTTTAAGAAATTTCATATAGCAAACTTTAAAAATTAAAAAAGTAAAACGTTTCATTTATTTTAAAACGAATGAATATTGTTATTTAAAATTTAGTAAGATTTAAATCTGTAATAACAGCAGGTTCTGTTATAATGATTTTTTTCTGTTGTGATTATTCCGAGGAATGGATTTAGTGTTGGATTTCGAACTCGGCCATTGGGAACAAATGATGGGCGATTAATTGAAAATTACAGTTTAAACTCGGGGAAACAAATAATTGGAAATCCAAAGAGAGAAAGAGATGCGAAAAATGGTATAATAAGAGAAGGAAACAAAAAGCAAACAAACTGGCAGAAATATGAGCGCTTTGGGCCGTTATAAGTTTTATGAAGGGAAATCAAACTTTACGATTATTTATGGTTATAAAATGATCGATAAAGGATTCGCGGACAGGCGTAACCAGTTAGTAGATACTTAGTGGATAATCGTGTTTGGATTATTTATATATGTGGCGCGGTGGAAATTGCGTGAAAAAAGTTTTAAGAGCATCTGGGACGATGTTAGAACCGCCACCCCCGCAGCCGTCGCTACCGCCGTCATCCCTCAATTTTTCACTTACGTCTAACCCCTTTTGTTCATCGCTCATATTTTATGCCGAAAATTTATTTCGCTCTCGTCAGCGTTCATTTCGGGGCGCGCCCGCATTTTTCATCAGGCCCTGATGAAAATCGAAAGTGCGGCCGGAGATCGTAAAGGGGTTTCCCCCGATTTCCGGCCGAGTGCAGACAATAAATATGGGAAAATACGAGTGGCCGTTACGTGCCTGGGCTAAGTTCCGCCCTGTACTTCTGCGGCATCCCCTAAACTGGAAAACTGGGGAAATAAAGTCATGCAGACCTCTTTATGCCGCCCCCACGTAACGCGCCTCCCGGCTGCAGACTTTGATCGGGGGGATGCCAATAAACACGTACAGCCTTCCGACGATTTTACATTTTCCGTCCGGTCCTTCGCTTTTCAAATATAATATGCCCTACACGACTAGGAGTCGAGTCGCGATGCACTTCAACGCAATTAATTCCTGCAATTACGGCGATCGCATAAATTTTCACGAGGCCAATAATAATAAAGGGACGCACCGGTACCGGCCGCCCGGGTGCAACGCACACCTCCGCCCCGGCGCCGCTTACGTAATCGCATTCGAAACTGTAATTTAGGGTCCTCCGTTGCCCCGATATGATCGCGGTACAATGGGCCCAAGTGTGATGGATGGATCTCTCCGCACGACGTCGACCCGTCGACCCACCGGCCCGCATTTTCTGCATAATGACACCACCCTCACCATCCCCCCAACTTTAACCGCCCGAATTTGCCGTCTATCCCCGCAACCCTTAAAGCTAGACGAAACACATTTACGCAGCGCCTACCCTTAACGCACATTGGCCGAGGACAATAAAATCCAAATTATGTTCTCCGTTTGAAAGTGAGGGGCCAGATAGAATACAAAAAAGCTGTGGGTGGAGGAGAAGCGAATGAAAAAATAACCTAAAGACGCGAGAGGGTTCGAACCCTTATTATTTCGAAATTCCAACTCTAAACAAATAATAATCTGATTTTACCCTGACCAAATTCGACCTGTTTTCGAGTGCGGATCAATGCGCGAACCTCGTCGGACTTTGAATTAACTTCTTTTTTTTTATTTCCGAATTGCTGCCCTTCGCATCACCCTTGGATACATATAAACGTTTTATACCTGTCCTTTATTTAACATTACTATATTATTAAAGTCGTTCGCAAACATTACCATTTAAAAAAAAAACATTTCATTAAACATTTACATTGATATGAAATATTTGTATAATTTTATATAAATATGGATCGGAATAATTTAATAAATTTATTTATTTCTCGTATTATAAAAAATAATTGATGTAATAGTTTTTTTTCTTCTTTAATACCATTAATGATATTAACATTAGTATAAGCTTTCATGTGATTATTTGAATGCTAATCGTATGTGGTTTTCCTGAAGGATTTAATAGACTACTTGAAAGTGGCAATTAATATCGGATCGGAAGTCTGATGTAAAAGAAGTAAAACCCGGAAGCGTAAAAACAGGAAGGGCAGGTGCAGATAGGAGCTCACATAATTTCTGTTAATGCCACTAATCTTTTTGTGTGCTGGAGCAAAGACGCCAAACCACTTTCCCGGAGTGCTCGTCGAGAGTTCAATTCAAACATACCATTCCGCAATGCACCTAGGAGCAGCCACAATACAAATTCTGAGGATGGCTCCTCGCCCGTGGCAAAATAGATTATAAAGTCGTTTGAGCAGTGATTTATGTAATATGTGTATAATGTCACATGGTTCATATATGCTCGCGAGTTTAGCCAAACAATACCGTCTCCTCTGGGGGGTTATAGGCATAATACGATCATTTTCCACTAGATTAATAACCACCGTAGCAGCACAGCTCACTCAACGCGAATCAAACCAAACGCAACTCCTCCCTATTTATGCTGCTTCATATACTATATATTTTTTATACCCACATCCACCCTTATTGAATACCAATTGCCATAACGTAATATTAATTTGTAATCCTCCCATACATATAAAAAAAATATAATCTTCTCCAATTGATGCTCTTATTACATCAGAATGATTATATAAAGTTAAAAATAGCCTAATGGAATTTTGCACGAAAACACACTAATAATAAAATATTTATCGAACTTGATAATTTTTCTATATTTATCTAAACTTTATAAAAAATAAATTATTTTACCTTTTTTTTGGTTTGTGAAATTACTGTTCAATATTAATAAAGTTTGTAATATTTTGGAATGAAATGTATATGCATGATAACCTTAATATATTCCAGAAATAGTTGAGAGTAAATAAAAGCAATTTGGGATTATCTCGTAAATAAATATATCTGATTGGGAATTGCCTGTCGTGGCTTAATAGAAATTAATAAATAATTGGATATAGATTTCCCCTGTTTCCATTCGGAATGGAGAACGAAAAAAGAATAAGGGCAACGCTGATTTAGATATCGAACTTTTATCAATAGCGTTATTATTAATATCGTCCACCCTCCGATTTTTTTTTGTTATGTGCTTATTATAACAATAAGTATCGCTAATCGAGTGATAATACATCATCCAATAATAATCTCTTTAATCCAGTTAATAATGCAAAGGGAGAGAAACGTATTATTTGATTCGTATACGATTTTGCTGGGTCCGGTTTATTTACTTTTATTCCCGCTGTTTCGAGCATTCACCGAAACACAAAACGACGGGACGCCTGGCATTCATGAAGTCCTCCGACCTTAAATCCACTGGAACGTTATTATTGTCAGACTATTTGTTTTTGTTTGTTTTCCGCCGGACAATAAATAATGTATGTAAGCAGTTAATTGGGCATTTTGCGTTTCTGGTCCCTCGGACTTCAGACCCTAATTCTTCTAATTATCAGCGTTTGCAGGGAGCGGAAAGCTCGCAGCCCTTTCGAAAGGCTTATAATTATCAGATTATTTCATTCCTGATAAAAGTATTCATTTGTCAGGGTTTTCAGACCTTCCTCCGCTCTCTCGCCACCCCTTTACTCTCATTCCCTTTAACTCTCGTAAGTCTCTTTCGTTCCGGTATTTTTTTGGTATTTGTCTGTTGGGTACCTGTAATTACCATTGCCTCTCCTCCACTCGGCGCAGAGAAATAATTGCATTATCTTTACTTCTAATTTATGTTTACGGATGGTTGATTCCATTAGCGACTGTTTTTGAAGCCTTTTCCTTGAGCGACTTCAAAAACTTCATTTGATGTGGCCGCTCTTCACGGCTAATTTACTCACTCACTAATTCTCTTTCATTTTTTTGTTATTTTCATCTATTTTAGGATTTACAAATGAGCTTTTCGGGGTTATCGAGCCAAGTTCGGACACCGAGGCTCGCTGAACTATAAAGCAAAATCCGGTATTAATAGAGGCCTTTTTCGTCCTTTGCCCTTCGTCCTCTTCTAACCCAACCTACACCTAAGATTACATATGGAATGGTTCGAAGGGTGCAGGAGGAGCTGTTTATTAACATGTCAAAAGCGAGCAAGTGCCTCTTATAAATGCCAGGCGACAATCAGCCTTGGATAAGTGAGCAAACTTAGGCAATTTCGCCTTTGCGAAGCCCGCAAATTACAGACCGGCGTCGCATCATAACCGGGCCTCTGGAAAGCACTTTCGAACAATTGACAATCAAATGCACTGCAACGGTCAAACACTCATAGTCGTCCCTCTGCCATCAATTTTTGTTTCGTCCCTTTTTTTTGTTGGAGTTCACTTAAATGGACATCGATCATCTTTTTCGGGAGGTAATCGATTCGGTTCACCTAGGAGGACAGATTGACAATTCTGGGTGCAGCAAGTACACGCAGCAACCAAACGGATTTGCGGATTATGTCGCATCAGGAATGAGCCGTGGGGGACGTGCATGACGTGGATGAGGACTTAGAAGGGCTCGGTGCTTTTGCACATCAAACGGTGGCCACATCACTGCTCTGTTTATAATGTGGCAGAGCAAAAGCTGACAATTTACCAAGCAGCACACAAGGCTCGTCCTTTTTTGCTACCTCGCCAAGAACATCCTCTATTTTAAACTACAACATCTTTCTACTCACAGAAAATATATGAATATAGGTAAATGCATAGTAATATTCACAAACATTCATATTTTACTTTGAATAATACATTTTTATATTAATTGATTAATTAAAAAAAAAATATTTATTAACAAAATCCATTCAAACAATAGGATTTTGTTTACAATGGATTGAATTTATTAAAATAATAATAATAATTTTATATTTATTGTAATAAAATTGCAGAGAATCAATATATAATTGTTACTATCATGTAAAATTCATGAAAATTAGCCTAATTATTCATATCTAATGACTTATTTCAGCTTTGAAATTTGGTCATTAGTATTGATTGAGTTATGTTTTCTAGATCTTGATAGATACAAACAAAAGCTATGATTAATATTATGATTAATGAAACACATAAATCTCAAATCAGTAAGTTTGTAAAAATAGAGATAATGTAAAGTTAAAATTATTTATGAAAAAATGTTTAATAAATTATACAGAAATTTAATGAAATATTTGCTGGTTTTAAGATTGAAGATATTAGATTATAATGAAGATATGTTATTCGAAATGAAGGTTGAATTCATATTGAGTTACGTGAACCACTTTAGTTCAAATAGTGTCGGAGGTAGCAGAGTTGGTCCCCCGTTGCCGACGTATCAGCATCGCATAAACTGATCTACTAGATTTGGGCAAATATTGAATTACACGACGCTCGGCGTCGTTTTTCATTTTAATATAAAGTCAATGCGACGTCGAGTGCATTGCGGTTTGCAAGTTTGGTTGTAAACTTGTCAGGAGTGGCCCAATTATAATGGAATACTACTACTACTACTCCTGCTGCTGCTGAAGGGGGTGAGACT
Organism: Nicrophorus investigator; assembly: GCA_963457615.1. Classification (NCBI taxonomy): domain Eukaryota; kingdom Metazoa; phylum Arthropoda; class Insecta; order Coleoptera; family Silphidae; genus Nicrophorus; species Nicrophorus investigator. Next base: position 11,056,985 of record OY735146.1, read on the forward strand.
GAGTTTAGCCTTATTATCCTCGTTCATTTAACCGGAAGCAAATGACATCGTGACACGTAACAAACCCCCCGACGGTGGCGGCTGCCGCCTCCGCCTGCTAAACAACGAGACTCCCGATTTTAAAACCTATTTATTCGTAACAAAAAGCGATATTTAGTTGGTCTGGCCTGCTCCGCACGAGATACGAGGAAATGCCGGCGCAGGGGGCGGCGGTTTGCCCGAGGGGTGGCACAGCCCCCGCACAACCCCCTGGCCGTGCGGATCCAACCTGCGGTAAGTCCATTCTGAATATTATATGCTTATCCAGCAAAGCTAATGCTGAAATATACGATGTCCTTATGCATGACAGCCCCAGATTCATGGTCTTGATTCTAAGGCAAATACAGACTTAAATACAACAGATTTGTTGGACCACTTAAATCCACACAATGCTTTACTCCAGCTCTAATTTCGCCACGTATTCGAACGTCCCTTGCATTTCGTATGTGGAACATCAAAAGAATACTTCCCTACAATTAATTATCCGCCCTTTTGATCATCTTGAATTGTCCGACGTTTCAAATAGATCCTGAAAATCCTCCATACCTGCAACAAAATAAAGGGAACAAATCAGTACAGCGCTCTCAATTATCTAATTGACTATTTCGGGTTTATGTTTGTCGGAGTTGGAACGGAATAAATGATTTATGCAGATGAAATTTCGGATCCGATTGAATTACTTAAGCGGGGATGAATTTTCGGTCAAAGGGTGACACATTAGGCGGCATCCCCTCAGGCCCACGCATACACGCAGCCTAAGTATATTAGGTGGATTTTTTTATAGCCAAACTGATATGAACAGACCATAATTGAGTTAATTACAATCGCCGTTTGCATTAACCAAGTATTACGAAGCAACCGCTTTTCATAAATTACAGCGCCGTATCTCAGAATTGTAATCAAATCTAAATTTATATTTGCCAACCACAAGGACTAATTTCAAATTCGGCAATTATTTTAAACTGTCATACATTAATTGAATTATGTTTTAATTTATTATAAGGCCGTAAATTACAAAGAACTTTGACAAACTATACAAAATCTTTTTTTTTTCATTTTACAAAATCATTACATTACCATATTGTATTTCTATTGAATTAAATTGGTAAACAATAAACTTTATTTTTTTTTTCCATAAAGTTAGACATGTGTTGCAATATTGTATACAGGAAACTAGGAGTTATGTTCTGTAGTTGGTTTGACCTAACTCAATCCAAGATGTTAAGAGGAATATTTATGTGTAGCATTTCTCATCAAACGTTAATTATGGAATGTCCAATTAATATCTATTAGGGGAAGTCCCGACGGGCAATTATTCGTCCGGAACTATGCAGCAAATTTAGACTAGATGCAAATTTATATATTTTCAGAAGGTTCAATCTTCGGAATTCTATTGGAACCGTCGAAAGGAGGAACGTGGCAGAACATCTCGTCTTCCAATAAAAGTGGCTCGACTTTCATATAATGTAACGTAATTTTGTTGTTTCATCTCGCCCTCACGCCAGAAACAAACACAAAAGACACGAGCCCTTTGTAATGGAGGCCCGGATACGTTACCACCCCTGTCAACCCATACAACAGCCACCCCCCGCACACAGCGTGTTTCCCACAAAGAGAAAAAGAGTGTGAGAGAAAGGGAAGAGAGCGAAGAATGGGTAACAATAATAGACGTACAAACCGAACGTCATATTTCCGGTTTGAAAGAAAATCGCAGCAATATTTCAAAATCCCAAATCGCTGGAAAACAATGAAACCAAATACGTGTCTTTTGTGTGCGGCCATCCTGCAGCAGCGACTTGATAACAAAAATATCCCCAGCAACGAGACCGTAACGAAGTAGAGTGTCATTCCGAACTATTTCAATTAAAAAGAATAAACTCATTAATGCTAATGAACGAAATGAATAAAAAGCAACAACATGAGAATTGCCTGTGTTTGTTGCAGGACGAGGGTGGAATAATAAAAGTTCCAAGTTGCAGGCAGAAATACTTGTGGAATCCCTCACGAACGAACAGTTGGTGTTAAATTTGCGCAAACAATTGTAATAAATAATTGCAGACCTTTATTCAATTACTCAGCGACTGGACGAGTCAGTCGTTTCGGTGTTTTTCCCCACGGTGCAAAAGGGAAATCAATTTTTGCAAAGAAACTATCGCAAAATCAATTAGATCTTCTCATAAAGCTGGGCGAGGATCGTTTCTACGGTTCGCTCCGTGTTTCCTAGCTGGTTCCTTTTTTATTCCTTTTTGGTATCACAAAGGGTATCGGTTCTTGACCCGGCGCAAGTTTAATATAAGAATCGGGAGGAGGAAGCCCCTTTCAGGGCTTTCCAATCCCTTTTCGCCGATAGATCATTGGGGTCAAACCATAAATAGGTATCCTGTCACCGCTCGCTCGCACTTCTTACAACGAATCTCGACATCAGCTTCTTCCCCGGCTCTGAACCCGTCTTACTTCCACCTCGCAAGGCAATAGCTCGTGTTCGAACTGAACGCATTAAGGGCTTTGAACACGTTCACTTTACTAGATGTGCTAATCAGCACCACAAATACTGCCGCTACTTATGTAACCGAGACGCTCGTCTCCTCCTTCTACTCCAACTCCAACTCATGCTTCTGCTCTTCGGTCCTTCTTCTTCTTCTTCCCGGTCTCTTCGCGCGCGATATTTATTGCTTTGTCGTCACTTTCATCGGAGACGTGACAACCCGACGATAATTAAGAAATTGCCATTCCAGGGTGCAATTCAATTAAACGTATTATATCCGCACACATTTTCGGGCTGGCTTTCCACACCGATAAGCCCTTTTCCTTTACGTCTCTTTCACTGTTTCTCTCTCTCTTCCACTCGTACTCATCCTACATGTTTCTATCCAGTTCTGGTTTTTATGTATTCCATAGAAGTGCCTCTCGATCTCACTAGAGTTGGGGGTGTTCCGGCGGCCGTTCGAAATTATCTCGAGTGGTGCTCGCCGCGATTATAAATTCCGTCAGATATTCCCGGTTCAGAATTTTCGGTTTAGTTTAAAATTTTCAACAAAGGGAATCCACTCTCAAGATGATTTATTGCTTTTATATTTTCTTTTCCACTCGTTCATACACCGACCGAGGTGTTATAAATCCTCATTCCCAACACCAAACCATCACCAAGAGTTCGTTCAGTTTTTCCATCCGCTTTATATTTTATTTTATTTCTCCTTTTTTTCCTTCAACCCCTCACACTAAAATATATATATATAATCATGCGGTATATAAATATGCAATTGCTGAGTGGGATTTATCGCTAAATTAAGTTTGGAAATTAGGAATTTATTGCGAACTTTTCCCTCACATATGACTAAACACGTGCCGCTTCTTTTCAATGGCTTCAATATATAGGTTTTTATATATATATTCTTTTTCCTGGATGGTGGGGTGTTTTTTTTTGTCGTTCTTCGCCTACCCTTCGCCGCATACAAATTGCGGTTAAAATCGTTGGCAATAAGTCGTTTGATTAATCGCATTGAAGGAGTGGGCTGGTTATTACCAAAGTTATGAACTGCTCTTATCAAAAGAAAATTACTGTACATGCGGAGGGAGGGGGCGTCGAATGGGAAAACATCAATGTCTGGCAGCTCTGCAAGTTGATTTTATTTATTGGCAATTTAACTCGTGGTAAATGCGGGCGAAATGTTTGCATATCACCGGCAGCAGCCGATGTTTGCTGGCAAATCAAAAGGGGTGGTTGAAATGGAATTTCAAAGAACTAGGGTAGAAAATAGAGCTTCCATTGTTTGGTCAGAGGTACCACGTCCTCGAATCCGCACGTCAGGCTGGTCAACGCGTCGGAATTAAAATCGCGTCGCAATATTAATCAGAATGTATTAGTTTTGTTGTAGGCACATTAATGGAGCTGTAATGGAAGGCCGAAAGTTTCCGCGAATGGTGGAATTATTAAAATGCACTTTGAATTGAGGCCAACGGTTGTAGTAAAGCAGTTGGAGAGTAACAGTCGAGATAAATATTCCAAGCGCTTTTCCCGCTTCCTGAATTGGCGGCTCGTACGTACTACGTATATATCGAGTGCCGTGGAAGTCAATAATGGAGATAGATGAAGTCCTGGAAGTGGTACAAACACCTCTCGCCCGACAAGCCACCGCACTCTGCAGGCAAATTGAAAAATGGTACACCCCCATCAACAAGGGTCTCCCTTTTTTATAGAAGCCCTACGAAGTCAGCCGCCTTCGCATTCCGATGGGCCCAGATAAAAGCCTAGGATTTTTGCTTCTCCTTCACTCCGAGTCGAGTTAATCATAGGATGGACAAGTACAAAGTTCCCAGGCGAAGATATCTCACTTAATATGCAAATAAAGACTGCTCATTACTGCAATCTCTATGGCAGCCTCATAAATTCCATATTCCCGGGTGGCGTGCGTTCCAGATCGAGATAGTAATTGTAAATTAAAATTCCGCCACTGTAGTATTCGGCATAAATTGCCGTGCAATCTAACAACAATCAGGAGAGCGAGAAAAACAATCCATCAGCCTGTCCCGAAGAGAGAGAGAGTGTGAGCCCCAAAACGCAGCCGGGGAATCCCCCGTTTAATCTGCGCCCGCATACATAACACATGTTTAGGATTCAGAACCGCTCAACGGCGGCATGACAGAATTTGTCATAATACCAATTGATTGATATTGCACACCTCGCACGCACCGAAACCCGAAAGCCAAATGAATTATGGAGGGCCATTATCAAAAATATGTTACGCATTCATTCTACTCTTCCATTCGTCCTGTACACATCCATACACACACACACACACACACACATATATTCTCACACACATACGCGCGTTCTCGCAACTCACTCGAAAGATCCACTCACCACCGATCTACAAAAATAAAGGAGCACTCCACATGTTGGACCTCTTACAAACTAATGAACTCACGTTGGACATATGTTACTTGATACAAGACTCATCCTCCTTCAATCAACAACCTCTTATATTTCAAATAAAAACTATATTTGTTACAGTAATCTGTATTTAAAATAAACTTCTAATGTTCGAAATAAAAGTCATCTTTAGTATACAAAAATACACAAGAGGTAGTAAAAGTTTTATAAATTAGATTCCTCACAAATAAAAACTTAAAGTACAAAATAAAACTCATTTATATAACAAATAATTATCTTATTTCATATTTAGATATTTTTTTAAATATCTAACTTTCATTACAAATTTTTGATTATATTATTATAGCAATAGGTTGTAAATTTATTTAATAATAATTTGATTTATTAAATTATTTCGAATGTTTGTAAACATTTTATGTAGCGTTTTTGATGTAACAGCTTGTAACACCTTGTAAATGCGCGACGCGTTGAAATTAATGGCGAGGGCTCGTTTGTAGACAAGGATCTATATACACCCTTTTCTCATCCAGGATGAGCAACATGCATGTGTATCTTTAATTGACGCTACACCTTTAGCGAAAACAAGTCTGCAGAATTTCTAAATGAGTTTTGTAGGAAAATAGGAAAGTACGTGTAAAAATGCAATTACAGGGAATACACTTCCATTATTCCTTCGGTTGTTATTCTTTTGCTGTGTTGTTTTCGTTTCGGTTTTTTTTTTTCATCTTATTCTTCTCTCACCCTTCGAGAGTAAATTATTTGGCTGCCGGGTGTAAGTTTTTGGGGGTGGAAATAATTTCGGAACGTTGGCTGTCGGCCACGGCGGTGTAATGTAAATGATTGCCATGTTTGTGCGTTCAATCAACAGAATTTTGTGTTGGGATTTTCGCGCCGGCAAAGTTACGGTTTATGTGCATTGCAGCAGCAAATCTTTCGGTATAATTCCATTTGCGAAGTATTTCAGGACGAAAAAGGATAATGGGTTCTAATTAAAAGGTCGTGAGTTGCGAGCCGTGCGGATTCAGCTCGAAGGTGGATAGATGATGGCATGACGATGGGTGGTTTCTTTCCGGTAGGGATCGACTTGGTATGCGGTTCGTGAAGGTTGGAAGGGCTGTTCACGTGTGAGCAGTGATCTGCAAGTAGGCAAGGACGGCAAAGGCAGGGAGGATTACCAGAACCGTGACGGGATTTCCACCGAAGCCAAAAGTTAATGCCCTAATAACAACAATTTAACCGTGCATGCACCATTTCAATCGAGCCGCAAGATGATATTAATATATCTTTAATAATGGCATGAGCATTGCGCGAGGAAACGGCGGATCGTAAAACGAATTTCCATATATAAGAGTGAAAATACGATCCGCATAAAATGAAGTTCCTTTATGAGATGTATCATGTGATGCGCGCCCGAAAATAGTTGCGCATGTGGGGATGGCTGCCCAGAATACGTAATCAACCGCATCAATATCGAAAGGATACGTACGTACGTACATCTATTTATTATATCCATCCACCATCCATCCACCAATCTATCCATCCATCTGCGTATTACTGGTACGTGACACGTGTCCGTCCAGTCCCATCCCCTGCCTCCTGACCCATCCATTGTCGTTTCGCTGCGACCCATCAAATTTTAGTACACTCGAGTAACTACCACACATAAACCCACTTTATGAGTACGCGGATTATGTACGACCTAAATGTTTGTAAACAATAACACCCAAACACCACCGTACAACTACAAACTGCTGGAACCTTCGCAACTACAACTATTATCCGGCTGCATCGATTCTATCGTCGATACACGCCAAAACTATAAACTACTCCACTCTCCCGTGGTCAAACCGTTTACACCGCCATTAAGATCTCACCTAATCTAAGATTAACCCCTTTTGATTGATAACTACCATCGTACGCCTTCACTTAACATTCATACCTCATCCATTTCCATGCGCGCCTCCCAGCACTTAACGAAACTATAAATCCAGCCACCCAATTTCACGGGCCAATCTTTAATTACCCCTCCAAAAAAAACATATATATTTCTTTTTTTCTCCACCCTTGTTTCTTCTCAGAAAACTAACGCGGATCGAAACGGTTTTAATTTTGAACTTAAATAAATTTCATTTAAACGCTCTTTCTTTCTCTCTCTCTCATCCTTAAGGGGTCTCGCTTTTTAAGCCGTCGGAAATTGGGGATGGGAATGTTTTAATTAAAACAGAAGAAAACATCTCTAATTCCGAAACCCTTTAAGTGCGTCTGTCGGCCCTAATGAATTTCATCATGTAATTTTATTAATTTCCGTCACTTGCTTGGCTCGCCTCGACATCATCAATAAGCGAAATACGTCTGCAAACAATTGCTATTACATCACGGTTTTATTACACCGATTCCTAATTAAAATGCAAAAAATCATATAATATTACATTCACTTCACTTATTTCTAACGCAATTCTTATTTAATTTATATTCAATTTTTTATAGCCAAAAGTTAAGTAATCCGAATTTCATCATTCAATTTTATTAATTACCAACTTGGTTTCCACAAACAAAATCCGGGCACAAATAATTACCGCTGCGTTTTTTTTTATTGGTTTCGATGCTTAATTAAATGCGCTAATGCAACGAGTTAATTATTAAAAATAAATACACTTATAAATAATTGAAAACATGTGTAATTACATTCGGATACGTTATATATGTTTATTTGTGTGAATTCTTTTTTATTATTTATATTTTGATCGATGCATTTAGCAAATTTGTTTATTCGAAATTGCATGATAATGTTGCTATTTAATTATAATTACTTCATTAAACGTAATCACGTGCAGGCGGCTATTTTTTTTAATGGAATCGAATCTATATATACATATAAAACCGTTGCGTAATTCGCGCACGATCAGATGGTGTTATTACCTAATACGCTCTCACATCAATTCCATTAATCACGAACAAATAGTAATGATAAATATTAATTGGACCGTATTAAAATAATTGATAATCGTCAGCAAACCTAAAATAATTCAGATTTACTCACATATATATTAATTAATTTTTTTACGTTTATTTTCAGTTATTTTTAATTATTTCACATATTTATTTGAAATTGAAAAATACATATTTATTTAGAATACTTTTTTATGTTTTATATTAAAAATTACAGAATAATAAAAAAATATAATTTTAATTTTGCAATATTAATTATATGTATAATTTTTATTAATTTTTTTTGTATAACTATGATTGTTTTTTTGATTGGATTGGTTGAAGTATTTCTATGTTGTTGGACCATGCAGACATCAAACAAGCGAACAAAAAAATGTGCGTGTGTGCGAATGGAAGGGTGGATAGACTACAGGGAAAGTTAATTAGAATATCGTGTTGACTTAATGTCGCATCTGTAAACAGCAATTGCCCTCGCACTCGAGTCAATCATATTAATTGAGTCCGAACTGTTGAAGACGTTCGTAACAGGCAGAGATAACAAAACATATATGGACTTTATATATGAGTTGGTGTTTGTATGAATGAATGAATGAATGAATGAAAAAAGGGGACGTAGAAAAGAATGGTCATGTGCAGAGGGAGAGCAGAACTGTCAAAATCATCAGCGAATTAATTAGCTTAATACGTCAGCCATCAAATGCCGATTGAATAATACATATGCAATGGGGATCTAATTAAAATTTCGTACATCGACGTCACGCGCAAATAGGAAATTAGTTTCGCAAAAAAAACTATCAACGAAAAAAAATAATAAACGATTTTGAGTGAGAGAAAGAGGGAATCCCAAAAAGCACATCACATGGAGTCGCGGAAGCGTAGCCGGCGGAAAGAATGTGCGGACAGACGACTGCAGCGTATACATATTATACATCATTTTTATGCGCCCTTTGCATAATTTTTCTTCCGCACACGAATCCGAAATTTACTCGCCCTATGATTCCGTCCGCCTCGAAAACTCTATTATGTGGCATTCCGTGCGATTCGGAATCAACTGCGCTCGTTAATTTTTCAGCGTTTCACTGGTACCGACACCTCCTTCCTACGCTGGGGAATCCCCTCCGAAGCCGCATCGTAATTTATTTATTTATTTACTTTTCCTGTCGTTCTACTTTTCCTACAATCCGGTCCATTTTGAACATTCAGTCAATTTCATCGAGGAAGACATCTATCTAGATGATCATACACTATAAATATTTTAATGTTGTAATAATAAAAAAAATGTTTGTTTTTCTCATTATTTCAGGAGTAACTTTTCGTGAGATGGGAAATGGTAATTTATATAATTCATTCCAGGTTATAATATGTTTAAAACAAGGGAGGAGTACCGAAAAAAAGGAGCAAATAAAGAGAAAGATGTGCAATTAGACACGGTTGACGGGACCGGACGCAACGGCCGGAACTTTTTGTTTAACTTTTAAATTAAAACAAGGAACTTTTGCAAACCGAAACCCATCGATCTCATGCTGTTGTTGTTCCTAATTATTTTTTCATCCCTTCGCGTCTTCACGCGATTTTTACGTCCTCCCTCCATTCCCCAGGCTCATCTACATATTACACGTCCTTCTATCAGATGCACACATACTGCTCGCACCACCCTCCCACTTTACTTTACTCATCTCCTCTTTTTTCTCATTACACTATATTCAATCTTATCCTCCGATATCTCGTTTCCATTTACTTCCGTTCCGTTTTTCGTGTTTGCATCATCTTTCCGGATCCAACCGTTTGTTATCCTTCGGCGCGCTAGGCTTAATGGAAATCTATACGAGAATTACTCAGTCAACCCTCCAACTTTAATTATTACGCAACGATGGAAGGCAGTGGGACAATTAAAATATTTATAGAGGCGCAAACTGAAAATAAGGCTCGGGTATATATCGAATCCAAACTATATATAGAGAATGATATATAACTAAAAGAAAACAAGGACTAGACAAAATGTATAAATCCCTTTCAGCGAACAGAACGCAGCTAATTAACGTAATTCTCTTTCTATCTGCGTGTCTCTCGCTCTATTCCTCTTGGATTTAATTATAAAATACAATAAATCACAATACAGACAACAGGAATAAATACATCTCGGGTATATCTGTATTATTGTGCAAGAATAGTATATATAATATTCATGAGAAGACAAGGAAATTATTAAAAGTTTTAAAAATGCTTCCTATTTCCAACCAATAATATTAAACTTAATTTTTAGTCCTATCATTATGTATTAAGTAAATAAAATAAGTTTTTAATTAACGTTTAAATTGAATGACTTATAAAATTATATTTAGATTTTGAATGGTTGAGTGGAAAGAATAGGTTGGAAGGCGTGATAATATATAAAGTATGAGAGAAGTCTGGACGTAAATATTTAATTACTGTGTAAGAAGGGAAAAAATGTATGGAATAACAAAGAAGTGGTGGTGAGAGAAGGCTTTTATTTTTGGTGTTAATAAGCCGTAACGGTTTCGGTGTCCATGGGCTTTTAATTAAAAAGAGAAGAGGAAGAGGAACAAGACAACAACAAAGTGATTAGGAGAGGGGCGCAGAAGGAATACGGAATTAGGCCGAAATGTTCTTTGCGGATGGTCCGGGCCAATAGAGCGGAACGGCATCGATCCAGGTCGGGAACGGAGGTTGGAGTTTAGAGGATGGGGAAGACCTGTACCCGAACAGGAATTAAGAAGATATTATACCGAGTGCAGTCCGGGACAGAGGAAGGTTGGGACACGGGGATGTTGTTTATTCGTGGCGGGACGCTGCGTGTTCGTGATACGGGAATCTTAACCACAATTTAAATCTTATAACAAAGTTTTAATGAAAGTTAAGTTGGCGGCTGCAGCCATTGTGAGGGCGGCGGTCTCATTTATCTCACATAGCCTCTTTCATTTCCTGCCGGAGCTTCGCGGCGCATAACTCAGCATCCTTTTCCGGAAGGCGAAGCCATCGCCATCGCCTGTGGCCCATCCACCTCGTCCTACTCCCCCTTTTCAGCTCTCTCACCTGCAATAAATCCATAACTCGGCCATGGTGGTTGGTAGTTTGGTAGAGGCAGTGCCATTGCCATTTCGAATGCGAATCGACGAACTCTCATAATCGTATAACTTGGACGGTTGCCTCCTATATCCGGCACTCTACATCAACTAGAAGAATGCACGATGTCACGTAAACCCCATCGCAACGCATCCCATTCCAATTCCAACCGGAATAATGTATTGGCCCAAAGGGCTATTACCATACATCAATATCACGCCGATTACGGTTAATTGCTAATTTTCATAACATATATTAACTGCTTCTCCGAAAACGGGACGTATGCGTCCCAGCGAAGCGGATCTAATTATAAATTTCTGTCCATCTTTTACATCAACAACAGTGACATCCATTACAAGCATTTCGAATTTGGACATTTTGGAAATGCGCATTGGTTAAATGGTACTTTCCTGTCCACAACCATCGTCGTACATTAATGCTGCTTTATGGCCGACCACATTTTCTCCTCTGTCTCCATATATACATTCTATAGTTACATTTACATGAATAAAGCCACAGTTTTAGATTAATTAAGAACACAGCCGAACATATTTCACCTCCAATCTCTCCATTACCACCACCCACCCATTTACTTAACCATAAACCCACCCACAGCTAGAATTAACACACCATTCAGGACATACTTTAGAGAGAAAGCGGACAAGGGGAGAACAATAAAACAATCCGAACAAGCGAGAAAATTGAACAAAAGTACAAATCAACAAGCCATTTGCTAATACGTCCCGGTCCTCGTCCATCTCTGCTGCAATCGAGAGGAAAGTGTGACCCAACAACCGTGAAGCACACGTTCACGTCCAGCCCCACCGAATTGAACTTTCTTATAGTTTAGCTGGAATTCGCTGAGGATGGAACACAGCCGTTTCGGCCCCCGTCTGTCTCTGATATCACGTCCTATACATCTGTCCGTGATGGCGGGCTTACTCTGCCGGGGTCAGCATGTCAACTACGCTAATTTACCAAAATCTTTGCCATTCATTCGACCCTCACATCCACAACCTCCCTTGTCCCTAACCAAACTTCACTTTAAATTCCACCTGTCCAGAACAAACATATATAATTACCATTATTTAAACTCCACTATTAAATTACAACAAAAATTACTAACATTTAAAAATTTCAAATCAAAAAATATTATTATTTAAAATCATCTATTCAATATTATATATTTAAAAAATTAGAAAAAAATATTTTTCAAATTTAATATAAGTTAAAATTTATAACTATTTTTATATACTCTATTATTAATTAGAATGAAAGATGCTGATACATAAAAGTCGATACAGTTTCACCTCGAAACTTGGATCAGAAAGATAAATTTTGCAAACACACTCAACGTAAGTAAGCTGCAACATAAACAATCGATAAATCGGAACGCCGAGACTCCTCTAGCTCGAGAAAAATATAAAGATACGTTGATGCTTTAACAGGATTTCTCTAAACAAATCAATCATAGTATTTTCATCGCGACTACACCGTAAAGCTCTTCGAATTAAACTACAAAACACTCAAAGACCTTTCTACTTCAACACATGACGTTAACATATGTCCATACTCGTTATATAATACACATGTTTTTTTGTGCAAAAATTACATATATTATCAAATTGTTTATTGTTTAAAAAAAACCATGAAATTATTTTTAAAAGATGAAAGTAATTATTAATGATATTGAAAATAATTAAATTCAATTCATCAAATAAATTTTGTTTAATAGAATTAAACATTTGTGCTGTCAACTAAATTTGTTTAATAGTATTATATTTGTATTAACAAACAAAACAGGCACAAACATCCAGATATCAATAAAAGCACAATCAAAACTAACTGATTGAATTGCGAATGGATGTCGGGAAGTTCTATCAGTATTCGGTTTCAAAATGACGAGGGCGATTACATTTTATGAACACAACGAGCATTGTTATTATTACTGTTAAATTTGTTTCATGGAATGCGGAACGGATCAGTTTTGAAAATCATTCAAACAAATTATAACACAAATGATACAAATTAAAAACAAAATGTATATTTTTCTTTGTGATTTTTGTTTCTATTTATAATACGTATCTCAAATTAGTGAAATCTTATAATACACCTGACGTAATCTAATTTTTTTTGAAGAATTTTTGTTATTAAATGACCTTCAAAATATTGTATGACCTTCAATTGTTTTCTCTAAACTACCGAAATTTCTCATCATTTCCATAAAGGTTTTATGATGGTAATTGGTTTAAAGGTTGCTATTATCTTATGGACTAAGATATAGCATGCGTTATTTCGAATCGATATAAATGGGACTTCTCGTAAATAATGTAATATATATAGTTATTTAATGGAATGTAGGTGAGAATTCCATAGATCTGTGGCTTAGATCTGAGCGGAAGGTGGCCAACAATGAAACGCGAAGACCTTCGCTGGAAGGTATAAATAATAATGTCAGCCGGAATGCTGCAGGGCTTCACAAAACAACGGGCATTCCATTTGGAACGGAAGAGAAAGAATGTGTTGATGAGTTCGCGTCAGCGGTCATCAGCGATGCGGCCATTGATTGTAACGGGTCGGATCACTTTAAATGGCAAAACCACCCCTCCACTCAACCCCCGATGTCCATTCGAGCGCAGAACATTGACGTAACTTCGTAATTGACAATGCACCGACGAAATTAGTGGCGCGTTAAGTTACAGCAGATTTATTCAGTCGCCAGTACCAGTATTCTGATATCCCCATCAGCTTTGTATATGTGTATATATATACACATTCAGATAACCACCAGATACTAGGGGCGTTAGTGTCAACATATTAATCGCTGAATGCGAAACGACGTATTACCTAAACACCGACGCCGTTACAGTTTGTAGATGTAGCCCAACAACATATCACTCCTAGCTGTCATGCATGCACTATGTATGAATACAGGGGGTTATAGGTGTGGGCAGACGGGAATGCCACCTAGTCAAGATGGCGCTTCCATCTTCATCCCTTAGGTACCTTACCATCTGCACACCGCGGATTCCAACTCATTTGTCTTTCATCCCAACTCATTACATCTCAGAGGCAATAAATCATCCACCCCTCGAAGCGGAGCCAAAATCGCGATGCTCAGCAAAACCTCCAACAACACCGGTAATTTCCATAATGGACTCATATGAAATTCTAATTATCAGTTAAAGTCCAGTGAAATAAATGAGGAACGACATCGCATAAAAGGTAATAGAGGCCGCCTGCAACGAGAGCGGACAAAACAAACAAACAAACAAATAACAAGAACAAACAAAAAGAGAGAGAGAGAAACGAACGACATAGAACACAGCAGCACGAGCGTCCAGAAAACAAGAATAAAAGGAGCAACTGCTAAAACGACATGTACGTTGTATAGTGTATCAGCCATTGTTACATTTAACACCGAAACGTTGGAAAATTCGCCATTGTGCGAAAAAATAACGTAATGCATTTTTATTTCTCCCGCCCGGCGATCTAAATTGGTGCAAATGAAACCGTTGATATATGATATTCCGCTCCGTTCCTTTTTCAACTATTGTAATAAAATTTATAGTTGGAAAATTAAATTTTACTTTAACTGAAAAATCTTCCAAATCATCGAAACGTCAATTTTATACTACGCGAAGATGTTTAAATATTAATAATAAAAAAAAGCATCAAACAAAATCGCGACACGTTGCGAATAAGTGGACAAAATGAAAGGAGTAGCAAAAAAAAATATAAAGGAAAGAAGGAAATAAACATCAGATCTGACCCCATTGCATTCAGCCACTATCTTTCCCGCATCCAAGGGCCATATTGCAATCCTTCTTATCATTACCCCTTACGTTTCTCATTTCCTACACGTGCCGCCCTTCCTCAATACTTTCGCAAATTGTTCAAGCCATTTCCAAAGCGGAACGCCAGCAGGAAATATACTATAACACAATCACTGTTCCACCGAAAAGGGGTGCGCGTCGCCAACCCCGACCAAAAAAAAGTAACGAGACTGCATAATAAAATAAAATATAAAGTGAACGTAACAAATAGATTTTGATGTCGAATATGGAATCGAATAGCAGCAAATACAAATCAACAATTAATATTTTTTTTGTGAACGACGTAAAATTTATATACATATTCAAATTTTGGATAAAATTCAAATAAAATATTGCGCGATTGCATTTTCATTAGAGGTATTAGATTTAAACGAGATGCCAGAAAAATACATGCCCATGCAGCAGAAAATAATGTAAAAACATAAATAAAATAGCAGCAAATACAAATAATAATACTGCAACAAATATCACATGAAATTGTTCATTTCGACAACGTCAACTGCATGGGAAAATATATATCAAAAAATAAAATACAAAAATCACGTACTCGTGTGGATATGCGGATTCCTGTCAAATCTTCAATACAAAATTTAATATTTACATTTGATCTTCTGAAATTTACTTAGGCAAAATATGAAATATTTGCAAATTTGTATATTAAAACATTAAATTTATATAATTTTTGTAAAATTATATAATTTGTTTCTAAATCTATTATTTTTTCAACCAATATTTGGATATAGTAAACAATAAAATTATTCATGTTAATTAATAAATTTGACTTTTTTTAGGGAAAGTTAATATAGGAGTAACTTGTTTTATTAGGATTGACGTTAAAAAATGTTGCTTCGCACTATTTAATGAAGGCCTTCGAAATATTGTCGGAGAGCGAAAGAGGGTGAAAAAAAAACATCTATGAACGCGTGTGTGGTTTTAGCATCTGTTCGTTTCCACATAAGCCTTTGCAATACGTCAGTGATGGCAGGAGTAATTTCAGTGGCCATTTGTTATATGTCCGTGGAAATTTAAAAATAAAATAACGGCGGAAAGAACTAAACAAAAAAAAAGCGAAGAGGAGGAATAAGGACGAAGTGCAGAGCAAATAGGTAACGGAACGGGAGGAGTCGGCTTGTCCGTGCTGGGTGGATGAAAAGGGTAATACTGGAGTAGAGGTTTAAAAAGGGGGAGCTTTAAATATAATGTTAATTAATAGGGAACGTATTCATTTAAACGTATGCTCACTTTAATAGAACGCGAGCAAACGCGAAAAAAAGGGAAAACAAAATGAAATAGAAAAAAAAAGTATAAATAAAATTAAACGCTTTGGTGGAACAAGGAAGTGGGGAGGGAAAGGATAGAGGAGAAAACTTAATTTAGAAATGTAACGCGGAATGGGAAACACTGTAATAACTGCAGTCCTATATGGCTAATTGCACAGGCCCAGCCGCAGACGCTTTACTTTCGCGTAATCTACTTTGCACAATTTCCATTCTGTTTTCTCCATTTTGTTTAACTCCGTTTAACTTTTCTATTTGCGTCGCGCTTTTAAAATTCCCGGTTTTAGCGCGGCAAAACAAATAGGACGGCCGATAAGGGTGTACGAATAAGCCCTCGGCAATATCAGTTTAAAATGCAATCGCAGATTGCAAGGAATGCCTGCCTGCCTGCCTAGGAACGCCTAGGCTGAGAAGGGGTGGTGGATTCAACCCTACATCGTTGTCGCCAAGGTGGGAAATTGCGCCACTTGAGCATCGCCTTCGCATTCATTAGCCGTTGGATACGGGCTTTTCCGCATTACGTACGTTTTCTTTCGCTTTGGAAATTGCGACGTCGCCCTAGCGAAAAATTGAATGAGAGCAGATAGATCGGATTTATTTGTTCCTCGAACGGAGAGGGTGTCACCCCTAGCTGATTGTTTCGCGTTCGTTTTTAGGTTTTTCGATCCGGAAGTTGCGGCACAATATTCGGATCGCAATAATATGCACATGCATAAACATTTTACTGGGTGGTCCATATCGCAGTATCCAATTTATAGATCTATTTGCGCCGGCGAAATTTCATAAATTTACGAATTCCAATTAAAAATACTGCCAGAATTTATGAATCAATTTCGATGCGACAAAAAATAAATACAAATATATAACCACTAATTTATCCGGTATAGCAATACTTAACTTCCTTCTTCCTATAATAAATTATTTATGAAAAATTCATATATCCAAACCAATTTACAGTTTCAGTATTAATCGAAGTTTGCGCTGTAAAACAATTAAGACAACATTTTGCTTTCAGTCGTAATTAGTTTGTTCGAGAAGTCCTTTGCCACGAACTTCCAGCAAATTACATTTCGATTTGCGTCGTTTCAATATAAGTCGTGATCTTCAAGAACGCAGCTCTAATGTAAATTGGAATCTGCATTTATATATATATATTATGCAATAGTTGATATTTAATTAAATTTTGCAAATTACAAAATTAATATTTTAGAAAACTTAAAAATCAAATATATGTATGTCTTTATGGTTATTGTAAAGTAATAAGATGTCCAATTTAAAATATTTTTTTTAGTTCTCGTAAAAGCAGTGTCTTCACATTATTCCTAAAGCGAAATATATATAAAAATATTTTTACTGCTTTAAAAATTTTATTATTATGTTATATAGATAACTTGAGAAGAGATCACCGTTAAGGGAGATTTTACTGTATATATATATAACATCTATTTTTAAATTAGTAGCATGTTTGTATTCGTTTCAGAGCTCTTATTTTCTTTTAATTCCGATATGAAAATGTTTTGCAACTCAGAGAAAGAAAGTGGGAAAAGAAGAAAGAGAAGAAAAAAAAAGTTGGACCGAAAGGAAAGTAAGAGTATTACACGGCCCGCGGCTTCTGTAAATATTAAATCTTTGTAAAACGATCTTTAGTGCACGTGGCACGCTTTAAAATATTGCCAGTCCTACTGAGGGTTAAAAAAATAATAAGAAGAACAGGAAGAGGAATAAGAAGGAAGCACACGCGAAATTGGGGCTGCGGTAAATGAATTTTAAATATAATTTCGGGCCGCGCTATGCAGGGGAATTATCCACCCCTAAACCGAAACTGCTCCGGAGAACTACTTGTTTATTATATTAAATCCGCAGGTTACTCTCAATTAAGCTCCGCTTAAAAAAGCAACAACAACAGCAGCAGCAGCAAAATAAAAATGAGGTAGGGAAAAAAGCGCACAAGGATTACTTGCCACTTACTTTCAGTCTTCCTGCGCTTTTTGCTAATGCTTTTGTTGTTTTTGCTATTATTTTATTTCTTTTTCGTCGTATGAATTGCATTTTGTATACTTTACTAGATTATTATGACGTTTTAATAATTATTGCTCCAAGTATGCGAGGGGTGAGTTTTATAAATAATATATTTACAATCGATATTTGCGTTGGAATCCGGATTTGTAGAGTTTTAAAGAAACGTATGACACACATATATCCCTTAGGAGCACAAACGCCCTTATGCCGCCACCGTCTGATCCACGGTAGGTACGTGAGCGACCGCTCATTGCCACGATTTTTACGAGTTAGGTCCCAAAATGTCTCCAATATACTCTCCCCTGGTAGAAGCTTAGAGGGCGAGTTAAGAACTGGAGCCTCTTTTAACTGACTCATTTGAGCGGATCAGGATCGTTGCCCAACATCATCCAACCATCCACATACGCACCTTAAAAAAAACACATCTATGCTCGGAATGCGGAATTCCTTTGCTAATCAATATATAAATGTACTTTCAATCAAAGGCGTCTCAAAAATAGACCGATTTAACATAAATTTCGTTTTGTTAAACTCCAATCAATACATGATGTGTAGAAATCAGTTATTTATTAATATCTATTTACAATCTATTTCATTTCAACGTACAGGAAATTAGTTCTAGATTAACAATGTATAGAATATACTAGTGGTTGAAGATACGAACTTGATATTCATGTCGTAATATCGTTTTATCTTAATATTGTAAGTTTTATTGTTCGTTTCGTTTTAACATCCAGACTATGCGTGACATGAGGCTCAAATATATATCAGGCGTACTATTGGTTATCATAGAGTCCGATGACATTAAACTGACAGCTGCAATTGCACACTGCGCTACGATACGTACTTTATACGCCTGACATACATTTATATCTCATGTTACTCATAGTGCAAAGAACAACACTTTCTTCAATAATTTTATTAAAATCAATAAAATTTTAAAATAATATTAAATTTAATAATTAAAATTGATTCTCTATAAATAATTTATATAATGTGTTTGCTTTTAGTTCTTTGACATTGAAATTACTATTAAAATTACATTGCAAAGGTAAATTACCATTAAATATTAATGCTATGTATATAGTATTATTCTTTCAGTAAATTTACTCTAATTACTTCGTACGTGAATGCTTATTTTGTAGGTAAAAAAATGAAAATTTTACTTTTATTTATTTGATTCTTTAATTAATATAATGGTTTTGGCGGTAATACAAAAAAAAGTTGTATAATTGATTAATTTAGAAATGTTTATAGTTTGTTTTATTTTATTGGATGAAATTTAGGTTATGATAAGAATTGTTGCGCAAGGGTTGTAAATCAACACCTGAGGGCAATGAATCTTCGCAGCGTGCAGAGCTTAATCGATTCGTTATGCAACTGGTCCTCATAAGCCCGCACGCATTATACAAAATATATGAATTTTATTCCGGTTTCCGGTGAGGGGAATGAATGTTTAAGTTCCCAACAAAAGACGTACTTACACGCTCATTATACCCGTCACAAACTTCATTTGGGCGATTAGGGTTTGCCACACTCGCGGCGAAAGTAAAACAGGAATTGCATCCGCCAAAGAAAATTATTAAAACCCAGACCCGCTAAAAGGATCGTTTTACAACGACTTCGCTTTGTGCTCACCGTCATCAGTTAACGACATCAAAAGGAATTAAACGCAAACTTCGTAAATAGAAAAAAAATACACACTTTCGCTTCAATTTTTCAACGTTTTTTTTCTCTCGATGCTTGGTTATTATTATTTGTATAAATTGCCTCCATTGAAATCGGCGCGCTTCGTCATTATCGTATTACATTTATCGAATCAATTAATTGAAATTTACGTTTTATTTTTTTCCCATTCATTATTTTGCTTTCGCGTGGTTCCAAATAATTACAATCTCTCATTCGACCGATTACATGTATGAATGCTCAAACAATTAAATATTTTCAATAATTATAAACAAACAAAGCACATTTATTTAATAACATTATCATTTATTTACCATTGTTATTACCTCTGTGTAATAACAATTTTATTTTCCTTCAACATAAATTTATATAATGATTACGCCACTCCTTTGATCTTCTCATAACTAGTTTAGATACGCGTAGGTTTACCACCTTTACAACGGGGAATTACGTTTTTTTTCCGCGTTTGTTTCTAAAATAAGTTGCAAGTAATAAAATAAAAGCGGGCGGCGGTAGCGGCAAAAACGGCGAAACGAAACAACCGAGAAAAAAATGAGCGACGCTTTGACTGAAACTTCGGGTCGACTTTTATAACGTAATAAAGAGCGTTTAGCTTGCAGTGGCTTATATATTCAAGTAGATCGAAACACAATAACAAAAAAATAAATATTATGTAAGCGAAATTTATATAAGTTGAAGTATCAACAAAGTAACTTTAAGCTGTTTTAATTACTGCTTTATTTCTGCGTACTTCGTACAAATTAAACAAGAATATAACTAAAACCAAGTTTACGTTTAAATTAATTACGATTTTTTAACTAAACAAAAGTTTTAATTATATTAATAATCTATTGAATGTAATTTACAATGATTTTCTCTGGGCCTTTGATGGAGTTGATCACGCGATTATCTTGGATTAGTTGAAAGCTTATGGATTTTCCTTTAGCTTTCAAAATCATAAATCATTCATGCTTTAATCATCAATTGTATTTAGTCAGATATTACTAATTTCACAGCTATTTTTTATTTTTAACATTAAATTCTTATTAACAATTTAGTCTCCGGCGCATTTCTAAAAAAGGTGGGTATATTTTGGTTTTTCATAATTTTCACGAATTTTTGGAATAATTTATTCTTACAATATTATTCATATTAATAATAGATATTTTTAATATTATTTATACAAGGTTTTTTATTCTTAAAAATAATTAAAATTTATTTTTATGTACACTATAAATTTTATTTTTAGGAAAAAGCAAAATATACCCGGCGCATCCACCCATTTCTAAAAAGGTATATTTTAGTTTTTAATAATTTTCTTGGAGTTTTAAAATAATTTATTCTTATAATATTATTCATATTAATAATAGACATTTTCAATATTATTTATGTTAAATTATTTTTTCTTTTTATCTGACAATATTAATAATTTGAAGTGTAAGGTTTTGAATGGAAATAATTTATTGTCTACCAGGTGCGAATGATAAAGATGGTCGAAGTAGATTTTATAATTATTTAATATATGTTAAGTGGCGTCGCTGGAAGGGCGCATTTCTCCGCCTCCTGTTAGAAGGACCAGATAGAGAGATAGAAAGGGCGGTCGGATGGTGCTCGCGGCGAACTCCGCCGTAATAAAATTTCACTTTCCTCGGCGGTAATACACTTTCGGCCTTTCTGCTCAAAAGAAAGATATCGTAATTGAATTGTGCCACTCAAATTGGGACGCGCGAGTTATGTACTTTTCAGTTTTCAAACGGTTTCCCGCTGAAATTACATTGGCCGTTATCGTTTATTATGTATGCGGATAAAGAAAAGGGGTTTTCCGTGCGTTTCCTTCTGCCTATTTTTATGTTTTTTCTTTTCTTATTCTATTTCTTTCTATTTTTTGCTCAGCGTAATGACCCAAACTGTAAACGCGAGGGGACGCAAAATAAATAAGCAAAAATAAACCACGACAGTTGAGGAGAGTGAAAGAGTGAGAGAAATAAATAAACAAAGGGAGAGAGACTAAGAGAACAAGTGAACATTCCAGTGGCGTGCACCGTTGCAATTACGTCATATGTAAATACGAAATCTTTATTGGGTTTTGCCACGATCCGCCAATTATATGACATCATGCACATCCACGGACGTGTATTTGTATTTTCGCATATCGCATTTGACTGATTGCGATGAGGACGATGATAAATACGCCGGAATATCATTCATCCATTGTCAGCGATTCTCAACTAATTTTGATTGATAACGTAAGTTTAATTTGATTTTGATATTTTTTTGCCGCTGCGTTTGGCAGGCGCAAAAAACAACAGACAACAGCAACAACGTCGGATAAAAAACAACAAAACAACAAGAAAAAAGGCCCGGAAATCTGGTGTAAAAAAGTGAAATAAAAAAGTAAAACAAAGCCCCGTGTGATGTATGGAATATGTATTTAAAAATCCCTTAATAGCAAACGCCGGACGGAACTAAATTAAAGCGATTGCAGAGGGGGAGGCAGGGATCGGTGGATGATTAATGCCACATCACCTGGTAAAAGCATATTTCGTTTCAATTCCAGTTAATACCTGTAAATTTATGTAACAAGGCAATTAATGTGAATGAGCGGCCCGCTGCTGAATCAATGTGCTTGCAGGGTTTATAAATTTCGCGCGATTCGCAACAACCATTCCATCCCCGACGGTCGCCTCCCCCGCAAAACAAAAATATCGATTGTAAATATATGCATGCATCCGGGGGTGGCGAACGTGTCGCGCCGTCACCCTGTTCTAAAACCACCCCTCAGCAATTGGCTGCCGTATGGATGGGACTCTGGAAAGTTTTCGATTAACCCGAAACGATTCCGTCAACTTCCGTGAACCCAAATTTGAATATTAAATTAGATCCAAGTTAATAATTAATTCCCTCCTCTAACAAATACACGAACTGTATGAATGGACACCCGAAACTTGGATTCGGGACACCGCACGGCGACCAACGCAAAAACCACTTTTTGGTTACCCAAAAACTAATCCAATCGTCTGAATGGTTTAACGATTCCAAAAGCCCTGTGTGTCCCGCCCCGCCCAGTGCACGAAAACTGTATTTAAATAGAGCTCACTTTGTATACGTAATATTATATGGAACGGCGTGTATGCATATAACCGACGGCCGTGGGAGTGAGGCGAAGCTTAAAATTTATTAATATTTACACTTATGTATACAATATCATGCAAATGGAACCCGGTTTTAAATGCATTTACATTCCCGGGGATTTACTACAAATTGTTTTATTGCTGAGCATAATAAATTAATCCTTGTCCTACATTATCAATCGCTCTTACCCTAACTACACCCAATATTAAAATTACAAATATTACATAACACATCTTTCCCACACCTTATACCAATTCAATAATTAAAATTTTAACAAAAACAAAACATATAATAATATAGTGCGTAAATTCCTATAATTTTAAAAATTTTGAATTCTTCTTTGTAATGTAACTTTTCGATTCGATACTTTATAAAAAATTTATATGTTCAACTTGTTTCTCATTACAGTAATTGTGTAGCACTTTGTTTTCTTCCAAAACTTTTTACGTGACACGCAGTTTCTAAACTGAATTTCAACTTGCTCATTCTTTGTTTCTATCTTACTTTTACAGATCAATCTTCAACCAACATATTTGACATTATTATTTTATTTTTGAATTCAGCTCACAAATAAGAATCAAATTTATATTTGTAATAAACGTTTATTTTTATAATTTTTATATTTTAATTGCATTAATCTTATATATTAGTATTAAATAGTTTTGGATTAGTTAGGATGATGATTTTTTTTTGGGAAAAATGTATATAATTTTAAGCATAGTTTTTAAGCGTCGATCCAGGCTAAATGGGCACTGCATAAATTACGTCTACTGAGTAGCAGGAGAAGGATGCTGCAATTTGAAGCCGGAGGGATTTATTTCGCAAAATGCTCTGAAAAGTTTAATAATACATGTAAATCCATGTCATCGGATTACACTGCAAACCATTCGTCCCACTCTCTATGGATATGTGAAGTAGATTTCGGAATGAATAAATGCAGAATTATCAATTTAATGCGTATTTAATTGCACATGTCAAACAATATTTAAATTGCTATCGGAGCTGCGGTTGTGAACCTAAAATCCGGCGCAAGCATTCCACAAAATTACAAAAAAAAGATCAATTCAAATATGAAATCATCCAGATAATTTTCTAATTAATTATTTACGCTGGTTTAATCATAACAATAGCCAAAACAAATGTAATATCAGTTTACAAACACGGATCCTTTCAAACGTTATATTATTTTCTTCTCTTCTTTCGTTTGTCAATTTATGTATTTTTTCGTTTTTTCACACTCATTTCATTTGCTCGAATCGGGTGTAGGACGTGGAGCCTATTCGACATTTTTGTTTCCTTTGATTTCCTCCGCTCGAATGGAATTCGAAATCGATTTGGTTCAATAATAAAGATTTCCGTGCGATGCTCATAAATAAGTGCTCCTCATTTGTACGAAAGGTGTGTGGGGGGCCCTTCGCAAAAATGGAGGATTGATTGAATTTTCTGGGGTGCGTTCGGAGGAGAGGGCCTTCGAACCCAGGAATTACGGCGATGAAATGAAACCCATTACAATGGAATCAATTCGATTCCGATACACTGAAGATAGAGAGAGAGGTTGGATCTGGAGAAGGATGGAGGATTGTGCATTCGAGCACTTTATTATTAAATATTCACAGGGCTGACAAGACGTGGAATAGGGTCGTAGCCGTAATTTGAAATTGCCAATTAATTAAAACCATAAGATACTTTTCGGCAAGTAGGTGTCTAAAGCTGGAATCGCGGAAAATTTTAATACTCCCTTGGGTGGGCGCCGAATTATAAGCGGAGCAATTGCAAATTAAGGTTTTGTATTACGCTTTTACTAGATCCAATTTACACTATCCTGCTTTGACCCGGAATTCTCACTACAGCTACTCAAAAAATACCATCAACTACACATGAAAAAAATAATTTAGTTTATTAATAACAAAATTAATAATTTCAGTAATAAAATAAATTTTATTTTTTCATGATAAAATATTGCAATTCTCCTTTGTATAAAAATATAATTGAAATGCAAATAAACATAAAATGGAATAAATATATATTTTAAATTTTAATAATTTTCATTATATAATTTACTCAATTTTGTTAAAATAATATTGTTAGGAAGATAATAAATTAATTTGGTTTACATAATGAATAATTCTTCAATTATGATTGATTTTTTAATTTTACATTTATTTAAAGAATTGATTTTCAATAATTTCGCTATGCTCAATATTGAATATTGTTATATAATTTTAAATTAAGAGTTTTGTATTGGTGTATTGTATCATAAAATATTTATGTTATATTTATGGAAAGTAGAATGGATGTAATGTAATAGCAGTAATTTGAAAATGGTAATTAATTAAAATGAAAAGATACTTTTCGGCAAGTAGGTGTCTAATCCGGAATCGCGGAAAGTTTTAAAAC
This sequence comes from Nicrophorus investigator, assembly GCA_963457615.1. Lineage (NCBI taxonomy): Eukaryota > Metazoa > Arthropoda > Insecta > Coleoptera > Silphidae > Nicrophorus > Nicrophorus investigator. Next base: position 11,082,295 of record OY735146.1, read on the forward strand.
CCCCTTGGGTTGGCGTCGAATTATAAGCAGAGCAGAGCAGAAAGAGGTTCCTTCCATCGCGATTGAAATTTGTGCCAGCGCGAAAATGTGTCAGTCGAGGTATTAATTTAATCTCACATATAGATTTCCATCAATTTATGGGTCCGGAGAGCAACCCCTCCAGCTGCTCCTCCTGATTACCTAACCCTTATCAGAACCCGAGGTTTTATAAATCCATTAATAATTATTACAACTTCCTTGGCCGCCGCCATCCTCCTCAGCGTCTTCCTCTCGGTTTCTTTTCTTTCAGTTTCGCCCCTTTCTTCTCGCCACATTTTTTTTTCTCTCTTCTTCACGTCATGTTCGCAGCCCCTTGTTTTCGAGTGCTCTAATCAACGTGCCCTAGATTCTCTAATTCCGTTTAATGCGATAGGACTCGTTATAGTCGGATCTTTCGCAGATGCAAATGAGGTTCGTTGGTGGTTTCTTCCCTTTTTTTACCCTTTGCGTTTTCTTATTCGTCTTCTGCTCGCCATCCGGAAGGTGTAGATGTATGAATTGACAATTCCGCTCTAATGCGGTTTGCGGAGCAAATTGGGTTCAGAAAGTTGGCCGAGATTTCGATCTGATCTTGTTCATCCGGTTAGTTAATTTGTCCGGGCAGTTTATTCGCTCTGTCACGTAGTGACCGTTGGATAGTAACATCGACAGCCTTTAATTATTGCACATCACATGCGCTCCAATTCAGCGCTAAATGTACGATTATTGCCCTCTCCGAGTTCCAGCCTTTTTGCACGCCATCCATCCATCCATCCAACCATCCGGAAGATCCAGTCGAGCACCATTGTTTAAGCCGACGCCCCCTCCTCAATCCTCCAGCATCACTCCACAATTTCCAGCTCTGCCGAAGTCCTCAAAAACATTTTTCTGTGCCCAAGGGCTGTTTGCCGTCACCTGAGGAACGTCTCCGCTCCGAAATAAAAATATTGTGTTTTCCGCCAATTACAAAAAGCCACCCTCTACGTTTTATTACCCTCTTATAAATCATCGCACTGGAAAGCTGCCGCCGGCTGTATCTTGCAGGAATTATTTACACCGCTCGCACGCTTATTATTCCCCATTATTCAACGCAATCATATAAATTATTATAATTTTATTTTAACAACACGTTTCATCCATTTCATCCTCCAAACAAAACTCCTACAAAAATAAAAGCTATAAAAATCTATTCTTCACTACCACCGCAACTACAACTTCATCACATAAAAATCGCAACCAAAAATAAATTTAAAAATGTAATTACAACTTCAAAATGCAAATAAAGTAAATTCCACAATCAACAAATTATATATATTTTTTTTATTTACTTAAAATTATATAATGAATATTATTGACTTATATAATGTAATTGTAAGGTGTTCACAATTGGACGTAACCTCCACGTTTATGAATAAAGTATGAAAAATGTTCTCACCACGAATGGCGAGTCCTTATCTTCACGAGACAGTCGATAAAAAAGGACAAGTGTGGACACGTAATTCGAGGCTTACCATTGCTTATTATTTATAAATAATGAGTTTTCTTTGAATTTACTTTCGTGTCGGATATTGTTTTTTAAATTGAAATTCATTTACGCTTCCCTGAATTTCCCGGTGATAATAACAGACCTTATTTCAATATATAAGTCTATAAACGAGTTCCAATTTACATTTTAAATGGACACTTAGCAATTAACAAGCTATAAAATTAGTTTAAATATCGAATTTTATTATACTTGTAGTAGTTTAATAAAAGACATAAAACTGCTATAAGGATAATAAATTTGAAAAATAAAGCTATTAATTTTTTATAATTTGAATTAAAAAACGAGTTAATTTAAGAAAATGATAATAAGTTGTAATTTTATAAATGTTGATGTTTACAAAATAACTGAAGAACAAGAAATGAATGAATTCCGAAATAACCTGTACGTTTTGAAACGTGTTGAACGATTTTGGCGCTTTTGATGTTTATTTGCTTTTGCGCGAAATTAAATTCTGCTTTGCCAAAAAGAGCTATGACCTTTGATAATCTGAGGAAGACAGCTTGAAAGCGAAAAAGGTATATTTATATAAATAACTTTTCGATTTCTTTCATGTTTTTCTGGTTTGTTTTTTTTAAACGAATTATGGTTGAAAAGTCTTAACGCATTTACCAACAAAAATTTAATAAATTATTTATACCTTCATTTATTAATTACAATAAATTATTTTTTTAAAGATTAAAAAAACACTTTTGTTTTATTTCTGATTTATTTGTAAATAGTTGTTGTTTTTCATGAAACAGATTTTTTTTTCTGAAATTCAGATTTATTTGCAGTTTTTTTTGTTCCTTGATAAAAATGTAGCCTGGACGAAAGTATTCAAGTTAGTTTACTAATATATCATTGAGACTAATTAATAATCCTTATCGCTAGTTCCTCTTACTTATTTTCGTTATGCCGTTGTAAGCCATTACAGTTGATTAAGGAACAAAAGTTCGGAACTTTCCCCGTGTGTATGTGTGTGTCGGTCTTTTTCGTCCTTTCCTTTTCCTCTTATCCTCGTGTGTCCCTGACTTGTATTTACGAGTTTGATCGATGCCGTAAAAACAAATGAATTTGATTTTATATCTTTACCCGAGTGTCTATAAAATTGGGTCTCCTCTCATCTCTTCCGATTCCTTTTTTTTTCTTCTCTCTTTTTCATCCTTGCGCGCTCTTACTCTTCTACTTCACGTCCGCTACCCTTGTTCTTCGAAGGATTAAATTTGCCAAGGCGCCGTTCGCCGTACTCTTTTTTCCATTCTTCTTCTTATTTACTTATACCTATTAAATTCCGTTGATACGATGCGTATAAAATCAAAATTCACACAATAAAAAAAAAATCTAAAAATTTTAATAAATTTACGAAAACTTTTTTTTTTATTATTACCACTCAAGTGTACTAGCAGATTTGTTAATTTATTTTGAAAATTAATGTATTGTTTTTTCAGATTTGAGGTATTTTATTGCTTTCCTCCGTGGCACGCGAACAGGAAAATATATATATAAAGAGATAAATCGGAATTCCACAATATTTTATATTTATAGTTGCATTCGCGTCAATAATAAATATTTTATTTTCTGATTTATTGATGCTTTATTTTTAGAGTTTTATATGTAATAATAGATATAAATTATCGAATATAAACCTAAAATATTAAAAAAAATATTTTGATTTATTTAAAGGTGAAAATTTGAATATTAGGTAGTTTATAAACTAAGAGGATACTGTGCAAACTAACCAAAGCCTAGGTTAGATTAGGTGAAATTGGGGTGGATAACATCGTTTAGTTAACTAGTTTGCAACATGTGAACAAACGTATATAGTTTAAGTAGTTAGTTTGTATTATCAAATGTTCTGATTATTTTAGTTAATAATTTAATGTGAAAATTAAGAAATTCTATATTTGAGTTTTGGTGGATGCGCCGGGTTCATGGTCGTGCGTATTTGTTTTATTGGCTTCCTTCGTGGCACGCGAACAAGAAAAAATCCTATAGAGAGATAAATCGGAATTCCACAATATTTTACATGTAAGTCGCGTCAATAAAAAAATATTTTATTTTTGATTTATTGCCGCTCTCTCAATATATAAAAATAAATATAATATGTATATATATAAAAATACATAAATTTTCGGTAGTTTTCGAGAAAAGTACAACATTATCTATAAATAATGTCGGGTATTATTGCATGTTAGTTTCATCCCTCCTGCGCCCTTCGTCATTCGCCGTTCCGTGGAGTTCGGGAAGAAAACAGCAGTTTTTACAAAAGTTTCCCGATCAACTTTCTTTGATTCATATATAACGTACACGTAACTTAAGAATAATATTAGTTCGAAACGGTTTCCAAGTAAAGAATTCTTGGTGACTGTATGAGCCAAAAATAAAGTTCGCCGCCCACGTCCAAGTCCACGGACGGACTTTTTAATTCTCCCAACCCCCTCACACAAAAAAAACAATTTATAACTGGAAACATGCGAAACGGACATACTCGAAACCGAAAAAGTAAGGAAAAAAAAACTTATAAATACGTTTAATTAAATCGACGATAAATATCAAAACTAAATAATGTAAGGTAAAGTTAGGTTAAAGAAAATCCACATTTATATTAAATTCCTTTTTGCGGTTCAAAAACCTTTCCACCCTCCTCCGTCGGGGTTGAATCCGTGACGATATTGGTAAACATGCGTTAAAACACTTCAGCGTTCCGAACTAATGACATTTCCAATGTAACCAAACACCGGCTACATTAACGTGTTTGTTTTCAAACTCAGGTAATATTTATTTTTATTCCTACGGAGCATCCGAGATGTTTCAGCTTATGCAATACAATAGCTGAAATTTGATTTTCGCTTGAACCACAATAGATTCATGCTGAAGTGAGCAGCAACGTCGGCTGTTACGTGTGCATTACGGCGCGATTACCTTGCAGACTCCAATTGTTGAATGAATCTTAATAGAAAACAGCACATGTAAAACTTCTGCTGTACGATTTCAATCCGTCAACGTTTTCAGCAAAATTAAACGCGTCGTGAATATAATATAATGGACAGAGATTTAATGGGAACGGCAAGAAACAATCGTTAGGTAAGATTGTATGGAAATAACAATGTAATACAATACTTAAACAAGGAGGAGCGAAAAGAAAATCGAAAGGAGGAGGTAAATATTTTGCTCGGCAACAAACAAACAGCCGACAACAGGAGAATTATACAAAAATAAATAAGGGAGGGCGCATTTCGTTCAAAATTTCTTTTTGCATTTATTTTTTCTCTTCTTTTCTTCTTCATCTTATTTGCGTTCGCATTCAAAGCACCTAATAATTGAGAGAGTAAGTCAAAGGAAGACAGATAAACCACGCCGTATTTTATTTGCAGATCTTATTGCTTCTTTTTTTTCTTAAAGGAAAGGGACGCTTTTATCAACGCCATCTCTCGCGATTAGAAACGAGAGATTTCGTCCTTTGCGGCGGGGGAAAAATAAATAAATACACGGAATACGAAAAACACGCATAATAACTTTAGCTGAATAATCGGAAATACTCCGCAAAGCGAGGAATGAAATAAACAAAATCTTAACTTCGATCCTTCCAGCATTTCCATGCATCAAAGCCAATTTTTCCCCCAAAACTAACGTGTACACAAATAAATAAAAAATAGAATAATATTTAAAATTGTGTTTACACTGCGAAATAATTTCCGTGCGCAACCTAAATATTGGCTCGAAATCGCTTAATCACAAAAATTTTGAATTTACCCTACTATCAATATTTGTGTGCACAAATAGAGAATTTTCATTTTGCACTTGCCTCAAATATGCCCATCCAGTTTTTTTTTATTATTATCATCATAACCATGATTTTGTTGAACGTGCGCGTATTTTTTTTTTGTTACTATCATTATTAATATTTTGTTACAATAGTATTTGCTGACTTTGGAATTGATTAAAACCACACTACGTGTGCTGCATTTATTTATTATTTGCAATATCTATGTATGTTTAACTAATGTTTGCGTACAGTTTCCGTTTTTAAATGCCTATTATGAAAATCAACATCAACACAAAATAGTCAATCGAAAAAATATTTTGTGTTATTTATTTCAAGAATATTAAATAAATATATTTAATTTTGATTATTTTTTAATTGAAAACTAACTGCATTTTAATTTTTAGATACATTGATAAACGTAATTTAAATTAACCGGTTTTTGTGTTAACCGGTTAAGTGAAGTGGAAATCAGCACGCGCGGATCGATGATGGCGACATGAAAAATGCCGCCACATTTAAGCAAGGGGTGGTCGTATAAGTGGTGGCGAAGAAGAGGCCCAGGGATGTGGTGGGGTGGTATAGGAATTAATGGCTGTTTCGGAGTTTAATAATTATTGAGGGGGATGATTTAAAAGTTAAATTTTCCGCTTTTTAAGGACCGGCCTGGCGGTGGCAGCCGTGCCCAGAAATGAAATATATAACGGGGGGCGAGACTGAAAAACCGCACAGCCTGAATGACGGGCACTGAACAAAAGTAAGACAGCCGGGGATGCATTTTATTTTCGGCGCAGTTTATTCCACCGTTTGCGAAATACACAACAATAGTAGTAAAGCTTATGGGGGTGAATGGTTGTGAGGCGGCTGCTGCATCCATCCTAAAATCCACCCCAATGAATATTAGATACATTTGAAACGGCGCAACCAAATTTAATTTTCATCCCTCAACTAAACTTTATTTTAAAAGCTTGATCTTTAAATACTTTAGATATCTGACGATTACTGGAAAGATCAAACAACTCCAGATTCACGTCCCATCAATTCGGAAAAGAAACTTGGAACAAGAAGTAATGAGGACAAAGCCCAAACATTTCCTGAACATTTCGTAAAGGTTTCCAACCGTTTCCATCAGAAAAGACACAATAAAACGACTATATAGAAAATGAAAAATTCTTTACAGTTGTCATTCCTAATTAAAGCGATAAATCCAAAATAGAATTAACTTATTTCTTCTTAAATACTTTTGATTAAAAAATGAAGTTATGAACTTGTTCTTGTATTTTTCTATAGTCGAAACTGAATGTTCATTCGAAGTAGATAGTTAAAAAAGTATATCTGGCGATGGGCCAGAAGTTAGACGATTAGAGGAGGATAAAAAAGGATACGCCTGTACAAAGCACGAATTTTTTGTCTACGATTTGGTCATCTTTGATGAATGCATTAGGCAAATCCATCGTCTGCGTAATCGGATTCCGCAAATTACCGTCAATTAAACAAATAAAGCGAAAAGTTCGGTATTTTTTTCGACGTTAGAAAAATACCTACCGCCGGTTCGGATCGGGGGCGGTTCCGGAGGGTTGGGGTGAATTCGTTCGGTTGAGCAGGAGCGAAAAAGTGCTGAATTGAAAGTTTTATATTTTAAAGACGAAAACTGCGGAAGCATTTAATCTAACGAAGGTACTTTAAAGCTCATCTTACATTTGCGTTCTATTCAAGAGGCCGAAGAAGGCGCAGCAGCAAAGTTCGAAGGAAAATAAGGGATGAGGCAAGAACGAGAGAAAAGAAAAGCAAAAAAAAATCGCGACGGTAGGAAAATGTGTGTGTATAACAAAGTTTTGTGGAATAATTTAAAAAATTTTGAATTTCGGGGGTGGATTTTCCTGTGGATTGGCGGAATTTCCGCGCATAGTGTTACATACAGGCTCATGGTTTTTGGCGGCGGTGAGTTTCGGTGCACACGCACAGTTTTGTTTGTATTCCAATAACGCATGAGTTGATCATAAATAAACACCCTTCACGTAGTTATTTGGCGCGAATTCCAAGCTGGGCCCAGGTAGTGTGGGTGTGTTAGTGTATGGGTGCGTGTGTGTATGGAGGAGCAAACACACTAATACCGAACCATTGAGCTACCAACTGTAACACTACAAACAAGTTGGCCAGAGGGGGTTCCTCATTTATCAACGTCTCTCCCCTGGAATTCGCACATCACCCGCACCCTCTCTCGCCATCCATCCATCCATTCAACCATCCATCCAAGCCCCTGATCGCGAGTGGGATTGAAACAGCTGATGACACTTCCAGTGCCAATATTAACATATTTGCTTTGTGCTCCAGATATCCTAGCCCTGTTTTGTTCTGTTTTTGTTCTGGTTTGATGCAACTGCACATTTCCATCTTAACGTGGCTTGTATAGGAGGCGAGGAACGCTTCGGGAATGCACCAAGTGAACGTCATGCTATGGCAGAGGATGGTATGGCGTGGCTAGGGAAGGCAAGGCATGGCATAGCATGGCGTGGCATGGCATGGCGTGTGCATCGCTGTCAGCTTGATGTCGAGAAGCATTACAGCCGCTACAGCACGTCACCGCTAATTCATTCTCATCCCGCCGCCCCCCGTCCGCTGCCAAGCACGGTTTTCCCTATGAATTACAAACGCTTTTACACGGTTTATGGTTTAAATAGCCCCACAATTACTCTCCAAATTTATAATTAACCATTCTCCTTTCCTGCCGCACGAAAATAAGGCGCTATCGATTACCGCCCCCGTTTCCACTAATTTTAAGTGGCAGCCTTCTATTCCGATGCTTCCTGCAGATCCATCAAACTATTTCTAATTATTCCATTAAATCATATCCTCCCCTCAACCTCGTCCCGCTTACAAGCTGTTCTCCGTCCAAACTTCACACAATCAGATTCCATTTCGTTTTCCAACCCACAACACATGTGAAGCTTCATTCCCATCACCCCATCCCCCTCGCACTATCTACAACTACAAACATCGAGCATCGTTAAAACACCCATCCACGAAACTCAAAACACACTTTACTTTACCTCATTCTGTCATAATATAATAATAACATATATTTCTTCCAGAAATACACTTTATTTCATCCATTAAAATTGTAAATTAAACAGAGATATTAATGTGTTGAAATAAATAAATATTTATAATATAAATAAAATAAAAATGTCACAGAATCTTGTTTGAATTTGAAAGCGTTTCAAATTGTCTGAAATAAAAAGACAAAGTTAAACGCCATTTCCGTTTTAATATGCGCTGTATACGCTCACCGCGGTTCAGGAATTTTATGTGCAAAGCTTTAAAACAGAATGTGGAAAAGCCAATATACATAACGTAACTCGTCTTCCTCTTTTGCTTAGACGACTGCTGCTTTCGCTACAACTACTACTGCTTCTACTACAACAATAACCAACAAGCAGTTTAAGTATTGATGTTAGGGATGGTGCGAACGGGCGAAACGGGACGGGATCAATTTGATGCCATTAACTATTTAGATCTCATAATCCCCCCGCGGGGAGTACTCCCGTTTAATATCCTCAAAGGGCTGCAGGAGAATTGACCGATATTATCTTGAAGCGGACAAAAAGAGAGACGAGATGAGATGATTCTTCGTGCCGTGAAATATCGCGTTATGCTCCGGAGATAAATAGGGTTTTGTTGGTGGTAGGTCGAAGGGTTAAAATTATGTACGAGGCTAGGGGGATCGGGGATCGCGGCTAAGGGTGAGGTGGTGCGAGCGGTCGGCGTTAGGTCGGGGCGAAAGGGTGGAAAGGCTGAAGTAGTAAATTAGCAGAGCTGTTTAAGTCAACAGTGCTAGGCCTGCTAATAGTGTGTGTATTCGCGGGACGTACACACGTGCTTGCACCTACACTGTTTACTTAAGCTAAGTATTTGCAACGAGGTAAACACATTTATACCGACTTCGCATTCATTCGCCCGGATTATGCCTCCCCGAACTTAATGATGTCCTCATTTTTCATGCTCTCTGCAAGTGGTGGACTATCCTTGCGAGCTGCCCTCCAAACAGTTACAGCAGTAACAACAAAAACAACAAGGAGAAAAAAATCTAGCAAACGAGAATAACGAACGAGGAAGAAGTATGAAGCTGTAGGAGGGAGTTGGCACCTTCGCTTTTGTGCAAACAAATTAATAAAGCCGGCCAACTTTAGGGCCGAGAACGCAGAGAACGGCAGCCAGCCAGTCAATAAATATTATTAGTATTCCAACCCTGAACCCGAGCACTAGCTTCTACATTTTCGCCACCTAAATACTGATATTGTTGCGGAACGGTCCCACCCGAAAAACCAATATATATACTTCTATATATACTTATATATAAAAGTAAGTATATAAAGGAGAGAAGATTAAAGTGGCTGCGATCCAGTCCGATGGACATGATGAAAGAGTGAAAACACGGAGTTTGTCAATTCGCACAATTAAATAAGATTTAACGATTCCCCTTTGTATCGTCTCCATGCTCCGTAAATAATTCCGAGTCCACAAAGGCCCGAACGACAGAAACGTCAAATGCGATTCAAATTATTTATGAGCCTGTAGATTTGCAGACGAAAAAGTCCTGCTTTTCGTTATTTTATTCCTTGCATCAAGTCTTCTCCTCTGAGACAGCTAGTTTTTAGGAACAAAGGAGTATAAGGATTGAAAGAGAAGAGAGAGAGATACGCATGAAGTAATTCCAAAACAATCTGGTTGTTGTAAGGCGGTATGTCGTAGCCGCAACGAGCTGCCATACGTTCGTCCTTTTCTGGCAGCCGCAGCGAAGGGAGATATAAAATTGGTAGCCGGTGATATACTGTGCGACTTTAATTAGTTTGTCATTCACTGTTCGAGTATTTCCAGACATTTGTTTTCTAGAATAGACTGCGGCTGGTTAACTCGCAGAGACAGCTAATTCCACCCAGTTCGCTCCTATTATTTTAGTTTAGCCACACACTTAACTACGCACTCTTCCACCGCTGCGTATTTATTATCTTTCTAAATATAAGGCAAGCGAAGCGACACTAAATATAAACACCATTAATTATCACTTCACTGCTCGTATAAAGTTATTCGTTACTCTGACTTTTTCTCGTTATTTCCAGCGAAGGCCTTCCCAAACCAAACCCTTTGTTCAAGCCCAGAAATTGGATGCTACCAGTTAATGATTAACAGTCTGAGGGAGTACCGTTTTGGTTGGTATCAGCTGCGGTGGCAATGGAGGTGGCCTGTCAATAAAGTTTACATAGAAAATAGATTTTCTTGGGGGAGGCTGTTTGGCCGAAAACAGCGAAGTCAGCACAATGTTTACAGCGTTTATTTCGGACAGAAACAAGGAGCGAACCAAGACAGCCGTGCCTCGCATTCAATTCGGGCTCTGAATTTATCCAATTCCCAAAACCACCGCTGCTAACTCATGAAAAACGCCCACGCCCAGCGCCACCTCAACCATCCTCCAAAACTATTTCCGTAAAAGCACATAAAATCACGTATGCTAATGAAAGGTAATGAGGCGAAGCTTTTAACAAACTTCAACATCAAATAGCCTATTTAGGTGAAAGTATAATTATGCACGTGTCAACAAAGTTAAGTAAAAAAGAAACAAATGTCTAGGTATTCTTGAAATATCAGAATTCCATCAAATTAATTGGCGGACATTAAATAACCGCTCGCATTGGAAGCAATCAAGATTTACTGTTTACCATTATCTTGATTGCCAGAGAACATCGTAAAGTCGATGAAAGTAAATAGGAAAGACATTGGAATAAATTTTTAATTAACTGCACCCGCCCACCTTCGGCTTCAATATTTTAATACACCCCAAATCGTTGGCCTCCCCCGAAGGGGTCGCATTTTAATACCATCTCTTTCTCTCCCCCTTCATCCAGCTTTCGCTCGCAACTCGTCGACCCAATCAATTAATAAACCCTCATCCCCTTTCCCAGATGCGGAAAAACCTCTGCAATCACTTTTAAGTCTAAGCCTTGTTCTTATTATCTTCAAAGATTGTTAAGCTTTAATATTTTCAAGAATTTTCATTATATATGTTACTAAATATTCCACATTTATAAAATAGTTGGAACAAGGATTTCACATTATCCATACCTAAATCGGGAAAAATAATAATAATAACTTACTATGTAGGATATTACATAAAATCTGAATAAAAGATGATTTTGTTCGATGCTTGCAATATATAAGCGCGCATTTGCATAATTAAACATGTTCAGAATAAATTCCATTAAATAATTAAGTTCGCGCGCGGTGCAAATAGAAAATTTAGCCGGAAAAACTGCGTGAGAAAAACGCGGATCCGGACCACCTTGCTCACTCACGATGTATTCCTTTTTTTATAGTATCCACCCTTTCGCACTCTCTCCCTTCCTCATTCACACTGTCTCATCCTGTCTTTCTCTCTTTCCCCACCCACCGCGCCATTCTTTCGCGTTTCTCATTAAAGTGAAAACTTGTTCCATATAATAGGGTACTCATATATAAAACATAGGTTTTAGTTTTAATTGCAAACTCGTTCCACGTTTACCCGAAAAACCCTCTCGGCTTTACTAAACCTCGTTACACATTCCTCTTCCAACCGATGTGTTTTGCTGCCGCCTTTACCGCCCTACCTCGTACACTCATACTTTTTTCCACCCCCTCGCTTATTGTTGCGCCGTACGTGCGAAACAATTACTGTGGGGGTGTCCAAAGGTAATTCTGCAATGCATTGAATATGATTAGCGAAAAGGTCCCGACTCGCAGAGGGATTACAAGAGATTACAGCAATTACTGCTATGGATTTCGCACTTAGATATTAAATACCTCCCTTCTTCAATTAATGTGAAATGTAAATTGTGGTCGAATCCGCTGAATCGATTGCTGCATAATATAAGAGATGCAAATTTTATAATTCCTACGCCAGATGATAAGATCAAGCGGAAAGTGCCACTAATCCCTACATCTAATATGCAATTCAGATCACAGGGTGTTATTAAACACATCCATATAAAAATTAATTTTGTTTTAATATTACAAATAACAAAAATAATACATAAAATTTGTATAAATCTTGTTGCAACTAAAATATATTTTTTAATTATTAGATTTTCTAAGGATATTTTTGTAAATATTTATGAACATATATTAAATAATATATATTATACATTGAAAGAGGGCAAGAAAAAAAGAACAGTTGGAATTGTTTGAATAAAACATTTACTAGTTGAAATCATCGAAACGAAAATGATTCCGTGTAGATGTGATATTCTGCATAAAAATATGATTTCGCCAGATGTGACATAAAAATATATAACATGCATATGAATTCGTATATGTTGTGCGTATATTGTTTTATTTAGGTTAAAATATATTTAAATAACGAAAGCAGCGCGACATATTTTCGCATTAAATGCAGCAGCAAATGTTGATAATTGTGAAATTATTAAAAAAAATCTTTTTACTGGGATTAAAATAATATTTATAATAATAACAATAATAAAATGGATCGAATAAAAAAATGGCATGGACATTTTTTTATAAATAAATGAAAATCAAAAGGAATCAATTAAATTATAGGACACCTCGAAATATGAAATTTATAGAGATATATATTTTTTGTTATGATGCGATTTATTTTGAGCGTCGATTTTATTGTCCGTTGAAATTCGATTATCACGGTTCTATACTTCGTTTTTAAAATTTTTGTTTTCGCTATGCTTTGTTTGCGCTATTATTTCGTTGGGGGGAAAATGGACAAAGCTCGATGATGACTGCGACGATGATGATGATGATGGTGATAGTGGTGGTGGTGGTGGTAATGATGATGGGGATGGCCGGGACCGGTGCATCATTTCTCGTTGCTGGGGATCGCACAAATTGAAGGTCGGTTCGTTTAAAGAGAAATGGGATTCTTTCATTGAAACACGTCCACTTCAAACATTCTTTTATGTAAAAGAGATCTCGGCCGGATCTCACGTCTGGCTACCCCTCATTTCGGCTGATAAAACGTTACACGCCGGATTAGCCCACGAACTATCCCCGAGGATCCCCATTGAACTGTGAATATACTTTAATTACTTTTTTCCTGTCGCAGAGCCCCGGCGGTCTCCGATCGACCAACCAACCAACCCTCTCCCCTTTACAATGATTAAAACATTCCCGCGACGCACGGAATTCCGCAGCGGCGGCGGCGGCTTACGTAATGAGCGCACGTGAACACATGGATTAATGCGATTGTAGTCGCACAATGGATCGATGTCGTTAAGGAAATGCATTGTAGTTAATTGCAGGAATCGCCGAGCATCGGCATTGTCTTATAAAATCCTGGAGAAATACGCCTGCAGCTCATTTTGCCCCCATTGGTCGTTAAATCAAAGCAGTAACTATTCTTACATTCTGTATTTTATCATCGAACCAATCGCAATGTACATGCATTTTGATTTACGCCTGGAACGAGATAAAGGTTGAGCGGTTCACGTAAATTCAAGAAACTCATTAAGTGTAAAATAAGAATTTGAGAGGAAGAACGAAGCGGTTGGTCGCGCTGAAGGAGGAGGGGAAGAAAAAAATCATCCATGAACGAGCGATAACAATAAGAGAAAAACCTCTCTGAAATATTACAGTTGACCCGCTTTTTCTTTATAAATGGAAATATCGGGAAAATAAGTTTCGATTTACACAGATTCCAAATGATACGGAGAACTCATTAAACAAAAATGAAGTGTCATAACCAAAAAGGAGGATTTTTTAACACAAGAAGTTTAAAAAAATCTCCTAGGATTACAACTAATAAAACGAATAAACTTTTTATATTCTATATAAATATTGAAATTAATTATGAAAGCAAATAAAAAGTTAATTTTCATATATTTAACCATTGATGGAACGCGAGTATTTATTCATTTAGAACCATTTAATGGGAATTCGAGCAAACAAGCATTTCAATTGAAAAAAAAAGCAAATGCCTTTGCATTATTAACTGGGAAGTGGAGTACAGACATGGTGGCACTCGGTAATTCCTTCATTAGAAATCCATTTCCACGTGCATTTGTATTAAAGCATCATATTTTGTAAATACGGAACGCTGTGTAAACTAACCCTAATTGCCGAGCAGAAAAATAGAAGAGGTTAACAACAAAACACATTCAAAAAAATAAATAAAAATAAAGAACTGTATGTAATTTACCGGAGTGAATGTAAATGCGGCGTATAAACATTTATTTATATATATATATATACGTTTTTCTCTATATTTCTGTCTGGCCCTTCATTTCTTTGTTCGCTAACTAATGTTGAGTTGTATTGCGACTGTTGATTCAGTAATTTACGAGGGCGCGAGTGTGTACTTGAATATTTCAGTATCGAAGTTAGTAGCTGGAAATAGGCATTTCTATATTTAACGAAAATTAGAGGGCGCGATAATATTGCGCCCCCCGCCGCCCACTCGACCCGTAATTTATTTAGTGAGCGCAAAAGGAAGGAAAAACGGGACCGTATTCCGCACCGGGGCGCCCCGTGTCAATATATTATATGACGGTGTGTGAGGAGGTGGGAGGCGGCGGATTTACTAGTTCTTGCCTTTATAAATTCCATCGGCGCATCATAAATATCCCCGTTGCGACAGTTACGTAAACCGGTAAATCTTTTAAGTATTCCGGGCGCCGGAGAGCAGTGCGTATTAATAAGACACAGTCGGGATTTGACTTGCAGATCGGATGCCTACGGGGTCATTATGTGGCAGGTCAATAATTGATCGGCGCCTATGCCGCCTCCGCTGCCGCCACCACCTGATCTACGTCCATCAGCTCAAAAGCGAAATAAACTAATTGAAAGCGAAACGTGATGCGGCCGACGCACAATTCGAACTCATCAAACAGTGTTTAGGCGGACGTGGCCTACCGCCCCCGCCGCCCACCGCACAGGTCGAGTTTCGCCTTCCATCCATACCGAAACCCTAAACATTCATCGCTTGGGAATACATTTTTAATCGCCAATAATTGATATATCATTGCTCGTTCATTAATCGGTCTTATGTAACATACTTAGATGATTTCAAATATATATATAACAAATCGTAAATCAAAACATTTTTACATACAGCATGTTCCTAAAAAATGTACACTAAATATTATTTTTTTTTTATTATCACGTATATTTATAACAAATAAATGTTATTATATAAAACAGTTATTAAAAAACACTATATTATTAATTTCAGCTTTAAAAATTATTTTACAAACAATAAATTACTAAAACACATCATAAAAATGCATTACGGCTGAAATAAACGTTATATCAATAACTGGATTTTTATTTTAAAAATTATTTTTTCAACAAACGTGAGAAATATTCGCAATTTGTTTTTTCAAAATATTATTTTTTTTTAAGGAACACCCTGTATTTATGTATATAAATTATGTTTCTATTTGTTGGGGTTTCGATGCAGACAACTCGTCGACGCACCTTCATTTGCGCTAATGAATGCGAATATAACAATGATTGATTCTTATACAAAGTCGACGTTGGGTAATTAATAACTCGGTATAATATTGCGGTGATACGTATACTGAAACGTACGTTGCTGCAAAAGTGGGTGATGTATGGGTGGGATTCATTAATATTTAGAAATAAATCTGGCCGCTGCAAAATTATTTATAGCTCCCGAAACATAAATTCAATTTCGTAATAAATAATATATAAATAAAATATATACGCTTAAGCAGGTCCGTAACTAGGATAAATTTATGATCATTTTTTTTAAATTTCTTAATCTTACTTTTTCTTCTATAATTTTATAAAATATTCAATATATCAATAATAGTTTCGGAGATTAACTTTTGGTTACATGTTTTTAGTTTTCCTTTTCAGTTTCAACTAATAAATTAGATAGAGAAATCTAATTTGTGTATTTTCAATGTAAACTGATATGCTTTTTTGTTATATTCTTTACGGGCGTAGTTCCGACGCCCTTTGGGAGCTTAGAGATCGCTTGGAAGCACTTAGCGAAATGCACGATTCTAAGGATTTCGTCCTGCCGTAGCTCTTGTTGTATTTTGCCATTGGCTTCAATCAGATTCGAACCTGTATCAATGATACAAGAGACGTTGAGTAATTCAATACAAATTTGTATAATTAAGGAAAAATATCCTTTGAAGTTTTGTTAAATATATTTCAGAATAAAAAAATGTTAAGTTCAATGATTTTAGAATTCTGAAGGTATTGAAAATAGTTAACTATCAATGTTTTCATAAGGGAATAGCTCTGACTACGGCTCTGCATGAGATAGTGGATATTGGAAAGGCCATTTTTCATTTCGGCCATAAATTATGCATGGACGTCGATGCAGCAGCAGCAGCATCAGATATCAATTAGATATTATAGCATTTGCATGGCGTTTTTTTTTCTGCCGGTCCGCTTAGTGCGTTCCTACTTCTATTTGCTTTTTTCGCCTTTCTTCGTACCCTTTGTCCGGCTCAGTTCCTTTTTGCCGCCGCAGCGAATAAGAAAAGTATATTGCGTTCATTTTGTCCGAGGGGTGAGGTTGAAATAGCTAAAGAGCAACGGATCGTGCGACATCCCCAGAACGTCCAGACACTGATGACATGTTTTTCTTGCGTTTCTTTGCGCAACGGCCGGAGCCTATCAAAAAGCTACAGATAATCCCTGACCATTAAGAAGGGCGGAAAAGAAATGCGTGCGAGGGGGGTCGAATTCTCAACGAAAGAAAACCGCAACCCCACATCTATTTACTCATTAAACTTTATTGTTTTATTTTAATTGGCAAGGAATTCATTATCGCGCGTATTTGCTCACGGATGCTCCGGAAAACGGCACTCTTTGCATCACAAGCATTTTCCGCTTCCGCAGCTTGAAAAAACTATTTCCACCGACCGTAGAAAAAAAGCAGAGAACGGAAAAAGCGGAGCCGAACAATACTTTTTCGGAGCCAAGGAAAAGGAGATTGCGGTTTGTGCATGGGGATGGATATCAAACGTATTATTTCCATCAGGCCCACGCACGGTTTTAATCGTTTTTATCTTTAACCATCCGAATGAATGTTATTTCCTTGACATATAAACTAAATCCAATTATCAAAAACGCAAAACCGCACAAAGGCAAAAACGGTTGATACTCGTTCCCACCCGCAGTTGCATCCAATTTCGGCCGTGGCTTTGTGCCCTTTTCCGATCCGCACTTAAAATGAAAACACGCAAAATCCTATTTAAATGCTGCAAAAACGGCAGCCACACACATACAAATTATAACGGATTCCTGTAATGTACGAACGAGAAAATTGCATGAATCTTCCTACAAAATATTTGAATATTTCATATTTCAATGCATTTTCAGAGTTTATTGTTTTAAAACTGTTACTGTACATTTAAAGAATAGGATTATTATTTGAAGAATTATTGAAATTCTAAAATAATAAAAATAACATTGATTTTCATTTATGTAATTAATATAAAGTCGCTTTCATGATATGAAGGTATTCAAAACTATAATGTATATAATAACTTCAAAGTTAATTGCAAACTAATTTACTGAAAATTCAAATAAATTATAAATAAATAGTAAACGAGAACAGAAAGTAAAGGAGGTAATGACTTTACGAGCTCGATAGGGTTTCCATGAAAATTGGACGTAATTATCGGTAAATTGTGTAACCGCAGCCAAGAAACCGACGGAATGAATAATTGCGCAAATGCAATTTCACCTGACGTTTCGTGTACACGTTTTTTACATTTTATTGGTTAGAAGTGTTAATTAAAGGGTGTCACCAATTCCATAAACATAATCGGCGTAAGCCGATATTAATTACACGTATGCAGAATCTATTGGGTTTTAAACACTGCGCGCGATAATTACGGTAATTATTAACGTTATCGCTGTCAAAACCCATACGTAATTTTCGGAATACCAGAATTGATTCATCCGATGAAAATACAACAACAAAAAAAGGAAAAACGCATAAGAAATATATTGAGATATGTATATAAAATATACATATACGAACTACGCCCATCCATTTGTTATTCAATATCGCATCAGCGAAATCCCGTTTTGGCCTTAGTTGGGTTGGCGGGAAAATCGAATATTTTTCCTTCTGTTTTTGACAATATTATTATTATTTTATTTTGACGGATTACCGTTCGCACCCGGAGAGCTCCGGAATGGGATTTCCGGGGCAGTATTAAAATTTGTTTTTGATCCCATCATTAGTAACCCCCCAAATCCGATCAGAGCTTTGCACGTACTCCGTGCATCGGTGTATTTCGAGCAGCCTGTCTGTGCGATTCAATTACATCTCATTAATATATCGTCATGCGGATATTTTCTGTTACAGTATGAATCAATTTTTTGAAATTTCATTATTTTTAACATTTATTTTTTTTAATTATCAAATATTTTTTAAATAAACTTATATAATAATATAATTTAAATTAGTAACTCGATTAGTACGTTTTTTTTTTAAATTATTGCTTGGAAGTCTTCTGTTTTGAAGATACAGTTGAGTTACCAAAAACTCAACCCTGCGGCGCATCAACTTTATTAATTAAGAAAATATTGGTTGTTTTCGTGGTGCGCAGGAAATCGTCGCGGGGGCGTGAATAAATATTTGTTAATTAAAAATTTAAATTAATTCCTTTTGAACGCGGGGCTGGATTTTTTTTTGACGGAACCCGATTGCCGGTGGGATTAAATACAATTTTCTTTCATGACGTTGCATCTATGGGTGTGTGTATCGATACACAGGCCGTCGGGAAATGGAATTAATATGTCCGGGATTCGGTAATTGAGCGAGGGATTGATGGAGGGAACCTACCAGAACAGAAGAACGCAACTAAAAAATGGGATAAAAAAAAAGGAACAGAAAGAGGATGGATGAATACATTAAATGGATGCGCGCACCGAATGTGATTTAATAACATCATCCAACCCCCCGATCCATCCCCCTATACGGTCTCACGCCACTTTCGTACCATTTAAAAAGAATACTTCGTTATACATGTAATTACATTTTTGCATTGCAACTCTCTACCATTTTTCCCTTCACTCAACCAGATTTTTTTTATTAAAATTGTATTACGTCGCTCATATGTATATATGCATGCGAAATTCGAATCGGTGGCGATTAAAGGGGTTGGCAAATATATATATATGTATGAAATCCCGACGCGTAGAGTTGGGGCGAAAAAATTTGGAGCATTCAAATATGTCGTGTCTGCGAGATGAAGCGGAATTCGGCGGAATGTCTTTGTTCCTGTTCTTGCTGAAAATATTTACATATAATTCGGTGAGCATCAAAGGGATACACATTGCGGTTTCTTCGTTTTCACGTCGCAAAATTATCGATTGCCACGGTCCCCAAATTCGCATGATTAATGGATCCAACCAAACCCAACAGAATTCAGCTGAAATCTTATATAATTCTATAATACATTTCTCTCCACAAAAAAAGAAAGATTTCAGAAAAAATATAAAATCAATGTATAAAAATATTTAAAAAATTAACTAAAATTTAAATATATTTTTAAAATAATTTATTTGTATTTCTGTTTTTTAATAAAATTTATTATTATATAAATATAATAATTTTAATATATACAATGTTTTTTAATTGAAATATGAAACTGTATTATTTTCATATTTGGCGAAACAAGAAGGTTTATTAAAATTGGCTTCAGTTTACGAGATTAAATCTCTTACTTAATAAGATTATTAGCTTTTGGATAGTGTACTTCACAGTATTATTAAATTTTGTTATTAGGATTAATGTGTTGATCGTAAAAACCTTAGCTTTGTACTCAGTTTGTTAATATAGTCTTTGAATTACGTAATAGGAAAATGTAGCAACTGTTGACAATTTCCATCTTATAAAACAGAAATCTAACTTATTAATTTTTGTGTTTAATTTTTTAAATATTTTGAAGTTTATTAAGATTATTGAGGAAGAAAATAAAAGTGTAATATCTTCTTATTGCTTGTGGTGTGTGGAAAAATGCGGATTCGGTAAGCATTGATTTATTGCTGAATGGGAATAACATTCCTGCGGTACGCACAAAGGGCTACTCAATTTGGACAGCCCGAGGGATCGAGAGGACAGGACACAGAGGCCGATAAGCTTCGGTGTCCTGTTATCCGAGTCCTTGCGTTCGATTAGAAACGGCCAGGACGAGATAGAGGGCCGCAGGGAGGCGGTTTTTGAGGGAGAAAAAAGTGATTACACGAGTAAACAAGCCGAGGATCGACAAAGTGTGGCACATTCATCCTCGCTCAGGTATGCAGTGCCTGGGAAAAGTTGGGTGGCGGCGTCGGCCCTCCGGTTTGATAGGACTGCACCCATGGGCCTCGTTATTAAAAATTGTACTTCAACTTTCCTGTGCTTAAAATTTGCCTGTATATGACGCGTGGGTTAAAATATACGACGACGTCCTTTCGCAACGACGCCCCGTGCCGCCTTTTTTTACGATCCGACCAGTCATGTTCAGTAATTGACAATTATATTGGCAGGACCGATCTGCGGGGGTGCGAAAATGCAGAGATTTTGATATGTGCATTTATTTGTCAACTTATTTACATTCCATTCTATTTCAACCTTCAATAAATTTCAAAATTTATAAAATTAATTGGTTCAATTTTATTTTACTTATTTTTTTTTTAAATATATTAAGAAATGTAAATGATACAAAAGAAGAAAATTGATTAGTCAATAGTATGGGGGTTGTCATTCTTCGTATAGTGGTTTGTGATTGCTGCTGTTCTATATTGCTTGTCTCATTGTATCGTTGGTAGGATGCATTAGTATTTCGAAAGCGGTATGCACAATATTCTAACCTTTTCATAACGTGCGAATAAAACGCGGAGCAATATTTCATCTTGGCAAATAAAACTACAAAACAAAAACCGCTTTACTAGAAACTTCTGCAGCGTAACGTGCTTTATGCAAACACAAAATGCGAAACTTTATAAAAATTTAAATGGCCGCTCATTCCGCAGCATGTGTTGAATATCAGGGGGGCATAAAGCGTATGCCTGAACCTGTTAAATGCCACTATTTATGTTCAACAATGAGCCATAAACAGGTGGAAGAGTACGAGCTATACGAAGGCAGTGGAGGCGGCGGGAATGAATGAGGCCAGCAAGTGGAAGCGCGGGGGATTCCCCTCAGCGGAAAACAACGGGAACAGAAGATGTCGGCCCCGGGGCTTTACAAATTAACAACAAAAACTGCGAGCGAGTGGTAAGTAGTAGTAACTCGCTGAACAGCAGTAGGCCGCAAGTTCACAACTTACGACCATGTAAGCTCACCTCCAATACTGCTGGCGTTGGCGGCGATAAACAACGGCCCTGTTTATGTGTATTTAAAACTTTAAGCCACGCTGCGGTCGTCGCCGGCCCCCTGTTTTATCAAAACTTTGTACCTATATACCCACCCGATTCGAAACCGATACAACTTTAAAGATGAGATTTGTTCAACTATAACTGCCACCCTTACGATATTCGAACTGAACTTAACACACCGGACCAATTGCTACACTTTATTAACAGCCCTTTCGATCCACATAATTCCAATTACATTCTCCAACTAAATACCGAAATTTTATAAGAGGGCACGTGAAAGCTTTGTCCAGCTGAAAAATAAATCGTTCGATGGGGATGGCGGCGCAGGGGCGGCTGAGGGCCGCATGGCGTGGGCTCCACTTGCAGTGGAAACAATGCTGCCCTAAATGCCCAACTTTTAATGTACGTAATAAAAAATGTTATAAACTTCTCGTTGCATGGCGAGGCTATAAACTTCTCTGTATTTTTTTCCTCCGTTTGTTTTTCGGTACTTCCCTCTCCCTCAGGCAACCCCCGACCGATCCAACCCCAGCATTTGTTGTGTGTGGTTGTTTTTTACCACCCTCGTGTGCGCACGTGCTTCTTTTTTTATTAATCAAGAGTTTTCCTATTCGCGATAATTGTTACGGCCTCTGATTTGCTGACATATACTGTTCAATGTTGCTGCCTGAACTTCCGGACTTCTGTACTTGCACACAGCAGTTTCGAACGAACGAAAGTTGAAAACCACCTACGATAATATACTGTTCTTCTATCGACTTTCCGCGGCAACGCCGCCGCCCCCCGTTGCTTAACAAATAGTTCCTATGTTAAACTTTCTTGGGCCAAATTTACGGGAGATACGAGAGCGCATCCAAGTATTATCCACTATATCACATATTCATATAGCTCCGGACCATCCACCTACAATTTCCCCATACTTCCTATTCCAAAAACTTATCAGCCATTCACAAAACTTAACTTTTTATATAAAGCAAACTCCAAACATTATAATTGCAAAATTCCATATTTTACACATTATTTTCATTAATAAATCAACAACTTTCATGAAAAATATCTTTTAACTATTATGGAATTCGACGAGAATAAAAAAAATATAATGCCACGTATACAACTTTATAAAAATTGTACTGCGAATATAAAATTAAACATTTTTACTCCTGTGATTGAAAACTAATTAACTGAATGTTCTTTCAAAAAAAGTTGAAATTCAGATGGTAGTCCCTGAGGATTATTTGTGAAAATAAACAGTTTTACATCATTTACTGTACCTTTTTTTTTTGTTGCAAATGGAAAATTCATAGCTGGTTGTAAATAAATGAAATTTACAAACAGATCAAACAAACGAAACGCAACGGGAAAAAAATATAAATAAAAAATTTGAAAAAAATGCTTTTGCTGGTGCTGTTGCATTTGCGTTATATAACAGCGGAGTTCGTGCGGAGGGGGATTAATTTGATCAAATTTTGCAAAACACCTCTGAACCTCGGTGAATTGGCGCCGGGGAATTCCGCGTTCTCGCAATAAAATAAATAATAATAACAACGAACGCGGAAAAGCCGGGGCTTTGCAGCTACGTGGAGAGCTGCTCCGCCATTCGCGATGGCAATTTTTAAATTAATCCGAGGATAACCAATTTACAATTTATTGGACGCGTGTTTGTGGCGTAGGCCGCGACTATGGAACTATGCAAATTTTAATTATAGCGCACCGCGTTGGCCCCAATATGACATTAAAACTTGCGTCAAACAATGCCAATTTGGTGCAATTTGACTGCGGATAGATGGAAAAAAAAATGTTTGAAGGAAAAGGGAGAATGAAAAAAAAAACAATGTATTAAAATATATGTAGAAATGCAAACAACCCTAGCAAAGGGTAAGTATTTGCAGCCCTGTATGTGCACGGCACAGGGGGCGAAGATTGCGTAATGAAATTCATAACAGCATGCATAATGAACGGAAGAAAGCTAGGGAACGAACTGGGAATGAAGCAAACAAAAACCGGCGGAGGGCAGGTTAACATCCATTAGTTTTGGAAAGGAAGGAAGCGGCCCTCTGCGCAGCAATTTAAATAAATTAACAGCAGTAATGCATTCCAAGGAAACGCCGCTAAACGCGATGCACCAAAATCACAGTTTGTTTTCGGCAATCCGTGCCGCGCTTTGCGTTCCGCTCATACCTGGAATCGAAATAATTGAAACCGAAATAAAGCAGCCGCAAAATTTGCACAGCGCTCGAATTCAATTTCGAGCGAATAATCGAAACGGAAATTATAAAATTACATCCAACCAAAAAAAGATAGAAAACAAAATGAAAAGGAAGTGTGAGAAGGAAAGAGAAAAAATATATAATATCGCCCTGGCGCGAAGACGCAACGCGATCCCATCGATTATACAATTAGCGGGCCTTTTGAAATCCGAGGCGGGCGTTTAATTACGAATTTAATTTGATCTAAGGTCCCGTCTGAAACGGATTCTAAAGGATGAATATTAAACTAAGAATGGAATCTCATTCGTTCCGTTCGTTGTATTAAATGTGCGGCATTCGCAACAACGGGTGGGCCTGTTGCGAAAGTTCATCAATTAACTAGCAAACAAGGGAGGATATTTTTTATGTTCGGAGTGTTTTTGTTTTGACAATCGTTTCGTATTATTCCATGGACGAAGTTTCCGGAAATGTCGCAAGAAGCATTCCCACCTAAATAACCATTGATAACGAGGTTTTTCAACTTTAGTAACTTAATAATCCCGAGTTAGTAAAGACTACCTATCACCCATTCATACAACGTTTACACAAAGGTAATTTAAATTATGTATATATTCAACTTGTCCACTTTTTATAAAAAATATTTAAAAAATGAAAATTTTAGATTTCTATCAATGTTGGTATTTCATGGTTGTTAATTGTAACTGGAACATAAGACTTTAACATCGTGGTAAAAGTAACTTGTGTACATATCGACAGAGATGTTCAATTTATAATTAGCTGTCGACTGCCGCACGCAGCCTAATTAAAAGACTGGAATTGTACGTAATTACCAATAATAGCCTGTGAACCTATTTTTGATCTAGTTCCAAGGAAGACAACGACGCGACGAAACGACAAAAAAAGGACACGAACAGAACATCGCGGAAAACAGGAGCGCCCGCCTGCATAATGTATGAGCGACGTCGGCAGCAACAATAAAATAGATCTGTTTCCCTCGTCAATATTTTAATCTGTACGTCCTTGTGACGCAGGACTATAAATTACAGCTTGGATAATTACGTGATGTTACGCAACAGCAACTTTTGATCTAAAGATATATTTTGTTTGGTCATTAACAGCGCAAGGTTTTATATTTGCAATTTTGCATTCGTAACTAAAGAAAGTGGGCAAACAAGGATAGGGGACGGTTTAATAATTCCCTATTTATTTTAACGGCAATGGTGCGGCTGAAAATATCTTTTAATTTAAGAAAGTTGATAAAGTAATATGAGGCGAATGTATGCTTATAAAGGCCACCATAAAAACGGTTACGGTACAAGTTTTCTCTTCTCGATTTCATTTTGGACGTAAAACTAACAGTTCCATTACTGCGCGCGAGCTGTGTATTAAAGTTATTGGCTAATGCCCCGGCTTTTCTGGGTAAGCTAATAGAGCCGAGGCCACGAACGCAGCCTTTTCTGGAAATAGACCTTTCTTTCCCATCGTCCAGCAAATCCAGATAATCATATCCAGAAGTAGTCTTACTTCCAGAACAATGCAACCTATTTTAACTACACCCCAAAAAAACTGAACTGAATGAGGGGCGGTAAACTGCAAGAGAAAGATGGAGAAACCACCAAGCATCATGTGTTTTTTAAGAGAACATAAACCTTTTTATATTTATGTTTAAGTCGGATAAACGCCTCGAAATTACTCATTAAACCAAGAGCACGGCTCTGCTTTGCCTCTTCTTCTCTTCATCTTTTTTCTTTTCTTTCAACTTTATGCCCGCACCGTAAAACTTAAATTAAGAAATCAAATCGTTATTATTTTAATAACAATCTTCATCAAAGTAATTGAGGCGCTCCGAGTGAGCAGCAAAAAATGGAATGTATACATAAAAATAAATATATAAAGCCAAACACACTTTCGGCACGCCAAGTTCGGTTTAACGCAGCCCACCGTCTCCGCAGTCAGAAACAACTTAAAAGAAACTACCCCAAAACTCACATTTAAGCGGCCCCCAAACTACATTCTTTTCTCATCAGTAGTAAAACGAAGAAAAGTATATACATATATATGTATACGTTACAAGGGAAATAAATAAGTAAAATTCGGACTCGAATAACTTTCAACCACCTAATTCACTATATTTTCATATTATAATTCAATTATCATATTTTTTTAATAAAAATTATCAATTTATTATTAAAATTTACAAAAATGTATTTATTACAATTCTAACATGGAAAATTGTAATT
This sequence comes from Nicrophorus investigator, assembly GCA_963457615.1. Classification (NCBI taxonomy): domain Eukaryota; kingdom Metazoa; phylum Arthropoda; class Insecta; order Coleoptera; family Silphidae; genus Nicrophorus; species Nicrophorus investigator. The sequence goes on from OY735146.1 coordinate 11,108,404, forward strand.
AATTAATTAAAATGAATGACGCAATTTCATACATGTGATTAATTTATTCTGCAGGATTAATATTGACTAATTCTATACCATTAATATTCATAAAGTATAATTAATAATACGATTTCGATGTATCAATAAGAAATTAAATATTTTAAATCGTTTACGTTTAAATTTAAAATTTATTTGTTTTAAATTGTTTTATTAAAAAATAAATAAAATGTGTTTACAATGAAAACAAAATGTGTATTTTAACTGGTTTATTATTAGATATTATTGTTTGGAATGAAGATATAAAAATAAATGTAAAGTTTAACACATGGATCGGTGAATATTTGCTCGAGGAGATTGGTTGAACATGCATTCAATTGGGGTAATTACAAGGTTGTAATCGCTCATTGATTGATCGATTCGCGCCTGCAGCATTAGCCTCTCAAATCGTCCTTCTTTGTGTCCTTCGTTTGCTGCTCTGCATAAAAGTTGGTGCATGAAGATACAAGAAAAAAAATAATTATTGATGTGAATTATTGAAGTTGTGCCGTAGTCGCTTCGAAACAAGTTTAAAGCCGTAAATAAAAATCGCAAGCGACGAGAATATTTAATAATTTTACAGCAAGGATGGAGGGAATTGCAACTTGGGGAAATTGAAAGGAGCCGAAGCCGCCGCCGCCACCGGCAGCAGCCACCTCCAACATTAATGGTTACACATGACGCAGGATTCAATTCCATCAATGCATTATTTGTTTCCGACGTGGATCCCAATTGCATCCCCAACCCCCATGGATTTACATAACCCATAAAATATGTGTCATATAGGGGGGACCGCACTATATAACGCGAATTAACTGACTCCATAAATTTATGCAAACATGCTGTAACTGCTGCAGCACAAAACAAATAAAAACAAAACAACAATAAAAAAAAAAGAAAAATCGAACGGCTAATCCAGTGTTATAGTATAGTTTTACATTACAATTCGGAATGAAATCGATGTGCGAAGATTGGAAAAACGTCGAAAGGATTTCGCATCGAGTTAACTCGAAAGTTAAGTTTTTCGACCTCCCAGAGGACGCCTCCGGAATTTATTTTACTATTATGAAAATATGATCTTAGGGGAATTACTAAAGCCAAACAAGAAGTTCCCGAGGAAATCTGCTCGGAAAATGAAGTTAAGACAAACGCCCCTTACCTAAAACAACGCTTGCATATACATTCTTAATTCCATCGCTTGAGAAATGTACAAGGAAACCCCTAGCATGAATCATGAAATATTTGGCCGAATAACAATTACCAATTGAATTTCATATTTTAAAACGCACAACAGTTCGCTGGAAATGCCGTCAGCGCGATTATATTCGAAATTGCTTTTCTGCGGTGAATATTCACGACGGGAATTAGCGGAAATTAATTGGAATTTCATTAATTACGAACGTTCGTTGGACCCCAAAGAAGAATTTAAAAAAAAACTTTTGATATTGACGTCATCAGGTAGGCGAAAAAGTTAACAAAATTTCAAAAGAATCACATCCATTTTTTTTGTATTACAATTTAAAATGTTTTTGATTTTAAGCGTTATTTTCATAAAATATTTAATTAAAGTTTTTAATTTAAAAAAATCATAATATTTTTTTTTTGTTGTATTTTAATCCTGGTTTTCTAAATAATTATTAATTATAAATTATCGATTAATTTAATTAATGGATGTAATATGTAATATATGATATGTAAATACTTTTTCGTCCGTTTTCGTGTGGTTGTTCGAAAATTGCTCATGCATCGCGAATACAATCGGATACGGCGTTTATTAATAATTGTATTCAAACATATTAATTACTCGATTATTAAATATTTAATTAACGGCCGCTCTATGTGCATCAACAAAATAACCATTTTAATTGCATCGCATTAATCAAATTAGATTTTTCGATAAACATGTAACATTTACAACATTAAAAAATGACAAAAAAAAAAACATTTATACCCTTGGGGAAACCAATATTTTGTTACTTTTAATTATTATTTTATGACAATTTTTAAATTTTGATCACATAAAATAATAATAAATTTTAGTGAAATTATTATATAATAATATATTTGTATATTAATAAATATGCACATTCATTATATCCAACAAATATATACAATGTCCCATATTATAATATAGTCGTATATTATTTTCAATTAATTCCATTTAGTGAAATAATTTCATGGCTCAGAATTATGAAAACGTGCGCTGATTTATAATGAAGTCACATGCAAATGAATACGGTTAATTTAAAATCTGCAAGGAAACAATATGATAGAGGGATGCTGCTGAAGGATATCCATTTACGTAATGCCCTTTTAATAGCTTAACGTAAACAATGATGGAATAAGGAAACCGTTCATTTTCACGTTTTTCGCTTACAAACATAATTTTTTTGTTTTGTTTTTGTTCCTTTTGCATGCGTTCAGTCGCGTGCTTTCGCGGGACGTGTTATATAAATAGAAAATTCAATAAATCCGTCGGTGAGGAAAGACATGTCTTTGATTGTGCATCGGAATTGTACAGGCAACGTGACACTTTACCCCTTGTATTTTTCACACATAGCATCCGTTTAATATATTGCAAAAGCCTGCTGGAAACATATGTTTTATTGCACGTTCGATTTCACCAGGAAATTTCATTCGGTTTTTATCACCGATTTATTTATTTTTTAAACCGCAGATATGTCGATGTAACAACTATAAATTGATGCATGTAATTAATTAATTGTTTACTATTTGAATGTTATTTTACGTGAATTATTATGCGAAATTCCGGAGTGCAAATACATTTCCGTATTGCAGATGAGATAACCGGCAGGTATAAACATACTCGGGTTGCAATATCTGAGTTGATTCAAGGCTCATGCAGCTCTATTCCAGCACCTGTTTGAAGGCATGACTTATGGTGTATTACTACAGCTTACTAAAAATTTATTGAAATGACCTTGAAAATTCATAAAGCTTTAGGTTATATTACATAAGTTGCACAGCATATTGTAAATATAAATATAGTAGAATGAGAATTAAAAAATAGTTTAGGTTAACAATTATTACATGTTTTACAAGTCATGACAATATTTATTTCATTAAATATCCGTGGAAAATGGACGCAAACATCGAGTTCAATTACGTGGACAAAAAGATGATAGCTCTACACTGTACTCTACATGGACGCAATTCAATCACTATTTTGTACAACAAATTTTATTATTTTTCATTTAATTTTTAGTTTAATATACATGCTGTTTTTGTTTTAGAGCAGAAATTTTTATGAAAAAAAATATTCTTTTTGTTCGATTTTGAATGCGAGCTCGTGCGAATGGATTTGGTTGGAAGCGTTAAAACAATTAGAAAATAACTCGTTTTTTTCATTTTTTGGTGCGTCAGTTCCGATTTTTTTTTATTTGATTCTCTTCCCTATTTTTTTCATATTCGTCGCTAAATTGTTTTCCGTTATTCGCGGTTGTGCGAAAATAAAATTTATAAAAAAAATGGAAATAGGGGATGAGGAAGGGCGACCGCAAGTGTGCATTTGGCACTGATGGGCTTTGGTTGTAAGGGCGCGATTATAAATAGGAATCTAACGCATTAACTATGTAGAATAGTGTTTAGGTAAACCAATTAGTCCTGAATGGATAATGGAATTAAACTGTAATCTAGTCTATTACTCCCGTCGTATATCTGCAATCAGTGCGATCAGTTAGAAACGGGAAGTGGAAGTGGAACTAAGTGTTCATTATCTCCCTCCGTGGAGCGTTTATTAAAATCTGTTGACCGAATACTTTGTTAGACATCAGTGACATCATCCAGCCACCCTCGACCCACCCCCAGCGAGGACTAATCCCTTCAGCCGAAAAGTTTATCTAACCAAAATGGGCTCCGTGTTTATCGACCATCTGAATGCATTTACGCAAAGCGGCCCCCGCACAGATATTAACTGCCGCCGCCCCCCCGGCGCCGACGAACCGCCCCCCGTCGCCAGGCCCGGCAATTACTCTACTCCTAGGTCTTACATAAGTGCAGGCCACGTAATGAGAAATGCGCTAAAGACTCGAATGCCGGCCATTCAATTTAATGTCACACTACTAAAACTGTCCACCCCATGAAAAAGAGACATTTCATATGATTGCAAAATAATGTTAATAAATAAATTTGAATTTAAGGCGTCTTTATAATTATAAACTTACATTAGAAAGAAGCGACATCTAGGTATGTGGTAGTAAATCACTTTGGACGTTGAAGCAGAAGTTTAACATCCCTTAGCTGCGTGGCTCAAGTGAAGCGAATTAATAATAGAAATTAAAAGGAATAACTGATGGAAAGGGCTGGCACCAAATGTTCCGTCCCTAATTGCGAACGCAACTTTCATGCTATATAGCGTATATAGCACATAGCACCCACCGAAATATCCCAATAAAAACCGGTCGTTATAAATTTCTTGTGCATATTCCGCAGAATTTTCGCACACACCCTCACACGTACACACACTCACACATGAGTTTCCCATGCATGCGGCAATATTAAAGTTGTAATTTATAGTTTCCACCGTCGTAATTCATTTATTTTAGCGCGCGCAGATTCCGAGGCGAAAATTTAACACGCATACTAATATCACCGGCCACCATAAGTCACCTCAATATACGGATCATCCCTGGTTGCCGGAGGCGGCGGAGTCGGTGGAAACGTCGTAAACATCTCGGTACAAATTAGCATTTAAATTTTTAACAGCGTTTTCCTCGTAAGGCCTACAGCCGCTCCTTTTGCGACACGTTTTAATCAAGCCAAACCAAGTATAGATAAGCCGATCTGATAGGTTCTCATAACAAAACCGCATTTGCATATCCCGTGCGGCCAAAACTTTTCGTTAATTAGAAACTGATGGCGGTAGGAGAACGCAAAAATCAATTCCAATATGGATGCATTAAAATGAGAATATTACAATATCACCGATGCGATATTAAAACGTGCATTATTAATGGGAACCTTTTAATGGATTACAACGCAACGCTTTACGTTAAGGTACTGTTCCGTTACATTACATTATGGTACTGGTTGAAGTTTTACGCGATGCGGCAATGACTTCGGGAAGTGCAATATCTTATTATTACATTCTCCGCTTGCCCAAACCGCACTTGTCTAATTACCATGGGTTCAATCAGGCTCCCCCTGATCATGGAACGGCTAATAGTTACAAACTTCCAACCATTGTTTTAATATATATCACCTCATCAACTATATTACATGCATCCACCAGACAATCCGATAGGAATCTCCTCCATTGTGTCTTACATTCATATTATCCACAAGCCAAACTAACCCAATTCTCTTCTTAAGACAGTTTAGTTTCTCCTATTTCTTACTATTAAAAACCTATTAAAAACTTTCCTTCCATTTCAGTTTCAAATTTTCATAAAACTGTTTAGATTAGTTCATCCTTCATACAATTGCAAAATTCAAAAACTAAATGAAATTAATTTTATTTATTTTTTGTTCATATTCTCCTACATATAAAAAAAAAATTTTTAATTTGTTGTGTTATGACGGTTGATGTATAAAAATAACTTTTTTGAATGAATAATGTGAAACGTAATTTCATTAAAATTTAATGAGGTAAAACAGTTGAGGTGTAAATTTAAAATATAACCATTACAATTACAAGCTCGAATGTTCCACAATCAGGGAGTTTGAATGAGTAATGTCGAGGTTCGGCTTCCGTGTTTTGTTGCAATAAAGAAAAACTCTCGCCAAATTCGGTTTCATTAAACAGCACTGGAGCTGAACGACTGTTTCATTTGTACGAGAAGCGGCACTACGTGATGGTAAGTAATGCGCCTCCATAGCTTTGTGCATGAATTCAAACAGCAAAGCCAAAGTCCCATTTAAAAACAGTTCACTAAGAGGAGGCTCCTGCTGCAGCGGCGGCGACTTAAAAAATTAGTAAACGCAATGCAATTACGTTACAAAGCGCTGCATAGATTTGCGAAGTACGAAGTGAAGCAAAAAACACAATCTGAACTTTGTTCGTCCTGAAAGTAAACCGGAAGTAATTCGAGGCTAACGAAAATATTATCCTTTGATTAGCGGATTTTGCGTTTCCTTTATATTCTCTTTCGTAGAGTGGAATTAATGTCCTTTCGTCATGTCGGGAACATTAATTTTGTTTGAGGCGGTATCCCGCGGAACCTGGCTCCTTCGGATCTGTTATTAATTAAGTGAAATCGATGTTGGCCCTAACGAGGCTTTCCCAAGACGCCGCTGCTGAGACCTGCAAAACGGACGAAAGATTAAGCCCTTCCCCGAGGAGGAAGGGAAGCGAAGCGAAAGGACATCCCATGGATGGTTCTAATGTGCATGCGGTTCAAGTGCACGTAATTAATAATATATACCATTTCTCGTTTAGACGTAATTCACTGTCAAACTTAAAGAAAAGTTTTTAAAGCTTCGAAAATGCAGTATCCTACATTTTTACCTATATCTTGAAAAGTATGAGCGACAAAGTCAATATTGAGCAACCCAATTAAAGCGAAATGTTCACTCTTTAAAATAAATATACTGGTATTTTTATACTATTTGTAGTTTAAACGCAGTTCACTGTCAAACTTGAAGAAAACTTTTTAAGCTTTAAAAAAGCAGTGTCTTTACATTATTGCTTATATCTCGAAAAGTTAAAGTTAAATGTTCACTCTTTAAAAGTATTATTTTAACATTTATTGTTTATACGTAATTCACAATCAAAATTAAATAAAAGTTTTTTAAGCTTCGAAAAAGTAGTGTCTTTACATATTTTGAGTTGGTTATGGGTGGAGGCGGCGCTGGTAGTGCATGATGCGACGACCGCACAATGGGATAATTATGGTTGGAATGAATAAATTCGATTCTGGTCGAGCGGTAATGATTAGCTTTTCGCCATGCAATAATATGCACAATCAGCCGCTACATTGTGTATGTTCACATTAATCACTGCGCGACGCGCATTCCGCCCGGATGCGGAAATCCATTACATTAATTTCCTTAAAAAAATATTTGCACGGCAATGCCACGATCCGTGCATGTTTGCTGTTCCAAAGGGGTGAGTAGCAAAAGCAACCCCATTTGCTATCGCAAAACCCATGCAAAAATATTCATACTTGTAATATTCCGATAATCACTGACTTTACACAACTTCCAATCATAAGTTATTAAACCGTTGCTCGATGAAATTCCAAGGAATTTCAACTTAATTTAAAATTGATCCGACATGTAATTATATAATTGGATAGATATCCGGATATAAATAACTTATATAACAAAGCTAGTTCTGGATTCGACTAGTATTTTTCTCTAATAAATAATCGATTTTTATACCATACTTACAAAATTTTAACATAATTACATAAAATTACATTATTTACAATTTAGATGTTTAACTTATAATTAAAAAAAGAAAATATTATTTTTATTATAAAATTAAAACAAAAAAAAAATAATTTTGTTAAAAATATTTTTGAAATATTAAATTACATAATAATTAAATTATATATAATTATGTAATTTACTATACGAATATTTAATCATTTTTTAGAGATACAAAAATGGTACTGTAATTCAGAATATATTTTTATTAATTTAGATTATTTCGTAAAAAATTCTGTTACGAAGCTAAGTAGTAAATGTAGACATAGAATGGAATCACGTAATAATGTTTTGGCTTGGCAAGAGCACAACACAATAGAAAGACTTAAACGTTTCCAGCCCTTAGATTTCTATGCTTAACAAACAATCGATCGCCGTTGGCGAAATTCGTGATTTCTTTGCTTTCCTTTAAATACATCGTCCTTTTTACGTACGCTATATTTAAACTTCAAAAGCGCGAAGCAAAGAGGCCGTATCATATTGCCAATAAGATGTTATTTGGATGAAGGAGGAGGTTGAGGTGGAGGAGAAAAAAATATATAAAAAGATGCAGCATAAAAAAAATATGATATATATGGGAGAGTGAAAGACTGAGGCTCAGCTCAAGCTCCCCGCAAAAGGTTCGTGTGTATTCTGTGCGAACCGAAAATCCCCGCAGTCCTCCTAATTGGCCCTAAGCCCTGCATGTAAAATAAACAAATAAATTCAAAGCAAATATCTGCGCACCCCCGCTTCGCGCCCAAATTTATTATTTCAATATCGTTCAAATGTTCAAAATTAACAAGCGAAACTTTTCGCAGCCAGAACTTTTTTAATTGCTCCCTTCTCATTATCATCGCCGATAACGAAAAAGGGAAGAAAACAGAGAAAAGGGATGATGAAAAAAAAGAAAGAAGAAAAAGAAGACTTGTAACACGAGAAGGCAAAAGATGAAAATGAAAGTAAAATATATATAGGGTTATATTTTTTTTTATTAAATATTTAAATTTAACATTTAAAAAATACAATTTTCTTGAAATGACTTTAAATTTTTCATACAACACTAAATTTATAATTGTTGCTTTGAATGGACCGATTTTTTTTTTTAAATAAAATTGTAGCAATTTCGGAAAATTATCACTTCTAAATGCTAAACAGTGATTTTCTGTGGTGAGATTGAAAGTATCACCCTGTATATGCGAAACTGTAGCAGATATAATAATAAAGGGAAGGAATCCAATCAGATTTTTTTCCCTTGTTCCTGCTGCTGCTGCTGTGTCTCAACCGCTTTTCATCTCGCCTTTGGCAAATCGATTTCACTTTCATCCGAAATCAATTGACCTTTTTATTGAATGCGGAGAAGGAGGGTTATGGATGCACCACCGGCATCAAAAATAATTAACGCGTCGTGGACGGCGACAACAGCAGTGTTGAAATATTTAGTTTCAACGTTGCGAAGGTATTTCCCCATGGAAAGTTACTAAAGAAAATTACATTTTCTGCCTCATAAAATTTGAAACGTTCTTATGTATGTGCGGGTTCGGCCGCACCGGACGGCGCAGCACAAAAACGCGCTCAAGGAAACACTTCGGGCTCAATTAATTTCCTCTAATAAAACATCGCACCACCACCCCTCGACACATTGCTATTTAATTTAAAATAAATGGCTACCTCCCAACAACCCCAAAAAAAAAATCATATATAAAGTTATAAGGGTGTTTGCAAATAAATGCAAAAAAAAAACGTTTAAAAAAATATTTAGTTAAAACGGAACGCTTATAAATTTTATTAAAGCATTAATTATATAATGTATTATATTCTCAAGGTCATAATACTAAATTATTATATTTTTCACCATAGTAAAATATGAAAATGATGAAAAAATTAACACTCTGTATATATTGTATTGATGGAAGAAGAAAAAATATCCTGATGGCTTGTATTATTAGCTGTCAGATCCATTCAATAACCGAATAATTGGAAATATCAAATTTGCGATCAATTAATTTATTTATATAATATACACATACGAATTCATTTAATTTAATTTTAGTTTCGTCAGTTCATTTTTAATATTATTATAATCGTTTACAGTAGATAATTAATAATCAAACAAATGTGAATTCATGCGGAAATAATAATCCGTCTGCGAAAATCAAAAACCGTTTTCCATTACGAAATGGGATTATTACGTAACAAATCGTTGGATATTGTTACGATTGGTTTCACTCAATTTTTTTTTCTTGTTGTTGTTGCTTATTCTATTTATATTTTTCCGATCATCCCCATTCTAAAGATAATCCTTGCCCACCCTCGAAAAAAGGGGTTTTATTGTGAATATTAATCACCGTTGCAATGATGTTTATCCGAACACGCGAAGCAGATTACATAAATCTGAGCACGTAACTTAACGCTCGGTATTATATATTTATTTATGAATGGACGCAAACGGCCCGAAGAGCGGCGCGAAATTTATATCGCGGGACCGATTTAAACCTCTCTTTAAGTTATAGTTTCTCGATACAACTTCCACACCCCATTGCCTGATATAGGCTATTAGTGCGTTTCTATCAACTTTTATAAATAAATCATTAAATATAATAGAAAACAATTACAAAGTTTTATTAAATTTTCTATTTTTCTTTATTTATAAATTAAAATTAGGAAATGAGACGATTTCAGTTTCAGAAAGGGAATTGAAGGAAATAAGTTCAAGTTGGAGCACAAGTTTAAAGGAAGGTCAATAAACTAGGACTAACTTTTACAGGTGCAGTAAAATGGGAATAAAACCGGCGATTGAAAAATTGGGTCTGTACATTTAAAGGTCGATAAAATGCACGGAGTCTCAGGAATTGCGGCGAAGGAAATATATATATATACAGGATAATAAGAGGATAAACATAGCCGGTCTTCCGGTAATTAAGATTGCCATACTGTCTTCTTGCAAATTGGAATTGCGGATAGTTTAAAAAGCAATTATTTAGTTTAATATTTGCATAAATTTCCAGGGGTGGTAAATATTGAATATGCAAAGGGTAATCTGAATTTCTAACATTGTCTAATTGAATCCGGTGCGTTTAACCAAACTATTTTGATATACGCTGTTTTGTTTATCGGCTGCTTAAGTTTTGTCGTGTTGGCAAAAGTAACAGGATTATTTGTAGGTCGAACAATTGTGTCCCCACTGTTAGTGTGTATTGGTAAGTAGGTTTTTGTAGCGCGCGACGATAAAGATCAAGTCATGCAAGACGTTTAGTCCTTTAGTAAAATGAATGAAATTTATTATATTCGTTTTGTATGAAAATGGAGCACGGCGGCGGCGTACAACCAATTATTTACTTTCGCATAAACCATCGATAATACATTTAACTTTCCCTCTTTTTACAGTTATTTTTATATATACTTTTGAATAGAAAAAAAAATCTGTTTGATTTATCAAATTTGTTTGAATAACTCGCATTCCATATTTAGCATATAATTTATTTGATTTTCATAAAAAAATGATATAAATTGTTGTAACAAGTTTTGCATATTCAAATTTACTAAATTTGCGCAAAATGGTGGAGGACCAAAGGGAATATTTGATGCATGCGCTGCTTAAGTAAATAATTACAATTGTATCGAATCCATGCTAGCTTTCCGAAAATTAACAGCGATGATAATATTAATGCGGGACAGAGATAACTTGGAAACTATTAGTTCGGATGTAATAAGTTAATATTATTAGATTAAATAATGGCTGCAGCGGCCCGGGGGCGGCGGGGCTCTAAATATATTATACTTTGGGAGTGTCCCTTAAAATCTTGTTCGGTCTATTCATTCATTCGACCAGTAAAGTGCTAAGTAGCGCTCCATACAAACTGCTTTAATACCAGCCGATTAATCTTTCGATTGTTCACACACCAACCTACACGACACACAAAACCACATACATATAATATATGAGTTTGCGTGTCTATATGTATACGAATATATCTGTATGTGTGTATATATTGTAAAGCACATTTGATGCATAATCAAACGTGTACACCACTTGTCACTTATTACCTGAACTAATGTTATTGTTTATACAAGCCCTATTTACGCACGCACCGCACATCGATTCGGACTTAATCACGTAGCAAACACTCGGCAAAAGCGAGCAAAAAAAGCATCGGAATCAACGTACCGGAATGCATTATTATCGAAACTCAATTAACAATGCAATAAATTAACGTAGGATAAACAAAAATTTGCACAAACCAGCAAAAAACAAACAATTGGTTTGTGCAAATCCAAATTGTTAGTTAGAATCGAAACTAGGAGGAGATTCACAAACATAATGCTTAACGTTTAAGATCCGTTTTAATTGGCGCAAATTCTGCTGCGAGCGTGAACTTTGATAGTTACCGGTAAACATTTATATTGAGATTCTTCGAGCAAAATTAAAGCAACGGCTGCTAATAGAAACTTTAATATTTGTAAAAAAGAAAAAGTTTTTTTTTAATTTACTGATAATTAGTCGCGAACACCGGCTTCCAGGAATTTTTAATAAGGGCGGCCTATCCAAATGAATATTTCTGCTGATTAAACAGTTAGTTACAAGTACCTCATTAGCATCGCGCAAATGCCCTTCGCTTCATCGGATTCGTTCACTGCAACGGTTTTATTTGCGAAAGAAGAAAATAAAACAATGAAAGTTTATCAAAAAAATTCTCCTCAATATGTCAAAATTCATTTAAACGTAAGTTGAGAATTTATTATAATTTCTTAATAAGTTGAGAAAATACTGTATATAAAAATAGTAATGTAATGTTTTTCAGCAATTTTCAGCGAAATAGACAATTGCAATTACGCGAAAACCAGCAACGTGACTGTCAAATGGGCTGACACGTATTTAAATTAGTTTTATTAAAACGTCATTATTGCTGAACAAACTGCGGCCGCCGATTGCAATCGATGCCTGTCCATGCATATCAACGATGCGACGTTGTGTAAATCGCGACGTTATACGAGGCGCGAGCTGTGTCCGAGCGGCGGAATTAAAACTTATTATATCCGGATGTAATTAGAACGAGTTAATCCGCTCACTAATGCCGTCCGTGACACGACCCAAATTATCGTGACTCCTGTGTATATGTATATATGTGCTAGTACGAATCTTTTTTTTTTTGTTGGCTCGCGCCAAGAAGAGTCTCGAAATTAAAGCGAATCCTTTTGCGGCCACTTCCCGTCTGCGAACTGTCGGTCAAAAACTAACCCTTTCCTCGTGCGCACCCTCAACCCTTCCCCATTTTTTATTTCACTTCCACCCCTTTAGCAAACCCTCCACCCTGTAACACTTTCGTTGCGCATACTGCCATTAATGTATTCATTTCGCCGTGAAAACGTTTCACCTTTCGCATGAATATTTTATAAGGATTATTCACTACCATTATTCGCTATGAATTGTTTGCTAATAACAATATCCGATCGATCCGTCCAGCATCATAAATTTGTATTTTTTAAACAGTAATCTGCATTTTCCACGCAGGGATTAACATTTGGCGGACTTTTGAATAATTACAGAAATACATGTAAACAAGCTCAATATATTTTCAACCATATATTACAGCACGTCATACACATTGCAATTTACCTATAAACAAAGCATCAATTTTTCACATTGCTAAAGCTTAATTCTGATTTAATATTGAACTTGCGAATTTCCTATTTATAATAATAATTATAATTATATATTAAAAAATAATTAATTAACGAAAAACATGTTTTATAATTTATTCCCTTCATGTGTTTATTAAATATAATATAATTTATTGAAAACAAATAAATTTAATTTTCAGCAAATAATTTATATTTTAAATTTATAGTGAAACTTACAAAATGGACAAGATTTTAGCATGTTGATAAACTTCGGTTTAGCATTAATGAAGGGGCAAATGAAAACGTCGACTAAAGGGTTTAAAAATGAATGCAATTCCGATATGGATTTTGAGTAATGCGTCGTTAAATTAAATTCGGTTTTTATAAAACGCCACGTTTCATGTCCCAACCTGAAAACCGAACAGAAAAAATATAAATGTACAACATGCAAACATCCAAGCAGATTAATTCTCCATGGCGAAATTGTTATTTATGGTAATACATTTATTTAACGCTGAATGTAAATATAAATTTTCAGAATAGAACCAAAAAATAAACGTAAAGTAATAGACGCACACGAACATCCATTTTTATTACCAGGATCTCATTTTTTTTTTCACACCACATCTGCAACGTTAACTTCCAATTAACAATAGCAAATAAAACACCTCTCTCGCGTCCAGTCGCGTTTGATTGATGAGCGCGCTTTTCAGAATTCCAGCAATATAAAAAAATGCGCGCCTGAAACAGAATCAACATGCAGAACGCTGCAAAAATAATAATTTAAATTGGCTTTCACGAAGATTAGCTAATACATTTGCAAATGTATGCATGTATTCAACTTTTCTGGCTCGCTACGTAATTTATTTGATTTTTTTGTTATAACTTATTTTCTTTATAACTTCATATAATATTTATAACCTATTCAGTGAGTGGTAATAAGTATTATCTACTATTACTGTTTGATTGTTTTATTTTGCAAACATTATAGTATTGGCACTCATGGAATGTGCCTTAAAGAAATTAATATTTATTAAATGATTTAGAGGGTTGTAAAAATTTTAAAAATAGAATAACAATTTGATGATTTTATCGTGAAACATTGAAAAATAATGGCACTTGATGAAAAGTGTGCGAACCCATTTTTGCTGCGGAACGATGGGGCCGACGCGGCGTTGCGCAATGTTTGCATAATGTATCAAAATGGCTATTTGAAAGTGCAATATAGTTGGGCAAATAACATTTGGGCGGAGTATAATAAGGAAAGTAAACAACGGGTGTTATCCGGGGGACGTCATAAAAGTCGAAATTGGGTCATGGGACCTGTCCCGTTTCGTAGTGGACCCGTTAATGCGGGACGACGTGCGCCAAAACCCCCTCATAACCACCCACCCTCGCGATTTCTGGATTTTACTTTGCAGATGTTTATGAGTTCCGGCCGGATTTGCATTACAGATCGTCGGTTCTGGACGCTGGAACTAATAATTAAGTTTGGATCGCAGTTCCGAACTGGATCAAAACGGACTATCAACGGCGGAACCGATCTAGACTACTTACGTGGATAATTTATGAAAAGACCGGATGGAAGAAAGGATGAAGGACAACGCAAGGATAATAATGAGAAGGCAACAACAAGAAAGGGTTGGACTGCATCCGTCCCCGCTAACTACCACTTATACATATTGAATAGTCTCCTGAGTATATGCTGACTTTTCTACTTTATCCCAACAATAATTCAATTTACGAAAGCGACGAAGTTGCCGCTATTCAGCCCCCGCACTGCGTCCACCATTCCAATCACCCAAACCCCCAAAAACCCTCGCAACAAAATGCACACCTATAAATTCCGCGAAATCTGCATTAAAATGATAAATATACAAGCAAACATGCAACTACATTATTATCCAATTAAATATTTGTCGACTGTAATTGCGTTCATTTTATTATATATGATTTTTCAATGCAACGCAGCTGCGCCACGTTCCACGATTGCTCTCCTCTATTTTTTTTTCTGTAGTCCTGCTACATTCATTTATGGCCGTACGTAAATATTGTACGTACGATTTTGGACCAAATTAAAAATGCATCGCTTTTAACGAATCCCCAGTAATGCCTAGCATTGTAAATATGCAGAAAACGTCGTTTTTTTTTGTTAATATTTTTTTCTCCTTGCACGTACACCGCAAATCTACCTCCAATTTAGCTTCGCATTAAAAGTCCATTATGCAATCGCAATCCTGCGTTCGCATCATTTGTGGGACCGGTTTCGTCATTTGATTACGTAAACTGCAAGATGAAATTTTAAACACATAAAACAAAATTTTATATTATAACTATTTTTATTAAAATCTGTAATTTAACTAATACTTTATCCTCACTAGACGTGAGACATGCACGTTACGCCATCTAGTATTTTAATGTGTAGTTGATAGTCATTGCTTATTATGGAGTCAAATGACAGCTGCAATTATAAACTCACACTGTATTTGGTTACTGCCGTTAGGGGAATTACCTTTATGTCTCGTAATGTGGATGTGGCCTAATAAATATTTTGTTAGTTAGTTAATCCGCTTTAATTTTTATTTGTGGAATAAGAACTTAAATTATATATTTTTTAATGAAAACGATTGAATATCGCGGAACGGACAAATACACACACACATGTATTCTGTTCAATTTTCAGCTATTATGTGCATGTAGAAACGTTGGAAGCACAAAACGCCCCCTCTTCGGTGGATTAATTGGGTTACATTATGTGTCGCAGAAGCAGCATTTCTAAGCCGAAAATGTATCAAAGCGCCTCGCACATACATACACACATAAACTCATCTATACACAGAGACACTTGAGCACAACAACAACGACAACAACAACAAGAACAGCAGCAGCACACATACTAAAAGAAGTCACGACGTCCATTTATCATTCGAGTACAAAACAGCAGATTTATTAAATTCTCTTCCCACATTATCTAACCGAGTCCCACTGAAATAAAAAGAGGAAGCAGTTTCCCTGCAGCGCCGACGCCGCCGTCGCGACGCTAATTAACCACGAGAAAAACATAGGGACATAAGTTTCTCTTTATTTTTTTTCCAGGTGACGATTGTCTATTTTCAATGTCGTAAGACCTCCAGCATCGGTTCAATCAAAGCTGTCTCGTAAATAACAATTACGAATTAATTGGCTTAAGATGGAACGACGAGAGCTCTTTTTATTTGCAGCTCTTTATTTTATTTTTTATTTTCTTTCATCCTTTCGTTTTGTTCGCAGCCGTCGGCGCGGAAAATGTTATCAAAACATGTTTACCGCCCTGTAACACTAAATTCCCTCAGTGTTTTCGCAAAATATTTTCGCCGCCCCCCACAGACGAAATTCAGGCTAACGCCTCAGTATAAACTACGATAAAAAATATTAAAATCATCAAATTCTGAGATATTCTCAGAGGTAAAAAGAGAAAAATAAATACACTTTCTAGGCAAAATCGGATTTTCCCCTAGACAAACAGCACGACGACGGCAATGTTCGCTGATGATGCTGCAATACCGGCATCGCACGCAAATCCAATAATTGCATCACAGTATCTCCAAGAACAGCTCAATTTACTCGAAACATGGCTCAATAAATGGGGAATTGGAGTAAACGAAGCTAAATCAGCGTTGTGCTATGTTTACTGCTCCTTGTCTCCCAGTTAGTCGTATTAACTTAGCAATGCCTACGCCAACAAAACTGATATGTGTCTATATAACACAAATATCATATTAATTTATAGGATTATCTAACTATTTTCAATTTACAAACAAATCTGTTAATTTTAAATATATTCATCATTAATTATATTTATTTATTTAGAAAATTTAATATTATTACGAAAACTATTTATTAAAGCAAAATTATTTTATAAGACATCATACTTGTATATTAAAATGACTAAAGACTTAACAAGTAATTGTCAAGTATCGCGTAGTGAGTTAAAGTCTTTACTAATAATAGAAGTTTGGTAGCCAGATTAAGTGGACACTTAGTGTTTGTCTCTCGCTTGGTAATCCTGTTTGTTTTTGGTCCTATTTCCTTCGAATTTAATTAAAAATTTCGCGCCCGGGCCAAGAAACGCCCCCGCCACTGATAGGAAGGGCGCTGCATCAGATAAGCGGCCGCCCGAAGTGCCAGATTGATTTTTGCGATTATGCAACGTCACTTATGCACTATAAATTCGAAAAGCGTCGGGGGTGGCAGCGAGACGTTCGCGAAGGATAAATTGTGTCTGCTTATTGTTCCACGGAACGATTGTAATTAACTGGATAAACAAAGGTAATTTGCGCTTAGGCTGCGAACAAGCACGTGCGGAATGGCCGAGGGGATGCGACCCCATGTGCCGGCGCCAACCCTCCAGGTTTTCCGGGAATAATTGCATTACAAATTTCTGCATGTATCTTGAATAAGTGACTTTTATCTGACCCTGGCGGATTTGGATGAGCCGATTGGGCCTTAATTAGAAACGAATTGCAGGAGGGGTGGTAACTATAGTAACCTACCGGAAAAATTATGCACCGAATCCAAATTCAATTTCGCACAATTACCTTGCAGGATTAATATTCATAATTCAGCGTGTGTTTTTTAATTGCACGTCCGTTGTTACATTTGATTATGGATGCAATGGGATCATCGCGGGAGGCGGCTGCGGCGGCGGCTGCTGCCGTAATTGCGCGCCTAGGAGGTAAATGATTTGCGCCATTCAAAATTTACATTTTGTCGCCGCGTTTACACGTATTACGGCTGCCAGGATCGCCCTTAATCCGATGTCCTGTTACAGGACCAGAAAATCTGCTCAGCCCTTCCAAGCGCTATTATTGCTTGCGACCTGTGTATACGGCAGATTTCCATTCTATTAGCCCACCCTATCCGTTTGTTATTGATAACACGCATTATGCAAAATCGCTTTTGTTGTCTTAGCCAATTTCCATATTCTTGTATCTATCTTTTCACCCTCTTTTCTATTTTATTTTTTTTTCTCGCGCTTCTTCTTTGAATTCCACCCCACAGTAATCGACACCTCGACGAAAATAGAGTCGACAGGCTCGCAAATGAAATTCACGCAGACCGGAATTAATGGCTCGCAGTAGGGAAACGGATAAAAAGAGAGGAAGGGTACGTATGTATGCAGTGCACAAACCCCCCAACATGATAGAAGTAGCGTGATTGATGCGAGGGTTGAAAAAAAAAAACCGTCGAATCAAAAACAAAAGTCGGCAGAAACCGGATGCGCGATGGCTTCCGGCATTGCTGGTGGACTTCCGGCGCGCGCAAAAACGCATAATTCCAAACTCCTTTGATATCCATAATATCAAAGGCTGTGAACGCTTAATTGTTCAATTGCCATCTCATTTCCGGTCGGACAACGTTAGGATGCGTGCATCCTTTTGGACAATTTCGAATTCATTGGAATCCTATACAAAAAAAAACTTCCAAATGAATAACGCACAAAACAATATTTCCCAACACGAACATACAATACTTTCAAATAAAAAAAAACAAATAAAATTCTAAATATTTAAATAAATACTTGTATATTCAAATAATACATAAAATGCAATTAATTGCAATAGCAAACTAAAAAAAAATAGTGGATGCGCCGGGTAAACTTAAACACAATTATTCTTGTAGGTGTTGTAAACTTAAAGTTATATTGCCGGTAACTTTATTGACTTAGTAGACACTTCAGCGAATCTGAAGTTCCCGATTAATTGCGACTTTGTGCGCTTCAAAATGAATGTTTACCAGTTATTCTCTCATTTTCATTCAATCGTATAATTATTTAATTTGATTATAAAAACAAACATTCACGACTTCCGTTTTATTCTGTAAAAATAATAATTATGAAAATATTTTTTTTAAATTTTGTAAATTATAAAAGAAATATAATAAATTTTATATTTATTTGGTGGATGCGCCGGGTGAGGAGTTAAACTAAACAAGTGCAATGTTATTTTTAGGTGTAATTTTCAAGTTAAGTTATTGACTTAACAAATATTTCAGCAGATAGGAAGTTTATAATTAATTTAGGAACACTGAGTGATACAAGATTATATTTGCTTGTTATTTTCGCACACAATTTTATGAGAATTAAATAATTTTAATTCAATTACTGATTGAAACGTTAAAATTTTGTTACAAAAAAAAAAGAAATTTTTAAAAGTTACTTTAGTCATTGAAAATAATTTAAAATTTTGCTTTAAATAAATTAAAATAATTTGAGTATTTAATTCATTACAAATCATTTATATTCAAATTGAATACTCTGTAAGATGGAATTAAAATATATGAATTTTTAATTATTCTAAATATACATGACAAAAGGTTATATTTTCGTTAATGAGTTTTGAATTTCAAATTGTACTGAGCTGCAGTAGAAAGTGTTGATAGTTGTTTTAAATTATATATCCCTATGCTTAGCATAATTTATAATATTTTTCACATAAGGGCTTTAAAGGGTTTTCGGGCGAAAAAAAATATAGAGGGTCCGAGTTGTTAAGGAATCAGGATCCGCCACAAAAGGATGGCATGATGAGGGATAAAAAAGAATCATCTGAAAACGACGACGACGACGATGCAGTGAATATTTCGTGATCAGCCTTGGTAAAAAGTATTATGTGCGTGGCCGGGAGTTTTCGAATCATAATCGGCTTGTGGCTTTAGGTAGGACGCAGCAGGGTAATGTGATAATAAAGGTAAATCTATGTAACTATGCAAATACGTATGTAGCTTTAGGCGGAACCGGCATTTACGATGCCAGCAGTAGCAGCAACTATGGAGCCGCTGCTGCGCATGTAATAATGATTTAATATTTATTTAACGCGTTCCCATAACTTCACCGTAACTTTCTTTTTCAGCAGGGAGGCGTATTTCCAAATCCTATTATACGGAATCGCTACCGGTTAAAGTTTTTGGCAACTCCGGAAGTTACTAACACTCTTCTTCTGCATATATTCTAATACCTTGTTGTCAGTTTTACTTATCAATCTTATTTCAAGTTTTTACATAAGATTTTCAATTTTCATTCTAATTATAACATTAAATTTATTATTTTAAGTCTAATTTTTTAACCTTAATTCTATAATCTAATTATTGTACATTGTTATAATTTTGAATTGGATTTTTGGTTTTGATTTTGATATTTTTTTTTAGACTTAATTCCTGTCCTATGGCATGTCATACATACGACATGCGGTAACTATTCGCAACGTTAATTAATATATCGTGACGGAAATCATACGCAAACACTTACTTAATTATCGCAATAAGCCGGGGGTAATTAGTCATTTAGCCGCAATTACTGGTCGCGTGATACATAGTCATTATCAGACGTGCGTATGGGCGGCCGGCCGCTACCCGGGACCCATTCAGATTTTAATTAGCGCTTAATATTAATAATATTTTCGAAACAAATTGTCTGTATTAATCTGGATGTAGCGTGTCGCCGAAACTCGGCACCGCCACTACATTTTAATTAATCCGGCAGCAGATTGGAAAAAGTAATTAGTAGATCGCGATATGTATCTGAGAGTAAGGGAACCCGAGAATCGCTCCAGCCAGTAGCGCCGACGACGATCCCACTTTTTAGATATTTCTGAACTAAAGCATTAAAATCTTAAAAATAAAAAGCTAATCTTACCAATTAATTCTAAAATTAAATTATAATTAAGAAAGTTTTAATACACAATGAAAATGACTTTAATTAAAATAAATATTATTATTTTGACATAATTTATGAAAAATAAATTTATAATATTTTCTTTTTAAATGTTGATGGTAATATATTATAGTTTTTTTTTTAAGATTTTGGTTATTTTCTTAAAGAAAAAAAATTGGATGAAAATTTTCATATAAATTGATGCGCCGCCACTGGATGAAACACCTCACCCCATCCGGTTTCTGCCATCCACCAGATGCCAAGGGGTAGACGGTGTTTGCCATCGTTGATGCCGACCGCATGATTTATAAGTGAACATTCTGTGCCATGTTCTTTTAAAACTCCTGCAGCACAAAGGGGATAATTGTCCAGAGCCGAGATTCATTTAAAATTAGCCCCGGCGCCAAATCCATCTTATCAATTCCGAACGAGCGGTGGATGATTTATGTACGGGCTTCGGGCGGAAGTTAAGTTCGCCGCCACCGCCACCCCCAGTATCACGAAATCACTGCACATTCAGTGCACCACCCGCCATCGATCAACCACCCCCCAGAACAGACATTGCAAAAAAAAAACGCACATACCAATAAAAACAAACAACAACATATTTTTACAGTGGATATTTATCGCGGTTCCGGAATGTGTGCATCACACACGATATATTGATGTAATTGTTTGACATTGAATATTGTAACAACAGTAAAATAATCAACAAACAACAGCAGAACCATCGATGAAATATGGTAATCTTTTTTAGTCCACCTCCTAACGTTACACAAACGCTGCTTCCGCATCCCCAGGGACCGACGTGATTCCGAAACTTTGATACTACACCAGTAATTACATTACTACGAGTTAATAATTAGTTGTGGATTTTTCTCCCTCCGTTTTTTTTTGTTCAAATCGGGTTTTTGGGAAGATGCGCAGCACCTCTGGGAATACCATGAGGAAACTACCAAGAACTTTGTCTTACTGCGGCATTCCATCTAAGGTAATTAGAATGGCGATGAAGCATCCAATCACTCTTCATTTCTGATCGCTGCCGATGATTTCATTTTTATTTGCAGGATAAAAAATAATTGCCTCTTGCATCAAATATTTGACATAGAATTCGAGGGCAATTATATAGAAGCGGCGTTCTATTTTTAAACTCAATTTACCGAACTAAACAAATTGATTCCTCCTATTCCTATCTATACATGTATACAATTACAAACACAACAAAGCTTTTCCCCAGAAGTAGCGTTTCGTTTTATATCAAACATAAAATATCAATATTGATCATCGGCGATTAATAAAAACGATCATTAAAAACCATATACATTAACCGAAGTATATATAAAATTAGAATTATTCATATATTGCACAAAGAAAAACTTTCATTAAGTAAATCGCGCTGAAACTAGTACAAACGATTTACTGCACGTCATATAAATTAAGAAATTTACATTTTTATATCTGGAAATCTTTTAATAGAATTTTAATGCTAAATATTGTTACATTCGCCCAATTAAATACCATTAATAATGTAATTTCTATTATTTAAATATATACCATTTGCAATTAGTTTCTTTAATTGGACCATTTCACTATTGTAATGTTTATTAATTACTCTAATTTTAAATTTAATACAGTCTTTTATGATTTTCATATTAGATTATTATAAAAAAAATATTAACATAAAATAATTTAATTATTTTTATTTTTGAATATAATTATTATAAAAGAAATTGTGATATTTTACTTTCATTATATTAAATTATTAATTATAAATCTAATAATATCAATGCTAATAAATGGCGTTAAAAATTTATACCATTTGCAATTAGTTTCTTTAATTGGACCATTTCTCTATTGTAATAATTATTTTCATTTTAGATTGTTATAAAAAAATATTAACATAAAAAAATTAATTATTTTTAATAGAAATTGTGATATTTTATTTTCATTATATTAAATTGTTAATTAAAAATCTAATAATAAATGGAGCGACAACAGCGTTAAATGTATTATGTGTTGTTGTTTTTTTTGTTGGTATTAACGTTTTGAGCGTTCCGACCACAAATGCAGGCCTGTTTATTTATGCGTCGGATAAATTGAAAATGTGAATCTGCAATAATAAAGTAAACCAACTGCAATCCAGTATTTACGTGGGAATATGAATGTATCGCTATTAATTCTAACAAAAGTACTTGATGCGATATTAAAATAAACCGATTTTTACTAACTACTATTTGTTATTATTCGAAGTATTACATAAAACAACGATTATCGTAAGCGCACAATTACAATTTATTATTGCTGAGCTTTATTTTAATTTTTATTTTTGTTGCGTGTTTGTTTTTTTTTTGTTTTTTTTGTGTATACATTTATAATCATTTTTTTTTATTGTTGATGTTGTGTTTTGTTTCAAAGGTAAAAGGTCCGTTTATAATTCGTTTCAAATGAAAGTAAAATACGGGTTTAAATTGGGGAGGGCTGGAAACTTTAATCATGATTTTAATTTAAATTGCGTTCATCGCGCGAACAACGCGAAATGTAAACGGTTTAATAGATTTGAAGAATACCTTTGCATTTTTACCGAACGTCGTGCGGTGGCGGCGGCGGCGGCGCCGCCCCCGCGCACCCTTCACAGAAATAAATAAACGACGCTCTATTTTAATGCCGTTCATAAATTTTGGCGCGTAATGCGCGTTGTTTGGTGGATATCTCACGCCACGTGCCATCCTTATTCGACGAGATGGATGCGTCTTCTGAGAGATACACCGAAGCATTTGATATTCCGGAGTTGTTGGCTCATTTGTATTTGGTTTGCGGAGAGTAAACCAAGTCGATGTCAGGAAGACTTAAGTTCAATTTCTTCAAATTATTTTAACTCATTTTTAAATAATTATAATTAAAATATTAAAATAAATATTATTATAATTAAAAATTAAAATGATAAAAATTAAATGTAAGTATTTAAGACTAACTCTTTATTTTTCCTTTCATAGTTGGAATACCTTCAAAGTACTTGCTAAATCTGAACCGAAAGTTTATGATGAGGTTGCACGTAACTTGCTTTGCGAAAGCACTTAACGTTGACATTAATTGCTATGAATGAATACGGTTTAATGAAAGTAAGCAAATTCATGAATTATCAAGAAGATTTCAGTCAGATTTTTTAATGAACTTACTATTTTTTTTTTAATTACAATAAACTTTTAATATTAAAGAAAGTTTTGTGAAATAATTATATAAAAATCCTATAATTTTATTTTTAATTTGAGTATTAATAAAATTTGAAAGTAAAAATATGAACGTGGTTGAAATAGTTTTAGGGTAGTGTATCTATACTTGCTTATGCCGAAGCGAAAGCGAGCGTTAAAGATGAGGTTGCACGTAACGTGCTATCGGATGGTGCGAGAGCACTTAACGTTCACATTAATTGTTACCCTCGCCGGAAGACGCGGAGCAGCATCTTATTATAATGAAATGCTTAATCGGGAAAGCTAACCGATATTGACTGCAAAGACGGTTATGCTAATGCAGAGTGATATTTGAACAAGCTTACATCGACCCAAATTACGAGCAGCTCCGCAAGTTCTAATCACTTACAACCCGCGGTATGGAATCTCCTTCTTCATGTTTCTTTTTTATTTCATTCAACCCCTAAATTCCATCCCGCAGCGTCCGACAGAATTACCGCAGCCGCAAATTATTAATTGAATTGCGACAAATTAAGAGGCTTCGATCGATGCGAAATCCTGGAAAGAATCTGGGACTGCTCCGACGATGAGCAGACCTTCATTCAGATAAGGCACGTAGCCTATCTCTGTTATATGTAGCTTACGTTGTTGTTTCGTGCTACTCCTGCTATATATATCTACATAGTTTTTTCTTGTATATGCAATCTTCTTCTTCTTCCTCGTCTAGTACATCCCATAGCATCCTTTATTCGTTATAATGTAGCAAGTTTTAAGGACCTGGCGTTAACGGGTTTAGAATTCAGGAGCCCAGATTGACACTACAGTGCCAAGAATATATACGTGCGCGCAGAGATGTATATTAAGGTAGACAGGATATTGCGATTGAATATGAATGAGAGGAGCTCCAGTTCCAGGTTTCCACATGGAGCTGTGTAACACAATTCATCTCCGGCCTATAGAAGATGACTACGATCACTTGATGTGTTTATTAAATCTTCGTGACAAGTTACATGACTGGGGGTGAATTCAACACCTCCGCAACCATCGTCAAATTCGATAAACACAAAAATTACATTTTATTATCTTAATGCTGACGTGGCACACAAAACAATTTTAATTAAAATATTTTATAATGACTTTCAAATTAACATATTCAAATTCCATCTTAAAAAAATAAATATTACTTTATTACAAACAAAAAAATCGTAAATTATAGTTTCATAATTTTCTTAATGTGAAATTCATTAACTAACTAGTAAATACAAAATAAATTACACTTTATTGGTCTAATGTTGGAAGTAACTTTGGTGGATCGATATGTCTCTTTATGACGAGCTTTTAAACTAATATCAATATTTAAAAATAGATGAAAAATATAAAATCAATTATCGTTTTTATTTTTATTATTCACGCTTTATATATTATTCATTACGCATTTACACCTATTTATACCTCTTTATTTCATAAACAAAATCAATACCTGACTTCGATCTATCATCAATTTATTATTTATTAAAAAAAAATATTGATTATCAACTGCTAAATGTTTATATAATGTCTTATATTTCTGACTTATGTAAGATGAAGACATTAGTTTTGTGTAAACTGAAGTCAGTAAATATGATTTTTATTTATATGTATTGATTTTAGAAGTATAACTTTAGTGTTATTAATGTGTGTAAGATTAAGACATTGTTTCTGTTATATTTGTTTTTATTGATTTTAAATATGTAATATTTTAGTGTTCAGGCATGATTAAGAGTTATTCATTTGTGTAAGATTAAGAGACTATTTCCGTGTAAAGTGACATCAGTAAATATGTTAAATGTGCAAGTCATATGCTTAATATGGAAATTCCATTTGCACAAGAAACTATGTGAGACAATCCATCTCTGGCTTATAGGGGATGACTACGATCAGTTCCTGATGTGTTTATTAAATCTTCGTGACAAGTTACGCTACTAAGAACGATTTCAACCCCCTAAGCGGGATGAAGTGTAAGGAAGAAGAAATAGCAAGAAATATGTATGGAAAGGCCACGATGGGGGGCAATATTTCAATGAGTAGAATGGAAATATACGAGTGTTTAATAGAGGCGGAGTGACACGCAAGAAAGAGGTTGTTCGCTCCGCAGTCTGCTAAACCACTCGGAATGGAATGCAAGTACATAAATTAGGGGTAACTGATTTTTCAGTGGGAAAAGACATTGTTGACGCGAGGGGCGCGAACCGATTCTGATAAATACACATCGGGTAAAAAAAAATAAAGGGGGTGCATATATTATATTCATTATACACTTACACATGTACCCACCGAATTCCCCGATGAGAACGAAAATAATATGAAATAACAAGATCAGGATGGCAAAAAAAATATAAAGAGAAGCAGCGCCCCCCGCGAAATATCATATTTCAAACCAAACCAAAAGCCATTTATCACATCGCCCTGATTCCGAATCAACCTTCTGAGACGTTTAATATTTTAGTTATTAATTACGCCACGGGAAATTTGGTAATTGTAATAGTATTTCGCGACGTGAATGGCGGCAGTCTTTTAATGGATTTGTCAGAATAATAATTGATGTCTTTTTTTTATTGTTGTATTTTTCTATCTCTATTTCCTGTTGAGATGGGGGCGCTATACAAATGACACCTACTTGCCGATAAAAATCGATTTGACAGTCATTTATTGCCGACACTTAAATTGCGTCTAAAAGGTCCTTACGCGACCAAAAACAATTTGTCAGTGCGTTACGTGTTTACCAGAAGCAGTGAATATCCTATATTCCAGATGCCGAAGCACGGCTCTGATCAACTAAAAGTTCCGATACACAAGCTTACTTATTCATTATTCAATCAGGTTACCATACATGTTTATGCAATTGGCTACAACAAATTGACAACAGTCAGTGTTCGCTTGTCGTTACATAAAAGGAATTATTGAATACGAGAGAAGAAAAATAAGAGAAAATCGAACCTGTGCAAAGCTGCAGGAAAATCAGGACGCAGAATGTCATCGCGACGACACCTGAAGAGGTTGTTGTAGCGGCTCCAAGGGTCTTCATGGCTGATGTACGGATAAACTATATATATTTATATATATACGTAGGAAACACTCGAATAATCACTGCACTACACTGAGGCAAAATGAACACGCCATATACATTTTCGAAATCCCAGTTCCAGTATTTGCTAAGGTCCGCGCGCCAACAGAAGATGGATATAAGTTCAGTTCAGTTCGCAGGAGAGTTCGCCGATAGTCAGTCAATACACGCGTAACTTCTGTATCTAGGTCTAGGAGTGTTATTTATCCCGATACAGGAAGCAGTTCTTAATCTAGTTCTTACTTCCTTACTATGGTTTGTTCAGTGGCAACACTTTACTCCAGCACAGTTTCAGAACAGTTTCACTTTCAGCAATCCGCGAACAACTGCACACACCCACACAATCGCTGCTGTCGCTCCTCGGCGCAAATCCTGCAACAATCACGAAAAAAATTCAAAATTGAAAGAAAAATAAATAAATAAAAGAAATTAAATTTGATGTGTGCTGCTTTTGCGCGCGCTCTTCAATTCAAATCTGCCGAACGGCATAAGCGCAAAGAGAAACATTGTCCTTAAAGTTAATTGTTTCTCTCCGCAACGCGCCAATTAAAAGAATCTCCCCGAAGGCATTTGAAGTGCAGAGAGAATAAAGCTAAGAAAAAATAATAAACTTTTGTTCCGCAAAGAACAACATTTTTAATTTACCTCGGGAAATTTTTAATTAATTTTTTTTTTGGGATATTTTTTTTTCGAAGTTTTTCACTGGACGTTCGAAAATATTTCGACTTTAAGTCAGCAGAATCTTCGTTCGCAGAGCACTCTTGAATTTTTACTAGTATCGCGTCGTAGTCACATTGGCAGTAGGCATACGACTAAGCTGATACGCTGTGGCTTTGTCATGAAGAGTACTTGAAGACTGGCCGGGCTTGAATTCTGACAACGACGCGCAGTCGTTTCTACGGCGGCGCTTGCGTCGCGTCGCGACGCCGATGCCGCTGCCGCCGCCGTCGCCGCAACCACTCTCATCCTCCCTCTCTCTGTCGCTCCATCTCGCTCTCTCTTATTATTTTAATGCGATTGTTGGAAGGGTGTTAAATAGTCACCAATAATTTGATTATATTTAATTTGTCAGGACTACGACAAATTGCTTCATAATAATTAACCCCGAAAACTACGGCACTCCAACTTTCAAACTAACTCCGGGGGTCGCGCTCTGTCTTCCATCAAGTTCCAACGTCAAAAAACTTTCTGTTTATTACACTCGAATTATATACCGAACAAAAACAAAGCAACACCATCATATGCAAATTATATAATCAGGTGTTGGTCCCTCTATCCCTCTCCCCATGTGTTGGTGTACTTATGTAACACACTTGGTGTGTATCCATGAAAGTGTGGGAGCGCACCCCGCGACGGAGAATCATTTAAGCAAACTAAGCAGAAATTAGACTGAGCTTAGCTCTTATCTATTGTTTGCTATTTCCTTTCTTATAACCTCATTATTCGTGAAACACATCCGCTTTACTTTTATCGCAGATTTAGCAAAAAATTTCCATTCCAATATAGATCAATTTGTTAAACAGTTATTAACTACTTGTTACATAACAAATAGTAACTAGAATAAAACAAAATATATAAGGTTACAATTTACTAATTGATAACTTTAAGCTCAAATAAATTGTCAATTAATAAACTAATTTAATTGTTTCATTCTACATAAAAGTAATAATAACAATAATTATTTCAACAATTATACAATAACACAAATAATTACATAAACAAAAGTGTGAAGCAAAAAGTACCGCATCATAATAATAATAATCATGATTGTTTGTTATAGAACACAGGAAATACATAAATAAATTAATTAAACACATTTATTACATATTCAATTACAAACAGAAATAACTGCATTTCGATATCGAGATCATTGACAATGCTCGCTGTACATTGTTCAATTGTTTTGTTACACACATATTTTATGTAACTGAATTTGTAAATGTATATTATATTTCAAATGTTATGTACTTAAATGATATATTAATTATAATTAATTTTCTATTCAAAAATAGTTTTTTTTCATTATTTAAATTACATGGAGAAAAACCAAAGTGAAATTCAATATTTATTTACTAATTAATATTTTTATGTCTGGTAAAAAAAAGCAATTTAATGCAGCGATTATTTTCCGTATCAATTAGGAATAAGCCGGACAGGGAATATTCATAGTTTCAATTATCGAAATTGGAAGTGGATTTCACTTCAATCAATTTCTCCGCGTTTCCTTCTACTCTTCTTTTTTCTTATTATTTCAGTGCTGCCTCCATCGTCTTTTTTTTTCTCTTCTCTCCATGCTTGGAACTTTGAGCCTCGACGCGCCGAGTAATTAGAGCGTTTAGATAGAAAAAAAATAATATGAGCGAAGATAACCAAAAAAAAGGAAGAAGAAGAAGACAAATAATAAAACAAGAGAAAGACGAACACACCGTCGAAGACAAAGAAGTTACGCCATCCCCCAACCCCTAAGAAAACTTATTATCTTCGGGGTAAATTGAAAATTAATCGATCACTAAATGAAAATTATCCGACGCCCATTATTATTACCGTGCGTTGCGTAACGCCGTGCACGTGATAATTAGATTACTTATTACTTCGTTTTTACTTGTTTACGTAACATCCTTTCGAGCAATTAAATTTAATAATATTTTAAATATATTTATGTTTTTAATTAATTCGAGGAAACACAAATTAAAATGCTTCAATTTATGAAAATTAATTAATTAAGTATTAAAGTATTGAGAACTAATTAAAATATTTTTTTTACTAGTAATCTTTAGTGTCTCTTAAAAATATTTAATACTTTTGTTAAACGCAACTTTAGTAAATTATTAAAACATTTCGCTGAGTTCATGTTTGCATTTCCATTTTATTTGTATTAAGTAAAGTAATCTGTATTCTCCGAGTTTGAAGTGAAAACGCATTTAATTAAAACATGGACAATTGGAAACGATCAAAGTGAAGGAGGTTGTGAAAAATAGAAGCGGAAGCGGCTGGACTTCTTAGTTTTAACTTGTTAATCAGTAATTCGTTCCAATCACGTTGATTAACATAAACAAACGGAAGGCGTCTCGAAATTAATTTAATTAATTGACAAACATCGGGGGGGCGGTGGGTCGAAGCGTCCCCAATGAAACAAAATCAATTCCACCGCCTTTCTTTCACGACTGCGTCCCGAAACTTCCAAAATCAATTAATTAATTGGGAACTTTAGTTCGTCCACCTTATTATAAAAATGGGCGCTTCTTTTGACGATAATAAAATTAGAGTTGCTGAAAACTTGGAGCGGAGCGGAATATTTGAGAACACGGCATGTCGCGCAAATTCAATTTTTCAGCAATTTAACTTCGTTCTATCTCGCTTTTTAAAATTATTTATTTATTTATTTCAATAAATAAATACATTTAACTATTACTTTCTTTAAGTTCAATCAACTTTTCTTTATGTGATCGAAAATGCAATTTCCACACATTGTTAAATAAATTACATTTTAAAACGAATTTTTCGATAACTAATTATACCTGAGGAATTATCGTTGCTGAAGTGAAAATAGTGAAGCGTTGTACAGCAGCGAAACTAAAAAGGACGAAAAAAGGATAAAATTTATATATAAAATGAAACGAGTAGCAACAAGAAGACATAAAAAGAAAACAGACGATGACGAACCGCGGCGATATCAAATCGGGTGCACGAGATAATTAATTATCGAGTCGGTTCAAAACTTTAAGCAACCTATAAACTAATTAATTTTAGTTAAAAATGCCAGAACAACAATATATGTCAGGTTGTTTCTTCGGAAGTTATCGGATAATTTTCAATTAATTTTGGGTACACTATACACCCTGCACTCAGTATTATTATTATTATATGTTAGCTAATTTTCAATAATTAGTGTACATAATCTATACGGAAACTAAATCGACTAATACAACCTAATTTTAAGATCCTACTCAGCACATAATCCTCTCCATGTTTTTAAATATATTAATAAATAAATAAATAAATTAAGTATACTAATCCAACTAGCTCTTAAAATAGAGAATGTAGTTACAGTGACCTTAAAATATTTATTTAATTATTAATAATATAAGAAAATAATTATTAATTTATTTTGGATAATTTTGGAGTTACCTAAAGATGTAACTTAGGTATAATATTTTTCTTGTTAAAGATATAACAGCAGCTCTGAATTACAAGATTGCTCTTTACGGAGGATTGATTTGGATGATTGCCAGAAATTGCAAATTGCGTTGGATTCTTCAGTGGAATGGTTACCATTAGACCCGACTTAAACCATAATAAATGCAAGATTATGTCATATTCTTGAAAGCGTTCTACTTCAACAAAATTATTTATTAAATTTTAAAAAAAAAATATTTTGAATTAATTCAAAAGTTTGAAAATTATTTTTAAAAATATTTTTAATTAATTGATAATTTTTAAACTATTAAAACAATTATTTTAATATGTTTATCTTTTATTTCATAATAATTGAGTAAACTGTTAATGCGTGTTTATAATTAATTACTATAATTTAATTAATTAATCAAAACACATGGTCAATTATTAATCCTATCATTAAATTATAGATGCGTTTGATAAATAAACATAAAATTTATTATTATACATGCATATTATAATATCATTTATGAATCATTTACACATAATATCCTGGGTGCATACAACGTATTCACTCGTATCAAAAATCTATTCACGTTCAATATACGTATGTATATTACAAACATACATACGGGAATACCAAAAATGTACGTTGAGGTATCAAAAACAAAAGTAGTCTTTTGTTCATCGGTTATCAATATTAAAGCTAATGTGTGTTACCCGGCGCATCCACATTGTTTCGCCCGCAGATCGTGATTATTCCATATTCGTGTAGTTTGCTGGGAACATTATTCAATTTAATCGCAAGTTTTCTCTTATTTTTATATCATATATTTTACAACCTATTTTACAATAACTAATATTTACGGAATTAAATATTAATAAAAATTTACAAAATATGAAATAATAAATTTTTTTTAATTAATGGGATTTTTTTTATAATTTATTTTTGATTTTAAATAATAATAATAATAATAACATTTATTAATCACATAATGTGACCAAAGGGCTATCGACCTTAGTCTTTCCGCCCAGAGACACAATTAAATATATACAGTAAACAAAATTAAAGTACAAAAATATAATTTATTCATTTAGTCATTTGGCTGAAGACTAAGAGTCCCAAACTGGACAGAATGCTACCCTCCTTTCATGACGAAAGACCCGGCCGTCCCCTGAATCAGCCCCGTAGGTGATTCCAGCTCTGGGTCATCCAGGTCGAACATCAGTATGTAGATGTGGTTACCTGAGAAGCAGACGTGTGTGTCGATGTTGTAGTTATTTATGAAATGCTTCTTTAAACGCTGAAGTAACTCGGCACGATCCCCAGAGCCTTTTGACGAGTTTAATTTATTTATATACGTGTTAATTATGTTGTCGTGAATTGTTATTGGCCTGTGGATTCTGTTGTTGTGCTATTTCTTCCTAATCAGAGAATATATTTCAAATATCGTTCAAGAAATAGTTTAAATTTAAGCAATTTGTAGTGCTATAATTATTATATGTAATAAATCTTAACAAAATAAATGATTTTATTGACTAAAGACTAAAATCTATTATTGTCAAATAGGTTTTCTAATTCAAAAAATTGATCTAAAATAATTTAGTAATTTCAATTTATTCGAATCGAAACGCGTAAAATACACTTTTCATGCATTTCAAATATTTGTTTAATATTTATTACAATTCTTATCGTATGTGCGAAACGCACTATTTTCGTGCCCAAATAAGGATTGTTTAAACGCAGCTGCAAGTGCAGGTGTTCAATTTTTATAAATAATCTCATTTTTATTACATTTTTATCGCATAAATTTTATGTTGGAATTGCTTTAAATAAAAATTAACTAAATTAATATATAAATTGATTTTTCGATAATCTCACAATTTTTATTACTTTTCTATCGTTTTAATATTTTCATTAAAAAATATCGAAAAAGTACAAAATTTTTATTAAAATAAATTTGTTTAAATTAATACATTCATATTATAACATAATCTTCATTTAAATAAGATAATTGTATTATTTCCCCTCTGATTATAGAATATTTTGCAAATATTATTCAAAAAGTAATTTACAATTAAAGCTACAATCTCCACGCTTTATCTCATTAATCTTAAAAAATTAGATAATTCTTATAGATTCAATTTTTATATTTAAAAATAGGTTTATTATTTAAGAAATTGTATATAAAAATTAATTTAAAGTCAAATCAATATATTCGAATCGAAATCGAAAAACATTTTTAAGTATCAAAATTGTTGTATTATTATTTTAAAAGATACGCAACCAATAGTCTACGTGACGACCCGAGCGAAAGAACCAATAGAATTGTTAACAACGAACAAATCCGCGGTTTGCCGAAACCTCGCTGTGATTTGTAGGTGCAGATGATTCACCCGCACAATCGCCTAATTTTTATTGTTTTCTACGAAACGCACTATTTTCGTGCCCAAATAAGGATTGTTTAAACGCAGCTGCAAGTGCAGGTGTTCTATTTTTATAAATAATCTCATTTTTATTACATTTTTATCGCATAAATTTTATGTTGGAATTGCTTTAAATAAAAATTAACTAAATTAATATATAAATTGTTTTTTCGGTAATCTCTCAATTTTTATTAATTTTCTATAGTTTAATTATTTTCATTTGTAATTAAAATTCAGCGAAACAGTACATTATAAATTAAATAATCCGTAAATACACGAAATGATTTATAATTTCTATTAAGTAATTATTAATTACAATATTTACTATTTTTTTTAATTGATTGTTTATTACTTGGCAAGTCTCGATATGCGTTTAAATAACTTATGTTTATTTCAACGAACGAGTACTTCTATAATTTACTTGGCAAATAACGCTTATAGAAGTTACTCAATTTGTAATTCTACTAAGTTAAATAATTATAATATGTAAAATGCAATTTATAAAAAAAAATGTAATAATATTTTTATAAAAAGAAATAAAATTTAGTTTTTCTGAGAAATAGAAAAATAATAAGTTTTAATAAAATAATTTTGGTGATTAGCGTTCGACAATCGCAGCTGCAGATGATTCACCCGCAAAATCGCCTAATTTTTATTGTTTACTGCGAAACACACTATTTTCGTGCCCAAATAAGGATTGTTTAAACGCAGCTGCAAGTGCAGGTGTTCAATTTTTATAAATAATCTCATTTTTATTACATTTTTATCGCATAAATTTTATGTTGGAATTGCTTTAAATAAAAATTAACTAAATTAATATATAAATTGATTTTTCGGTAATCTCACAA
Organism: Nicrophorus investigator; assembly: GCA_963457615.1. Taxonomy (NCBI): domain Eukaryota; kingdom Metazoa; phylum Arthropoda; class Insecta; order Coleoptera; family Silphidae; genus Nicrophorus; species Nicrophorus investigator. The sequence goes on from OY735146.1 coordinate 11,142,781, forward strand.
TTTTTATTACTTTTCTATCGTTTTAATATTTTCATTTGTAATTAAAAAATATCGAAAAAGTACAAAATTTTTATTAAAATAAATTTGTTCAAATTAATACATTCATATTAAAACAGAATCTTCATTTAAATAAGATAATTGTATTATTTCCCCTCTGATTATAAAATATTTTGCAAATATCATTCAAAAAGTAATTTACAATTAAAGCTACAATCTCCACACTTTATCTCATTAATCTTAAAAAATTAGATAATTCTTATAGATTCAATTTTTATATTTAAAAATAGGTTTATTATTTAAGAAATTGTATATAAAAATTAATTTAAAGTCAAATCAATATATTCGAATCGAAATCGAAAAACATTTTTATGTATTAAAATTGTTGTATTATTATTTTAAAAGATACGCAGCCAATAGTCTACGTGACGACCCGAGCGAAAGAACCAATAGAATTGTTAACAACGAACAAATCCGCGGATTGCCGAAACCTCGCTGTGATTTGTAGGTGCAGATGATTCACCCGCACAATCGCCTAATTTTTATTGTTTTCTGCGAAACGCACTATTTTCGTGCCCAAATAAGGATTGTTTAAACGCAGCTGCAAGTGCAGGTGTTCAATTTTTATAAATAATCTCATTTTTATTACATTTTTATCGCATAAATTTTATGTTGGAATTGCTTTAAATAAAAATTAACTAAATTAATATATAAATTGATTTTTCGATAATCTCACAATTTTTATTACTTTTCTATCGTTTTAATATTTTCATTTGTAATTAAAAAATATCGAAAAAGTACAAAATTTTTATTACAATAAATTTGTTCAAATTAATACATTCATATTAAAACAGAATCTTCATTTAAATAAGATAATTGTATTATTTCCCCTCTGATTATAGAATATTTTGCAAATATCATTCAAAAAGTAATTTACAATTAAAGCTACAATCTCCACTCTTTATCTCATTAATCTTAAAAAATTAGATAATTGTTATAGATTCAATTTTTATATTTAAAAATAGGTTTATTATTTAAGAAATTGTATATAAAAATTAATTTAAAGTCAAATCAATATATTCGAATCGAAATCGAAAAACATTTTTATGTATTAAAATTGTTGTATTATTATTTTAAAAGATACGCAGCCAATAGTCTACGTGACGACCCGAGCGAAAGAACCAATAGAATTGTTAACAACGAACAAATCCGCGGATTGCCGAAACCTCGCTGTGATTTGTAGGTGCAGATGATTCACCCGCACAATCGCCTAATTTTTATTGTTCTCTGCGAAACGCACTATTTTCGTGCCCAAATAAGGATTGTTTAAACGCAGCTGCAAGTGCAGGTGTTCAATTTTTATAAATAATCTCATTTTTATTACATTGTTATCGCATAAATTTTATGTTGGAATTGCTTTAAATAAAAATTAACTAAATTAATATATAAATTGTTTTTTCGGTAATCTCTCAATTTTTATTAATTTTCTATAGTTTAATTATTTTCATTTGTAATTAAAATTCAGCGAAACAGTACATTATAAATTAAATAATCCGTAAATACACGAAATGATTTATAATTTCTATTAAGTAATTATTAATTACAATATTTACTATTTTTTTTAATTGATTGTTTATTACTTGGCAAGTCTCGATATGCGTTTAAATAACTTATGTTTATTTCAACGAACGAGTACTTCTATAATTTACTTGGCAAATAACGCTTATAGAAGTTACTCAATTTGTAATTCTACTATGTTAAATAATTATAATATGTAAAATGCAATTTATAAAAAAAAATGTAATAATATTTTTATAAAAAGAAATAAAATTTAGTTTTTCTGAGAAATAGAAAAATAATAAGTTTTAATAAAATAATTTTGGTGATTAGCGTTCGACAATCGCAGCTGCAGATGAATTGTTAACAACGAACAAATCCGCGGATTGCCGAAACCTCGCTGTGATTTGCAGGTGCAGATGATTCACCCGCACAATCGCCTAATTTTTATTGTTTTCTGCGAAACGCACTATTTTCGTGCCCAAATAAGGATTGTTTAAACGCTGCAAGTGCAGGTGTTCAATTTTTATAAATAATCTCATTTTTATTACTTTTTTATCGCATATTAAATAAATTATTTATTTTACAGGCTTTTAAAAATCAATTATAAAAATGGTATTATTTTTTGTATCAAATACAAATTTACTTTTAGTGATGTATAAACGCATTCTCATACAGATAGAAGTATGGAATACAAAAGCAGTTTTTTTTTCATCGGTTATCAATATTAAGGGTGCTTTCAAATTATTTGCTGCGTAGATAATTTGATATCCGTGTAGTTTGCTTGAAACAATGTTCGGAAATGTTCGTTTTATCCACAGAAACCTTTCTGTAGTCGCGGCAAATCAACAAATCTTTTAAACTGCCCTCCGGACTGGCACCTATACTTGTACACAGTCTGCACATCCACAAATCACTTGAACATACCGGACGCAACCGCTAATCCTTTAAAACTACCTGACGCATCCATCAATAGCCGGAATCGACTAATCCCATCCGCATCGAAATCATTTATACGTGTGGGAGGCGACATTCATCGTCACCCTTACCGCCCCCGAAAACCTATACTTTGGATCCCATATAATTTCACGCAATATTATTTTCGAATATAATATACGGCCCCGCGAAGCAAGCAGAAGAATGCATAATGTCGAGTTTACGCATCGGCGGCGGCAAATAGGTTTAAGCAAGCGTAAATTGGCGGCGACGATAAAAAGAGAAAGAAGCTGCACTATGTACACATTATATATTACATTTTTTCTAAATAAAGCTGAAATATTGGAAGGCAATATTTTGATGTGTACGTTGCGCAAACAAATACGACCGCAATAATTGCAAATTATCAATTGCGCGGTTGTAACCATTGTTGTGCGGATGCTTGGGCGTTTAGCAAGGGCAAACAATATATTAGAGTATCGTGTTCGCATAAATAACATAGGCATTACGGGTTGGGCGGTGATGTTCGTTTTACCCCACGTAATTATGAAACTGAAATTTTCGATGCATCTGCGCAAAATCCCATCCGTATTAATATTAATATTACGTAATATTGGATATCTGCGCGGGATGGATTGATGTTATTTGGGAGATTTCATGACGTCCATTTCGAGCTAACGTTTCATGTTTCGCCACGTGCATTCTCCCACCGCTGCTATTATTAATTTATTAATCAATTAATTGTTATCGACGGGATTCGCCTATGGCGACAGGATCATCGAAAAAAGGTGTAGCCTGTCATTATGCAACAACTGCAGTTGCAAATTTGATAATTGATCACGTTTTGAACAATTACTACCCGGCGCATCCACCATATACTTTTTGTATAATGACATAAATTACAACAACGTAAATTGTTATTTCTTTTTTTTTACGTAAATTATAGATAAATAAATAATTTTTAAGAATAATTTTGAATGCGTTTATAATTTCTGTTTTTGTATAATTTTATGGTAATTTAGGATTAGGTGAGAAAAAAATGTGGAAGGGTTATTGCGATACAACAATGGTGGCGCAGAGATCGTAGATACATTAAGTACTTAGCGAGGCCTTCCGTAAGACGATTAGAAAGTTATTGTTTAAGACTGTGCCGGAGTAGTCTCCAGTATAAAACGTAAACATTGGCATCCCGGCTAAATCGAGGGCATTGTGAATGAAATAATAAAGCGCGCGTCTTAAATTTCAAACAAACATCAAACTTGCCGCGCGCACAAATATTTACTAACTAAAACACTCAAAGTCTCAATTATTATTATTAACTTTTCCTTCGAGATTGTTTTCCTATTGAAGACGAGGCATTTATTCGGACGTAACGTATGGCACTTCGCTATTCGATGGAATGGCCACTTGACTAACCGCATCCAGTTTCCTGGTTATATATTGCTAGATTTGCTAGCAAGAAGTACATCGCTGCATAGCAGAATGGGTGAGCATTACTCTCCAAATGTATATATGCATTGTGCCATTGAAAAGATGGAAAAGGAAATGGGACAGCAATACAAATCAATGCGCCGTAACTCTCATCCAGTGATCAGTGCAAAAGCAAATGCATAAATAGAAATAGACCAAAGCCCTCAATTATTTCGCTCCCCAATCCGAACAATTGTATCGATTGAACGTCCCGCGTGATTTACACGCAATTTTTAGTTTTTAATTTTTATCCAAAAAAAAATTGGTTTGTTTGTTTAATATTTTCGCAAATATTTTATAACCAATTAATAAGAATTGTCCAAATCCAGACGAACGTTGCCAACGCGTATATTTTGAAAGCAACTTTTTTTTTTCTGTATTTATATATATATTCGCAATTGCCTGGTGCATGGCGATTTGTGAAGTGTAAAATCGATATACACGTACATGTCATATTTCCTACGCGAATTCCTATAAAATATTGCAATACATGCGTCAAATGTACCAGTTTCGCGAAAACCCAACCTAACGTAAAATTCCTTCTTATATGCGATTGCACCTTCCATCCTTTACTTGCCTATGATACAATTTCGGTGCGCTCCGTTGAAAAAGAAGCCATTATTGGCGCATATCTGGGATTATTTCATACACACCTACTCGCTTTTCCTCCCTATAAACGAGCATAACCGTCGCCCTTTAAACCGATCAAAAACAAATTTTAAAACGAGAAAAGCCATATTTAATTTCTCTGTTCACAAGATTTATATTACATATTGAAAATATTTTCATTGAATATTTCATCATTTTTATTTAAAACTTATTCTTTTATTCATATAAAACAATTAAAAAAATATATTAGTTCTCTTCATTTTTATAAATCATCATTAAAAATCTATAATTCAATGAAAGGTTAATTTTATATAAAATGTTTAAAATATTTTTATTAAAAAAATAGAAAATTGTCAAAAAAACTTGTATAATCCTAATGGAATTTATTTCTATTATTTTCTATTTTGATTTTAGAATTTAAGCTTAAGTAATATTGCGAGCACGCAAAATGCATTCACTGTGTACCGCAAAAACAGTACCCGTTATTATTATAAATGATGTATGGCAATTAAATAAAATAATATGGCTTCTGTACAAATTGTAGCTGTGCAGAACGGTATTCGAAATGGCAACGCATTCATTTTATATATTATATATTATTACAAATAATAGAGTGGAGTGTACAGGTGCGGCATTCGTCCATGTTATTATTTTTGTTAGTTTCACATTGTCGGCGACCTCCACAAACATTGAACATTCTTTTTATTTTATTTCATAGGACAGAAATGGATCGATGTTTGTTCTTGCACTGATTGTTGACCATCATCGCTGTGCGTGGGATGTTGTATAAAAGCTTTCCATTATGTCTTCACTTTATATATAAATATAATAACCATAATAATAGTTTTATTCCACAAAACAAAATGTATACATAAAAGAAGTTAAAATATAATATTGGAAATAAGCCAAAAAAAAAATTTCTATTAAATATAAATAATAATTAAGTAATTGAATTTTTGATTAAATGATGCTGCAATTTAGATATTTTATTTCGTCTTATAAAATTGGCAAGTAATGTGTTGAATGGAGTAAGTTGTAAATAAATAGATGATTGATATAAGAAATAGATGTTATATATGTTTTTCTCATCACTTTACTTAAATATTGATTGCGGTGCAAAGTTAGTTGTAGCAATTTGTTAGTTGTCCGCTAAGGGTGTGTTGACGTGCGATGGATTCCTGCAATTTGAGCGTTGATTAAAGGCGGTCGAAGGAAGGATCGATCAGATTAGTATAGTATATTTTGATTCGGAACGTTCGGAACGGTGGAGATGTATGTTTTTGATGGAAAATGGAAAAACCGGACGGGGCCCAGTTTATCTGGACCGCGGATGGGAGAGAGTTGGTGTGTAAGTGAAGGAGAGAGATTGAGATAGTGTAGAAGAGCGAGAGAGAAGAGGATGAAACGTTTCTATCTCATTCCTAGATGCGATGACTTGCCAATTTAACAACTTGAGCACTTTTATCTTTTTCTTGCAATCATCAATCCACTTTTTGCCGTCCCGTCCCCGTAATCCAGTTTACGATTACGCGCGGGGAATCCCCGGGAATCGCCGGGCGATCTTAATTAAATTCAAAAACCACGCACTTTGTTTGCGCCGCTTGGAGTCGGAATCTGTTGGTAGTGGTTCGAGGATATCAATTGATTATGAGATGCACGCGACTATTAGAATCGCCGTGGGGCGTTTTGGGATTGTTTGGCAATGTATAAGAAGTTGGAAGGCGATGAACGTGTGCGATGCACACTGATATTGCATTAGTAATTGCGGCCTATTTGGGGCTGGGCGGCTTATGAATAGTTCAGGGATTGATCTGGGATTAGTCAACAGTGAAATCTGGCTGCCGGCCGTTGCGGCGTTCCGCCACGCGAATCCCGCAAGGGTATTAGACGCCGCTGCAATCCTGCGATTATCCTTCGGTATCAAAGTGCAAAAAGAAATTGACCGGAAACGGAGTTTAATCGAATTGCATGCTTGCTTGCTTGATTGCCTCCTTGCTTCCTTACTTGATAACCGGATGCGAGCATTAATTAATCCCGCAATAACCGACTTAAGACGTCGCCGGCGATTCAATTAGTACCTGATTAATTATCATATCATTAGGGTGGGTCGGGGTATCGGGTTTTAGATAGCGCAGTGACTGATCTCGATGGGGGTGGCAGGGGGAAGATGAAGGCGAGGATTGCGATGGGGAACTTTTTGCGGAATCGCGGAGGCGGCACAAACCGGAACTGGAAACACATTAAGTAATTAAAAAGAGGAGGCAGCTGCGTTTATTTATTCGCCTCTTCGGCGACGTTCCTCGTCTTTGTCGCCGCTGTTTTGTTTCTATGATTGCTTTTATTATTATACGCGACTTTTGTTCCGTCCTCTCCTTCGGCGCACGGTTTTCACTAAATTGCCACAATAAAGTGCATTGTAAATTTGGGTGGGTACTCCTTCTCCGCTACTACTCATCCTCCTATCCTTCGAGCTCAGAGAATGCCCGGGTGGTCCCCAATTTTATTTCAATTGTCATTACATTACGTGAAATTAAACGGCTGTATTTACCAGGATTGCGAAATGACTGCCGCGAAATAATTAATTAACCCTTCAGCGGCATAACAGGAACTACGAAGGTAGTGTCGCAGACACGAAGCTTTCTCTCTCTCCCTTTCCTTCCATTCCTCCCTTACCACTCTATCTCTTTCACTTGGCTGCCTTCTTGTTTGCTTCCTCTCTACTTGGATAGTTAAATTTAGAAATACAAATATTTAAGTAATTCATCTAATTAATTATCCTTACCCGTACTTAATTCCGCGATGTCGGCTCCATCAAGGTTCATTGCGATTTCACGATCTCCCGACCTCTGACAATTGATTTCGGTTTGTCAACATTATACATATTTCATTCACTTAATCATAAGAAATTATACATTAATTTTATTAACATAAAATCATCCCCAAAATTTAATGAGAAAAAATCGAATATAAGTAAAAGCTGTGATTTTCACTAATAAACTTGAAAGCCAAATATAAACGAAAAATTGACATCATCCTAGAATCATTTTTAACTTAAATTTAGCAATAAATCGATACCAATTAGAGATTATTCAGGAAATACGATAGACAGAGATGTATATAAACAGTGTTATTGTAACGTGCCATTCATACTGTCATTCATGTCATTCATGCCGAAAATGGTATTGCAGATAAAGTGAAAATTATTCCAATTTACAAATGAAACCACTATAATGTTAATCAATCAAAATTATTTTTATTTTAATTGAATTATTTATTTATCTATAAGTATTTTAAATTCTTTAATTTGTAATGCATCTATTTATTTTACAATTTGTTTGCCACTACGTAATCTATAATTGTTCTTGAAATTTAATGTATTATAATAATATATGGTTGGGAGTGTGAATAGCATTACGTTGAATGTATCATTCAGTAAACAAATATATTATTAATTTATGTAATTAATGATTCGATGATCTGAGTTCACTCAACGAGCTATGAATTTCATGATGCTTTGATGTCTCTCTGACAATTGATTTTCGTGCTTAGCGAACACCTACCTGATTAATGGTACAAACAAAGGTAATATTATTTTATATTATAGAACGTTTGGTCTCTTGCCTGGTGTGGCTACGAATTAATTTTTATTGTCGCTTTTTGTTGTTTCCGGATGGCTGTAGTGTGTTTCATACTCCGACTGCGTTTAATTTAAGCGCCGCACGAGCGCATCAAAAAGCCCTGGAGATTTTTTCTCCCGATGTGAACTTAGTCATACATAAAACGTGTAGCGACCAAATACCAGGGGAGCGGAAATTAGCAATTAAGAAATTGCATTATGGTTAATGTGGAGTAAATAGAATTATCAATTAGAGATCACTCAGTATTCGGGTCGCGTTTTGTAGGGAAGAAGAGTCCCGTGAAATTATATCTTGCGTTCCCTCTGGCCGCGTTACCAGAAACGCGATATACGACGCTGGACATTTTCGTCCTTTCATTTATTTATTTTTATTTTCCACATCGTTTTTGTCTTTCCGGACCATCCAGACACACTTTTGCCCGTTCCCCCCTGGTCCTGCATTTATATGTGAGGCACGGATTTTTGGGTCACAAGGGGTATAAAAAGAGTGTAGACAGAGAATGGAAGAGGATCGCCTTCTTCGTACTGTTCTTGCGTTTTTTTTTTCTTTCTTCATTTTCTTTAGTATCTCCGTCCGCCCTTCGGGCACTTTGCATATCCGGAGATTTTTTTGCTTCACTCGTGTAATCATATTCTGCGACATAAACAGTCCGAGACCGATTACAACAATTGACCATAAAATGTAAAACGCAACACAAACACAAAAATTAAGTGGAAAAAAAACTGTAGAATGGTTGAAGGAGAGTGGTGCATCGAATGACTGAATGAATCGGGCACTTCGAGCGGTAATACTTTAAGTGCAATGAAATTATGCAAAACTGCATGAAAGGCCATTCCGGGTTGCTCTTCCTCGGCGCCGACGATCGATCCAAAAATCATCCGCCGAATTGAATTCCTGAAATATCCGCAAACCGTAAAAATCATTATTTCAACTCGCTGAGCATCAAATATACACACATATTTACATTTGCCAGTGAGCTTTCGTGGGCTGCCGCGCGCGAATGTGTCAGAAAACAGCGAGGAAAATATTTACTTTTCCAAAGAAAACGAAGCCCTTTGCCTCTCGATTCGTTTGGTGGCTTATAATAGTCCATTACCGTGCGGCTAAAAGAAAGGCGACTTGTTTGTGGCCGACCATTACTGCTTCCAGCAAATAGCATCCCTCCCTAAGATTGGGGGGAGGGTGCGAACAATACTTCCATTTCATTCCATTCCATTACATGCGAGGGCTCGACAGTATCGCATTCCTTTGCCGGACCATATCATTTTACCCAATAACAAGTTTTAAATAATAAAAGCCCTTCTCGCAACTAACCCCATTTTAATAACGCTCCGACCGATGCGGCCTCTTTAATTTAAGTTACCAGCGGCAGCGCCTTTAATATTTAAAAGTATATGAAAGTTGGGATTATGTCTGAGAACTCCCTTAATGATAAGACAGAAAAGTTATTATATTATACACATAAAGGAAATGTATAACGTCCTACCAATTTATGTGCTAATTCGTTCTCCTTTCATAACGAATAGATTCTTCTCTTTTTCCAAAAGCATTACTATTTATTTATGGGATTGCATTATGAAATCCTTCAGTCGAGGACTGTGGATTTCGAGGCGACCGACTGCGGCATTTCATAGATTACATTCAACTAGAACTTAGAAAGTTGCTATTCCCTTTGCTATGCAACTAATCGAACACATAAATTTTTTTTCAGAGGATTAGCATTTCGAGCACATTTACCTTTGAAATATCAACACATTAAAGCCCAGACACTGAATTACACTTTGTAATTGATTTAATAATAATATCTATCGATATTTATTACCATTTTAAGTAAGTTTTCATTAATTCAAACTTGAACTCGATACCTTAAAGAATTATCTAGCAAAATATTATAAGTTTTTTAAATTTATAAGTTTTTTAAATCTTTTGAAATCCAAATTAAATTAAATGAAAACACTATAAGGAATCAACTAATAGGTCTCTTGGAGCAGCAAATTTTATTTATTTTCTACAACAATCATTAATTTGTTACTAATTTTCTATTCACGTAACTAATTTTATACTTTAGAATTATATTGAGCTATAGATATTAGTTTACAATCAGCTTTGAAAATGCTCCAGTTATTTCATAAATATTATGTTTATTTCAATTTAGTAACATTTTTGATGAATTAAACTTATGTTATTTAAATGTTATATATGTATTTGTAAACTTATTTTTATATTTTAAGTCGTTTTAGAGTTATTTCGAATGATATTGTAAACGTGGATGCATACATAAGAAGTGTTTATGTTAACTTTGTTATCAAGTTATATTTTAATGAAACTTTATACGAGGATTAATTTACACTTCTTATATGAATTGCAGGCATCAAAGTTATAAATATTTAAGAATTAAAGACTTTATTATATGCTTTTGGTACAGTTTCCTGCAATGTCGGCGGTAATTTGATCGTATTTGAAGTATAAGCCGGGAGTTGCCGGCTAAATTGTGCTGTGCACAGCACTGATTAAGGTAAGAGAATATATTTTTAAAGAATTCGGTTGTATTTTTATGATAATTTCCAGCTTAAAAGGTATGAAAGATATTGTACTGGTTCCTCCAGATAAGATGAAGATTGTACTTCATGTGCTTGAGGGCTTCAATGGAGTTCCATCAGTTGATCCGTTGTCTACCCATTTGATAGTAATTATAATTTTTCTACATACAAGACCATTTCAGTTCTGATTCTACTCATAATTAATGTGTTATTACAGTACCTCTTAAAAATCAATGGAGTTACAAGGATTGAAGTAAATACCTGCAAATACACTACCTCTGCCAACCTGCCTCGTTTGGAATTTGATGATGAAGTAATAACCCGTCCACAGGAACTCCGACAATTTATTGATGTGGCTATTCGTTACCATCAGCTTGAGCGTCTTCCACCTCCAACTCCTGTGAATGGAAAGTGTAAATACAAAGACTTCACTCCTATCTATGCTCATCAAAATGTGGATACTAAAATTCTCGAGAAAGTTTCTATGTTGAATGGGTATCTAATATTTGTTACAAATTGTTCAGTCATTAACATAGCAATTTTCTAGCTGGGATTCGAAGGACAATTATATCTTCTCCACAAAATTGTATACGAAGGGCATTTTTTTTCCCTTACGGTTTGTATTTGCTAAAAACTTAAAGATCAAAATGGACAGTGAGGTTGAAAAGTTACAATATTATCGATGGCAGCCTGATGTTGACTTGGTATATAGAATTATAGGTAATTTAATATGTATTGATATTTAAACTATTCTATTATAGATTTATGAGGAAGCAACTTCTTGCCTTAAAAAGTTATCAAATACTCTTGGAAATAAACCCTTTATGTTAGGTAACTATCCTACAAGTCTGGATGTGTGCCTGTGCAGCTACCTCGCCCCTGCCTTATTTTTTAATTTCCCTGACAATACATTAGAGAAGTTAATTAACAGTTGCGGTCCTAATTTGAAGATTTATACGAAAAACTTCGTAGATCTATTTGGTGATGAGAGCACAGGTTTTATAATCAACTATTTTATATTAAGTACAAAATATATATTTTTTTGCAGCATTTCCAAAGATTAAGCCGAGTTCTGAAGGATTTTACATTCCGGTTATGATTGCAGCGGGATTCTTTACCGTTTCTGCTATAATCATTTTTACCAAGTTTTATAGAGTTTTTAAAAACTGAAAACAGTATTATATTTTAAATGTTCTTGTTCTGTGAAGTTACTTTTTTTCCACAGAACAATTTGTTCTTGTTCTGTGATGTTACTTTTTTTCACAGAACAATTTGTTCTTATTATGTGTTGTTACTTTTTTCCACAGAATAATTAAATCTGTGATGTTATTTTTTTGCTCAGAACAATTTGTTGTAGTTCTGTGATAATATTTTATAAAATGTTTACATGTTTTTATATAATAATTATATTGTACCTGTTCGTTCATAACATTTATTATCTTCATTTTATTTATCCTCTAATTGTTCAGGAAACCATTTAATAAGCCTACATTATCAGACAATGGTTTGATTGCTACTTGCTAATAAATTGCAAATTTACAATTTTCAAAATAATTCTGTATACATGGTTGCAAGCATAACACCTAAAATTTTTAACTTTCTTATTTAAAGTTACTTTTTTACAAAACTTTGTATGGGAATTAACATAGGTTTATTATATGAATTCCAGTTAGCAAAGTTATAAAAATCTTAAGATTAAAATATGCTATTTTTAGACTTAAGGTTTGAAAACTGTTCTTATATTCTAGCCCTTTGTTACATTTACCTAGTAATCCTATGAGCACACGGCGGAAACTGGCGAAATTGTGCTGTGCACAGGCTAAGTGCGAAAGGTGGTGGAGATTAAAGAAGAAGTAGACTTAAGTGCAGTTTCCTGTAATGTATCAGTATCAATCAAATTGACAGTTTTCGAAGTCGGTTGTGTTTGTGTCCTGCGGCTTTTCAACTTAAAGCAGGTATGGATGTAAAAATACAGGTACCTCCTGCTGATGTAAACATAGTACTATATGTACTAGAAGGATTTAATGGAGTTCCATCTGCGGACCCGCTATCATCACAATTAATTGTAAGTGTTATATCTTCTCTCCGTACAAGCACTTTGAAGATCTGATACTACTCACATTTGTTATGTAATTACAGTACCTGTTAAAAATTCATGAGGTTACGCGCGTACAAGTAAATACTTCCAAATTGTATGTGTCTGCAAACCTGCCTCGTTTGGAATATGAAAATAAGGTTATAACACACCCTGTGATCATACGGAATTTCATTGACAGTGTTATTAAAAACCACTGCAAAGATAATAAATCATGTAACCACATTAATGAAAGGTACCCCAAGGAATATGGACGCATCATTGCTTACCAAAATGTGGTTGCAAAATTCCTCGAGAAGATTGCTTTGGTGAATGGGTATATAATATTTAATAATAAATTATTCTATTATTAATAATGCATATTTCCAGCTGGGCTACAAATGATAACATATTAGAATCAACCAAATTATACTCTAAGGGAATTTACTTCCCCTTTAAATTTATGTTCGTTAGACAGCTTAGAAGTAAAATGGATAATGAGGTATTCGAGTTATATAATTATCAATGGAAGAGTGAAGTGATTGATAAGGTATTTAGAAATATAGATTATTCAATTGATGTTGTTACTAATTTATTTATTTTTCAAGATTTATGAAGATGCGGCTACTTACTTAAATGATTTTTCAAATACTCTGGGAGATAAACCTTTCATGTTTGGAAAGTACCCTACAACACTTGATGTATACTTATGCAGCTACCTTGCACCTGCCTTATTACATAAGTACCCTGATAATAGAATGGAACAGCTAATAATCAATTGCAACCCCAACTTAGAGAGATATATAAAGAAATTTGTCGATCTATATGGCGACGACTTTGAAGGTTTTAAATTAATTATTTTATATATAGTAGAAAATAATTAATATTTATTTGTAGAAAATCCGAATAAGATTGAGGTGAGTTCCGATAGAGCTTCCTTTCCGGTTATCCTTGCTGCGGGATTCTTTACTGTTTCCGCAATGATGGTATTTGCTAAGATGAATGGAGTTTTTAAGAATTGATAGTTGTTTTATTGTTCCAAGCATTTATGTGTTTTTGTTCTGTGATTTTGTTCCTTTTGTGCCACAGAGCATTCCGTTCTCTTTTCTAATGAAAATGTTTTGATGATATTTACATGTTTTTATATAAATAATAAATAGTTACTGTTCGTTCGTTACTTACCTTTTTAATATTATATTATCTTAACTTATTTATATATGAAGGAACAGAGTTTATAGGGTTTCCGGAAATAAAACAAGAATTTATATTGTTGTTTTATCATGGTAATATAATATAATATATTTATTTACGATATGTACACTAAATTGAAAACATCACATATTGGGATTACTATATAATAATAGACACATACGTCGTCAGGATAAAGTAATGGCTGATTCACAAAGCGAAACGTGCTCGAATATTTATGGAAAAGCAGTAGTAGACATCGAATTATACTGTAGTGACAGATAAAAGCCCAATCATTTTGCTATTTTGGTTAGCGCTAACTTTATTCCCGTGCACCAAGACTTCTTGAACAGTCGAGAAATTCTCGTACACGTCCGATTTCTGCGACTTCTTGGTGCTCTTGTGTTTCTTGACTGTATTATCCAAATTGTTGGCCGCCTTTTTGTTCATCATAGAGCCGTGACTCTTGTCCAGAGTCTTATGGAATATAAAGTCGCCGTTCTCATCTATATTCTTGGCAGCCATTAAAATTTCCTGCCGCTGCTTGCGCTCCTTCGATTTCTCCAAATGTTTCTTGCGCTCCTCTTTAGTCCAATACCGGCCAATCTATAAATCTTTTGTTAAATACATTTACATATTATTTTTAACATCAGAAATACCTTTAACTCCGATATTGTATCGTCCTCGGTTGTTAAGCCGGCCCTCTCCTCGGAGATGCGAATCTCGCGGTTCCGCAGTATTCTATTACGCACAGGACGCCTGGCGATGTATCTGGAGCCATCAGGCCTTCTCTTGACTTTCCATTCCATGGCCGTGTCCATTGTAGTAGACTCGGTACGGGTGTTGGTATAATTCTGGAAATTATAAACGCATGAAACCTATGTAAATCTGGCGAGGGTATATTTAATCAAACCTGTTGACTACTAATGAATTGATATTGACTTAAACTTGGAGCGGTAAAGCTCGTGGTGGGTCTGTTGGTTTCATGATTGGTTTGACCGAGCGATTGTCGGAATAATTGCTGCTGCAGGAGAATCGTTTGCCGTAAATTCGCGGCGTTCGTGTACATCGTATCTGAGAGCATCGGAACGTTTAGACCAGGTCTAACAGTCGGCGATGACGGACTATTGACTTTGGAACTTGAGGCTTTGGTTTTGGATCTCGCTGGCGTTTTGGTATGTTTCAGTGTTTCGCAACTTTCGGTAGTTTCACCCGGAGGGCAGAGGATTAGCGTGGATCGATTGTGCTTGGACTCTAGGCTGCAAGCAAGCTCGAATGTTAAGGGGTTGCTGTTACAAGAACCTCCTGTATTGTAAGCGCTGGAGCTATTCTCGTGCTCTTCGCCGCTGCTGTTGCTTTTGGATGACTTGCTTCGAGACTTCTCTTTAGCTTTCGTTTCTTTGGTTACAGCAATCTCTTTCGGCTGGCCATTCCAATCGGTATCTTGGGCTTTCAACCACTGTTCCACCATATTCTCATCACTTGCCTCATACGGACAAGAGTATATCGGTTCCAATTCGGAGTCCACTGATTCCGGAATAGTTTCGTAAATATGCTCGGTATCGGATTCCACTGGTGCAGGGATGTGTGGCAACTGAGGAGGCTTCCTTTTGTCGCTCTTCACCAACTGGATGTTCTGCATACGGTGATCCAGCTCGGACATCTCATGGGCTATTGAATCGATCTTGGAACGAACCAGTGAATTCGTCAGATTCAACGTATCATGCAAGAAATGCGGAGGAACGTGAGGCGGTGGAACGTCTACTTTTCCGGAATGGTGAGATTCTGTTTGCTGCTGAACCAATTGCTCTATTATGCTGTTCTGATACGCAGCGCTCTTGCAATTCGGAGATGCATCGCCTTGAGCTTCAGCATCCAAATAATCTTCGCTCTGTAAGAAACAAAACATCATTTATTTAATATATTATACCATTCTAATTAAGGAATATCAGTTACTATATTTTATACGGATAATAAATATCGTAGATTTTTTTTAGAAATCGTAATAGTTTGCATTTAGCAAAAACATATTGTTACACATTGTCTTAGTAAAAAAAACTTTCTTTAAATAATTAGTAATTAGTGTTTTGAATGCTCAATAGACAAGTAACCGGAAAATTACAAAAAAAAAACTTGTTTTGTTAGCGAGAGAACTGCAGGCAGTACTCGTATAGCATGGCAAAGAACAATCGGTTATTACGTAAAAAAGTGAAAATAAAGTTTGATGCTCACTTTGTTGTAGCAACGGCTGACAAGAAGGGTAACAGCTTTCTTGTTCTCGGCAAAAAGCGACTCGGTTTCCTCTCTGTTGGCGACGTCTTTGCCGTTTACCTAAACGACAAAAGTAATGACGGATCGTTAAGGAGGGAGTTGTAAAGAAAAGTTTCGGATGAAGTCGTACTTGCAAGATTTGATCTCCTTGCCTCAGCCTTCCGTCGCGGTCAGCCACACTCTGGGGTGCAATATCGCGGATGTAGACCTCGGTGCAGGTATCTGCCTCAGAGCCGGAGCTGTAGCAAACCGTGAGGCCCAATTTCTCATCGCTACTACACTTCCGCAATGTGACTTCCTGCGCGTTGTAGTAAAAATAAAAAGAAAAGAAAACATCTTGAGTTCAAATGCTCTTATTAAAACTTTCCATGCAGATGGAAGAAAAGTTTTTTTTTTGCGAAACAAAACAAAGCATATAAAAGATGGTTCGGGATGTTGGAAATAACAATTTTTTCCAATCGCAGAACAGCACTTTTCGCGAGAGCGCGAGAACACATTAATATGCAGCATTAGCGCGAATCTAAAAGGTAATATCAATCTGCAACCATTGCAAGGACTATATGATTTCCCCGGGGCTTCAGACTAGTGTCCATACCATGTTGACACTCATGACGTCGAGATGCTGTATAGAGATTGCATTTCGGACTCCGATATGAACAGAACCGGAATTAATGCCGATATTGTAATGAACCATTACAGACGTTGATACAGAGACGACACCTAATAATCTACACAGCTGACGGGTGCGAAATTGCTTCACTCCAATACGGAGGTATAGGTGAAGACCGAATCAATAGCGACCATTAGAGCGTATTACACTTTATGGAGATTCGCGCGTTTTATTTGCACTTTGTGTATCACACGCAGACAGTCGACGCGATGGTAGAAACGAAGAAGTAGGAGGAGGAAGCCGTCGAACCATGAATGAGTACGGAGGATTTTATTTGCAGCCTCTTTGCGCCGCGAACTCGTTATACAAACTCAAGTGGTTTCGTACAGAAACAATTTCTTTCTTTGCGTTTCATTAACCAGCCGCCCCGTTATTAGTTTAAATTCTGGCACCTACCTCGAAATCGATTTCCTGGGAAAAGCATTCGAGAGTGTTGTCATCAATCCAGGTGAAGTCTGGGAATTCGGTTTGCACCCCCGTGGAGACGACTCCCATGGAGGCTGCAGCTGCTGCCTGGCATTCATCTGCGGGTGCTGCAACATTCGCAGCCACTTGGAATTCTTCCGGCGTTCGCCTTTTAACCTCGACGACGATGGGCTCTTGAGCGGTGAGAAAAGTCCGCACCGCGTCTTCGTGAGGGAAACTGCTCACATCAGTTCCGTTAACCTGAAAGAAAAATCAGAAAACTTTTAACAAAAAACATTTATACAACTTCCATCCACTTGCATCGCCAGTTATTTATTTTGCAGAAGCCGGATGAATACACTCATAGAAATGCGCTTCTTCTTTTCTTTTGGTAATTTCGTTCAAAATAAAACTGCACTCACGTCGGGGCATACTTAAAAGTTAGCACATATCGACAGTATGAGATCAGGGTCATTTCGGTAGATGTCATATTATCGACCAATGCCATAGGCCATGTCACGCCGCTATCAGTTCCATAATATAAATGAGTTGAGATCTCATCGGCGAGAGTATTCAAGCGCAAACCCAGATCTCTTCTGGTCGCCCCTAAGGAATACACTTTCCAACAACCAAATAACATTATGTTCCAACATCCTCGCATTCGGTAGGGCACGAAAAATGCTTCCGTGAATTCCTACCAAACTCAATATAACACCTCTCAAACTTCAATCAATTACAATTACATCACAACCTACAATATACAAATATTTGAGTAATAAAAATACTCATTAATTATAATAATCAAGTAATAACACAATCGTAAATTATACTGATTATTCTGTATATTGTTGGTTGTACTTGTTATTTAGGTTTTTTAACGGTTTATAAATATGAAAAATAATAACTTCGAAGTTTGCATAAGGTTTCTTGAATACTCAATTCTTTAATATTGTAAATTCCAGTCGGAGTCTGGTTTTCCAAAATAAAAACTTGTTCTTGGTACGGCTTGGTTTAACAAATAAAAAACATAATATAGTTTTTGAATTACCAAATATGATAATTTAGTTAGTCGATAAAATAAAATGAAGAGGTTGAAAGACTACGGTCATCGGCCTTTTTGCATAATAATATTGCAAATAAAAATATTGTTCTCGCGCGCTGAAATGAAGAAGTTCAAGAGTGAATTGCAACTGAGTAGGAAGGACATCATGAGCATGTGTTTGTTAATGGGATTTGCATTAATTGATTTGACGATTAGGCAGACGTGCGAAATTATGGTGTTTGGCTACAATAAACAGGATTTAATAGTTGACTATGTACGTTTCTGTATGTGTATGTGCGTGTTCAGCAAACTGTTTTGGAATGTAGCAGTGCGCGCGAGTAATGCTTGATTTGTCATTCCATCCAGCTTTCCGACACAGTTGAAGGGCTTCACGAGAAGCCCTCCATAATCGTCTATTAGAGACGGGTGCCGTCGCATACACATTTATGTGTATTTAGTTTTAATTGCAGGCATCTCGATCGGCTGGGTATGTAGGGATCGTAATCGGGAAAATCGGTGCCCATTTAAAAGGCCATGAGCCGTGCAAAAAGGTGGTTGGATGTGGTTTGATGAAGACGAGGGATGAGGTGGAAGGGGTTGGGATTCGATTCGAAGGGGTGAGAGCGGTACGGGGCGGGAATTGCGCTTGCCAAACTCTTACGCTTCAATTACAACTGGCGTGTCCCTATCTAATGGAGTGCTCGCAATAAGGATGGATGTGTCGAGCACAAAGGACGCCTTGACTGTGGACTAATGGATAATCGCGTACGTCCGCGTCCTCGGCGTATTGTATCCGGATATTGGACCACATGCTCATCGACAAAGGTGTTAACAATCGTTTGATTATTACTGAAATTGCATTTCCGAAAAACTGAACGCCTGTAATCTCCCCCTACCAGTCTTCTACCACTGCTGATGCGATACCATTACGGGGGTGGCGACGCCGCTTCCAGCTGGCAGCTACATAAATGAGGAATTTGTCGCTTTTCACGAGGATTGCGGGTGACGGGAGAGCTTTGAAAACGATATTACAGAATGCATGAAGAGGAAGACATCGAACGCATGCTTAAATAGAAGACGCTCTGGGGTGCACGGAGCTGACTATTCAGGATTTATATCAGAATGATTTCATTTCACTGCCAGGTATAGATTTGGAGGAATATAAATGAAAAGAACAGCACGGCTAGGAGGCTAGGAGCCAAAAAGGAAGGGTGAGGAGACGAGCAGCGTTCGCTTTGTTGTGCATAAATCTGGATTGTCGTCGTTTGCTATATGTCGCCTTAACTCCAGTTCTAGATCTGGAACTATAGTTCTCGCTCTCCTCTCGTCTATGCAACATGCTAAGTGCATGCGTGCATCTATCTCTGCATGTGCGAGAGCGAAAGGGAGATGGAGGGTAAGAAAAAGAGAGGCTTATGTGCAGGGCGCGTATGTGGAGTGCTCCGTCCGCGTCGCTCTTAACACGAGGAAAGTGTTCAATTAGTGTCCTTTAAGTTACGTTTGGCTTCCATTTTTCATATTTTATATAACCGTACAGAGCAAAGCATCCTACGGTTTCTGCTCGAATAAAAGCCGCACTATTTTCATCTCGACGCAAATTCTTTTCACGTATACATCATTTTCTCGGCGTTTTACTACAAATTGAATGCATTTAAATGCTGATACACACATACATACACCACGTCTGTCTCTCCATATGCATCCATCCATCTCTCTTTATCTCTCTGTGTTCCTCGCACACACGTGCTTTTCCTCTCCGGCTCTCTCATCCACGACCACCCTCGCTCGCATATGTGCTCTACTCCACTCTTAATAACCTCTGGCTACAGAACAGCAATATCGCTCTTGTGTATACACATTCAGTAGGCTCGCATACTAGGGGTTGATGCCAGGGGTCGCCACCCCGTACTACCGATATAGCGCAAAACTTTAATTCACTCCAGCAATAATTAATAAAATGTGTATCCATAGTTAACAATTTGTCACACTTGGAAAATTGTGCACATTGTAAGATAAAACTTTTCGAAAATCAATGACAGGTTTATACCCAATAGCATGAATGTGTTGAAAACTGTAGGAAATAAAATGAGCTCGCTTGTAAAATTGTGGCAATCCGCGCTTTCGCGTTATAGCCAGTGACCGAATGTGTTAAACTATGAATGGATGAATGAAAGCTGGAAAATTGGAATTCTCATGGTCCATGCAAGTCTTTGTGTATTGCTAACCGAAAATGTTTATTCTATTCAATTAAATTTATATTTTGTATATAACATCACTTGATAAATAATATACATGTTCTAGGAAATGATAAAAGTTAGACAAAATTTCACTTATTTCAATATTTTGAAGTTCTATTTATTTATAAAATTTAAATATAATATAATAAATTTGAAACTTGAGATCACAAATTGTAGACAATTATATATGAATGATAGCAAATTGTAAACGTGACTTGATAAATTATACCCGTGAAGTCATAAATTAGAAACGTGAGGTGACAAATTATAGACATGGCAAGGCAATTTATACACGTGAGGTCACGATTATTAACGTGAGTTAAAATATTATATCCGTGAAATCACAAATTATAAACGTGATATAATAAATGATAAATGTGACGTGACAAATTGTGAACGCGATTTAGCAAATATAAATGAGAAATTACGACGTTCAAACAGCAATTTGTAGAGTCCAAGTAAAAATCTCTCAAGTAAAGTGAGCACTTATTATTATTTTTTTCGTTGCGAGCTTTTCCGTAATGCGTTTCAAATCATTTCGTAAGCTGCCATTTATCATAATGTAGACATAAAACAGGACAGAGATTGGATTTCTTGATTCGAGAGAGCTCTTCTTCGGTTCCCTTCACCCACATTACACGAATCCGAATGAATCATATGTCAATGTATGCCTCGAATCTTCACATATGCATGAAAGCACGTGTAAGCTTGTAGAACGCATCCAATACAAAGATTTCCTATCATTAAGAGCATGCTTTCTATATATTCTTCTTTTTTCTTTCATTCTTGCATTATTTCCGGGACCTAAACCGCACCACTCCAGGAAATAATGCACTCGCGTTTAATCCCATTCCGGAAATCATCCCTGCTGCGTTTGACGAGGACGTGTGCATTAAAACTATTAATTTTTTCTGCGATAGTGGAGCGCGCGCGCCAGAGGTGCTCTAAATCTGCTGCCATCCCTACTTAGTCGTTGTCATTATAAATCTAAACGTACACCACCCTCCGTTTGAATTAATTTCAAGCCCACGCCCATTTAATTCCCCGAGAGGGTGCGAATTTAAACCTCATTATGCGGATTAGTCGAATGAACATTTTACACATTCCCCATAATTCATCCCCTCGTCGAATCAACTTTTCTCTTTTTCTGTCAATCTGAGAGCTTGCTTTTGCTCATTTTATTTACCGATTCGATTTGGGAATCGAAGCCATTTCGCCAAGGCTACGAACCGCGGGGCGCTACGCAATTGCTCATTAACCAATTATGCTCCGTCCATGGACGATTCAAAGGCGAAGAGGGAAGAGACGCTAATTGAACGCTTGTGAATGTACAGTAATCATCATCTTTAAAGAATGATTCTTTAATAGTTCCGTTTGTCCTCGATTACGCTTATTCTCTCAAACAACTTTCGTTTACAATCTTTAACATATCTTTAAAAGTTGCAACATCCAGGTATAAGGATATCCTATCATTCCTGTTGCAGTACTTACAGTCCGAGGACAATTTAGTTCGGGATTGTTATAAAGTAATGAGTACATGCAAAGCATTACATTTAGCTCCGTGAACATCAAATGAATATAATACACATTGTTTGGTACAGTTCGAGTGTGAGCTAACAGAAGACTAACTAACATTCAATGAATTACAGTTCACTCCACCGCTTTCGACGAGCTGCATCATTTATAATAAAAGTCCTTTTCCCTATTTTATCTTTGTCCTGTAACTTTCATTTTTTTTTTTTGTAATTTTTTCACCGAGCCATTTTAATTCATCTATATTTATTTACAATTCACAGTTCAAGTGTAAACTTACAGTAGACTAACATTCAATGAATTACGGCTCAGTCTGATGCGCTGTAACATTTATAACAAGCATCCCTGTTATTATTTTTTGTGTATCCTCTCGTTTCGTCTTTGTCGCATTTATTTGATTCTATGTCATTTTAATTTGTCCATATTTATTTACATTTCACTTCGCTACTGCTGTCCTCGACACTGGATGCATATTTAACATCCACTTTGTACCCTCGTCTGTTTATCTTTTAAATCGACTCCAGTTTTCTCCGCTCTGCCGTTCCTATTCTTTCCACATCTTCTTGCTGTTGTTCATCAACTTCATCTTTCTTCTGTTGCTCCGCTTTGTGTAAACAAAGTGGATCCGATTCTCTCCGGCCATTAAACCGCCCGCTTGTCTATAATTGCCTTTATTAATTAACTTATCACGCGCAACAACCGCCCAGCTCTAATCAATCTTCTCCTGTTTTACCAAATAAACAAACTACTCCGATAGTTGTTAATTGATGAAGTTAGCGTTTTTGCTCCGATTCAGATTCCTCCTCTTCATCATCATCATCCTCCTCCTCCGAGTATTAATTCAGACGTCGTAATTGCATCATATGCTATGCATATGCCCGAATTATTCAGGCAGAGACACCGAACCCCGGATAAATACGCGCGTTACGCAACCGCTGTGCAAACACGCAGAAAAAGGTTAAATTAACCACTAGACGAGATTGTCTGGATTTAATATTGAAGACTCATTACGTTTTCGCTCAAGCTCGAGGTTGCATTTTAATTAAGCCCTGTTCGTACACGTTGCTTACACATTATTATTTTACATATTTTTTTCATTTTGCAAATAGTTTGTTAACTGTTCTGGAAGTTTCAATTTCGTAAGGTTTAACTTTTATTCGGATTCGATTTTAATTTGAAGGCGGTTCGGTTCCTTATTTTCTTTGCCGAATGCTCCTGACGTTGATTAATTCATCTCACTAATGTATGTTCACTTCCTTACTAAAGTCGTATCATGGCTTTTTTCTCTGTAATTTTGTATAATCTTTCTGTTTTGGTGTTGTTCCAAGAATCATATAGTTTCAATATTACCATAGCAATGTTAGCCACTATATTTTCTCGCCTGTTCTAATCCGAACTTCACCACTAGCTGTGGACGGACCCTAATGAACTCGAGGTCCATGCCAATCGGAGCGTGAAAGCCCCGAGTAAGATATATTACGTAACGGGCAGCTTCGGGGAAAAGGGTCAGATTAGGGTATTTCCATCTTTTGCTCAACGTTTAAATTCATACTAGTTTATTTGACATTAAGTACTGAAAACAACTGCACTATTTATTCACTACGATATTAATCAAATTTTAATATTTATAAAATAAATTTTAACAAATTTCAGAATTTTTCGATTAGATTAACTATAAGAAAACAGCAAAATTTTGTTCAAACAATTCATAGTATAATTAGAAATTCTCGTCTGTTCAATATATAATTAGTATACCAACATCAAACACGTTAGCTGTTATTACATAATAATAAAAAATAACCTGAATAATGTAGTTGTAACTAATTTATTTCTAATGTTATTTTAATCGCATCTACAACCATGTCATTCGATAAATTGTGCTCGATTCCTCGGATTGCGTCAAACTACAATTAAGAAATCCGTCAAATGAAAATGTCTTTGTTAAAATACGATGAATTGAGGAAAAATAAAGGGGAGAAATGTATTTAAGAGGGGAAATCATCATCATCGTCACCGTTTCAAAAGGATAATGGGAGTGTAATTAGTTGTAAAATTCATCTGTCGCGAAACACCAAAATATTTATGATCATAAATGGTAGATGAAAAATACTCGCATAATTATGGTATCTTTTCAATCCAACTTTTATATTCTTATATATATGAATGCATACATGGATGTTACCTATTCACTTGAATGTTTATAATTTTTTTTCGGAGCATTCGTTACCATTACTGGAATACCATTTTAATGGTGACTCCCTCGCTTCAATTTTGTTCCTTTTCTTCGCTTGTATCCTTTTTTTCTCTTTCTTTGCGTTCTTTTTATTTTTGTGTTTGCTTCTTTCATTCGTTCGACGCGCTTTTCAAATAATGTAATGACCTCTCGTCGTCGACTCTATATTTTTTTTTTAATTTCTCGCGTTTAATCCATCGAAACGCGAACCGTAATTCTGCGAATTAGGACTCAAATTACTGCTCATCCAGTTATGCGGACATCAGTTTCGATCAGATTCCCTAGGTATTTCGAGCTAATCCCGCGTGCAGACGGAAATTACACGTCGGATTTAAGAAGCTCCCATAGACATAATGGAATTAGTCAAGTTGCAAAAGGATGAATAAGTTTTGAGAAAAAAATTAAATTAAATATAATAACGAATGGTGGGTTTTTAGGGGTCGTAAATTTATTGCGGTAATTATGTTAAGTTGGCGGTGGAAAAACGAGCGTGTTTTCAGGAAAGTGTGCATCCGTTTGAGTAATTAGCGTTGAGGAGAGGTGTCGCGGCCCTTTTTTGAAGAATTATTAATAAGGAGCGCCCTCGTGAACCTAATTAGCGCAATTAAAAATTAAAAAACTCAAAGCAATGTGATAAATGATAAACGCGTTCGCTCTTTTTCGCGTTTTCAGTTTGGCGGTTCATTTGAAATCCCTTGGGTATGCGGTGCGATGTTTTGTCGCGGTACATCTGACACCTCCGGATTGTCGGTTACTTATTAGACGTCGATCCGAATATCCGGATGATGTCATGCTTCTCTTGTTACTATTTTCTTTTTCTTCTTTGGTTCCTTTCCTTTCTTCGTTTCGCTGTTTTTTTTCAGACATATCTCTAGGAACTCCGGTATAAATCACAGGAGAACTTTGACGGATCGTCGGCAATGAGGTCGTAAAAATGCCCGTCATATAAATTAATAATACTCCACTTACTGGCGGCGCGCTTGAAACAGTAACGGATAATTATTACGGAATGGTTTCCAGTCGCCAGTTGGCACACGATACCATTTTCACTGGTTTCACTATAAATATGTCGATCCGAGGCACTTAACATCGCGCGCTAACAAAATACGATAAGTACCCAGAGGATGAGGATGAAGAAGAGGAATGAGGATCGTCGTCGTCGTCGCTAGCAGCGCTCAAAAACTTCCCCCTTGGATTTATACCTCCTGTCAATTCGGTTTCCTTTAGCTTTGCTTTTGCCTCCGCTTTTGCTTTTGCCTCCGCACTACTCCACAAGTCCAAGTTGAACACGGCTCCAACTCCTTTTTTTTTCTAAAAGTTTTTAATAATAACCAGCCGCCCCCACGCGATCTTTTGCAACCATAGCCCCATAATGGAAAGATGAACGTGAATGGTTCGCAGGGGGACGTTTTATTGATATCAAAATCAAATTTGCTTCATCCCCCTCCGACCTCGACTCTTTTCTCTATCCTTTTTAACTACAGATAAAAGGGGACCGAGAGTCAAAGCTTTCAAAATCAATTACCCGTTCCTTTCCAAAGACACTAAAAAAGTTGCATGAACTAAAATACAAAAAGAGTTACACGCATATTCCCCAAACGAACATTATATATACGTACTTTCTTAGTACTCATTTTTTTTTTTCAAAACCTTAATTCCTATAAATTCCAACAAATTTATTTATAAGATTTCAAATAATGTGATTTTTTTCTTTTGTATCAAGTTTTTCAATATATAATATTTATTCTCATTTTATCAACATAACTAATTTTATTTAAAAACTTATTAATTTCTTAGATTATATTTAACCAAAAATTTAAAATCAATTTTTCCATGCAATGAAATTTATCTGAAAGACTAAAACTACTTTTTTTATAATATACTAATGCCCTTTGATTAAATTCTCCATTCGACACATTTCGATGATTGATTGAGAGGTTGAAAAAAAAAGATACAATTTATTTTGATTTTCTCGCTCGTTGAATGCTCAAGAGAGAAAGAAATAAGCGGAGTTTTAAAAGTGCTTCTCAAAGTTTGAGTCGAGAAGACGCTGTGTTTTAATATTTATCTATTTGAAACGGTTAAAGTCTTAATTAAAAACGTGATTTTTTCTGTTTTAATTATATAATCATAAAATTAATTAAAAAAACTAAATTAATTAATTTTGAACTCGGAACTATAGAAGAATAAAAAACATATTCAATTTGACAAGATTTTAAAACTTCTTTGGTAATTTTAAAAAATAGGTTGAATGAAGCTGATTTAATTATAGAACACTTTTCGATTTTCTGTAATGACATTGATTGCAAAAGCTGGGTTTTCATCATTTCTTATCCAATTTAGGGGAGTAAATATATTTGAGAATCACTGCTTTAGAGCGCTCAATTAAACAGCGCTGGAAGCAGACGTCATTCGCGTTATTTGTAGTAATATTTTATCGGGTTGCGAATGGCAGGCTTCACAATGGACCCGGTTATTTATTGTGCACTTTCCGGGGGATGACTTCGCGTTTAAATGCGACGAGGAGGAAGCAAAGAATGAGAATGAAAAATAAACCGAAGAAGAGAATAACGAAAGCGCGGACAACGATCCCGTAGGAAGCCAAATAGTATTTATAAAGTGAAAATGTTTTCTCTCTCTCTCTCTCTGTCTTTAGTATTGTGGTTATTTTATTGAAATAAGAAACTTGTGGGAGAGAGGAAAGCAGTCTGGGTGATGATTTTATTTATTCGCGTAAATTAGGATCGGCTTAACTTATCTTCGAAGGAACATCTTGGTAGCCGTAGGGGAATCAAGAGAGGTCCCGAAAGCGGAAACGGCAAAGTTCCTTCCCACTATTAACGGATTAAATTTGATAAATCAGTGAGAAACCAGACGCGGCTTGTGTGTCCTCGAGTTCTTGGGAGTCTGGGGGCGGCAGGAGAGGAGGTCGCCTGTTTTAGCTCTCTTTGTATTGACGAAATATAATGGGAGTTGTAATGAATTTAGTAATTAAGATTTTAGTTGCACGCGCGCCAGAATTAATTATTTCGTTTCCATTTTTGCGATGCGAAGGTGCCGCGCGAAGATTTTCGGGTTTGAAGTTTGTAATTTACATTGTTCGACCGGAAGGGGTGGAAGCTTAACTTGTGCTCGACTGGGCAGGGTATGTTGTGTGTGTGTGTGTGTATACGGGGTTATGTTGAAAAGGGTGTATGTGTGAGAGAGAGGAAGGTTTTGCGAGAGAGACAGCTCCAATAATGAAATTAATTTAAATTATGCACGGATTTATTAGCATTACATTATTATTATTAAATTAATGCCGCTCTGTAGTTAATAGGATTAAATTTGTGACAACGCAACAATAACAGTGTTAAATTTACTTTATAATGTTGCAGTTGCAGTCGTGTAAATGTATGTGCAGTGTTTGTTACGAGTTCGGGACGGGGCGTCGTGCATAATGCACATGCCTAGCATAACTGTAGTTGTAGTACGGGCCCGGACCGGAGCGAAACCAGGCTTGATGAGGATAGTTCATTTAAAATTCAAAATTAGTGTACAATAAAAGCGCTCGTAGTCTGCGAGGGTTGGGGGCTGCTTTTTGAGGGGCGGATGGATTAACACCACATTTACAACTTGCTTTGACGTTTATTCAATAGGCGTTCCGCAAAAACGAAAATGATTTAGTTGTTTGCCTCGGACCGGCCACTTTACTTTGACAGCGTCAGATGACAAGGATATATTGCCAGTGTCATCTCTTAAACAGTCGTTTGCCGACACGAGACACCCTGCGGTCAACTAGATCCTACCATATGCATCGCATTACGCTTTATCGACTGTATTAAAACCCCGCTACTCGGAATCATCGTTGGTGGCGGGCGATGGCCCTAAGAGTAGAAGAAGCTTCCCTTTTATACCCAAAGAAGAAAAAAAGATGAGGATGAGAAGAAAAAGAAAAAAGAACGGCTCCCCGGTTCCTTTTATTGAGGGCCAGCAGCGTCGGGAATCGATATCACATCCTTCCATTCCAGGACAACATAATTCAATATTTCTCTTCTTCTTATTTTTTTTTCTATCGTCCTTCCTTTCGGTCCCTAAACTTCAGATTGTGTCGCTCTCATTAATCATCCCTTTCATCGTTCGCGCTTATAATTAATTAACGTTCGACTATTTCCTCTTTGCGTTTTCTTCCGTTTGGGTCGTGCGTGGTAAATCGGGAATGATCATTGATACGGTGGCATCAATTGCTGTAATCCCATTTTAATTAAACAGCCACCCTTAGTTTTTTCGGATTTTTTGATGGAAAATTGCCACTTTCCCTGATTGCCGACAATGTGGATTAAACGTTCGGAATTCGCCTTGATGATGTACGCAGGCGGCGGCCGAGACGATAAAGTAGCCATTATGGAAATGGAAACAGCACACATTTCATTTTGGAGGAAAATTTATTCGAAGATGGATTCGCTCCGAGGAGCGAGAACAACAAAACGAGAAGCCGAAACGGAAAAATAAATTTACAAGGAAAATAAAAATAAAAAGGAGGAAACAAATCGAGCGTTTTTATTTCGAGTGGTTGGTTCACGGCCTGAGGCTATGTTTACAACTCTCTTTTATTTATCGATTGAGTAGGTGCATGCACGTGTCGCTGAAAACATATACAAGGCTTATTTTAGTAACTCTGTCTGTTTTTCCGGGGATTAATTGTGCAGTTGAAACGATTCACGTACGGTCGGAGAGGCACAAACAGAAAGGAGACAGAAACGACTCGAGGCATTCTTTCGTTCCTCGCGCTCGTTGATGTGTGTCACATAACAACTGGGTTATCATCAGGTTTTAATGGAAACACAATCCGATGATAAACAAAATATGCCGGCACAAAAGCCACTTGCCGCTTTCCGATTCCTTCCTTTGTTTTTCTATAAATAAATGGAAGCTGATGGTACAAAAGAAGTACAACAATCATCCAACGTCGACTGCAACTGTATGGTAGGTCAGTGGTGATTTGGTGTTTATCGATTTTGCGCACGTTTATTTTTGCGGATTAAATGCAATGTGGCGGATATTGATGATAAATCGTCGATAAGGCAACTGTTAAGAATAATACCGGCGTTGTTCTTACAAGCGGAAGGTCTGCAATTTATGAAAGTTTTCAAAACATTTTGTGTGCAGCATATTTTATGAAGCTCAGGTGCACGCGACACGTGCATTATTTCCACCATTTCGTAAATAAACACCGACTACTCAACGCATACGAACATATTCCACATTTTTATTTTTAAATTCCCTATGCAACAATTCTAACAAAAATATATTATAATAACTTTAGTTACCAACAAAAATTAATTTAAAAAAAATATTTTCTTGAATTATTACAAAATGTTTTGATCTTCCTTTATGTTGTTTATAAATACATTGCCACAACAGCTGGTTATCTGTTTGATATAATAAAACGCTCTACTGAAGTTGGTCAGTATAAACACTATTTACTACGTATAATTCAACAGTTAAAACTTAAAATTGTAATTCTACAAATGTAAATTTTAGTAATTATTTTGAACTGAAAATTAATATTAAAGTTTTTAATGTATTTAGATTTTTTTCTCTGAGAAATTGTTTTGTAAAATAAAGGAATTTCTATATTTGTTATGAATTATGGCTCCGTTTAGCGATAAGGACTAGGATCGTTAAAGTATTGTTTTACATCGCCTGTTAAATGCTAATAGCTCGTAACCTACAAGAACAGTTTTGTTCTGTTGCCAGTTTATAACCCACAAAAAATTTAGTATGACAAGAATTTAATAGTTATTTCACATGTCACTTTTGTCTAACTCGTTATTTATTATTTTTTAGTTATTAGTTATAACTTAAATTAAGTTCTATTTTTAAGTTGACTTATGGATACAGAGTTTGTTTGCATGCGTACATTTACAGGATAAAAGTAAACAGAAACAAGTAAACCAGAACAAGATAAGCCTAATTGAAATTTATGATCGGTTCCTGTCGAAGCTATCCATCAATATTTCGAGTGATAAATGCGTGCGGTCGGAATTAGCAAACATTTCCGGGATGCGAAGGTCCTTTTCATCGCAACGAAAAGATATAAAAAATAAATAGAAAATTAAAGAGAAAAACTTAAAAAATAAAATGAAAACGTGAACACGGCGTTAATTCTCCCAGCGGAAATTTCCAACATCAAGTGTTTAACCGGTAATGAAATTTCCCTCGCAATGTAAATCAATGTCGATTGGCGGAGACATTCGAATTTCGCCCTCGCCTCGTCGCAGCTAACTTAGTTTGTATTCCGTATTGGTGACTTTGCGGACAGGCCACGACGTGATCTTCCGACAGCCAAGAAAATCCCCGTCGGTTCCGCAAAAATCATATTCACTTAACCATATAAAAACACGCTTTAAGAATTAATGGAAATACTAAATTTTATACTTCTAAAAAATGATAATAATAATTATCTTTAAATTAAATAAAGCAAAGTATTTTGACAAAATTTATTTTTTTAAAATTGTATGTTCTCACATATTGTTTGATGTTGGAAATGGGTAATTCGTGCATTGTAATTTGCAAACTCGAAAAAGGTAAAATGGTATACTAGTAAAATTAATTAGTATTAACCTCTTGATAAATACAGGAAATACGATCCGATATTTCTTTTGAAGTCACGCTGAAATAAATATATATCTCCTGACTCTGCCTATTGATTTATTTGTTTATTTTTGTTCAATTTGTTGGATTATTGTATTTGTCGCGTGAAAGCCACGGGACTTGCTCTTCCGTGATTGGCGACGTCGAGCTAATCAATTTGCAATTTTCAAATTCATCCGTCACGCACAAATACAATTTTCAAATTAGCTCATTGTTCCGTGGAATTTTCCACACCGTATCCCTTCAACAATACTTCTACACCCCATATCTAGCCAACAAATTGCGAGCGAAATCCACTTTCGCAGTTATCTAAATGTTACATTCGTATAGGTATGGACTCAAGCTTTATTTTTCGCTCTCTTTTTTTGTTGTTGTTGTTAGCAGCGGTGAGTGTATCAATTGCAGTGGGACTTGGGTCGACGGCCTTTTGAATAGGTATGAATTGAACGCAAAATTAATCTCATTGAAGTTGTTGCTCGAATCCGATGGAATTGAATTTGGTCGTATAAAAAGCCAAGCGGCAGTCATTACATATATATAGAGATAAAAAAAGAATGAAGAGGAGGGAATGAACAGAAAAAAAAAATTGGCGTGCGAGGAAGAGAGACGGGTATTTAGGGTAGGTATTTATTGAGTCGGTTTTAGAATCTGGTTTCATATGAAGCCGCAGCCACCCACCTACGCGGCCAAAGCCATTGGTCATTGAGACCAGTTCGATTATTCCTTTTCCTCAGACACGCGATACTCTTCTCATCCATTCGCACCTCCGAACTTAATTATAGAACAGGAAATGGAAAAAAGGTCCGTCCGCCCTTTGCGAAGATGCACACATTTTTTTCCCACCCTCCATACTTTGGGGTAGGACGACAGCAGAAGCGCAAAAAAAAACCTCTATTAATAGTCCCATCGATTGGTTAAATATTGAATGATGCGCGGGGTTGGTTTTTAGGGGATTTTTGTTTATTTATAATTTTCGATTACCGAAATAAATAAAAAGAAAACGTTAGCATTAGCAAACAAAAAAAAAAAAAACAACCAAAAAATATTATATAAACTAGTATATTTGCCCGCACTAAATTGCGTAGTATGCAAATATTTGTTTTCACTGGGGGTATTTTTGGTAAATGACATGATGATTTTATAATGTTTGTTGTTTACTTAGGAGAGCACTGAAGATTTTTTTTTTTTCAATTTATGAAACCATATGCATTTGTTGTTGATTATTGTTTTTTGTTGATTTTTCTTTGACATTTTAAGCTATTCAAATATTTGCGCTTGTTAATTATTCTGGTAATCGCGATGCAAGCGAACAGTGTTCCAATTGCATCGAAAACAAATTAGTATAGAATGCAGTTCATATGATACAATCATTTATTGGATCGATATCCCCATATTACAAAGTTCTAATTATATAATGATTATAACCAAATTGCATATGCGCCACTTCATTACTGAAAAATCCATTTGTTTATTTTGTAACTTCAAATTTAATATAAATATTTACGATTAATCAAATCGCATATAAACTAATAAATTATTAAAGTATACACATTTTGTAATTTTTTTTTTAAATCCATTTAAATTCATTAAAACTATAATTTCAAGTCCAAATTACATATTTACTATCAAATTTTAAATTAAATATAAATATATTATTTTGTAACTGAAAAAAATTGGATGTTGTTTTTATTATAATTTTGTATGAAATGAAATATTTTCAATTGATGATAATTGTTCGGATTATTCACTGAAATTGCATGTAAATGAAGAATGTTTTAATTAAGTCGCGGGCATCGAGACAATTAAAATATAGAGGAATTATATATTTAAATTAACAACTTAACGTTTAATTAAACGGAAAAGGAATTACGAGTAGCTCCTCATTTATGTTCCTCCCCCACCCGAGTGTCCGTGAAGAGGGAGAACGAAACGAAGGAACAGAAGAAAAAAAAAATGAATGAAGGAAACCAAGAGATGAAATATTAAATTCCTGTCTCTTTCTCTCTCATTCGCTGTGTCCAAGGTTCATGGCATCCTTTTGTTTTGAGCCTGCACCCTTCTGCGTAGGATAATCGACAGTTAACTCTCGCAGCTTCAAGTGATTATTTCAACCATTTTTTTCTCTCTCTTCTCCTCCTCCCTCTGCTCATTCGACTGAGTCCCGATTTAATAACGGAAATATTATAGAGCTCCTCAACGTGAATCATCTTCCATTGGCAACTGCGATAATTAAAAACCTTTCGAGAGCAAATTGCTTTAACGATGCGAATCGATTCGTTTGAATTCGCGAAATTCCATCAGCCATTTAGACGGTGATGTCATCGTCGGCTCTTGCATCGGCATTGTAATAAGTTTAAGTCGGCAGAACTTGCAAATTGGCCGACCCGACGGAAACCAAATTAAAAGTTAAGCTCGGACATTAACGAGATCATTGATGGCACAACGGTGCAATAATATCCATTTTGCGGGAGGCGCGCCCTTTGTCTCGGCATTGGCATCGGCATCAGCATCAGCGGAGAGCAAAGTATAATGGCTAATTGAATTGAATGTAGATTTCAAGTTTTGGTTTCGGTTTGTTTGGGAGTTTTAGGATGCGGAGTGTGAGGAGACGAGAGGAAAGGCTAGGCTGTGCGAGGGTAGCGTTTGAATGCTTTACAGCTGAAAGGGTCGGTTTTGGCTGCACATGCGGTAACTAGGTCTCATTGTTAGGGACACTCGCCCGAACTAAATATTTGGATTTAGCCGGGGAAAGTTGTCCATGGGAATGCTATATCCTTTTCATTAAACCGCTTTATATCCGATCTGGTTTTATTATTGCCGAGTTATACGACTGTCGTAAAGTAGTGTGAAAATATTTTGTCGACTTTTGGATGCGCGACGAATGCGAACGGCCGCATTATAATAGTGAATAGTTTCGACTATCGAGAACCACCGCGCCATCAGCGAAAGCGGAAACAATTACGGCTGCGAGCGGTGAGATTAGTTAGTTTCCGGATTTAGGGACGGCGGAGATCCGTTAACCTTCCCTAATCCCACGCCTCGCACCCTAGGATTTGTCTAATTTCGAGCACTTATTTATTCCGCTATATAAAAATCCTGGCTTAGGAATTGCCTAATTTTTGAATCACGACAAACATTTTTACGGCGCCTTCACCGAAAATCTCGCTCAAAATATATAGATATAAAACACATTCTCCCTTCCCTCATGTAAATTTCCGAGCAACGGCGCCACCCAAATCGACCTCTTCCTAAACGATAAAACATTGTAAAACGAACGTAAAATTCTTTATGATTTTAGCGCCAAAGTTTGAATCTGTTTAGCAAATCCATTGCGAAACAACAGCTTTATATTGAAGAACTTTATTTACGCTCGTCACGTCGTCGATCTAATAAACATTAAAATCTATTTAGGTGCAAAAAAAAAATCAACGAAGCACAGCGAAATAACATAATCTGCGGTGCTTTGTTTGCTACGACCCGGCAAACAACGAGACCATTGTTTCCATTTATAGTTACTTTTACTTTACTATTTCGAATCTCCCCGATGTAATTACATTCAATTTCTCGCAATCCACAATCATGTAATAAACATAGTACAAAATATTTTTTTAACCTTCACGTCCTAGTAAATAATAAATACTATAATAGTTGAATATACTGCAATATTTAAATTTATTTATGAGTAAAACGCTATCTAAAATAATTAAAAATTTATTTGATTCATAATCTTAATTTTTTATTATGTGAATTTGTCACGATAAATGTATTATTTTTATAAAGGTATAATGACCTATTCTACGTATGCACGATACTATAATAAAATTTATAAAATTGCGCTAATTTTTATAATTTATAACAGTAAAATATGAAAGCTTGTAGATATTTAATCAATTGGTTTATTACGTAAAAAGTATTTAACAATAATTGGCTCGTTTCTCCACAAATCGTTAGCGGTCATTAGCGTATTCCTAATGCACACCATCATATATTTTTTTTCCTGGCTCGCAATTAAATTCCCTCCACTTCGCAAGTGCGTTTTCCATGTTCCTAACCGCTGTGTTAGAATGTTCATTAGTTATTTGTGCAACGAGCGGTTATTTAGAGCGAAGGGGGGAATCCCCCCGCCATTGGTCGACCCTTTATGGATCCATCCATGGTATATAGGAGGGCGATATCATTGTTGAGCAAACCGCCAGACTATAAACAAAGTTTCAGTTTTCGCTACAATGCATGGAAGAATAAAAGGAAAAGAACACCGAACAATGAATAAAAATAATTGGAATTCGCGATTTCAATTGCTGTTTATGCTTAAATACGGCGGACCGAAAAAGAAACACGCGAAATTAATTAAGAGAAATTCGCTGCCGATTTTTGTTCTCGCTGTCTTCTTCCACTTTTATTGCGTTTCGAGTAAACAGGCTGTTTTACGGCAAAACTCAATTTAAATTCCTCGCTGCTCCGACACAATGTATCATTACTCAAATCTAATGAATACCATTGGCGGCGCTCACCGCTTTTTTCCTTGAATTCACTATTAACCTTACTATTGATACATTTTTAATACTGTTAGCTTTACATTAAAAAGAAGCTTATATAATTTATATTCTATGTTATAGTTAAAAAATAGTTAATTTTAAATATAAATTTATAGTTTTTATATAGGTAAATTAAATACTAAATGATTATTTTGCACTTTAAATATCAGTATTAACCATATGGAAGATGAGCTAAATTAAGAATTTCCGATTTTAAAAATCAGCGCATTATAATGAAGCGGGACACGTGTCATCTAGTTAACTTAAAACCAGGAAGTGTCTACAACGACTGAAGATATGCTTTGAGATAAACGCGCTTATCAGAATAAGGGGAACTAATTTTTTTAATCTAAAATTTTAATACTTAATGTTGGTTGAAAAAATCAATTTATTGAATGGAATAATAATAAAACGTATAAATTAATATTGTTTTCGAATGAATACTTTTTACGCTTTATCTTTATTGACAGGATGCGCGTATAACGTAAATTTGCATTTTTCACCAACCGGAAACACCAAAAGAGCTATTGAATTTTGATCGTTGTTTTCAATTAAGGTTAAGTAATCATCTCGATTAAATAATAAATGATGCATTTTTTTAAGCGTACACAAAATATGCATTGTGTTTGATATTTCGAAATTTCAAATAGAAAATTAATAATGTTATATTAATAAGAAAATGTAAGGAAACAACATTATACAGAGTTAAAGGAAAATCATAATTATATCGGCAGTTTTGTTTCGAAGTGCATTATAATTCTGATCCAAAAAAAAAATTATTTGATCGCCTGGGGAGTTTCGCGGAACTGGAGCTGCTGAAGTTTCCAAATTAGTATATCCAAATTTCTCGAAGTAATCGCATTTATTGTGGCGATAAATAATGTTTGCGAAGTGAAATTAACGGGGCAATCAATTTGGGAAATTAGACCTAAGCACAGATTTCCAACTTCCTTAATGACACAGACTCAGTTATTAGGCGTTAACTAGACGGAACCAGCTGGGGATTTGGATTTGGGGACCACCTCTAGGTTATCGGATTTTGGCACCTCTCTTTTTAAATATGCATATTATATTGTGTTTGAGTTTTAGTTTGATGGGCTTTATTAAATTTGCGGTTTAGATAATATGCCGACGGCTGCGTTGATTATATAACATATATATTTAATTGCAGGATGGATGGGAAGTGGACGCGACAAGCGGTGATGATATTGCGGTTTGTCGGGGCACGTCGGACGTTCGAAGGGGGCGGCGGACTTTGCACGTACAAATGCGTTCCCCTATCGTTTTGCATTAGGTGTCGCGTACACCGTGCACCAGATAGAGAAGAACGTTTGTTTCGTTATCAACGGAACGGCGTTTTAGCAGGGAACAACGGAAAGATTAAAGCGGCAATAACTTTTGCAGCTCTTGAATCGCGAGGTTTACGGCAGATACGCCCGTGTGCATTAAACACCTCCACCTCCTCCTCAGA
Organism: Nicrophorus investigator; assembly: GCA_963457615.1. Taxonomy (NCBI): domain Eukaryota; kingdom Metazoa; phylum Arthropoda; class Insecta; order Coleoptera; family Silphidae; genus Nicrophorus; species Nicrophorus investigator. Next base: position 11,179,823 of record OY735146.1, read on the forward strand.
CCCCAGAAAACATCGAAGTCGCCGAATCGCGATTCCTGCTGCTATTTTATATATTTTTTCGTTTCTTCTCTCCTTCCGATTAATCAACGCGTATCCTGCGCTTTTGTTGCGTGCATGCACCACAAACAGGAGAAAGGTTAGCGTTCTTTTGTGCCATTTCCCTCTGCCCGTTTTGTGCTCCGCACACCCAGCTAAACATTTATAATGGTTGCGCAAATCTAATTTGCCGACTACATTTTGTAAATTACCATCAAATTACACCGATGCGCGGATGTGCATATAAAGCTCTGACAAATTCCGCGACCCGAAAATACGCGCACAATTTTATACTCTTCACATTATATATATATATATATTTTTTTTGGCAATTTTACAGTTAAATCTATCCTTATCCCAAATATCAGCCCCTATTTGGAAAAGAAGAACAAATCAAAGGTACTAAAAATCCCGCATTGTTCTGCGAGGGGACCTTTTTTTTCTTCACGGAGAGGTAAAAATTCCTGTGAAAGTGTGTTTAGAAATACCCGGCAATGATAATTGTATTAGCTGTTACGTATAAATTGAGCTTTGAGAGGCCCGGAATGCGTCGCTCCTAATCTTGATGCTGGCGCACATTATGCATGCATGCATCGGTTTTCACAGCTATCTGTCTTAGACGTACTCCGGTGACACCTCGAGTGTCTGATAAGATCACCCATTACTCTGTCTACTCCAGCTACCTCAAATCAGCACGAGAAGAGATACAACAACACCAAAAAAAAACGCAAGAGAGGAGGAACGGTCGGGTGGAGAAAAAAACATGTGTCTGGATGGCCTTGCAGGAGGCGTTTCTTGTTTTAATTTAAATAGCGCGCTGTTTGTACAGCGAAGTTAGTAATCAGAAAGCGACGGATATATATGTGTATATATGCATGCATGTGTGTACACGTAGATCATCCACCCTCGGGTTGCCAATTGAATCAGCGGTATAAAGTTTACTTTGTTTAGGATCTCCGATCGGTGGATACTACTAAAGTTCATCCTACTTGATCCCGCGCGCGCGGAATTCCTCCGGAACTATCTACAGAGATAGACTATTACTACTGCTACTAGGCTTACCTTTAAGATGACAAAATCCATGTATGCAGATTGATGCTTGGGACACTTCGGGAATTGCACTGAGATCTCTCTCTCTCTATCTCTCTTTTTATATTTAAATCTCTGGATGTCTATCAAATGCTTCGCATAAACTCGTATTATTTATCTGTGCAGAGGTATTGAGACAACCTTCCTCGGGAGCTGCTGCTGAAGAACAAGAGCAGCAGCGTTGGAGTTTGTTGCGTGGGTGAACTAGCGAGCGGAGACCGAGCGCTGTCTGGTGCTGCTTTGTGCCGTGTCCGCACTAGCAGAGACACCGAGGGAGACTGATGCGAGCGACTCTGGTGTGCAGTGCTGTGCTTGTGCTTGGGTTCTGCTGTTCTGCCTTGCTGTTCTGCTTCTGCCTTGCTGTTCTACTCTGTCCCTCTGCACCCTCAACAGCCGCGCACTCCGATCCACCTCCGCTTCTCCTCAACTACCGTCCGGACCGTCCATCCATCCAACCAACCATCAATCCGTCCGTCTTCATCAGCAATACTCATTCATTATCTCATATTGTTGATAGCAGAGTTCACGGGCCTCCGGCAGCTGAGATGCACCTAAATTGCCCGAAAAATCACCATCACCAAATGCAATTGTCTGGAGGTGCTAAACGCGTTCGACTACCTGGCAAATCAATTATCCTCGTTCAATTCCTTCGGCGACACCCTCCGCAACATACATTGAAATCGTATTAAAATCGCGTAATCCCTTAATGCACACAACAAGTTGGCTCTTTCACGCTCGTAGTTTCTGCTCTTATTGTTGTTGCTGCCTGTATATGTCTGCAAGTCTTCATTTACCACGGATTAAACACAACTTCCAACTACCTTCTCGCCGTGCTAAAATGATAATAATTTAACAATGCACGTCTATCTTTATACTGGCTCAATGTCTGGAAAACGCTCGAATACTATTATTAAACAAAATTCATTCGCAAGAACAATGTTTAACACGCTGATGCATTCCCCGAAACAACTCAATTTTACTCATCACTATTGCAAAAATAAAATTTAATTCAAAATTTTTAATACAATTTTAAACAAATTTTATGTTATTTTCTTTTAAACTTTTCATTATTAATGCTTATTGCCGGTACCACAATTTTTTGTTCAGCATAAGGCAGATGTATTTAAAGAAATTGAGTACCTGCAAATGTAATAGTAAATAAACGTGACAACTGTGAAAAAAAAGGTTTTACTTATTTTTACAAGAAATTTTAAACCTTAAAAATAATTATTTTATTCCACTAACAAATTTTATGTTTTTTTTTTTTAATATTTTAGTTTGAGGAAAGCAGATCTGTTCCCAGCCATTGAACCATGTAAAATGAGGCAAAGACCAATGAAAATATTAAGTTACGTTAAAAAAATATTGAAAAAAAATATATAAAATTAGGGAGATGCATTTATGTTTCTCAGTTAATTCACTTTAGGAGTGACGTTGAAATATAGTAATTTTAAATTTCGTATTGTTATACTTAAAGCGGTTTTGGGATTTAAGCAGATGAATATGTGACATGCATCGAGTATCTGATTTATCAGGTTATTTGATTTGGGAGTCCAAATAATGGAATGCTATTGCAGATAAAACGGAGACGGTTTGCACTGCGGTCCGATGCACAAGGAATCAAGTGGACAAGGATACCTACAAAATATAAGATATTGGAAGAATGGAATCACGGCAGCGAAGGCACCTTTTCTGATGCGACGGAAATGAAGTCCGCTTCTTTATTGCAACAGTAATAATAATATTACACACTGAGTTTATGAGATTAAATTTCTCATTTGTATCAATTGACTGCGTTTGTCTGCGCTTCAGTTTGCTTCATGCACTTGCTTTAACTCTATTAATTACGAGCACATGTCCTTTGTTCGTTGACTTTGCTACCGTGCGTTAAATGGCAAAGTTGTACAATATCAACCGAATTTATGTAAACGTTGTGCATATATAAAGGATGTGGATATGCTTCAGTATCGATTGTATGAAAATATACGAAACGAACAATCATCACTGGAATAAAAGCATTTTTAGGATTTCTTTCACAGCTTACAAAACGCGTTACACAAATTGACGTGTCTTTCGATGAATAATTGAAATAACTTGAATCGAGTGATTGATTACGTTGCACGGAACGACATTTATTAAAAGCATTTACGTGTTCATTGGTTTGAGCATTGCAAGCTGATGGGAAACACACGAAAGCATTGGCATTGTTTCTTCTTTCTCTTTTTTTTTGCACGGTTACGCTTCGCGATAACCGCGAAAATTCTTTCTTTTGTTTTATCTACCGGTATGTTCGGTTCCGAGCTGTAACAAGCTTAATCAATATTTGCACAAACGGTAAAATAATTAACCGAACGTCCTTTTTGGACTGCCCGTTCAATAATAACCATAATATCAGCGGTAAATAATAAATAATGGTATTCATTTGTTACGGATTTGAGCGTGATAATGATGTGACAGGACGAGTATTTTGTACGGTCGACGTGTTTCGGATGCGCCGCAAAAACGATGTTTTCTATAAAATTTTTAAATTTTCCAAATAATCATATACGAATTGTTTACGCATATATTCGGATTCGCAATTGTCCGAAAGAACAATGCATCAACAAACAAAAACATATGTATATATTATAATAATAGTCTGCAGCGCATCAACATGTTTAATAAACCCCTTGTTTCAAGTGGATTCCGATAAACGAAATAAAATTTATTAAATCTTGTTCGTTTTATAAAACTAATAACAGCCATGGAATTTTAAAAGCCCCGCATTGTTTTATATTAAAATTTAATAATTTATTCACTTTTCATGAATACGTTTGGTACGTGTGAATTTTTTTCAAATAAATGGAATTTATGCATTAAAATCTGTTCTAATGAAATAAAAAAATATAACAAAATTTTTATTTTCAATATAAAATAAAATATTTCAATAATTTACAAAAAAAGTGAAACACCCTGTAGAAAATTGCGTATATATATTTAAAGAGTATTTATTATGAAGCGTTTCCTACTCAGCTTCGCGTGGCGGAAATTAAAAAGTTTTGCGTAAAATAATTTACAGCGGTGGTTGCTGTACACCTTTGGAAAGGTGCCTTTCGAGCATCTGCGAAACAGTAGGGAGATAATAGGGGAGGGGGCGTTTTATTTGATTTTTTAGGCCGTTGTGCTTTCTGTTTACTATTGTGAGAGGGTGGAACATGCAAAGGTGTTGGGGGGCGTCAGAATCGATGTTGAAATTTTTTGTCCGTGCATCAAAGATTCAAGCGCACCGCGAATTTGCATGCGTGAACATCGGGTCCGATGAATAATTTATCGAAATTAATGTGGACGGTCAGCGGAATTGGACGGTAATTAATATAGGTTATTAATATTAATGGGCCCGAGGTGGTGGCGGCACGAAGGGGTGGAAGCGCGAGCGCTGGACCCTCGTGTAATTCGCGGCGCACTGGAAAACGCGGTAATTGCAACTTGAATTGTCAAAAGGAAATATTTAAAGGTCGCAGTAGCGAACACCTTATTAAACATTGTGTAGGGATTCATGAGATTCTTGGTGGAAATAAATACACCAAACCCATTCGCAACTCTTCTTCCTTTCTTACTTTGTGTGTCTCGCGTATTATTTTTTCTTCTCTTTCGTTCTTCGCGTTCTTCTTCTTCATCTCTTCTGTTCACCTCTCTGTTTTCGCTGCATTTTTTCTGCTATAAGGCACCGAACCGTAGAGTAGCTTCTTTGGGACATCGTGCATTGTTCGTGTAGTGGCTGAAAAGGAAGCAGTTCAAACGCGTGCATCTTTTTTTCATTAGGCTGGCACAATGCGCCAAGAAAACGCTGCACGCTGCCAGAGGTATCAGCATTTAAAATTCATCACTTAATTGACACGGCTTCGGATATATACATTGAAGCTGCTGCACCTTCCGCGAATTGCATTCTCAAAACCAACATAGGTTTTCTTATTTACATTCGCATACAATTGTTAATAGTTAAGCAATGCATCATTTTATAATAAGAATTTCTATTCTCAATTGATAATATTATATAAGATCGTTATTTGAATGATATTAACAGCGATGAAGATTAAATCTGAGTGGTAAAGTATGAAATCGTTTTCCATTTTACCCTCTCATAAATCATGTCGACGATGTCTCTGGAAGAGGTGGGTGGTTGCTACTTATCTCAGGTAGGTGTCGCAACGCTGGACTGGAGCTCGAGTTTATATTTATATAATAGGATGAATGGATGGTTGTTTTTGATGAAGTTGGCTCGTTAATGGTGGAACGGGGAAAAAGAAATGTTATCGCGTGAGGCGGAACAAAGTTTTGTGTCAGGCGATAGTGCGGTCCCCCCTTTGTTAAGTAATCGCTTATTCCGCGGGAAAAGTAAGAGAACTCGATCATCTTTTATTGCGTTCTCTCGAAGGGCGTTTTATCATCGATGCCGAAGAACTTCTAATGGGCCTGTAAATAAGAGCGAAGAATTGATGTAAATCTGGCGGACTGTTTGATATTCCGATACCAAGGGTTAAGGGACTAATCCATCCCGACGTAGACGTGACACCGACACAGTCCCAGGAGACTAGCAGCTCTCTCACGAGCTCTATCAGATTTACAGTTTATATTATTAAATGAACGTCGGTGCATCATCATCGTCATCATCATCCCTAGCACTAGATGAGATTAAGACCAGAGCAATGAGGCTCTCTTGTGTGTCACGGTAGGAGGTTTGCAGCGGCGGAGATGTTGGCTGGGGGTGGGTTGGATGGTGGCGGTAGTCGGTGGAGGAATGAGTGGGTGCGTGCGAGTGACATGGTTAGGCGGGGGCGGTCGGGCTTCGGGCGCGATGATTCCCACTGACGTGTGTCACTGTTGACGCGTGCTGTCTGATGACACTCTCCGATGATTCTCATCCCCATTGTTTCAAATAACATCCATGTTGTATAACACATATTTGCGGCGGTATCATTCCGGGCGCGAGGGGCGGCGGTGGGGTTCAGTTTGCGCTCGCCGTCGCCGCCCCCTCCATGAAAAATAAAACTAATTAGCACACTCTTCTTTCGCCGACGGGTAATTAATGCCATCCACAAATGCAGAGTAAACTTAAAAATCTAATTAACGGATCCAGCGACGACGTAATAATCAAGGCCTCAGCCGATGTCGCAGCGGCAGAGGCGGTAGCAGCAGCGAAACCTTTTTTTTATATCAAATAGAATCAATATACCATGCACTTACGCAACTGTCTACCTAATTATTATACAATATTGTTCAAACTTATTTTACAACTTATTTTACTCAATTACGTAATAAAAAAAATACAAGTAAACACATTTTATTATCAAATATAAATGAAAAATTATATAGCTGTAATAGAAAATAGTAACGCTTTTTTATGATACGCCAGAAGCTTTAATAAATATATAATTGTTACATTTAAAGTTTATAATTAGTATTACAGGTTTATTATTTGTGTAAAATGTATAAATATAATTAACGATTTTGGAAATCAAAGGAAAACATGCATAATTGTAATTTACACGTGGGACACAGTGAAACGAAATAAAAACTTTAAAATTATGTATGGTTCATTAGTATCAAACGTTTTGAAAGTATTCCCATTTTGCAAATATGTAATTATCCTTTTATACGTACATTACATTTATAAATATTTATTTGTAAATGTGATTAAAATGATTTTATGTTGACTATGTAGTTATTTTATAATTAGTAACTGTAGAGATAATCGATGATTCGTTTAAATTTTAATAATGAAATCATTATATTTGACTTACAGTCGACGCGACCTTCAATTAAGCATTCGCAAATGTTTGTGCAGTTCGTTGGCGGTTATTGAATCGCGTCACGGGACCACCACAATTTTATGCAGCACCTATGGCAAACTGTCCATCGTCTCTCTATTCCAAATGGAAAGCGACTATGGAAGCCCGAGCCCAATCCCGCACCCACGTCCGTGCGATGTAAATAAAATCGCGTCAATCATGATTGAAGTCTAAACAGCAGTGCATTACGGTGCATGTGTAGAGTTATAGCACGGAGAGAAAAAGGAACGAAAACGAGAAGAAGACGTAAGAGAGAAAAAAAAAGCAGGGAGAACTAAACAGGGGATTAAAATAACTCGAGCGACATCGACATCGAGAGGAGTGCAGTTTCTCTGGTTGGGTAGGGAAGGGACAAAATGCAAGAGAGAGTATATATATAAAAAAAAATGAGCACTTCAGACAATGTGGGTGTCGACGTGGCGTGCAAATGAAAAAGGTTCGCATAAGATACGCGTAAAGCTTATATTTCTGTTCGATACCGGCTTGTTGAACGAACTATTATAAAACCTATAACGAGTCTTAGCGTCTGCAAATTTTTTTGCTAATTGCCCTCTCATTTAAATTGATGCCCCAATAGTCGCATCGATTTTCGAAATGCCTGTAGACACCTCCGCCTCCTTCTACGTCTACTTTCCGTCCTTCTCCCAACGCCCCCGACGCAATTCCTTTCCGTTGCTTCGCCGTGTTTACTGGCTGCATACAAGATTAAAAACACAAATAAGACAGAACCGTGGCAATATTTCAATCCCGTTTCGCGCGCGACCATAATTATTGCAACAGTCTATTAATGTGGTCGTGACTAATGAGATGGAATACAGCATCGCTTCTAATTTTAACCTTGGGTAAGTGTGACCACGGGCGAGGACCGTTTCAGACCCTCAAACCCTCGCAGCTGCCACAGTAACTGGAAACTGGGCATTACGAAAAACACCGACAAAAGGGTCCGTTTAACATCCCTTAACTTTCTCTAATAATTCAACGATCGCACATACTGCAATCATATTTCTTCGAACGTGCCTGCACTATTAATAGAACATCTTTAACTCCGCCTTCGACTTTTCATTTTTCTCTCTTATTGTTTTTTTTTTTCATTTCATTTTTTCTTACTCGATCTTCTCTTGCGAAGCGTCAACAGCCTTAATCAGCGAGGATCAAATCAGCCAACGGCCACTAACACATCGCTCAGTTTTACCGCCTCTAATTACAGTTTTGCGAGATATTTTTTCCAGATAATCCCGTATTTATTGTGGTCGAAATTGCTGCCAGTGCGAAGAGACTGCACGAAGGGCTATTGTTGCAAAGCCTCCTCTCTTTTTATCCCCAACCGTAACTAATTCGGCTGGGTTCAGGCCAAATATTCTCTCCTCCATCCGTTGTCATCGCGAGTGTTCGCCAATTCGTCGGGGGTGCATTAAAATTGAATTATCCGCCGTACCACGGAGGTAAACAACAGAAGAGAATGGAAGGAAAAATATAAAATAAAACTTGCTGACACGTGCTATCGATAACCGAGACAAATGGATTACCTTCAGTGCGTTGTCATAACACGGTTCCGGTTTCGGTAACAAGTCCGAAACTGCTTCCCAGACGTTTAATTAGCTCTAAGTTCCGCGTGAAATGCATATTCCAGCTACGCTTTTTTTTTCCTGCTGTTCTTTCTATTAAGTTTTTTTTTTCCTCAACTACTTTAAACTAATTGGTTGCAGCAATTCACATTTATTCGCAATACGCTAAAAATTGTCCATCCAGGAATTGCGAGGACGCTTCAAACTTTGGGAGTATGAAAACAAACAGAAGGCAAGGAGGGTAAAAAATATATATATATAGAGAGTAAAGCTGCGGTAGTTGAAGTCGCTCGAAGATGAGACAAGGATACAAACGGTTTTCGGGATGGGATGATGTAAATGGCACGCAATAATCGACGTCGGTTTGAGTGTTGGAATAATCCTGTGAAGGAAATGCAACGCTGTGAGAAGGGCTGGGAGGTCCTTTGTCTTTGATTAGGGGGAGATCAGTGGACCACATGGGAAGGATAATTAGAGTAGGCAAGTAATCGGCATCCGCATCGCTAATAAGGCAAAAGCGCTCATGTGGCCGGTCCGGAAAGGATTTTAATTGATGCTATTACCGTTCACACGGCCAGCCGCCCCATATTCAAATTAACCCGAATTGGAATTATTATCGGTTTCGGTTTTAAGACCGGACCTTTGGGGAACGGTCCGAGCTTCACATCGTCCCACCTCCTTGTATCTAAATTAAAAGTTGGTGAGAGGACGGGAGGTCTCGTCGCACTTAATACCTTCTGTGTTTTAATTTCCTAATGAGGGTGTCAGCGACGGATCGTGACATCGTTTCACACCATGCAATCATGCCCTTGGTGTCGGCCTAGGCCTAGGGTGTCGCACCCTTGCGAGTCTCCACTCGACGTCGCCCGTTGCCACCTCTTCAGGCCGAAGGGACCAACCCCCCTCGCACCCTCCTTCAACATATTTGACTGCGCCACCCCCGCAACGCTGGCATTTTTCTGCGAATGCAATTATGTTGAAAATCAGCGTCTAAAGCCTCAAACAACATGCATGCATAGACGGAAATAATATTGCATTCTATTTCTAAAGCAGACAACGTTAAATAAAAAATAATAATAAAAAAAATACGCTGCATGCACTTACACACTGTATCACATCGTTAGCATCGTATTGTGCGCCGTGATTATTCAATATTATAATTACAAGATTGCAAATTGCACCACTGCTCAACCATGAATCGTCGCGAAGATGAGTTGCCTAACTATTGAAAATTTCACATCAAACTTTATTATTTTATTTTAATTATTGTACATCCATTCATGATGAACTCAAACTTCCAGAACACAAAGTCTATTCATAATCTTCTAATTAATTACAACTTTATTTCAAGAAAATATACAACACAGTGAAAATTACCACAGCTTATACGAATTCCTAAAATATTTAGTTTACAAGAAATCAAAAATGAAAAATTAACAATTTATATTTAAATTTTAGAAATTTTGATTATCTTAAATATACTTTTATCAATTATTTTAGCACCGTACTTTTCGAATAACAAAATTGTTTTCAGGATTATGGAATTTTGAAAAAAAAAATCTATTATAAAATAATTTTGTATGATATTATAATGTAATATTATTAAGGGTGTACTTAATTATGGTTAAGTAGAGGGTGGAATATAGCGTTCGGAATATAGATTGGTATTTTTGGCTCTCACCGCCGTCGCGCTTGAAGTCCTTCATCCCATTTCATATTTCTACCAATACATATATTGACATTGTTGAAATCCGATCAGCCGAGCCGATGTGCATCGGCCCCACGTTGATTCGTTGTCGCCACCCCCACAGCCGCCTCAACCGACTCCTTCGTCGGCATCTAACAGCCATCCGCAGCCGCCCTTATTCCTACCGTCGCTTAATGGCTTTTAATTAAATTTCTCGGCGACCGCTCAATTCTCCTTTCTAAATGCGTGCAGTTTATTTCACTAATTTAAGTTCACGTAATTAAATTAGATAAAGAATATAAAAACATCTAGTGTGTGCGCAATAAATAAAATGCGCTGCGGCAGACTTTGCTCGCTCCACACTTGCTCGTCCATTACAGCAGTCGACTTTGCAATACGTTTCCAACCAACAAAACGACACAAACGCTCCGCAACTTAACGTTAATTAAATTTCATCAAAATATAATTAAAGAATTCGGAAATACTTACAACAAAACTAAAACATACAACTATTTGATATATTAACAAATAAATTTATATTAATTTTGGTAACATTAATTACGTGCAGGATAATTAGCACTAAATAATACATTCATTAATGGAAAATAAATTTGATAAAAAAATACTACGGAATGCAGCAATAGATGAATGAAACGTAGTAAAAAGATGTCTAGACGGTAATAAAAAATAATTTATTCCAAATAATATCGATAAGGAACAAAAAACTGCACATATTAATTCCGTGTGTCCGAAATACGTACAATCATGAATGAAATGTAGTAAAAAAAACGTGTAGTAAATTCCGTCTCGAGACTAGACGATAAAAAAATAATATCGATAAGGAACAAAAAAACTGCACACATTAATTCCATGTGTCGGAAATACGCACATCAATGAATGAAACGTAGTAAAAAAAATGTGTAGTAAATTCCGTCTGGAGACGAGACGATAATAAAAATAAAATTATTCTAAAAAATATCGATAAGGAACAAAAAAACTGCACATATTAATCCATGTGTCGAGAATACGCACAATCATGAATGAAACGTAGTAAAAAAATGTGTAGTAAATTCCGTCTCGTCTAGTCTCGATAATAAAAAATAATTTATTCCAAATAACGTAGATAAGGAGCAATAAAAGCACTGTGTATATAAATTCGATGTCTAGTCTATTTTTTTTATAATTTCATTGAATCCTTTCCTTTTAATTTTTGTTACACAAATTGCATAACCCAATATACTTCCGTTAATAAAATGATTATTTTAAAAATGTTTAAATTAAATTAAAAACAGAACGCACACTTCAATACAAATTAGAATCGTATCATATCCGAATAATATAAACGATTATATTCAATTATATTATATTATAATGGAAATTGGATTAACTTGTTTAAATCATTATTTATACTTGTTAGGTGTCTACAATTGTATAAGTATTCTTCCAACTCCAAGATGATAATAAAATCAAGTCTGTTGACTTGTTCTACAATGTCGTGGTCTACAAATAAACTAGTTTGATCGGTCAGTTTTTGCAGATTTTATTTGCTGCGAATGTGTTTTTTCACTATACAACGGCACAAAAGCCATACTTTCTCTCCTACACTCGAAACGCACCGCCTCCAATATATCGATTGTTTAAATATCCAGTGCCGTAACTAATTCAAACTAACGAGGACAAGCCACTAAAATGCATTTATTATTGCCCCGGCGTAAAACGTGGCCGAATGCATTACAATTTACCATCCGAATTGCTAGTCACCGTGCATACAATAGATTTCGTTAATCTCATTCCATTTGCAGTAAACTCCAGCACTTACACCACCATCCAGACAACCGACCCACGACCATCCGCCACACAAGCCGATCACATTTCGTTTTCGTTACATTCCAAATCCTGCTGTTATTATGCAATAATATTTTTTTGTGAATCCTGCAAGCAATTCTACCTGGACTTCAAGATAACATATACGTGCTTGCATTACGGAATTTCAGCAAACTTTATCTTCACCTATGTGCATGTAAGATAGAGATATGCTTGTATGCAAATCCTAAAGCGGTTTGTTTTTTTTTTGTAGTCGCAATTAGATCTGCGTAATTTGCGAGATGACAACCTCGATTAGCACGGTGTTCGGAAACTAAGGACGAGAGTGTTTGCGTATCTGAAGCTCGGGGCCTTCGGATTTAGGCTTTAATCCTGAATAGTAAGTTTACAGTTAGCGCTACGTAAAGCTAATGCGATTATAAATAACGTAATAAATTTGAACGCGCATCTTTTCAACACGTATCAACGAGATGATGTATGCCTTGTTGTAGCACCGGTGATGATAATTCCCCTATCTGAGCGTGAAGAGTTGTCGGCGCGCGCGAGATGAGAGGAGCAGCATCTTTCCGAAGATTCAATCCGATGGCAGCAAATGCTATCCAAATTCTTCCGACAATGATGAGCGCTTCTATAGGATATTATTGATTTTTTTGTTGTTGTTGAAAGCATATTTCGGTTTTGGCGTGAAAAAGGGACACCTTTCATTTGTAACATAATCTTTTTTTTTATATATTTATATAGAAATATTGTAGTGTTGTTGGCGTTAACTGTGTGCGAAGGGAAGAGGGAGGTTTTTATTTGAAGGTCGTGAATTCGTAAATAATGTGGTAACAATCGGGAGGGAGGATATGGGTTCTGTGAGATGAAAGGGAATACTATGAAGGCTGCGAGGGGTGTGTGTATGCATGCATGGTGCTCCTCGGTAAAAACATAGTGTGATAATTGACAAACCACCCTAAAACGCTTCAGTAAATCTTTCAGTGGCCCTCAAAATGCAGCCGCTATAAATAATATTGCCGCCGAGGGTAGATGCGTTCAGCTGCTTAATGCATATTTAAATATTAATATATAAGAAAATTTTGTAATATCGCAGCGAAGGTAATATCATCCACTTCTTCGTGCATCCCTCTCTTTCTCTCTCCAGCTCGAGCATGTTGTCCGATCTGCACCCTTAGAAGGATAATAAATTAAGTGGCGCGGCCGTCGCGACGCTGCCGCCTCCCGCAAATTGTTTGTTTATCAAAAATGACGCTTTCATTCTTAACTTTGACTCTTGTAAATATTTAGATTCGAAATTTATTGCGCTGCCTCGCAACCATCACGACCCCTCCGCAAGTGGCACAACAGATTTTCTTCCAACTCACTTATTGAGACAAATTCATTTCAAAACGAAAAATAAATCATTTGCCATTTTAATACAAATTATTACACAGTCTTCACTTTTTCTTAAATTACTCATACAAATACAAAGGGTTATTGATACAAAGGGTTATTGACTTAAATCAAATTTTCATTTATTTTTAAAACTTTATTTGTTTACTCCCATTAAATCAAATTTTGATTTATTCATTATTAGATAAAAAAAATCCGTTACATTTTTCAAAGATTTATTAGATGTTCATTATCATTAATGAAACAGTAATAAAAATTCATTAAATTATATTTTCAATTATTATTTTGTAGTAGAAATTGAGGAATAACAGTTGTTGTTATTTCAAGGAATATACTAGGTGTTTATATAAGGGAGGAAAATGCGATTATAAGGCTAATGCGGCTTAATGATCGATTTTTTTGTGATTCAAATCACCCTTCATGTATTGCGAATGGGGTGTCGGAGAGAAATTTAAAAAAAGGGGCGCTAAGTGTGTGTATGCGGAATTATGTCTGATTGACATACGTCATGGGGAATGTCTCTCGCTGGACATATGGGAGTGTTGTTTAGATAAACACGAAGGAAATAATATTAATTAGGAGCGGCCTTAATTCGTCCCTTGTTTTATCCCATTATTGTTTGTTTTATTTTTATTTTCTTCTCTATATGTATTTTTTTGTCCTCTCTATTTTTCAGGTCGCTGAAGGCCGTAGGTGTCAACATACAGACGCGTTTCACAAATGGTAATAACGGTGGAATTGCGTTCGTGCGGAGAGCGCGTGTATAAACAAAACAAAAATAAATTAAAATAAAGTAAAGGAAGAATGAACGAAAGGAAGACGGGAGAAAAAAAAAGAAGAGAAAAATCCGAAAACATGTGGTCCGTCGGACAGAGAAAGTCGGTTCCCCGACGTTCCTACTATAGTATATAGTTCCGATTCTTGTAACTCGGAGGAAGTCTCGAAATAACTCGACTGCTGCAGCCCCTCACGATTTAGGTGAGAACAATGTCGAGGTCCCCTGAAATAATCTCTCCAGTTGTTTTCACCTCCGGCTCCGGTAATCACGAGAGGCATTGTTGCTTGGGGGGCGGTGGGACGACGTCGACGAAAGTGCTTAAGCATTAGGTAATGACCGGTATGCAAAGGGTTGGCAGATGCAAAAATATATATATACTCTAAAGTCAATTCAAATAGATGAGATTTTAAAATAAAAATAAAATTATCAACTAATAAAATATATAATTGAAATAAAATAATAAATTACTAAAAAAATCTTGCAAAATTAACATTTGCATTATCCTTGCAAGCAACGCTTTTCAGTAGACAACCCATCCTGTAGAAGACACTCTACTATACGAGGGTCATTCAAAAAGTACAAATGGTAGTAATATAACTAAAAGTTTTACAACCGTACAACTAAAATTCAGAGTAATTTCATCAATGATTTTTTTGTTTAATTAACGTAAACTTTTTATATTTGAATACTATCATTAATGTAAATGGAGGAAGAAAATTGAGGACATCATTTTAAGGATAGCATTATTGTTACGTAAATCACAGTTGCGTTTTGGCTACGTGCGATAGTGGGATCTATCAGTGCTTCTGAAGATCGCTTCCGGTCAGGCCGGTGCGTTTTAATGCGTGACGCGCGAATGAAATTTCAGCGAGCTTTCGTTATTTTCTGAAATAAACTCGATGATTTACGATCGGCAATGACAACGGTGTAAATGTCGTATTTATCTGAGCGACCGCCCCCGCCCCCCACGTGTTTTCTGTGTTTTTCGAGCCGGTTGCGTGAACGAAACGCGTACGGACGGCCATGACAATCTACATGTAGTTACGTACGTATACAGAGGTCTGAAAACGCAACCCCCCGCACCGTCGCGCCGTAAATCAGCCACCCCCTTAATCGCTTAATTTTCGACTCGCTCGCGAACTCCTTCATTTCATTCCACACACATTACTTCCTTCACCTTTCAACCAGGTAAAACCCCTTCCCATTTAGCAAACAGAGAGGAAAAAAAACTAGCGGAAATAGCGAGGGAAGGTGGAAAAAAAAAACACAAACGATGGAGGCGAACAAAAAAAATATGTACGTAATCGAATGTGCGAGAGGGAGAGTCTGCGACGAAAACAATTCGCATGGTGAAATTTCAATAATCGACTTGTCGTTTCCGCAATTCATTATCCTGCCTGATTGATTTATCATTGCTCACTCGGCGCAAAGGACGAGAACGAAAAAAGGGAAGAAGCAAAAAAAAACCTTCGCGCACACGTACATACACTCACATATATATTAAAAATCGTTTTATTCTACATATTACACGCTCTATGGGGCGCCGTGAAAGATTTACTTTCGTACCTAACGAACTGCAAAATAAAATATTATTCCTCAAATGCAGCCACCACAATCCCATCATACATTACATTCGATGTATGTGTATATTTATATATGCGTACGGTATTTATTTTTTATTTCCCATTTTCCCTCATTACCATAAATCAGGATTTTGTGCTCCTTTTTTCTTCTTCAAAGAGAGAAAGCGTTTTTCGAAAGCGATTTCCTTCTTTCCGATATTTTCACGGTTTCATATTCCCAATGCTCGATTGAACCCCCGTCGCTCCTGATTTTCATTATACCGACATTCCCATTAAAGTAAAGTGTTTGTTTGCTCTTGCTGTCCGCTGCTCGCTATTCTGTACATGTAAATACCATTTTTATTCATCAAGCAATCAAAGCTTTTATTCATTCCCAGACACTCCAAACAAATTGAAGCGATTTATTTTTCAGCAATCAATTAGTTTCAAAACTTCAACAATAAAAAGAATACAATAATTTTATTATGCCAATTATAACATGAACTATAAATAAATCAATTTCAATTAAATTTAATTCACAAAATTAATTAATTCCAAGAACTATAAAATTCAGGTACTATAACATAACTAGAATTCTTGAAAATATAAGTATAAACCGTCCCTAATGTGTACACATTTAAATTGCTTTGTTTATGAATGAAGCGTTGTAGGATTTAATTGCTAGTGAAATTCCCCTTGAAATTGAAATGCAAGGCGTCGTATATTTTGCACGTAAATACGTGACAAACATTTGAGGAAACATTCAGGTACGCAGCCGTGACAGATTTTCTGCACATTTGGTTTCAATTTAATTCAGGATTATGTTACTACGTGCATTTTGCTTTATTATTGTTTCGAATATTTTTTACTCTGTTGTTTGTGCTATCGGCCAAAGTGATCAATGTTTACATAATGCCCACCCAATCAATTTCAGTGTGCGTGTGTGCATTTGAATATGTCGGCATTAACATTCAAGACATTCGATCCGGGCCGCATCACTTTACCTAATGGACTTTCATAGACGGCGCCCATAAATTTCCTCCGATTTTTCACAATTTTTCCAATATTTATCGATGTAATAAGCATCTCAAAACTGTTCTTCAAGGATCAATACTAGGTTCAATTGACTTAAAATTACTCATTTTACAAAGTCGCAACGTGGGGTCAAATATTCATCCCCGCCTGAAATTAATGAGGACCTGAGTGAAAAAAAAAACGCGCGCGCCGAGGCATCGAAACTGAAACCGAAACAAAAAAAGTATATAGTATGGGAGAGGACTACTTAACATCAGGGTGAAAGATGCACCCTCGCATGATCTCCAAGCTCGGTGCGTCCTCACCCTAACAAATTTCACTCGCACTAATTAATTTCTGCAACTTAATACAGGCGTACACGAAAAACCAAAAAAAAAAAAATTATATGAAAGAAAATGGAAAGAAAGAAGAAAACTAAGTAATAAGTAAATGCATCTATGCATACAAAATTTATTTATTAGTTTTTTAATTTTTTCATCCTGGTCTGCCGTTCCGCTCTCCGAACACAAATTCATTCACTTTATTCTCCGGCCCGACTCTTCAATTATTTTATAACTGCCTCTTAAATTAACTCGTTATGTTCTTCCCGGAGAGAATTTCCAAAGAATATATTAGATCCGCCATCGCGTATTTAAATCCCACATCAAAATTGCGCGCCTAATTAATTGGGGATGAAAAAATACGAAACGACAGTTTTTTTTATATGTCCTTGTGATTCTGGATATTTTACCCACAGTTCATTTTTAAACGAAATTTTAAATATAACCACTTGTAAAAAAAAAATACTGTATAAAATTAGAAGAATTAAATACACAAACAATTATTAATAAGATATATTAAAATATCAAAAAAAAAAATATATTGAAGTAAAAGTTTCTGGAAAAGTTATATAAGTTATTAGATTTGATAAGGACTTGTCGAGTATCGCGTAATGGGTAGCTGGTATAAGGGACAGCTATGTTATTTCCTAATGAAACTGGGTTTGGATGGTACGAAAACGGAACGCCTCGCGTCTCATCCCATAAACGTTCGTATAAATTACGCCGGACATTTATGTGGAATACTCTACTAATAATAACCGGTTACTTATATAAGCCGGGAAAAATGGTTTGATTTACGGGCGAAGGAATTTACCGCCGCTCCTGGCCGGCAACAAACAACAATACCAGACAGGACCTGAATAAAAAAAAATATAGAAAATAAATATATACATAAATAAATCAGCACCAATCAATACCGAACGCCCCGATTAATTCCATAGCGCCATTCAGACTTAATTGAATAAATATTGTATAGAATTTTGCCGATAATCGGATAATTGCTACAATAATGCGAGCCGATTCCAATCGAGGAAGTATGCGGTAGCATTATGTAACAGCATCGTCGTCGGAGGGGCTTTGCCTCGAAATACGGCTGTGTCTCTAATTAAAAAATCTCAATGAATTTATGAAACCGATCGCTTCGCAAAAATAATCCCTAATGCCGTAATCCTTTTCACGGTTTTATTCGTTTTGTTTTTCCGGCTCTCCAATTTTTTGCCTCCTTTTCAGATTATTACGCTCTTAATTAAAGCGACACAGGCCGTCTTAAATTAATTAGCGGAAAATTTGTTCGAGGCAAATAAAAAAATAATAATACGACTAATCGGATTTGCATTATGTGTGTGTGTGTTTGCATATATGAGTGTGTATATATACTTAATTAGTATTATTACAACCGCATTGCTAATATTCTAATTGATTACTATTAATTAGCAAATTAACCGGAACTAATTCCCTTACGTGACATAACACGCGCGACCCCCTCCTCCATCTGGGCCTCATTCAATTCCGAATCCTGTCCCTCGCGAAAACTCCATATACAGGAGTATCCTTTGCAAATGCACCTCACTTTGGCAATTCCAATTAACAATAAGCCCTTTCATTGGATTCAATAGTAATAGGAAATTTAGGGGATGCGAAAAATTCATTTACCCCAAGATATTACGTTACGCAATTATCCTATAGCTAAAATATATTTATAATTGAAATGGGATATCAAAGGACTATAACAAAATCATATAAATTTAACTGAATTCAATTTAAATTGCAATTATTTAAAAAAAAAATCATTCATAATTTTAAGTGTTTAAAGTGAATGTTCACAGTTTTTGATTGTAATCGTATTTCAGTGTTGGAATCCCTTACTGTGTAGACTACACTGGTTTGAGAATAGCTTTGTAAACAAGTAGTTTGTTATACAACGATAATTCTCACTTTCTCGCTAGTAGTCAACACACTTTGCTCAATTTAACTCCCTACTGTTTCCTCTTCGTCCAGATGTGCTGAAATATTTTGCATTATCCGAGTAATAATACTTTGTTATTTACATAACACTGATTTAATTTTTGTATATAAAAAATAACATAATAACGTTTTCCTGTAATTGAGTTTTTTTAAGTAGAATATATAAAGATAAGTTTTAAGGCGCATCTTAAAGTGTTTGTAGTTAATCAACTTAACAATGAAAAGACGATTAAAACGTAATTTCATTTTAATTAAGATAAAACGATATAAAAGAGTGTAATTCAGCTGTAAACGAATGTAAATTTCATTCATTGCGAACAAATTCGGATCGAAGAGATTGCAAATATTGGATTTAAAAAAGGAACATCGCTGCTGAAGCTTGCCGATTCCGTTTCTTTTTCATTGAGTTTTTAATACCGCCGTTGCGATTCTCAATCAGAACAACCCCATTCCTTCGGAGGGAGGTTTGCGTTGTCATATTTCATTTTTGTTTTCACCAAGTTCCGTGTCTCCTTCTGGTTGTGCGCACATCGAAACAGTTCGGGCAGGCACTGTCCTTTTTCAATTTATTTTGTGTTTGTTTCTTCATCTTCTTTTACTTTTCGTACTCATCCTCTTTTTTTTGTGCATGCACTTGCCTATGCCAGACCGCGATCTCTTTAACTTTTTAATTAAAAGTGCCACTGATTACAAAATCCCCGCTGCTCCTTTGTCCCGTCCACCCGACGCGACGACCACTATCCGAATAAAACCTAATTACATAAATACTATCGCGAACTTTGACCGGGACCGAAACGCGTTAATTAAAATTTTACCATTGTCCAGCTCGGACCGCCATATTCAAATGGACAAGCGTCATCAAAACTTTATTTATTTTCTATTATTTTACCCCTAGAATATTATTTTTCATTTCAACTCAGGTTAATTAAAATCTGCATTTTTTTTCCATTTCTTTGTTTTCCCAGTTCTGTTTTCAGTTCTTCTCCGCTTGTTTCTAATCGTTAACTAATTAAATTTTCTATATTTTATTTTAATAAATTAATTTCTTATATTAAATTATTTTATTAAATAAAACGACCACAATCTAAATTTTATTTTTATGTAAGATTTCATATCAGGTTGAAAGTTCGAAACAAACCAAGACTTGCCAAACAAACTTAATTTTACGATTCTAATAAAAAAATGTCTTAATTGTTTTACAACTTCAAAGGACGATTATTTTTTTTATAAAACAAAATTTTCATGTTTTTTAATGTTATTGATATTATGACCTTGATGTATAATTAAATATATTATTTGTTATAAAAATTCAATTTTCATACGTTTATTAGAGGATCCGAAATAATTACAGATATTTCACGTCCGCGATGTTTGGGTTAAGATTAATTCTCAGACATTCATTAATTCCCATGTAAATAATGCAACATCCACGATGGCAATTTGTTGCATGCACATACACGGAATTTTTTTGCGCGCTTCTGCGAATATATTTTTTCCCTCGCCCGTCGTCTCCTCTGTCGCCGTTACATTTTTTTTTTATTATTATTCTTCTCTTCTTCGCCCCCGCTTTTAATTTAGCCAGACTAGGGAACGTGAGGGCCCATCTCTCTCCAACACACACACGAATCCAAGTATATATACACACACATACTCACACAGTGTATGATACACATCGCGAATAATTTATACAGTTTGCGAATTCCTAATGCCCGAAATTAATTACGCGGCACGTATATGCCCGAAATGTGAAATGATTTGTTCACCCAGACATATTTGTTTTCGCCTGATGCTATTTTATTTTCGCTTTCGTTCATTTTCGCTCACCTCTATCTCTAATTTACCTCCTATATATATATATAGATATTTTCCTCCTACTCTCCGACTCTGCTGCTGCTCTTCTGCATTTCCACGAAAATGGAAAAGGCATTAACTTTAATTTTCCAAATGCGTTCGGCTTATTACTTTGCCGCTGCATTCGGCTTAATATATATATATATACACACATATATATTTTTCTTCTTCTTCTCCTCTATTTATGCAAATGATAAAAGCAACTAATACCTGTGTGCGTATGTACATTACATAGGTACATGGAGGTATAAAATACTTCCAAGATATAGTATATCGCTATATCAAAGGGCTTATGCACTTCCAAAGCCCTTTTGTATTAAAATTAATTGTTGTACGCTGAGGCCGTAGGTCGATGTTTCAGCTGCGAGTTAAAATATTTAAATAATTCGTTTTGATGATATTACGTGCTATTAGTTCGTGCTTTTAACTCGCAAACGCAATTTAGCTCATAAATCGGATTCACCCTCAATATTTTACATTATAAAATGCATATATATATTTATACACATATTTATAGACTAGTCCTGTTAATGCTACCATGAGAAAAAATTAACATCATTTTGTAGCCTAAAATCATATATTATTTTGTTATATGTATATTTTTTTTTAAATAACTACTAAAAAAATAGTTTAAATTATAAATTAAAATCAATGAAAATATTGTAAAGTTAGTAATTAACGGTTTTTCATGATTCACGGCGTGCGAGTTTATAAAGGTATGATGATATTGTAAAGGGAATATTAATTAGTTGTTGATTATTCATGGGGGTGATATGAGTGATGATGAGTAACATTCTATATGCAATAGCGAGCGCTCGTTATAGTCAGTTCATTGAGTTTGTGTAATAAAGTGAAAAGAGAGTAGGAGTAGTCTCATTGCAAATATTAAATTTAATTCGGAATATTATGATTAGCAGCAAGCCGGCAGCAATAATAGGCAACGCCGACGTCCAATCAATTATTTGCCCAATGCGATTACAGTACGTCCGTTCCGAAAGCCGCGAAATTAAGCCCATCGATCAGCTGCTGTTGCGTGCCTCACCGGAAGACGTAACGGTATCGCTTACGTTACGCGAAAAATATACGCCCAAGGTCGAGGTCGACCGCCTCCCTCTGATGGTTGACTTCAATTTAAAACTGTCAGCTGACATTTCCGAAAAGCTTTTTCAGGGGTTTTACACACAAATAATCGGTAATCGATATGCAACGACGGGATGAGTATAAACTGAAATAATGGTTATGTTCTAGGTTTATGACAGTAATGATAGATAATGATACATTCGAAGTTTGTTAAAAATATTTGTAACTTAAAACTTTACAAATTTAATTTGATTAGAGGTATAATTATAATTGTACATAATTGTAACTTTAGAATTACTATTATTTTATTATAATTATGATGATATAATATTTTTGTTAATGATATATAGTAAAATTAAAAAATAGGAATAATTAAATTTGTTTAGAAATGTAGATTAAGTATAATCTAAAACTTTCGAATTTGGAATGATGAATATTTACATAACATGCGTGTATTGAAGGGTTGGTCCTTAATTACGTATCGGGCGTTTGAAGTCACCGGTTTATCTCGGACATTTCGGATGGAAAGGTGACGATCTCAATGCAATAGAGATACAGTTAATTGCGTGCTCATTATACTTCCACGGCGTGGCCGATGTTAGGACATCAATTAAGTCCGCATAGTGGAAGTGAGCGAGCTGCGTGCATTTATAATATGTCATAAGGCCGGAGCTGTGAAGAATAAATAAGTAGAGGTCATAACTCGTAAATGTCCCAAGGGGTGTCGCGTTGCAGTGTTGATACACAACACTTCAGGTGCTTTTAATCCGGGAGGGACGTGGCTCACCTAGTTTCGCTGAAAGCCGCATGTCAATATGTGCAAGAGCATTAACAAAATGCACCAACCTAAAACATTCTCCATTCGAGATGTATCTCGACGGAGAGAGCACGCCATTCAGACCGAAAAGAGACATTTAACAAGACATTCACGGCCCTTCAGCCAGAAGCCATCGATTTTACCTCGCCAGAAGGGGGAAAAAGAAAAGCAGTCGGAGAGCATCATATTTTACAACCCCCATACGACGACACCCGCGATTTGTATCACTCGCACGCGTCCCCCAATCAAATACCAATAAGCGTGTGCCCTTTGTGCATTGTTTCTCATGCAGATACGATCTACAGATCGGCACACCTCGATAATTCCATTAAAACAGAGAGAGTTTCACAGTAGTACAACAGATACGAATTGCTACAGCTGCAAAAAAAAATTGAGAATTTCCTTCTGTATAGAGAAATAAATCCTTACAAATTCAGTATCCTTACGATAAATGTAATCCTTGAGACATATAAAAAAAATCGACTATTTTCATCATAAAATTAAATCAAAACTAGTAAAGATTGATGAAAGCTTGCTAATTTTAAAATTGAAACGGATGATAGATTGTAGTATAAATTGGTAGTAGCAACTCCGCACAGTTGTCTTGTCTGCAAATATTAGACATCAGACATATCAGAAGGATGACAAAGAAACAAACAAGATGAAAAATGCAAATTCGCTTCTCGCAAATGTAATGGGAAACTTGAGAGACTCGGAGAATATGCAATAAAAATCACCGTAAACGTCAATTCGTTAAGTTATCATTGTTTTTGCGGCAGGGAGAAATGTATTTCTAGGACGTATATAACGTTTCCTGCTGTACACCTATATATCTATATACAAGTTGGAGATTGTGTATATGTATGCATATATCTTATATATGCTCGCTATTTCTGGCGCGACAAAAAGTGATTAAGAAAATGATATATTTCACACTTTAGTAACAATATGGGGCATTTACATATCTAGGAAAGATAATTCCAGTTTATTGCATCAATACTTGACCCACACACCGTGCAGCACAGTACGACACCCGACTCCACGCTATGCCACACCACACAATC
Organism: Nicrophorus investigator; assembly: GCA_963457615.1. NCBI lineage: Eukaryota > Metazoa > Arthropoda > Insecta > Coleoptera > Silphidae > Nicrophorus > Nicrophorus investigator. The sequence continues at coordinate 11,203,716 of OY735146.1, forward strand.
TTGGCTATTTAATAATGCCGCAGCTCCAATTAAAAAAAGCGCTCGCAAATACTGGTATATATGTATATATAATACTTATACATATACACTCACACTGCTATATATTATATTTTAATTTTCCTTCCGCGCGGAAATTTTGGCAATTATATCCACCACTTACCCCACATACCGTGAGGCAAAATGATTATTACACCCTCGACAACGTTTTGCGCAAAAAAAAAGTATGAAATCTAAGAAGTTCATCGAACGGATTCGCATTTCGTCGAACCCCACCTAAATCTCTTTTTTTTTTCCTCTTTCTCTCGTCATCAGCCATCGTCTATGTAAACACGTCGCTTTTTGTTCGTACTGATTTAATCAAAGACTTTCACACAGTGTTTGACATGTAGGTTTACTGAAACACACCGAAAAGAAGAAGAAAAAATGTCTTCTTCCTCCTTCTCCATCGAGGACACTCCCGCGTCCTTTTTCTTTTAATCAGAGATGCAACGCGCTTTTTTATATATCCCTCCCATCCTCCTCCTTCGATCTCTCTGTCGGTCTCGCCCTTCTTATCAACCTCGAATTTAAATTCGGATAAAAGGCTTTTACGTTAAATTACTTTCCCCGTTTTTTGAACATAAAAAATACATAGTGGAGCGGGACTCATAGAAATCAAGATTCTTTTACGAATTACAACATCAATCATTGGAAAGAACTTTAAAAATATTTTTGTAATTTTATTGAGTATTTACATTTGTTTAAAAATTCAAATTTGTAATAAAAAAATAAATTTAATTTATATTTGTTGAAATAAGTTATATAAATATTATTTATTTTTTACCAAACACCCTGTATAATGAATTCCTAAGGGAGTGGAAAGTTTCATGAAGTTTAAAAAACTAAGTTAAATTGTAAATCATCTTGTACAAGTCGTTATAAGATGCAGGAGTATCAGGTGTTCCACGAGGTTCTGTTCTTAACCTTTTACAACGTTTTTCCAAGCATAATGTTTGAAAATATGTACAGTGAAAAGGCTTGGTCCTCGAGCAGACAGAAATAAATCAACAAGGACATTCTCGTTATAGTGTGGCGTCACTGAAGCTTCCATCCCATTCTTCATAATCGCGCTGTCTGCAGTAAACGGTCCCCCTTAACGCATTTAATAATTTAACCAATCTAAATGAAGGTTCCCGACCGCAGTTTGCTGCTGGTAACTGTATAATATAATGTAGTTTACTCGGTTTCGATTTGAGCAATAGAAACTTTCCGCAAGTTTAATTCGTTTCCACCCCCGCCGTGTTTTCCCATTCAATCGGTGAAACTTCGCTGCGGCCCCGTCCTCACCCTCCTTACCACTGGTTTGGTTTCTTCTTCTCCTTCGTCGTCGTCCTTTTTTCTCTCTGCTCAAACTAATTTCGAATAAAAAAAAATGGATTGATTCGGTCGCTTTCCGGCGTCGATTCCGCAATGAAAATTCCAATAATTTAATTAAATTTTAAGATAATATTGGAACCATCTAACTGAAACTGATTTCGAAGCGATACCAATACTGATATTTATGGACGTCCTTCGGTATCCTCCCTTCGGATGGTCGTGCGTGTATATCATACACTTTATTAAACAGGAACGTTCGGCATCGGACTATGTGATTCGCAGGGTCCATCCATGATGCATCGAGGCTACGGAAATGTGGTAAAATGGTAAATCGGTTTCCCTAACAGCGTTAAACACTAAACGGACCCCTCTCGCAAATTCGGAAGCGTTCGTCCGATGCACAGATTTCATGCGCCACTTCCGAAGTCCGCGATGGACAAATAAACGCAGGAAAGCAAAAAATAATAAATTTCACAAATGAAACGAATGTCCATGTTTACTACCCATAAAATTCACACGCTGTTACCAATAATGCATTCCATCATCTAAATGATTGGATATACACGCAAAGAACATACTCTTTATTTTATTACATAATTCTTTAAATTATGTAAAAAAAAAGTCTATAGATTTATAAATTGTCTGAATAAAATTTATGTTTCTCATTGTGTAAATACGATGATATAAAGATAAACTTTTCTGGGATGAATTGAAGAATGATTTCACTGTATATGAATGTTTTCATGAAGTCTAAATCCATATCAAATTTCTTATACGTTTCTTGAAATTGTATATGACAACCATATATAGTTTGTATAATCATGTTAAATGACAAGAGAAAACTTAACAATGCATAAGCTGTGTACCTGCAAATAATAACATTCAGGTAACTCCTTTCTTTACCTGCCGGATCCCTCCTTTTTAGTATAGAATGACTGCGATTATTGTTAGCAAATGTAAGGTACAAGAAAAATAACTTTGGTGGCAGTATTTGCTGTTGTTATAATTCTGTTTACTTAGTTTACAGTTCTGGTTATATACTAAGTAAATAAGTTGGTTCTAAAGTATTGTTATATTTAATTATAAAGTTTACTTTGTAAAAGATAAAATAATAATATTTATTAGGTAATACATAATGATAATAAAATTGTAGTTGGTATAAGAGATTTGCTAACAATTGAATCTATGATTGCCGTTTATCGTTTTTTCTCACCATTTCCAGTCCCAGTTCACATAACCAGCCACGCGTTCTCTCACACAATCCCCTCTGTTTACATGCGACAATTCATAATTTTACATCTCATAATAAAAGAGTTTAATGTAATTTATGGCTTCTTTGTCCACTTGATGAACACCCCTCCCGCACGGCCCTGATTAAATATTGTGAATTAATGTCACTTTATTTCCCTAAACAAATCAAAGTGATTTATCCTTCATGCGAACAGCAGCTCACATGGACACACACACAACAAATATATACACTCACACAAAACACCATCGTTTTTATGAGCGTGTTTTGTACATGCAGGACGAGGAAGGAGGACATGGGAATCGTATAAAGAATTCTCCCGCTATATTAAACCGTGCGAGTCTGATTCTGTTTGCGTAGCAAACTAAAAGGCATTTGCATTGAAGATCCTAAAGCGACACACATTTCCATACTTATTGTCCGAATTTCCTCCATGGAAAATGATTGCGCGAGGATTTCCACCCTAGGCCGCAAATGCGACACAATAAAAAAAAACGAACGAACTCCCAACTATAAAGATCTGCCCTACATAATCGCACTCTTAATGAAATTGGGACGTCCTGAGTACTTTCTGTCCCCGAAAAAAAATATAGACGAGAAGAAAAAATAATAGAATGAGAGTAAAGCTTCCCCTTCAGTTTGTATCGCCGATGAGCCGACTGTTGTTGCTTGTCGTTTGTTGTGAACCGCACTGCACCGGATGATAACAGCTATCTGCGTTTAATAATTTTTTAATTGCCGGAGCAATTTGAATATCTGTATTTAATGCCCCCGCAAATAACACTGCGGTTGATTCATTTGCCTAATGGATTTCGAAGTGGCCACAGCAAAAACGTCCAAACCGGATATAAGTTTTATCTCCAGAACTTCTTTTATGACTGGACAACCGTTCCTCGGCTATGATGCGTTAATCAAAATACGCGATCATTTTCATCGTTGCTTTACGAAACAAAATACTTTTGGATCGATTGCATTTCTATTTCTGGCACTACATTATCTTTTATACTTCTTTAAACACAATACAATGATAAAACTTTCATAAAAGCCTTTTTTTTACTAAAACCAATAATTATATCATTATATCCTACTAATCAAAGAACTATTAAAAAAAGTGTGATTTGTTTCTTTTATACTATTTGAAAAAACGGATTCAGCTATATTGGATATGTGCAAATCGAAATTCAATTTTCAAATATAACTAAGTATATACAAGTTATATCATTTTAATGTTTTCACTGTAAATGAATTTATTTGTAATTATTTTTAATTGCAATAAACGTATTTTTTTATATAAATTATATAAGAACTACATTGTAGGCAACCAAACTTTTAGTAGTACATTTACAGTTGCTATTATATAATTGACAAATTTGCTGTGGTATTATATTATAGGCAACCCATATTTAGTTACAGTTGAGATATAATTGACAACTTTTCAAATTGGACCAATTAAAAAGTTTAATTTTTGCTAAGTTTGGTAGATTATGTAAAAAAACAGAAATCTTATAATAAAATAAAGTCGGTTAATAATATTTATATTTATTTCTATGCTGGTGCAACAAACATTAATAAACTTATGCAGAGATCAGAGGTTATAATTGTGAGGTGTAACTGTTAGAAGTAGCTCTCAAAAAGGTCAACTAATCTCTTGATTTCCTTTCTGTGAAAGAGGTTAAGGTTAATATATGTTCAATACTGAAGATTTGTTTCAAGTTGGTAAAGGATACAATCTGGTAGCATGGATTTGCACAGACTTCATAGCTTGAGTTACTTCTTCAGTTTTAGCCATCATTGTATACATGCTCTGAAAAAAATATTATCAATTATCAATGCGTAATGATTATATATTATTGAATACTTTAATATTGCCATCCATTGCGTCAGACATTTTCGCAACGGCGTTTTTGTACACATCGACGTTATCAGCAGTTATTGAAGAGATCTGCAAAGATTGTTATTAGATAATGTCTTGTAGTTGAGTTTTATTTCCATACTGAATGTAAGATGCCACAGAGGTTTTCTGTAAGATTATCTATTGAGGTAGCCATCCTCTGTGCTTCACATTCCAAATCATTTAATAGATTTACATCCACCTGGCCCACTTGAGGCACTAGCAATTGCCTGTATAAAGTACTTGGAGTTCCACTCCTTGAGTTTCCAGGCAATGGAGGTGTATCACCTTTTTTTGTTTGTGGACTAGATAATTTTATTTTGTATTCTAAGTCTTCAGCTACAAAATGTGTCATATTACCTTCAAAATGAACAGATCCTTCAAGATTTAAAGGACCTAAAGGCTTTTGCATTCTATCACATGTTAATGTTACAGGACGCCTGATTGGGTCCTGCAATGGATTGCTTTCTAAACTCAATGATAAAGGAAACTCTATTTCTGGGCTTAGGCCTGACTTGAAGGAGATTTCACTATAAGAGGCTGTCATTTGCTGGGAGATTTCATCATCATTATCAACCTCTTGATCTAATTCAAATGGAGCAGGCTCTTGTACTGGGATTGGGGGTTGTGGGCTTTGTTTTCTTGGTCTCTAAAATTATCTATTAGTTTTGTATTAAGTTTGGGTAATATTTAACTTACAGCAGGCAAGGGTGGTGGAAGACTTGGTGGTGGCTCCTTGGGTGGACCTGGAGGCGACGGTAGAGACCCATCATCAGAATCCATTCTGCTAGTACCTCAAGTCATATCTGGCCGCACAGTAATTGAATTATTTTGACAGAACTTAATGTTATTGATTCGACGACTGTAGTACTGTGTACACCCTATAATTTTTTAGGTTAACTAGGAATGATTCAATAGATGGCGCTTGCTTTTAATGCGATCTGTGTGCCATAGATGTCACAGGTGTATCAACGCGCAACTTGGAAACTATTTGAAAGTTTACGAAAAGTGCAAATATGTTTCTCGATTTCTTCGAAGCGTGGACGAATGATGAATAGCTTTTAGCAGAGGTGTGCTAAAATTATTGCTGATTTCAAATCTTTCAATTGTATATTATTATTAGATTTTGTTAAAGCTTTGAATGTAAGGTGCTTGGAAGATCTTAAGTGCAAAAGCATTGGAGATCGTAGCAAGTTGCCATCATGTGTGATCATTTAATTAAGTTTTCAACAGACCGGATAGGTAGTAACAGCGAACATCGCGCAGTGGTGTCCCAAGGGATGCAAATGCGCGCGCTTTTGTGATCAAAGCCACCGTATGAGACCATCCAGTCGGCGCGTTTCGTTCCAGAATCCGCGTCGCGACGCGCTCAACTCGACGCGCGAATACGAAAAGTGCAGACAAACACGACACGCTCGTTGGGCGCCAAAAAAGTTTCGTTTGTTTTCCATTAGTTCGCAAGAAGCGACATAATCCTACAAAATAATAAATAAAATAAAATAATTCTGAAGCTACAGAGAAATGTAAATAATTTTAAAAGAAATAATAAAGAGGCGATGTAACAAGTGCGACGGCACTGAGTATGTATGATGCTGCTGGCTTCTTGAATACACAAATGTGAGATTAATTCTGGGCACATACTTGGTGTTGTTATCTTTTTCGGAGGAGATGTTTCGTGATTAAATTCTTTACTGTTGCTTTGCTCCTGTTGCCCGGTGCGTTGCAATGTCACGAAGGAAACAAGCAAATCCTGCTAAACTGGGTATGATAATCATATTTATAATATCGCTTCTTCTGAATTGGTGCCGAGTGTGGAGAGGTCGCGGCGACTTCTGTTGCTTGCGTTTCACGTGCTTCTTGAAGCCTTCCCCGGCTCTGGTGCATTACATTAAAACACTGCTGGTCTTTTCATGACAGACATGCACACTACGTACATTTGTATAATTGGTTTTAATTAATAGACAGCAGGCATTCAACGTGTGCTGCTCTTTGGAATAGTTTTTTGTTGTTATTTTTGTAGTTTCTTTGTTTCTTCTTTACTATGCTGATGGATTGTGTGTTTTTTGCATTGGCACTTGTGCGGTTTGTATGGGGACGTGGGTATTTCCGTTTATGCAATAATTAGTTTTCATTAAAATGGGACGTCGGGGGGTTGGGTGGTCTGGGCGCCGCGACGCCACTGGAGTGGTGGCAGGAGCAGCGTCGAGTACCCAAGAGGCGTCGAGGGCCGGGGGACGGCAACGTACAGACGGGGAAATATGCGCTCCCATGACACAATCCCTTGGGAGTCGTATACCTCGCCCGCCAGCTAACTCTCTGCGCTCCGAACTGCCACGTATAAACTACTAATATTACAGTTACGTATTTTGCTCTTAAAAACGGTATCCTTCAATTAAAAACGGAGAGCACTTGTGGGGCCACCACCTCCAACCTCTGGAACCACCTCTAACATCTTAAGGACAACGGTCCGTCCCTTCGGACGTCTGGATCATACCGGCAGCGCCAATTAGAACTTATGATTAAAATTTCATTTCCGGGGTTTATTTAAAGTTCTTTGGGGGTGGTGGAGCGCTCTCAAAGGGTCCGAACGTAGGGAAGTTTCTGCGTCCCGCTGGGTTGGAGAAGAGAGGAGGAGAGTCGCGCGCGCGAAAACTTTCTAATTTTCTAGCTAAATGGAAATAAGCGAATGGCTCAAGGAATTACGCCGGACTCAAAGACTAAATAAACTTTGTTAAATTCGTCTTCGTCCTCCCGGTAATATGGGTGGCTGAATGTGTATTTAAATGCGCAACGGTAATACGTAACCTCCGGAGAATATCCACAGCCAGAACTCCAGAAATAATAAAATCATTTACATTCTGTATTTCTCATATAACCTTGGATCGTGATCCAATTGTTATTGATACACTTTTATCCTGCTATTGTATACCAGAAACAATACATACAGAAACAAAAAATGTAAACACGTGCCAATGCAAATATAAACACGAAAGAACTAAATATTACTAATTTCCACGATATTCTTAAGTTTCATAATTACATAATTTTAAAGATCACCAATTGCATTACATATTTTTAACAATAGGAAACTAATATTTAAGAAGTACTACTTCAATTAATATTAAAACTTAAATGTTATATAATTGTTGATTTAGGACAAAAAAACGCAGGAAGTTATATTTCTTCACCTTGAGACGATACATAATTATGTAATTTTAAAGCCTAATCGTAACAATTGTCTTGTGCGATTATATTAAATTAACTCGTATATTCAAAATTGTCTTTGTATTTTGCTCTTTACGATTAAAAAAAAATATTACTCAATTAATAGTACTATTTTTCATTTGTTATTTGTTATTTCAAAAAATACGTTTTAAAGTATTAACGCATTATATATTCCATGCAAAATATTGCAATAATGAAAAAAAAATCAAGGATAAAGCAAATGTAATACTCTGAAATATTAATCAAATCGATGAAATGTTTTGAAAATGCATTTGCTCCCATAGCGACTAATTGTTTACTTTTTTGTTTTGTTTTCTGTTGTTTACTCCCTTTTCCAATTCGTCGCACATTCAAATTCGTAATTTGTTTCAATTCTATAAGTTAAATTTATTATACAATTCATGCTAATTATAATACTGGTGATTGACATGTTAAATATTTAGTTTATACAAAAAATTAATGAAAATGTAAACTGATACTTTTTGTAGTTTGAATAAATTTCAATGTAAAATATTTAAAAAATAAATTTAGAATTTTATGTAAACGAAAGTTTTTGCCTATATCTCGAAAAGTATGTGCGATAAATTTAAAATTACATTAAAAATAAGTTTAATGTATATTTATTAAAGTTTTAAATTTAACTGAAAATTTATATTTTAATTTAAAAGTTTAAAAATTGATTTTTATATTAATGAAGTTGAAACTAAGTAATACGTTTTGTGGAAAATATATATTTTTGTAAATTTATTTTCTTTTTATGATGAGTTAATGAAGAACCAATCAAAGTCAAGGCGCGACACCTGATAGGAATCGATGATGTATGTGGGCATATTAAACTAAAAGGTGACTGGTATTATGTCATCTGGGGATTTGTTGATGCCTTGTAGCTGATGGATGGAAACAATAACGCGAAGACGGCGGCTGTGCATTAAGAAACAAAATACGATGCCGCATTATGTAATACAAGGTACATAATCCGGTCCACCCCCTCGGCGCGCTCGCAAACCCCCCTAAACAGGCGAACATCAAAAACATTCGTCGATCGGTTTTCGAATGAACACCAAAACCAGGAATGATCTTTCCGCATGTATATTTCCACACGTATATAAAAGCGAACGCTTCGCTGTGCTAGTGGAATACATGTGTGGGCTTTGGTAATAATTAATCGCCAGTGTAAATCCCCTATAGAATCAAACAAATATGTATTCGTCCGCATTTCATCTCTTTCAAATTACAAACGTTACTTCCATTACCAAACGAGCTACTCTTTTTGCAGTTGTTGTTGCTGCTTTGCTTGCTTGTTTTGTTGCCTTTTGTCTCTATTTAATTATAAATGACGAAGGGATGGAGAAAAGTTGAAACGAAGAAACGAAACAAAAAATGTATATAAACATATATATATACATATAACACGAGTAAGGAGAATTTTGTGTATGTGGGTGTATTCGTAGGGCGAAACCGGGTAAGAGAAAAAGGGAGCGGGCGAGCGACAGGGACGGCGCTATTTGCGTTCCCTTGAGGTTTCGTCCTGCCTGTGCCTGTGACTGACCTCGTGACTCCCAACCCCTTGGAACTTCGTTCCCGCGGGATTCGCGATGACCGTAACAACACACGTGTCTTCCACCTGATATCGGGCATCCAATATTATTTTATCTTTAATTACTCACTTTTTTAAATTATCCCTACAACAGTTGCATTTATCGATGATCCGCTAATTTTACAGCCGATATTCCAAACGACTCATCATCATTGGATGAGCAACATTTTAAAAGCTAATTACATTTTAATGAACCAATTATAAATCCAAACCAGAGCCGACCGTTTTACTAAATGAAACGCGACATCAAACATTCGTTTGAATTCACGCGGCAAAAGCAACATTATCTAATGGACATGCTCGATTATGGCATAATTTATTTACCTATTCAGAAATGTTAACTTTAAAAGCACCTTCTTTGCACTTTTCTTGTAAATTTCACGATTTTTGTTTGGGAAAAAAGTAAATAATTGAAATTATAATTAAGGAATGAAAATGTTTTGCACGACGTCCGCTGATATTTTTAGCCTCCGAATACTCTGGCGGAGTTAATCACTTGATGGCTTGAAAGCTTGAAAAGCCGAGCTTTTTTTAAATCTTCTTTAAAGTTGAGCATTCATTATTATGCTTTTCTTTCTTTTACCGTATTTTTATTTTGTTACATTTTTATTTTCTTAGTAAAATACAACTAAAATAATATGAAGAAATTTGTTAATCGTTTTTTTTTTAATTCGCTGTCAAACTTGAAGGAACATTTTTTTAAGATTCGAAAAAGCAGTGTCTTTACATTTTTGCCTATATCTCGAAAAGTATGCGCGATAAATTTAATATTAAGCAACCAAATTAAAGCTAAATGTTCACTCTTTAAAATTTTTACACTAATATTATTATAGCATTTGTCGTTTAGACGTAATTTACTGTCAAACTTGAAAAAACGTTTTTATTAAATTTTGAAACAGTGGTGTCTTGACATTTTTGCTTATAACTCAAAAAGCATGCAATGAAGCGTTAAAATCAAGAAACGTATAAAATTGCTGGAGATGTTAGGGCGTTTGGAACTTGAATGTAGGTTAACGGGCGTTAAGGAATTTCATATATAGCTTGGTGAATTTTTTATATGTTTATATGTAAAACTTCATCATGTGAAGTTTTCGTGTCAGATGAAGCATTAATAGTTGAAAGCAGGATGCGAAAATATTAGAATATTTAAATACCTAATGGTTTTTGGCTTTGCATGTTTTCCGTCCCTTTAGAGCATGTGCTCGTTTGTTTGCAAATTTTTGTTTCTTCTTTTACGTTTGGAGGGGAGAGAGATAGAGATTTGGCTTATTGTGCTTTTTAATTAGAGTAAATCGATGGGGCGGGAAAGAGTTGCTGGTCGGAGGGAATCTTTTACATAATTTAGTGGTATTCGGGTCGAGGAAAGCGTATTAAGGGTAGTGCTGTAAGGTTCGCAGTTATGAGAATTTAAATACATTCCACTATCAGTTTATAGCTCCTCGGAGGGCGACTGGCCCTTCGAAAGATGTATATACTAGTCGGGCTTTAACCAGTTCAAATATATATTGTGGATTAAATCAAATGGAGGGGGCCCGATGGTAAATAGTATTAAAAATAGTCCATATCTGGAGTGCGGGTACGTTATTAATGTATCGGGACTGATCCCGAAGCTTACGGGCCGTGTGAGTAATGAGGGTGTAATTGCTGGGAAAGTAGAGCGGCTGTTTGCAACCACCAGTCAGGTAACTAAATAATACACAAGATAAAGCGAGCGAAAGCACCGACAGACGAGACTCAGCTCAGAGCATGGAAATACGTTAGCAAAGGGATTGGAAGATTGCGCCGCCAGTCCACGGGGACCTACATAAGAAATGAGATAAAGTAACCGACGAGGAACAGTGGCAAAATTGTCATATTTCCATCTTCGTCTAATTAGCATTCCTGGAGTAGTCATTCCGCGCGAGGTTGAAGTGAAGTCTAGCCTTCTAACCCTAGGGATGAGGGCGAACTATGCCGGAGTGCAACATACACACACAAACGTGCAGGGAGATAGAGAGTGTGCAGGTCGCACCCGCGGCGTCGGCGTCAGCGTCAGCGTCGTCCACTCCTCCATAGTTTCCAATTTGTAATCTTCAAGTATTAATTACGCCCCACTCATTAATATGCGCCCGATACGGATAATTATATAAATCTAGATTATGTGTGCAGTATCATTTCCGAAATCTGAAAGCGAACTCGTGCGCAAACCAATAATAATCATGTAACAGGGAATATGACAAAGTTGTAGCAGGTTTGGGGCGCATATCTGTTAGTCAATGTGATTAATGGGATGGTCCCGAGGGAACAGATACTCCATCGCGCGCCCCCGCCGCCCGTCCGCTTGCCGCCCCCGGTCGCCCTTCGCACAGCGACCGCCGCCACCGACGCCCGCCTCCCCCGCCACCCGCTCGCGGCCTCATGCGACAGAAGCTCCAGCGGGATTCGATGTAACCCGCGGGCTCGGCCTTCGCTCGCCCTTCGATACCGCAGCTCATTCGGGTCATGAAAGCAGCTCGGAACACCTTCTTGGCACCGGCCCTACTCACAGTCGTAACCATACTCCTAGCCATAGCCGTAGCCACGACCTCGTTGATATCCAAATTCCCAACTATCCCCCCGAAATCAAGGTTAAAAAGTTCGGCTGCTCATCAGAGAGGAGCCGAGTGCGCATATCTTTTTACGGACCCCTAGGGACCTCGGGGATCCCCAGCAGAATGCCTTTGTGGTTCGGCTTTCTGAGCGGCGGCATATGTTCGCATGTATCCCGCTCCGCGTCGCGGCGCACCAAAAAGTCTGATTAGTTGGGATCCCTTGAGACCCGCAGCCCGCATCTCTGCAAAAGTCAAACTAAATATTCATTTTTACACATTTTTCCAAGATGCTCGCTTCTCCCCATGGGAGATGCACAGGTCAGCCGCTCCCTGTGACAGCTAAAACACTTAATTAGCTCCCACGGGACCAGCCGACGTCTATCTCTTGATTACGTCTCCTTTCCTACACAACAATCGAAAACCGAAATAAAATAATCATCCTCACATACTTCAACCTATACTTTCACGCATAGAATAGTTTTTCCAAATTTTCAGTAAAAATTCTCATAACTGTAGTAGTGAGTAGATAAATAATCTATAAAAAGTAAGAAAACTGTTGATATGATAATGGATGTCCATTTAATAAAAAAAGCACATTAGAATTGATGTGTACGTATAATATGGGATGCGAATAAAGTAAACGCGATACAGGTAAAAGTAAGCTTTAGTTGATCAAACAGTAAAGCTGAAGCTGCCAACAGGCCGGGTCACCTGGGACACAGAGGTTCGATTTCCCAAAGGATTGCATTAATTTTCTGCCGCCTTGCGCATACTGTGCTCCGGGGAATTCATGCTCGGGCTTCGTCGGTCCCGCGGGACGCACTACGTCATAACTTATTCTTTTTCTTTTATAGAATGTTATATGTTTTAGCGAGCTCCGTACGTATACAGAAATTTTGTAAATTAATGAGAAATTTCATAATTAAAGTTTACTCTATTTTAACCATATATTTACAATGGAGGGCCCAAGGTACGAGCGCAACAAAAGCTCGGAAGCTTTTCAAGAACATACGTCGAGTTTTCAAGTAGCTCCGGCGAATGCAAATTAAATTGACCGGACCTAGCGAATACCACTGAATCTTTGCTTCCATTATACATATTATAACATATTATTTTCTTTATATTGATTGAAACTTCTAAGCTGATAACACCTTCACTAAAATTTGTGTATTTTATTTTAAAACCTACATTTTTAATAAAAAAATATGTTTTAATACAAATGTTCTAAATTATTACTTTTTACATTGATTATGAATAATACAAATTCAATGCTTATATTCAAAACTGAAATTTTCATTATAACCTGGAAAAACAATTTAGCATGTACAAATGGCTGAAAACAATATGTTAAGCGAATATTTCAATTTATTATGTTGCGACCACACTGTGCGTGATATGCTGTCATATGCAGTGTCCGAAAAATATTTTTTCTCTAGCTTAATAGTAGATGAATATATCTTTATTTTCACTATCACGTGAAACCGTGATAATCAATTATTACGAACAAAATATTAAATTAAAATAAATCAATTTTCATTGAGTTTTTAGTTTACATTTATTTAATTAATTTTATTGAAATGTTGGTAAATTTTACTAAATTATTTAAATCGTTTTTTCAATTTTCATTGAAATATTAATTAATTTCTATTGATTCTGTCGTTTGCATTTAGAAGTTCACCTTTATTGAAATATTGGTAATTCTATTATATTGGTGATTTCCCGTTGAAAGCTGAAATTTTCATAATGATCTGCGAAAGCAATATTGCGCATCCGGATGGCACGAGACAATATCCAATGCGGATTTGTGGAATTCGCATGATCAATATGCCAATTGCACGGACGTAATTAGCACCCTGATATCCACTATAGGGCAATCCCTCATTGGATTTCCATCGGCCAAGATACGTTCTGTACTGATTAAGAACCAATTTGTTGTGCTAGGTTCTGATGTCTGCTTTACTTTACAGGGGAGACTGAGAGTGCAGATGCTTTGGAGGAAGAGGGCACGCCGAGTTCTTCAAAGGATATGATGATGGGAATGTTCAAGAATGGTGGTGATAACAATGTGTTTGATGACGTCGATATTAAGGAGGAGGACGAGATGTTGGACGACGATGATGAGGACGAGGATGATGGGAGTTTGTTAAATGGTGAGTGATTGAATAATGCAGGAACGATAGGAAGGTGTAGATTGGTATGGGTTGATAGTCTGGCAGCGTGAATGCACGTGTGGGGGGTTTTTGGCCGGCGTTTCATAAATTGAAAGTGCGACAGAGTGTGACAATTTGACAATGACAGGGTCCGGTTTCGAAGTTTTGAATACACTCTGGGACGTCGTGCATTTTTAATTGGGTTATCTCATGCTTATATTTCGCCGGATTTGTATTATAGGTAAGGGTGGATCATCGCACCCATCAAATATGAACGCATTTTATAGCAAAATTATCCATGACTTTATAATTCAGCTATGTTGAGTTATTCAGCAGGGCTCAAGTCCTAAATATTTCATGGACGCACTCGAAATCGTGAAAAGAGTTTATATACCGCAATGACGTTGAGCTTTGAACTGGTCCATCTGGATGTCCGATGGAGGAGATGTGTGGAGGAAGGACACCTCCTCCACCCCCCGCGAAGGTCCCACGGCTCTTATAATATATACAGTGTAGCATTTAAATCGATACTGTTGTTCGTATTTCAGTTTGAAATGTAGTATGTCACAAAGTTTCAATTAAATCAGGCGAAAGCTTGGAGAGAATGGCGTGCGCCGGACATAACAACATTTTACACTTAACATGTCCGCGAATTTTCAAACTCCATGCATTGTCTGCGAACGTCACGTGGTCCCCGTGTTTATAATTAACCGAACTAATGCAGTTTTGTGTAGTATTTATTCATCCGGTTTTGGGCGCCCTTTTTGCGGCTATTCGATCGCAGATCGATTCCAAATTGGTCGGCGTTACATCATTTGCCACACGGCCCCTCTCGCGCCCCACCGGTGGGCCATGCCGCCACAGCCGCCTCCGCAGCCACCGCCATCGTCGCCGCCAACCGCCGCCTTCGCTTCCTTATCCGTATTACATATTCCAGAGAAGACAATCAAGGGTGGGAAGATTCCCAACGGGAAACCCTTCACGATGTCTGTCTAAAGTTGAAAAATATATGCTATGAATATTTCAGAACTCCCCGGGGTTTCAGACTAAAAGCAGTGATTAGTGGACCCGGCCACCGAAATTGACAATATTTGAATCGTATTAAATATACATTACCACTATAATGTTTATCTCCCATCATTCTATAATATGTATCAACAAATTAGACGTTACGATAATGGTATTTTCTCTATCCACTAACAAGTGTTCATTAACAATTCAATTACTTAAATTTCAAATAGTATTTTTCGATATATATGAGTTTTACGTAACAGTTGAGTTTCCTAAATGTAATTTAATTTTTTCTTAAATAGTTTTAAACATTTATCCATATTTGAATACTGGAGGAAAGTAAGTTGCATTGCAAACTTTAGAATGAAGTGAAATAATGCAAGAAAAGATTTGTTGCTCCTTTTCGGGCTTCTTTCATTCCATTTTTTGCGGAACCGAATATCGGAGCCGTGCAATATTAACCAGACAGACGAGTAATAGATCTTCCCGCAACGCTAACCACAAACGCTGAGAAAGACGCAAGCAAGGAAGAATACAGTCTGCCACCTGGAGAGCACTTCCGTCACATTCCGGATTGTAGCTGAATAATTGAGAAGCTCATATCTGGAAATTGTGTAGGCTGATTTTGGTTTACGCACGAGCCTGCAATCAACACGTGCATGCACAAATCACTTTTACCCCTGTCGGTGAAATATGAAAACCAACCAAGAGGAACTATGCCTTTCTTTCTTCTACATTCAAATTGCTGCATGGACGGACGTCTGGGACGCGAATCCTAGGATGGGGCACCCATTGAGTAGTAACCACCGGCGCTCGATTTATTTCCTGTCATACCCAGCGACGGGGCGCTTCGCATCCCCCCAACCATTAGGCGCCCTTCTGCGAGGCCCTCTGTTTTATAAGAATACCTATGGGGGGCACATTATTCATTGAACCGGAATCATTACAATCTTATCATAAATCTCGAATTTTCACATGAAACGCACCAAGGCTGCTATTTCAATGGTTTTCTCGTTCCAAACAATACGCTGGGCCATTTCCAAAGTTTAAATTAGTTATTAGATTCTTCTTTTTTTTCGTTTCTGTTAATTTATTTTCTGTCGTTAACTGCGATCCCCGTGCAAGAGCTAATACTCTTTATAGTTTAAACTTTATTATCAGCTGATGCCTGCATATAGTAATCCAAGTTAAGCCTGTTCTGGCTTATTCACTTTATTTAATGCGACATCTTATTGGATCCTTACTTATAAATTCTAAATAATAATTGGAACATTCAATTTAATTTATTACACCTGCTTTATCCAAAAAACTGAGAGTGCCGTAATTAATTACGTAATAAAAATGTTATGGACATTGGCTTAATTCATTTTTAGAGCTTGTAAAAATAGATGTTAAATTTTTTTTTTTCTACAAATTAAAATAATCCAAGGAAAATTTAATATACAAAATTAATTCATTTATTAATAACAATTTTAAATAAATATTAAAGGTGAAATATTCGTAATTATGTTTTATTTGTTTGCATTGGTTATGGAAATTAATGCTATAGCTATTAGGAATAAAATAAGTTTAATGTCATATAGCATGGCACTGGCGGATTTCCTGTATAGGAGTAAAAGGTTTGGGGTATATTTCAGCGAGTCCGGTGATGTCCCGTGTGGCATCTAACAGAGCAAATCAAACATGCCCGAGTTCAAAAGAGAACAGGCAGAGGTTTATTGAATGTTGTAAATATGCTGGGGATTTCGAATGAAAAGCGGTTGAAGGTGGATAGCGGGACGAGGCAAAGTTCTTTCAAGAATAGGTTTCTGAGTTTTGGAGCTTCCAAGCATTTCGGGGATGGGAAAAAAATGCGAAGTAAGTGACGGCGCCTACCGCGGCGTCGATGGCGTCGGACAATTGCACAACGCCCAACCCGAGCAATAGGCGCCTGGGGACCAGTTACAAGGCACCAGTAATGCATTGAATTAGACAGTAATACAACAGCGGCCCGATTGCTCCCGATGGACCCTCTGGTAGCACCGATCTGGGCCCGCCGAGTCTGCCGCCTTCATAAACTCAGAATTATATGTTTTTAAAGCTTTGTTGTAATCGAGCCCAGTAATTTCAACGTACCTTACTGCGGGATGGAACAATGTCAGACTGGTAGCAGGTGCGGAAAGTTCCGACTCCTACCTCGCGGCTGTACAAGACGGGCATAGTTCGTGTCCGTTCCGGTGCTCCAGTTGGAATTTCGTTAACTTTAATAAAAACATTGGAAAGTCCCCCGTCTGAGGTGTCATAGCCATAAGTACATATTCGCTGTGTGCGAAACAAAACTTTAGTGCTGTTTTGTGGCAATATCGCCTTCTGTGGGGCCATTCAGGCATTGTTTGCTAACAATAACACTGCGCCTTACACGCCACTATATGTAGATATGCCCTTTCGCTTCCTCTCTCGCCTCCTTACCCACCACACTAACCATTTCTCTCTCTTTTCCTACGTTTATCATTATAATTCTTCATCGGTGATGACTTATTCCAATGGACAACGGTCGGACCCATTTATCTTCGAGGAAGCAATCGAAGTTTGCCTGAAGTGAAGTACGCGTTCGCTGAAACGCGCTGAACTCTCTTGTCTCCCGAGCTTCGGGCCGAAGCGAAAGAAGAAAAGGCCGCATCGGAGGAGCTCTAATTACTAACATCCGTATTCCTCAGGTTAATTCCGAAGGTAGAAAACATTAGCAGAGGCATTATGGGTGTTCGGAGGGCCATTCGAAGCTGTTATAGTCGCAGTGGGATCGGCCGGTCGACCCGAGCAATCAAAAACACGCCAGATTCCTGAAAAAAAGAAGAGCAACCTTAGAGCAGTGCGCGGAGACGACTAAATGGGGAATTAAAAGTTACAGTGTGGCTGGCGGCGACGGAGGCACTACCAAGTTTTGCGCGGACAACTCGGACTTGCTCTTACTCTTGTTCTGCCCCCTTCACTTCAGATCGCCTATGTACTCGCTCCCATTAAGGAAGTCGTGAACTCGGGGCTAAGGCCTCGGAAACACGCCACCCTCTGGCGGCATCGCATTACATAACAATTAGACTGCGAGGATTGACGTCTCAATGAAAGCTGGCCCCGATTGTGGGAGTTTTATTTGGGAGATTTTCATTAGATATAATCATTAAGTAGGTACGAAGTGTACCCACCACCAATTCCAATAAGAATATATATATATATATATATGTACACATTCATACACGTTGAGTTGTAAAATATCGGATTTCTTCAGCTCTACATGTTGCTTGCTGCCGGTAAAGCCTGCATGCCCCGAAGGAAATCCGATACCTTTTGTTTATTAACATTTCAGCGGGAAGCATTTAATGATTTCTTTACTTCCTCTCCACGGTTCTGAAATTCCCGTACCCTCGGGCCCCGCGGACGAACCCTTTGCAAATCCATCGAACAAGTGGCTTTGTCCGCCTCTGGAAACCACATCTCCCCGTCGTGCGTACCCATACCTTACCATACTTACTGTATGCATCAAATGAAAAATAGATTAGTTATTTGCGGTTGGGGTGAGGTTCGAAAAGGGGTGGGCTAGTTTGTAGGCGTAAGTTGGATTTAAGACGTACTCCGGGTAATTTTATGGTTAATAATATAACGATGAAAATCCGGCATAAATTCCGGAATTCCGGGGTACTGATGGACCGGCGGAGGCGCAAGAATAGCTGGGAGAAGAGTGGAGGCGGAGGGGCACTTGCATATCATCTTAAAGTTTAATTGAGTCTTGGCGCTTGGGGAGGAAACGACCGAGATTGCTTGGGGAGTCCCCAAGGATTCCCTCGCCTGACACCCTCGACTCACACAGCGTCTGTTGCCACTTACGTTGCAATCTTCACTCCAGATACTCCTCGCTCTTAGCTCTCCTCCTTTCCAAGGCTAAAAGCGATCAAAAATATGATAAAAAAAGTATAGGAGAAACGTGCGGCAACAGCAGCCACCACCAACCACCAAAACACCATCAGAGCCATGGGCCATCAGAGACATGCAAACTCATTAACGCGAACCGCGAATTATTCGCTTCATCAATATTCCGAATATTTCTGTTGTCCTGGATTCCCGAGCTCATCCAATCGCCGCTACATGTGTTTTGCATTATTTCGGTTATTGTTATTATTGTTTTTTCCCATTCATCCAACCCACCTACACCTGACGCTATTGTTTGCACGATCTATTATTTTGTCAACAGCTCGCTGTTTTCGCGCACATGCATTCATACTCTCCTTTTTTTTCTCTCTCTCTCTCTCCAATTACCCAACTTATCCTTGGCGGGGTAATTAGTAAAGGAAGATTAGATTACGCGGAGTGGAGCTTATTTCTTGCTCCGGGCACTCGACGGATCTACTGGGAAGCATAAA
Organism: Nicrophorus investigator; assembly: GCA_963457615.1. Classification (NCBI taxonomy): domain Eukaryota; kingdom Metazoa; phylum Arthropoda; class Insecta; order Coleoptera; family Silphidae; genus Nicrophorus; species Nicrophorus investigator. The sequence goes on from OY735146.1 coordinate 11,223,156, forward strand.
ATATTATAAAGCATTTGTCTTCAGATTATTATCTTCTTAGAAGTCAGGTATAAACTTTTGCACGGGGGAGCGAAACTCACTTATTGAAACTACCACCGATACCGAAACTTCGAAACAGCGAACTTTGTTTTTTCCGTCCGCGCTGCGGGGGCGGCGATGCGTTTCGGTGGAGAACAGAAAACGCCTCATGTTTTCTGATTTACTTACTTACATTCTTCTTAATGAATGTTTTGTTGTGCGGAAAAGAATGGAAGTCGCAGTTTGATGCGATGTGCAGCAGTTGTGCGCGAAACCCCATCGGAATCGAATGCTTCTTTAAAAATTTCACAATGGAAGCAACAGGTCCGGGTCGATAGTCACTGGAAGCACGTGGTTTTAAGCAGGAGCAAGTAAAACCACTGCCATCTATGCGCTTCCTTAAACACAAAACATTCGCATTCAAATTGTTCATTATTACCTAATCCTTACACAATCCTTTGATTTCGTTCCTATTTGTATTCGGCATGGAAATTAAAACTGTCCGACCTTTGATTTCCTTTGATCCGAGCACCGGAGCAGCAACAAAGCAATTGTTTCGGATGATTAAAGGAATCGTCGGGCAGGTGGACGTTCTGCACGAGGACTTTTCTAAATAGGTGACGATTGGTAATAGCCAAAAGCCTTTTTGGTCCTCAGCCTCCTGTCCCGTTCCGCGTAGCTGAGCGTCGCGCTCGGATCGTCCACATCTGCCTTTAATGGTGATCAGCGAGTGATGCGATGCGGAATCGCCCCGAACGACAAGGGGGTAGATTCAACCCTCGCAGATATTCTATATGGATCCCCTCGCTCCAAACTGATGATGTCTTAATCATTGACCGGAGTGTCCGGTTTTGCTTATAAACCGGATCCGGATTCGCATTTAGCTGCATTCAAACATGCGACTTTCATTGCAACCCCTGCTTCACGTCAAACACTCATTACACGAAAACTCATTTCAGTTTCGATCTTCATGTTTCTGATGATATTCCACACCTGAACCATAAACCTACATAAATTTTAATTAAAACAAATTAAATTTGACACATGACAAAATATCTTATATAATATAATTTATTTAATTTTCAAATGAATCATTAAGTCAATTTTAAATTAAAAAATGTTTACTAATTAAAAACGAACAATAGCAATTAGTCATCAGATAATTAATATATGTTAGTGTATCTACTATCTCTTAAAAAATGTGTCATAGATTATGCGACTTTACATTGCAAAAGCGCATTAAAAAATTCAAATGAAATAAGAGTTTTTTTAAAAGTGTCAATGAAAAATTCATAATTATTATATAAGTAAATAACGTTGATGTAGGATAATTTGCCAAGTATGGTTAATAAATATATAAGCACTTAAGACATTAAGTAAAGATCGCTTTTCAAAAGTTGTTATCTTAAAATTCGAACTAATTTCTAACGAGTTCTAAATATTCATAAAAATGCAGCTGCACGTGTATCGACCAAGGAAATAGCATGATTATGACGTAAATTCAGAAGAAACACGTGGTTTATTGCATTATTAATTTTGATTAGTACAGGAGGTAGGAATTACAACTAACACGTAATAATAATACATAGTCGATAACCTTTCTGCGTCTCATATCGATTTTTTCAGTAACTAATTTAATTTTACATTAAACCAATTCTTATATGTCATTTAATTTTTATAAAATAAATTTGTTATCATTTTTAAATTTAATTTAATTGAAATTGTTATATTATTCAACAAATTCAATAAATATATTATTATTTTTAAATTCAAAAAAATATGATTTAAAGATTATTCAACAAAATAATTATGTTATAATTTTGAAGTTGTCTTTTAAAATATTCGATGAATAATTCTCAGATCACATAGAGTATGAGTTGTCCTCATTATAACTGATGTCTAACAAAATATAGCACTTACAGAGAGTGGATTAATTGGTATTGATTATGGGATGAGGATTTGATGTGCACTGTCCAGATTCAGTTGAGATTATTATCTCGTGGACACTGTTTTGATGCACATCATAAAATTTAAATTTTCGAATTTATCAAATTTTTCTTTTATATTTTGTAATAATTATTTTATTTATTTGTCATTATAGACAATATATTTTTGGTATTAAAACTGAAATTTGTATTTTTATGAATTAAAGAAAAATATTTGTAAATTTTTGAAAAAATTCTTCGATTGGCAAAGTTGTAATAAAGGATAAAGTATTTTTATGTTTTGTTTTACTGTTTAGTATTTGAACGGTTTGAGACTGTAGCTAAAGTTTATATGATTGCAACATTAGATGTCATGTCACGTGCTTCGAGGAAAACAAAATTCTAAAATTGGTTCTAAAGGAGCAAAAGTAAAGCATGAAGTTATGAAAAATATAAATAAAGGAGAAGAGGATTGTGGACATCTGGAGAATAAACACAATTAGTAATGTGCATTTCATAGCTTCTCGATACAAATCTTGCATCAGGTGGCAGATTCCAAGCACCAGTTTTTCTGATTGCCATGTTTATCGATTCGTCGAAAAATATAAATAATTATTAGAGGTAAGTGCAAAAAGCGTGTGCGTAGCGGATAATTAGTCTGCAGGCAGGAAATAAAAAGTTCTACGAGAAGTACATAAATAATGATTCGAGGCGAGTGTTAAAAAAATGGTCACAGAAATCTTAAGCGGATTAAGGTGGATAATTAGCCGGGCATCGTAGAAAAACAATAAGTAAAGCACATTCAATTTAGCAATGCACGTTTCCCGACACTAATCCTGCATTAGGTGGCAGATTCCTTCCACCAGTTTTTCCGCAGATGAGATCGCGGAATCTTGTTTCTTCCCACGCTCTATATAGGGACAGAGCGCGATTCTTGGCCAATGCAAACAGAAATCCCGGCCGCTGGATACGCGCGACTTGTAAAAATATGCTCTTTCTGGGACAGCCATCAATCCAACTATCCATATTTCGATGCAGCGTATACAACAATACGATGGTCAAGTTTGCGATAGTTGAAAGGAAGGAGGCATTTACTACGGTAGTCCGCGGAATCGATGATCACGCTTTCGGCACTTCGTAGGCGATGTAAAACAATAAAGATGGAAAGGGCACGGGAACGAAATGGATCATTCTTCGACGCCGACCCCAACGGGGGGATTCCCATGGGGGGTAAATGGACCGTGGGCGCCCCCCGTCAACCGTACGCCGCCGGTGGCCCCGATACTCTCCCATTCGTTTGTTTGTTTGTTTTCTTCATTCTTATGCATTAATTAATCCGTTTGGCTTTGTTGGTTCGGCGCTTCTCGTCCTTTCCATTATTTCCATCCCTATAGAGCCGCCGCTGCACTTTCGAGCATTTCGATTTGTAACTCCTGTATCCACCCACGAGGGCCTCTTCGGCCAATCGCGATCGCCGCCTCAACTATTTCGTGCGTTAAACCGAGCTTAAATCCCAAAGTCTGGTAATGGATCAGGGGGGATGGGAACAGGGAGCACGCCATTTTATTTATAGGGGGATATATTATGAACAATCGGCGGTCGCACTGTGCGTACGTTCGGAGAGTAATTGCTGTCCAGTATTCTTGGGTTACGGCTGTTGTAAAGAAGGCGGGCCTCGTTTGCCGTCGAAGTGTCTTAATCCGCGCCGTGGACCGTCCTTCTTCTTATGCCCCAGCAGCAGAAGCAGCAGTAAAGGCAAGCAAGTAAGAAGGGTGTCGGAGGGGTACGTGTTGGACCCCACAGACCGAAGTGGGAGACCCACAAACAGTACAACAAACACTACAAACAGTGCTCGATCCGGGACCGGAGCGGTTGCACACCTGTGTCTTTACCACTCCACTCGGTCCGTGTGTGCGCGTCTGTGCAAGTGCGTAAGAGTGCGAATGCCAATGCCAATACCAATCCGAATCCCGACTTGAGTAAATTCTCGAATATCTAATATGCTGTTCAAAGGGAAGAGCAGCCGGCTGGAAATGGTCATCGAGAAAATACAATCGAATAAGGAAACCACCGAGGATACACCTGACGACTCGAAACCCGGTAATGAATTAAATCGAAGCTCCGGCTGAAATTCATTCATTCATTCGCAACTTGACCGACGCATTAATTAGCGCCGTTCCCACGGTCCGCGATATTGGCCCGTAGGTGTCGGAGTCTCTCGCACATTCCAATTTCGTTTTTATCCGTGTTAGCATTTCCTCAATTTCATAATTTCCTCCGCTAATTTGCGGAGCAGCAACAAGCTACTTACAACTCGCAGCCGCAACTCGCGGCGATCCCTTAAGATCGCAGATGGATGCGAAGGGCGCACGTACGAAGGGAGAGCCAATCTCATCCCGCTCATAACTATCCATCTCAATTCCAGTATGTGGCATCTCATCAAGCAATTTTTCATTCCATTATCCGCATGGAAATGGAAAAGATTGGAACGCCTCTTTAAGGAATAACAACCCTAACGAAATGTGAAACCATTTGTCTGCATTACCGCGTGCCTTTCTGTCAGCGCAATCAAAATCACCATACATTCGTATTTGCACGGAATCCCGGAGCCACACATCTTCCGCTCCTTCCTAACTCACCCTGCGTTATTTTATTTTAAATTATTTATTTCTGTTTGCATTTTTCCTGCAACGAATTATAATGGCAGAATCGAAATCACTTTGCATTTCAATTTAACTGATTACTGCAGTTCGGGTCGAGCAGCAAAAGAGCAATTTACAACAATCGTAAATTCGCGTATAAAATTCGAAGTGAATTGTCCGTCCGTTTGATCGCCGCTGGTCGCCGCGGATCGATCCTTAGGAATACATCCGAAGGTGTCCTCGGAGTAGCTAATGACCAATGACTGATGTGATCTCTGATGTTTTGCAGGACAGGGAAGTTCGCCGTCGAGCAGCTCGGAGCAAGCGTCCCCTGCAAGTTCCTGCCAGAGTTCGCTCAGCGACACGCCGGAGGCCGAAGAGCCATACACGATGGGCGCGACGGCTACAACCCCTTACGAATGCAATATTTGCAAAAGGGCATTCGCCAGGTCATCACTATTAAGCAAACACGTACAGGTGAGAGGGGCTTGAAATGTCGCAGCATTATTAAATCGAATGGCGGCAATTGTTATTCCGCGCGACGGTTTACTCTACTTCCACAGATTTCATACAAAAAACAACAAATTTTATAAATATATACGTTTGAGTATAATAAAGCTTATTCTCTTACTCTGTTCTTGTGCTGGTTGGCACCTTCTTTGTAAGGCCGCATCAGCGCAGGACATTACACGTGTGGCTTTTGATCGAAGCCGACTTTCAGACGCACCGCACATTTTAAAACCAATGATAACCATCGCGACACATCTCGAGGGCGGCTTTCTTCTCCGGTCCTCGCACAGGTGTTGACACTCGTGTACGACAATTGCCAGTTCCCAAAATGAAGCACAGATTATACTCCGCGATAAACAAAAGAAACACACATTACCGTTACGACCATTCCATACACCATCAGACTTAAAGCAATGAAGATAGTCAATCTGTATCACTCATTAACATTTTAATTTCTTTTAACCAACTATTTATCGACAACAAAAAATTCAATTATAACATTTTTAAATTTATGTATTAAGAAATTTTAAACATTTCACATTTTTTATCTTTCTCAAGATTCCTGCTTATGAAACAGTCTTTATTTTTTTTGATGCACTTGAACTAATGATTGTTCAGTGGTGAATCCAAGTTTCAAACAAAATCAGTTTTATTCTTGTTAAAACGCTTGAGAAATTCACATTCGCATGCAAATGTGGCACCCATCTTGCACAAAACCTTTTCATCTTTAATTCTACAAGCGAAATATGGAAAACTCGTTCTGTTAAAATGCCTATTTCACGCACTTTCACTCGTCGATCATCTAATACTAATAATAATAATTATGTGTTACTTTCAAAACTTTTCAAACATCGCTCTTAATTTAATAAACCTAAATTTTAAATATTTCTATAAATATGATCAATTTTATTATTATTTAATAATATCATTTTATGAGTTTCTTTTTGTTTCATATATTAGGTTTCAGTACGCTAATAAATATAGCTTGAAATGTACTGATATTTTTTATGTAATCATATTTAACGCATAGAGATAAACACGCTTATGATTAAATTTGTGAGAGAATCGCGGTTACAGTCAAGTAGTAATACAGAACAAGCCATCTTCAATTATTCCGTACCCACTGCGTTACATAATGTAATATTGAATCTAGTCATTCATAATTAATTTTGTTTGCCATCACAATTACAGTAGGTCAAATTCACTTACACCAACTTTTTTTTGTAACAATTTTATGCATGCTACATAACAATTTTTAATCATCATTAAGTAATTTTAAAAAATGATTATTTTTATACTAATCGCGTTTGTTTTATCTAAATACTTATTTCCTTTTGATTAATTTCATTTCTATTATTAACTAATAAAAATAATGAAATATTTTTATTTAAGAAAACGCATTTTTGTTTAGTAATTTTGTTTATTGTTTGAAAAATGACTAAGTGGATATGATATCTTTGACCACTGGGTACTGTTTTTAATTAAATCAAAGTTATAACAGAAAAACAAGAGGCTGGTAGATAGATAGTTGAGAGCACGGAGCGCCGGTTTTCGTAATTTACAGGTTCCGGTGTTTTTACCAGATCCACGTGTCGTTTAATGTGTTCGTGCGTAAGCGAGGGACAAGAAAGAGGAGGGTCAGAGGGCAATCCGACACATAACAAGTCCCATTAAAAACGGGATAAAATCTGGCTAGCAATTTGCAGTTCCGCACCGGTCCAATTGGACTGGTCTGTCGTCTTCAGTTAAAATGCATTTTTGCAATTGCATAATTGATGATCCTGATATTTGTTTAGTGGCGACTTGTAATCATCGATCATGCATCATTTGTCGAATCCCTTCTGTTTTGCAGACGCACACGGAGCAGTTGCAATTCAGCTGTCCTTACTGCCGTCGGCTGTTCAAGCACAAGAGGTCCAGAGACAGGCACACCAAGCTGCATACCGGAGACAAGAAGTATAAGTGTCTCCACTGCGACTCGGCGTTTGCAAGAAGGTATGTTAAGGGTGGATGGTGGTATCGATTGTGATTGCTCTGAATATTGCAAATGATGCAAATGAATCTATCAGCGTGCAAATTGCATACAATTTACGGCGAAGTTCCTAAGGTTCGCCTTCCATGATTCCGTAATAGCATTTTATCATAATTAAGTGAATAATTAATTTGCTCTCGACGAGCGCGCGATCACCGATAAAGAAGTCAAACATGTTCCAATTTAGACTGGCTGCGATAGTTTACCTGTTTCACACGATGTCTCACCGAGATTCCTTTTGAATCCGGTATACTTTGCGAATCGCTAATGTCCGCTTCCTTATTTTGTGCTGCTGCTGCCGCGTGACGTCTCCTCCGCCTCCGCGCGCACCTCTCTCAAACATCGTCTTTGCCTTATTCGCTCTCGGAGGTATAGAGCAGCATCTGTCCCATCGCGTCCACCCCATTGTTTCTATGCGCTTTTCGCAATGTTTTCCATTCGTTTGCACTCTTCGTTTCCAGCGACCACTTAAAAATTCACATGAAGACACACGACAACAAAAAGCCTCATCAATGTGAATTATGCAATCGCGGCTATAACACCGCTGCGGCTTTGGCTTCCCATCAGCAGCATCATTCCAAACAGGAGCAAAGGAGATGCGGCAGTAGTGCCAGTAGGAGCAGTGCCGTCAGCACACCCAGTCCTGGTAACTTCCGATGTCTCCAATGTCCGGACACCTTTGAAAAACCGGAACATCTTCAGGTAAGCATCGGTGGTGAGCTCGAGATGGAATGGTAGTATATAAATCGCAACGTTCGTTTCTCCAGAACCACTTACAAGTGAGCCATAAAAATATCTCACCCCCGGCATCTCATCCAAATAATTTATTAATGGACGCCAGCTTCAATATATTGAAAACGGCCATCGATCTGCCGAAAATCGCCTGCATGTATTGCGGAAAAGATTTCCTCAGCATGAACCACATGTACCAGCACATCCATTCCGAGCACCGTGCTATTTTCAATAGTATCTCGCAAAGCTTCACTCCGCTACCTTCGCCGGTTATGGAGAACCTATCTCCGAAGACGTCCAGGCAGAACAGCTCGCCGACCTACGCGTGCGATCGCTGCACGATGCGATTCGATTCGCCGATTTTACTCCAGGAGCACATCGAGAATGTCCACTGGGGACCAACTGGACTATACAAGTATGACTTCACGACGATGTCGAACTCCTCTGGCATCTCCAACGAGAAGTCATCGCACTCGTTAGCTGCCACCTCGCAATCCAAGCCTACCGATCTGAGCAGAAAACGGCGTTCCGAGAACCCTCCCGACTTCAAGCTGGATAAGAGGAAATCATCCGATGAAACGACCCTAGTCAGCAAGCAGACCTCGTCTCCATCCACTGGTAGTCCTTACGAATCTAACGACAAACCTTGCATATGTTCGTACTGTTACGCGCAAATGCCAAACTTCAAAATGTTCCTTCTGCATATGGAAACCCACGTGTCTATGAGCACGCCATCCACCCCTCTACCTCTCTCTACGAACAACGTGATTGGGTGTTGTCCCCTTTGTGGCGAACCGGCTCGCAGCACCCTAGAACTGGGCCGCCATATTTTTAGTCACGCCATCAGCAACGTCACAGCTCGATGCTGTCATTGCTGCAAGAAGCCCTTCGACCAGATCGATGACTTACAAAAACACCTCCTCGAAGCCCACTCCCAAACCGTCTACAAATGCAGCATCTGCAACGACATATTCGAAACTCAGCTAGCTTTACAGGTAAGGCTTCATTCATCATCGGGATCTGGCGATAATGGCTATAATCCCACCTCGTTTACAGATGCACTTCTCGAACAAACATAGTCCTGAGTGCAAGCATTATAGGTGCAACCTCTGCTGCGACCAAGTTTTCCACGACCGCCTCACAGCCGAACTCCACGTGAACATGAAGCACAGCATTCAAGCACCTTTGAGCTCAAGTGCGCGGAACTATCACCATATGTCCAGATTTCCTGAAATCGAAACTCGCGTTGAATTTTCCATTTACCAATGCCCCTTCTGTCAGAAAGCCTTCAAAGACGAGTACCTGCAATATGTACACATCCTCAAAGAACACAATGAGGTGCGCGAGGTACTTACAAGAAAACCCATCTTTACCCAAATTACAAATTAATCAAATTCTCGATTATTTTACAGGGTGAAAATTATTTACTTGACTCCAGTAACCGTCGCATCCCGTCCGCTTCGCCCAATGTCGCATACAGCAAGACAAGCTCATCTCCTGACAAAATTGACCTTGGTAAGATTGGTAACTACAGTTGCGAGATCTGCAATCGGTCTGACATTGCCAGCGAAGCTGAGCTAACTGCTCACAAGAAGTTGCACCACGCTAAAACCAAAGTAGGTACTTTAAGTTTGCAATGCGCATACTGCAATGAGCACTGCAAATCTCGCAACGACCTGGAGAATCACATGAAGTCGCACCAAGTAGCATGCGGCAAAGGTAAGCACAAGTGTAATATCTGCGATGAAATATTCACGTCCAACGGCACCTTGGCCGAACATAAGCTAACTCATTGCAAGATAGTCGCCGGTAGCAGTTGCACCCAATGCAAGGCAGTATTACTAGACGAGCAATCATTTTATAACCATCAGCTCCAACACAGCAACACGTCCGCAATCAACAAGCAAAACTCGCAAATTTCGCTACCCGCAAACTGCATCATATGTTGTCAGACTTTGCAGACCGACGTCGAGATTAAACTTCACTCGAAATTCCATCTGCGGCATTTGTTGCAAAAAGATTTCATATGTGCAGTATGCAACAAGATGTTTGACAACCACTTATTGAAACACGTAGAAAAAAATAACGTAAATGTTCCCATATGCATTGAATGCATGAAAGCTACTAACGGATCCTCTCCATCGTCCGTGATGCCATCACAGAGCAAACTGTTCGCATGTCTCAAGTGTTCTCAGACATTCGACACGGAGGACGAAATTAAAGCGCACACCACCGAACATTTGATGAACGAAGAGCCCAGCCTCGAATGTCACCTATGCCGCAACGTCCTACCCTCTCCGACCAAACTTCAGGTTCACCTGATCGAGCACAATTTCATGGGAATGGGCCAATACCGCTGCTATGTCTGCTCCTCCGTCTTCACTACAGCTATGGGCCTTCGCACCCACATCATCGCGCACGGACTTAACCATCGACCCTATGAATGTACCGACTGCAAAATGAAGTTCTTCTTCGAGACCGAACTTGAAAACCACCGCTACGTCCATCTGCATCCTAATATGTATACAAAGAATGGTAGCGAATACTTTGAGTGCAAATCTTGCGGTCGATCCTTCAACGACAGCATCTACTACAAGGAGCACGTGCAGAGTTGTCCAATGCCAGCGAAGGACATTGAACAAGCACAGGACACCAAACCAATGATCGAAATTAAGAAGGAAGAATTAAATACCGAATGTGAGCACGAATTAGCTACAATCAACAATAATAAGTAATATGTGTACAGTAAATTAATGAGAGAGAAAAAGAAAATGAAACATTTTTATACTTTGGGAATTTAGGGGAAATTAGCTTAGATTATTATGGATCATGTGATACTATTAATTACTGCATTGTTAGAATATCTGTGGTTAGAATCATTTTCACGTTTTCTTTTTACGTGCATACGGAGGCTATGCTCAGATATGTTGATGTTATTTACGATTATGAATGTCCTTTGAATTGTTAGACTTGTTTCTGTTAAATCGTCTGCAGTTAACCAGTTAGTGTTTTTTTAAGCAGCAGCACAATTTATTTTATTTATAATTTGCACAGTTAAGGGGGATACATGATTATTGTTCTTATAGTACTTTTACTACCGTCCGCATTACGTTTTCTTTATAGGTTGTGACCCTTCGTTTACGTACTATTCTCTTTTTCGTTTGTTTTTTTTTTTTGGTTTAATTTAATAAAATATATACCAGAAAATCGTGCACTTATTGAACTATTCGTTATATGGATCCCAGTTCGAGTTGGGCGACATCTTGTGGGTGGTAGGTGGAAATACATAATTCGAATAATTTATATATTTATAAATACAACATACAACATAATCAACATATTTATATAATACACTAGTAATCAAAATATTTTAAGCGTTATCTTCTTGGCCCAGAAGTGAGCCTCTTGTTAGTTTGTGCTTACGTATTTTGGGAATCGGCTGCTGCTCTTGATCGATCACCTCCATTGCTAAGTTGTTGTTTAATTCGTCACGCGAACCAGATACAAAAATAGATTTCCTTTGGTTGAACTCTAGCAAATTGTCGTTAGATCCAGCGATGTACATCGATTTGGACTCGTAAAAGTGCACATCAGTGACTTCCGACAATTCATCTGTATTGTTATTTTGATCGTCCAAAACAACCGTCTCCTTCTTCCTCTCATGATCATCATTCACTAATACTGGCGGATCATCGCTTACAGCACTCGCGTCACCTTCAATGACCTCCGCTTTAATATCATCATGTTGCACCGCAACATCATCAACATTTTCAATAATCGCTATAATTATTTCTGCTTCGTTTTTAACACCAACTGATTCATTTTTGTTAATTATTTCTAAATCACTTTGTGCAACATTTGTGCTTTCAGCATCCTCGTTAATTTGTTTCTCGTAATTAACTTGTGGTATTTCAGAATCATCAATCGAATGATTCTCGGCGATATGCAAATTATTGTCATTCGCTATTTTTTCCTCGCATATTATTTTCACTTTCTCGCTACTTTCATTATCTGGTGGTTTTTCGTTATCCTTATCAGCGTTATCACCGAGTATCACGTTCCGATCGGCATTATTTATACTATCACTATGTGCATTATCGTTCATTGCAACATTCTTCTGTATTTGCTCGCCTTCTTCTTCATCTTCTTCTTTAATGTCATTGGTGCATAGCTTTTGGATTTCGGCTGTCATCTCTTGGATGTCTTTCAAATGATCGGTACTACCGTCTTCTTTGGATGGCTCATAATCGTCATTGAACTCCGTGTCTGTTTCAGATGCGTAGTTTGAGATGTCCGTTTCGTAGGAGTTTAAGCTCCATTTAGAGTTATGATGATCCGGGACGCTAAGGAGATTACCCTCTGACTGTAATAGAAAATAACGGTCTTGATTAATTTTGCTATTAAAGTTAATTGATTATTTAATTTACTCTATTCAGTTGAGGGGGTAGAGGCGCACGTTTCTTTCTCCTATAACGCTTCCTGAGAGTATCCGTCGCAGGTATTTCTTGCTCCGCAAACGGATTGAGTGGAGATTTATCGGTTTCGTCGGGCTTCTCGTCCGCATCTTCCTCGAAGGGGTTCGAAGAGTTCAATTGATCTGTAGCGCTCGGACATAAAGTTTTAGCATGATTTACTCTCTCGTTAAACCTGGAGCGTGGAAGCATCAGAGTGTTCGAACGTTGAACAGTGTTTGGCTTCCGCAGGGCAACAGTTTCCGTTCCTCGATGATTGAGATGAGTCGCGCCCGCTGCGAAAATAATATGGAATAATATACATAAAAGAATACGGAACTGAGGATTATTCCATCGCCGCAACTTAGAATTAAGTACGGGATATCACATCCCACCAGCGACACTTAACACAAAAACTGCGCGTAATCTGACGCAATCATGTTTACAAGTGAAAAACTGCTTATCAATTACTAAGAAATTACCTGATTGATCAGTGCGCCGCACCTCCACTTTCTTGTCATCCCTATTCTTCAAACGGAACGACTGCCGCCTGCAAACGAAAATCAATCATACGATAGTTCATAATTGGTAAACTGATTAGCATTTAGAAATCCCCGCATGCAGTCGCGAATTTATTTTCGAATGTGATGTAATTGGATTTAATGAAATTCAAAGGTCAGTGCGAGTCCAACAATAAAGTTGCGACGCGCTCGCGACTTCGAGAAGATACATCTAGATTGATACACTTTCCCCTCTAAACAAACTGATTGGGTCTGATTAATTGGAGTCAATCGATTTGAACTCTTTGTTGACAGACTAGTAAACAAATCACTTAGGGAACTAGCTTGTATACATACAGCGTTCTCTTCAGGTTCCGGAAGGAATTTCCGATGGCGGAGCGCTTCTTCGGTTCTTTGAACGGATTCAAGTGCTCCGGGTATTCCGTTACGATGTCGTCCTCACCCATTTCACGCGGTGAATAGGAGCCAAGTAGTCATTCTTTTCATGCACTTATCACTAAGGACGATAGTAATGAAATGACAAAACTCATTTCACGGTCCCCCACCTTTCCGCATGACGCATAAACGCTATGTACGTAGAATTCAAATTGATTGCCGATAATGGAAAGAGATGCGCACCCGTCACGCCTACGTTAGAAAGCGATAGGCTTATGTACATTGTGGTTTAGTTTTTGTTTGGGGAAAGTGGAGATTAAAATAAGCAGCAGTGAGCTATTATTAAATAACAGCGCTGTGTGCGATGCCATTTTGGTTGCATCATACTTCGTGCATACCAGACACCTAGAAACTACTAGCTCAACTTCTTCAAATTCAGCTCAGTTGGTTGCGTGGAAGATATAAACAGTGAATTATCGATTGACTCGACGTTTCGGGCTGTGGCCAACTGTCTCTGTTGTCAGTTGTAAATACATTAGTCGCATAGTAAAAGAATCAACCAATTCGCACTTGCCTCGTCAGTGATCGCCTCCGCGTAAACTGATACACCGTTAAACTCTAGTCAATAATGTTTATCATCAGCTTAGTTCAGTTATCCATGGATATTTAGTGCAGAAAATTTAACCTTCATATACCTTCTAGTTAGTGTTGAAGATAAAATGGCTCCGCCCCCTATTGTAACAGGGTTATCGCCTAACGAAGGTCCTCCTGGCACCAAAATTACAATCAGAGGGGAACACTTTGGTACCAAACCTACAGATCTTACAGGTGCTTAAATTAACCCTGAATCAAAATACCAACTATAGATGTGTTATTTGTAGGTTTAAAGGTGTGTGGCTGTGACTGTTTATTATCAGCTGAATGGAAATCACCAAACAAGATCATTGCCATATCTGGCCCTGGTAAGGGCAAAGGGGATATTATAGTTACAACTAGGTTAGGTGGAGAGGGACTGTGCAATGTCAGCTTTAAAGGTAAAGTGAATAATAAGATCAGTCTGTTGAATGAGGTATTTGAACTGATTAACAATACTAGGTTATTATGAGACTGTTGGGTCTCTGAAGGAGAGTGCAGTATGGGTGGAAGAAGCACCATATTTTGGAGGCAAGCACTCCCTTTCATCAAGCAGTTACCAACAAGAAGATCCACTAGGACTATCAGTTGAAGGCAATGATAAGAAATTTCCAGAAGATGACTTAAAAGAACTGTTCCCTAGCGCCTCTGGGAATATAGCAATGGAAAATTTCTCACCAGGCTGGTTTCTTCTTGAAAACCACCATGTCACTTCTTTCAATGATTTGAAGGCTGGGTCAGCATCCTACTATCTTATAAAGTATATAGAAAATTAATAAGAAAAATTTGCAGTCTTTTGCATCTCAGGAGGAAGGTGGAGGGTCAGAAAGAGGGTCAGCTATCATTCTTAAAATCGAACATTTCATCGGTCGTCGATCAATTAGATACCATCGGTTCGATGAAAGACAAATTCCGATGCGACCTAACGGAATACGGAAACGAACCAACTTTGAAATTGGATAAGTCTATCAAGGAATGCGAACGAGACGCGAGGAAGTTATTCGATGATGTTTTAACGCGTCGTGATCGTGCGGAGAAGACTCGTAACGCATTGAACGTCTTGGCCCGATTTCGGTTCTTGTTTTGTCTTCCTTGCGTGATTGAACGGAATATTAAAAAGGGTGATTACGAAATCGTGATCAACGATTATATGAGGGTTAAAAATCTCTTCAACAAAAGCGAAGTACCCGTGTTTAAGACGGCGTTGAACGAGATCGAAAAGAAAGTTTCGGGTTTACAAAAAATGCTACACCAGAAGTTGGTGCAAATGCCGATAAGCGTAGAGGAACAGAAGCGTCTTATACGACATCTGGTTAATTTAGAGTCACCTTATGAACCTGCCTGGGATGCTATCCAAAGCCATTCGGAATATTTGAATCTTAGGATGAGACACTGCTACGAGGAGCACAAGGCTGCTGAAGCCATATTCATTGAAGAGATAAGTAAATCTAAAGGCGGTAATGCTACCTCTAAATATTCCAAGTTCAACCAGCCACCTCAGGATTTAAGCTCCATTCCGGAAAATGTGCTCTTCATCGAAGATTTGTGCGAAATTGTGTCTGAACTGTTTCCGGATTTGTGGAAATTAGGTCAGGCCTATTTCACCGGTGAGTTGCATGTGAAAGTTGAAACAGGTCGTCAAGTAGGATTTAAGGTGACTACGGACTAAATGCAATTGAAGTATGAATAACCGGATTAACGTTTCAGCACATTGTACTAAGCATCATGGAAATGTTTTGCAAGACGTTAAGGTCAGCCATCATTCCTCATACGTTAGATAAGAATACGGATAAAGCGACTTACGGTACCTGGTCTACACCGGATAGCGATACTATTAAACCTTGGCTACCAGCATGCCTGAGATACGTGCGATCTACTTACTCTATCCTGATAAAATTGGATTTGCCAAGTGAAGCTTTGGATATTGTGTTTACATTCATATTAGATTTAAGAATACATTGCATGAGCGTTCTATTTAAACAGGCCTCCGACCAGATTGAGCAATTGTCCAAACAAGAAACGTGGAAGATTGAATTCACCGGCAAACACAATGGAGTCACGGAATTGGTAATTGATATGCTTCAAAACTATGTATTAACTCTGTTTTATTAACACTTTTGTTCATCAATCAGCCAATAAAATTTGAGCAGTCTGTACAAGAGGTAATTCAGATCGTCAGAGAATCGGTTTTGTTGAGCGAACAAAGAGAAGGGTCGTTGCTCGATAATCCGACCGCAAACAAAGAATTAGATAAACAGGTTGATTCTCTTCTCTCCATGTTCCATAAAGTACTCAGCAATCTGTCTCTGAAAAAGGATAACGAAGATGATGACGAATGCACAACCGCTGTATCCCAATTGATAGGCACTTCAACAGCTTCATATCGCACCCACAATTCCAAATCTCATTTACCAATTTGGGAGCACAGACTGCTGACGACGCTGTCCAACTGCCAATATACAAGAACAGTAGTACTCAAGAACTTGGAGGAAGAATTCACCAAAGGCGGATATCCTGCTCCAAAAGTAGCCTTGGATAATTGCTGTAGCAAATTAGAAGCGTTAGAGAAATGCGTGCTCGAATTGTATTTAGAAGAAAAGAGCGATCCACTAGTAGGCACAATAGAACCATCCATGTATCTAGAAAGATTCGATTGGGATACTCAAGTCAAGCCCACAGATGTCAGACCTTATGTCAAGGAGTGCATCAACAACTTGATACATGTTCACAGCGAAGTATATATAAAAAAACTGAAAATATCCACATAGCAATTATCGTTTTTTTTTAGGTGAACAGCATTTCGCCAACTCTTGTCAATAGCGTATTGCCGCAAGTTGTTCAAACAATCTCTGAAGAGATATATAGACTTGTGGTTTGTATTCAGAAGTTCAGTAATCCTGGTATTTTACAAGCCAGAGTCGATATAAATACGTTGCAATATATTTTCCAAAATTACTCAACATCGAAAGCCAAGTATTATTTTAAGGAGGCACTCGATACCATTCCCGCGATTGGAGCTTCGCAGCAATTGTGAGTATATCAAAATTGTAACAAGAAAATTACTTCATATACTCATCTTCCAGAGTACTCGAGGAAATATTAAAGGTTTGTAAAAAAAAGATGAAGCTTCAAATATTGTGCCTACAACAACCAATCACCAATGGAGTACTCAAATAGATTTTCTCAGATATTTATTTACAGTTGTATATGTGTAAATAAATTTTATTGTATATAGCGAGACTGTGAAAATACACTATTTTTAGATTAAACCAAATGGTATATACTTATTGTAAAGACAAATATAGTGAATGAAGAGCTTCATTTATATAATATTTAAGTTTCTGTTAATTACTAAATAAAAATGCATTTTTCGTTTAATATTATTATCCCATTTATATTTCACTACCATTCATGCGAAAACAATATTTCAATTCAAATTCTAAAAGCGACCGATCTCTAAAAACGTGTACCGAATTCTTTTTTATTTTGAAAAAATATTCATGAGATATTTTATTTAGTCATAAATTCTGAGTATAAAACATAGCAGTTTAGTGTTGAAGTCTCGGAATTGTTTGTCTCTCAAAGAATTGATCTTTTTATACATATACTCAAAAATTTTTTAAATGTGTTGAAATACATAAAAATGAATTGCCTTTCAACAAGTTTTTATTTTCAACAAAAATGTGTATACAATAAATTTTATTTTGCTATTGACAAATAATTTCTTTTAAAAAGTGACATCTTTGGATTTTATTGAAATTTGATACAGTATTATTTTCTGTGATAAATATTGTCTTCCTAAATCTGTCGAATTACAGATATCTTCAAAATTTGTAAACTTTATATAAAACTTTCGCGTGTAATATTAATCTTTAATTTACTAAATAAAGTAACCAAAAATACTTAGTTTTAAGATTATTAAAGGATCATTTTTGCAACATTTGTTTATATGAATTTAATCATATTAGCTTAAAATTTAATTAATTTTTTGAAGACTATTTTTTTAATTAAATTGTGATTAACAATTTGTATTTAATTGTTGAATATTCTCATGTAAATAGCGTAAGTTTATTGGAAGAAGTCGCGCTTTGACGAAGGATGTCGCGAGAAGCGAATGCGCCGGGTAGGTCCCTACACAGCTGTAAAAACGAAGATAGTCCATCATCATGTCGTGATGGTATAATTAATTATTCCCAAACATATTAATTTGTGACCTGTTGACCCGTCTGCTGGGCACGACAATAGAAGATAGGTAAATCTATTTGCATTGATGTTACTTTTACCTTTTGCATCTTCAGCTCTATATATAAAATACAAATACAGAAAGGAAAAATAAAAGACAATGGCAATTGTCGTATTGTATTTACTTTGCTTTTATACTTGCTTACCTGCTTTATAAGTATGACCTAGAAGTAGATAAACAACGCTTGTTTAGGTTTCATGTAGTTAATAAGAAACAAATGACATCTATGCTATGACTTTATTGTTACACATATATTATTGAACATTTCATTAGATAAACATTATATCGAGTACAGGATGATGATGAGTTTATGATGACAAGTGTTACTTCCTTACCCATGTAACTCTTTTTAGGCGGAAGTATGTATCTGAGCGAAAAAGTGTCTATTTCTACGAGAAAATTTAAATGTATTGGTCAGACTTGTAATTTAATTGGAAACGTTCCTCTCTGCGTGCGAACTTACGGTTTAGTTATTATTATTATTTATTTTTATGTTTTTTTTTTCTTCTCTCTTTTGCTCTTCATTTTCTTTAAATACAATTTATATAATGAAACTTCTAACAGTTCCCACATTGCTGTTATTATATTAAGATTACTTTATGTTCTGGCTATGTTCTAAAGCCATAGCTGCGTTAACAATTTATTCCTGACTAATGTCAACATATACAAAGCGCTATACATTATATACAATAAAACATAATATTAATCAACGTAACTGTCGCATCATCTTGGGTTAGCTACACATCAAATTCAGCCTTAAACACAGGTGATGGGACTGGGATGATTACAGCATTACACTGTATGTACATTATTATAACTAATACAGATACAATATGACCAATGTAAAAAAGCCCGTTTTTTTTTTCAAAATATAATAAATATATGCAAAGTAATATAATGGCAGAAGTTCAGAGGGTTGAGGGTGAGACTTTGTTACATTGGCACGTTCACAAGATTATGTCTTCTTTTTTTTTCGTCTTCACTTACATATAAGTAATTAAAAATAAACCTTTTTTTTATATTTATATATATAGATATTTATACTGTATATACAATTGAATTTATTTTATTCGTGCAGGCTAACTTGTTTTCTTTTCCTTGTTAATTTCCTCGAAAAGCACTAATGTAATCAAGACCCAGTAACTTTGATGGCGGAAAGGTACTAATAATAAATTAATTATCGTTTTCATTCTCTTAGTGTATATACGCACAATAAATAGGGGGCCAACGTTTACTGGGGCTTTGGAAAAGTTACATACATGTATAGAGATGGAGAGATTACAGTCGGGGGAGTGAATAGATATCGGTATCCGAATTGGTGACAACAGTATTTATCAATTACAGAAACACACAACCTCCTCCGGATACACCTTAATTCTTAAAACTGCTTCTTTAAATATGTTCTTTTATAGATAGATGATCGTTAATAATATACATTGACGCGATTTCTTACTTTTTTTTTTATCTTTCACTAAACATCTTAAATACTATTTAATATCACTCCTGGGCTCAAATCGTCTCATTCAATTGTCCATTTGAGAGCCCAAGAATCCAGTGAAAACAGCTACGAGTTTTTTTTTATATCATTTTAAAGAATAATACAAAAGGGCAAAAAATATATATGTATAAATAGTAATGACTCGAATTACTCACATCTCGTAATAGACTACTCGTATATATATATATTTATTTTTTTTCGTCTTATTCACCTTTTTTCTTCGTCTTCATCTTCTTCTACGCCTTCCTCGTTCTCTTCTCCATTGATATAGATATATCATACTAGCGCATGTTTCTTCTTTCTTCATTACCGTTTCTCTTTTTGTTTTAGTATTTTTTCTTAATAAAATAGTTCATTACTATAAAATTATCACTTTCCAATCGAATCATTCATTCTCTGAGCTTACTTATAATTACTATGACCGAAAGTTTGATCAAGGAATCACAGATATACACTTGCAAATGCAGGTTCTTAACTGTCCCCATATTGTGGCAGGACGAGAGTCCGAGCGTTGTAAGGGTCGTGAGGATAAATGTCGGGAGGTTCGAGATGGCACACGACGGTTTCGCCATCCAAGACGGCGGCTAAAGAACGGGCAGCATCGCCTCGGTACATGTTTCGACGACTTTGGTAAATGTCCATTTGGCCATCAAGGCAGGAATGTATGCTTCTATCGTTGGCGGGACTGTAGGGTATCAGAGGTCGGTGGTCACCGTAAGATCTGGACGACTGTCGACTCATGTCGCTCTGTCTCTTCCCATCTTCATCGCTCATGTCAGACACCTGTATCTCGTTCCGTTCGATCTCCTCGTAAACAGGGTCATCCTCCGGTACCTGTCCCCTCTGCATCCTGGCATCGTGTATCTCGGTGTAGGTATGGTTCCAAGGGCTGGTGGCCCTCAGCAGGCTGCCGTTCTTCTTGCGCATCCCATGAGCCTGCGGCAACGGTAGATGCTTCGGGTGCGGCAACGAGTCGGTCCGTCTTCCGTATTCCATTTGGAGATTGTTGGCAATTGCGTGGTTGTACTCGGAAATGTATGGTTGGCGACGCGTATCTTTGGTGCTATTCATTCGTCCATCGGTGAGCATTGCGTGAGATCGTGGAGAATCTTCTTGTTCCGAACCTCCGTGGCCAGAATCCCTACTGTATGACTTAAAAGAAATGTTCTGTGAATGATAAAGTAAAAAAAAAATCAAATAAAAACGGTGATCTCGCAAATAACTAAATGTAGTAGTAATAGAAGTAGAAGTAAGAATATATGATATATATATACTTGGATGATAGAAATGAAAGTGAAAGAAGTGTTTAAAAAAAATAAATGAAGAGGATGGATAGATACTAAATAAAAGCTACGACAAGCATTACCCAAAAACATAAAACAAGTTTCGTCATTTCAGCAGATGATCTGCACTGATGAGACTTGTTCTATTTTACAAACCTTCCAGTGTAGAGGGTTATGCAGAGGCCCCCAAGTAGAAGCAGACTTAGGTAGGTTAGCATTGACAGCAGATTGCTTATAGAAGTTACGAATGTAAGGTAGAGTAGAGGTGTTGGGGGGCTCTACAATTGCGGCCCCCGTTCTCTGTGGTCTGCATAAAGTAGCAGCCATTGTAGAAGCGGGTACAGTAACTTTGCCTACCCGGTTCATACTGGTGCAACTGCGAGAATTCCAATCCCGTTGTAACTGTAACAGATCGAGGGGATTCCTTCACCAATTCACCAATCACCAAAAGATACATTCATCCACGCAACTCTACTATTCAGAGTGTGTTAGATTAGCATAGAGCGAAAGAAGCAGGTTAGTAGCAGTGAAGAATCAAATTACCACCAGCGAACATGCGTAGAAAAGGGATGCACGCAATGCACGCACCACCACTGCACCACTTAGTTAGTAAGCAAACAAAAAAAAGAGACCATTATGTAACAACTGAGGGTATAGAAATATACAATATAAAACTCTTTTCAAAACTGTACCTAGAAAGATCATTACCAGAGAAGAACCTCTTGAAAAAGGAACAACTGAATGCGTGTTTCTGTTTCAATCAATCAAATGAATCTTTAAACAGCCAATGTTAGAAACAAAAACCAACTTTGTTAAAGTGAAATAAAAAAAAAACGAGAGAGAAGTCGTGAAAAAGCGAAATAATAAAAGAGATTGCTAAAAAAATGTTAAAACCGCTAAACGGAAAAAGCATTGACTGTTTGAAGAGTATTATCGCAAGGCCACTCTCTGTTAATTCGTTCTAACTCTTTCTGGCCGTAGGTACCTTGTTGAGAAATATTATGTAGTCTGTTGTGGTTCATCGTGGTGGTACTAGCATTGTTGAGGTCAGTTCTAGTGAGAACTTGAACCAACGCAGTGGGACGCACGTTATTAAGATTATTGGAGATGACAATATTGGTACCCACACTTGTTCCATGCGGCGAAAGTACATTGTCCACGGAAGGAGCGGACGGGTTTCCGTTAGATCCGGCATATAAACTAGTGCGACCTTCCTTGCCTAAACCTGAGCTGCCGCTACCGCTGCTGCTAGATGTGTTAGGCTTGGAACAACGTAGGCATTTCGGCAGCCACGAATGGTTCCTGATAAACTTCCGATATTCCTTGCGGACCTGAGCAGAAATAAATTCGGAAACCGTTGAAGAATAAAAAAAAAACAAACAAACACAGAAGTTACAAAAATAAACGAAAATTCCCTGAGAACTGCGAACAAGCGCAACTTAAACTAAAACTGGTGCACCTCATGTCAGAAAATTTTGCATCATTTCGAGGGTGGCCTCCTACATTGATCGTTGGCTAAAGGCGAGATCAAGAAAACGGATACATAAGATAACAACGGTATCGTGAAGCGAGCGAAACTTTTTGAAATAGAAACGGGGTCGAATTCCCAGGGAAGTTTATTTATTTCTATTCGACATTACATCCTCGTTCCGTCGGTGACCAACAAATTCATGAACATACATCACATCTACGGCCTTCGAGACTCTGATTACATTAGCACAATGCAACATGTTTTATTACAAACTACACTCTCTTTTCAATAAAACTATCGGCAATAACGAATAGCTATCGGATATAATCTGTTGAATTACAATAGTTTCTTACCTTTTCGTTCTGAACGCAATGGAAGATGAAAATGAAAAATCCTTGCAACGTGTTGAGTATGGCGAAAATATATGCCATGACGACTGTCTCCTTGTCCAAATAGAGGAATCCGAACGTCCAGGTCAATCCCAATAGAAATACCAACACTATGGCACCCTTAATCCAACTTCTGCAAACGCAAACATTGCATTAATTAAATATGTACGTACACACGTAGACACAGCATGCATTCGACAATGACGACAAATTATAGAGCCGAGCGCCGGAATTGTATGAAATAGAAATTCACGCATTGCATTTTATTGTTTGCCGACAACTTCATAAATGCGTCCACAAACAATGAAATTACATTTAAATACAATTTTAGTTTGATTAGGATTATTTGATATTTATACAATTGCCGCGCTATTTACACTGCGAGCGTCAACAATAATAACGCCATGCGGAATTGGAAAGAAATATACATGCATACATTAATTGGGCTGCAAACGATAATGCTAAAACCGAAGCGTTCATTAATCATTAACCGAAAACACAACACAATTACAAAACATAAATCAAAATCACTAATATTTTTTTATCAATTAAATGTCTGGGGATAATATCTTACAGGTGGGCATGAATTTTGGTTTGAAGTGCATTTTCTTCTTTTCCACTACCATAGAGGTTAAAGATCGCCATGCAAGAAAAAGAAGAAGACATTAGGCTGTGACCAAACACATCTCCTATGTGATTGAATAACTCGGATTCACAAATAACTTATAATAAATAAACATGCCGATACAAGTGCAAATAGATAGAGTAGAGGTACATCGATAAATAGAAATGTTTATTACGAGCGCATAGGTTTCAATAATGGAACAGAAAACTGTGTAATTAAAATTTAATTGACATCGGGGAGTGAGAGGTGGGTAATATGTGCATGTGCGTCTGTGAAAGAAGAGAGAAAATGGAGATGGAGCGATATAGCAGAGCAAAAGGAATAGAGAGGAAGGCATTTATTGGCATTTATAATTGAACCGTTTCAATTCTCTTTTTAATTATATCCGAACTATGCGACAGCATAAAAACAAATAAAAAGAACCGAATCGTCATCGGTAAACCGGAACGGACGACTGAACCAGCGATGGAGAATTGAGTTATTATAATGAAATACCTGGTGCTGGCGAGTCGCGACTGCTCCTTGTTCTTCATCGATACCGTGGCGTTGGCATGTCTGCACATCTTGGTAATGGCCATCAGCAGGAAAATCAGGTTGAACTAGAAACGGCGCCGTCGACAAACAAGGGATACACGAAAACAAAATAAGAACGAGCAAGTTATTAGAGAGTGCATTTCGAATACAGTTGTATCGAGGAATTGGAAAGTGAAACTCACCAGTAGAACGGCGCCGACGGGCACGACGAAGCTGTAAATGAATTGGTTGCCTGGACGTAGCCAGCAGTATTGTTCGGTTCCGTAGCCGTGCGAAAAATTCACCAGTACCGAGATGCCCACAATCAGCATGGGTGCACCGTAAGCAATTATGTAGTACCATCGGACACGCGACTTCTCCGCTTCGAAAACTTCGATGAGCATCACGTAGAGGTGGAAGCCTGAAAAATAAAGGTTATTCGTTTCGATGTTTGTTTATTTATTTGTTTTGTGGTAGATAGAAATACCTTCGAAGAACATCCAAGCGAAGGCGCAGAGGAATACGTATTGCATGACAGCTGCAATGACTCCGCAAGCGATTTGATTCTCCGTTCTACCTATGCCAGCCAAAAATAAGACTTCGGCGATGAGGAGACAGACGCACAAGTTGCAGTGGATGGTGGTTCGGTCGCTCTGTAGAATCAATAAACAATCAATGCATCCGTAATCAGTTGTTGCCGTATGAACGGATCTGTTGACAGATTCGTGCAACGGAGTGCTTACCTTCAGACCCCTGAATAATTGGAATGTAATTATAGCCAGTATTAGGCAGATGACGGATATAATGCATCCGACGTAGGTAACGATCTGCAGCGCGAGTTGGTGGCCCGGAGGCAGATACACCGATCTGACGTCCATAAGGATGGCGAAATTCGTCAGATGGTTGCAGAGGCACGTAGTGTGCGTGTAGTTTGTGCCTTCCACGTGGCATCCTTCCTCTGACCACGCGTTACTCGTGTAATCCCAGAAAACGCAGCTGGGATTGGTGACGTTGTCGGTCTGCAGATGCCTCAGGGTTAATCTAACAGGTTCCCTGAGCTGGATGTGCCTGCCTTTGCCCAGGCTGGCCGAAATGATTTTGCTGTTCAGTATGCGGGTCAGATTCTTGCCGGAATTGGCTTCCGAGGAGTCGGGATGCCACTGCAGGATCTCCTCGAGTCTATCGAACGCGACGAAAACCAGCCGCACCAAACTACCGTCGCTGTTATCGAGCAAAGGCACTTGCGGCAATTCTATCGTGTCATTGCTCGCAGACCATTTATTGGCCGATGGGAATCTCTCGGTTGTAACTGTTTTAGTGTCCAGCACACGCACGGACAACACTGAAATTCGCAGGAGAAGAAACAGAAAACAAAATAAAAATGAAATGAAAGCCAATTTAAAATGAGGGATGGATCTTCATCTTCGGAGTCATCCCTCAGCTCGCTATCTCTCGCCTGGCTGACCATTTATTCGGGTTGCCGAGGCGAGAGCAAAAATGAGGATGCGGACGAGGGAAGGAGTGCAAAACTTACTTATGTTCTTTACGACCTGGTCCACGGTTTTTTCTCTCATCACCGTGTCGGCCAGCAGGAAAGCGTTCTCCTCTAATCCGATTAGCAGAGACGTGGCGACGCGCATTTGCTCCTGATGGCTGAGGTCGCGCCACGAGGGATGCTGGGAGAAGTCCAGCAGATTGCTTCCCGTGCGCACGACATCGCTCAGCAGCTCCGTGACGATGACCTCGCGCTGTCTGGGGTCGGAGAACGTCTGGATGTCCATCGCCATCTTGTGGGCCATCGATTTAATTATCTTCGTGGTGATCATCATGTCTCCGCCGTACAGCGTCTTGCTGGTGGTGACTTTCGCCAGGTCGCTGGTAATGGCCAGCAATTTATCTTCGTCTGAGGAGATCCGCTGCTCGAGGCTAGTCAACCAGAGGGAACGGCATTCGCTCAAATCGGGCGTCAGTGTAGACCACTGAGATTCGGCTTCGGTCCTAATGCACTTCCAACGGGCAAATCCGGTCGTACCGCCAGGACACGGCTGCACGCTGATATCCCCGGCCCGGGTCCAATTCCAATATATGTTCCTCAGTATTACGGGACTACAGTAATCCAGGTCATTATCGCCAGGAACAGCTGGTACGAGACTTGGAGACGGCACATACGTATTTACAGCGGAAACGGCGCTGCTATCTACTGAAAAGAGGAATCCGCGATCATATCGCATCCTTTTCGCATCCATGCTTTCACTATCAATCTTACCAGTATACTTTTTCGGATGCGCGGTGGTAAATGCCACGCTCGTGATTTCGTCTGGAATTTTCTGCGGGAGTTCGGCCCCTTTGCCGTATTGCTGCTGCTGCTCTTGTCGGTCCTTTGCCCTCTCCCTGATATCATCATCAGATGCTGATATTGGGGGCTGGACGGGAATAGGTTTCAGAGACGTTGACGTGTGGATAGAAAGGCTTGGTGTTGTCGGCGGTTTCGGAGGTGGCGACGTTACAGTAATAACCTTCGGTGGTGGCGGCGGCGGAGGCCTGGCCGATGTTTTAATCGTGCTCCACATGGGAGGTTGAGATGTGATCAACCATGGTGGACTAGGCCTATTTGTCGTCGTCGTCGTCGTGGCTACAATTATTCCCAATAAAAAAATAACAATTCCCCTGACAAAAGATACAGTAACGTGCGAGTGATACGCACGCAGTGATAATGGAGACAAACATAAAATACTGACGCTAATGCGAATTGTAGAAACGGAGGAAGCATTTAATACGTTTGAAGATTAAATTGAGCTTGAATGATCAAAATAGTATCAATGGCAAATACGCGTTATTAACATAATACTCTTGTGAACATCAAACGCTCGCATGTATAGGGACGGCGGAGTTGGTTGTTCGCAACCCCTTGCCGCATCAAAATACAATGCGCGCCGTCGTTCTTATTTTATCGTGTCGTAACTTACCAGGAGCACATTGGTAATGCGCCTCAAGGTACTTAAGGGTACCAGGGCAAGGGTCGCCAAACATGCTAGTGCTGGCCGGGATGCTGCAGTTCTGTTTTTCGCTACACCTGGTGGACGAAATGAAAATTCAAATAAATTCAAACAATCGGAACACTTTCAAATACTTCCTCGTGTTTCTGCCTAAGGGTCTGTATCTTTTCTGTTTGTTTGTTTATATGTTTCTTTGTTTGCTTTGTATGTTACATGTATTACGCGATTAAAATGTAAAAAATAAAAATTGAGGCGCGTTAAAAATGATGATCGTTTTGCGTTTAAAACTAACCGTAACACATAAAATGAGCCTCGACGTATTTTTCGGTTCCCGGACATGGGTCTCCATCAAATACATCATTGTTGACATCAATAGTGCAGTTCGTTTGCATAGAGCATCTGAAATCAATAAAGTCTAAGAGACCGCAATGCAACGCAATGGATTTTCCTTCATGCCAAATGTTAATTGATTTGTTATTTGTAAAAAAAAAAACAAAAATATGAAACGAAAACAAAACTTCAAAATGCATGAAGCGCAACCATAGTAGTTATAAAATGCCCCACAGAAATGAAACATGAAATTCGATGATTTTTGGTAACATACATAACAGCAACATTAAAAAGAACACAAAACAAAAAAACAAAACAAAATATAAGAGACACCAGCCAGAAACGTAAGGAGTAAAACACATTTTAACAGTGATTGGTAACAATAATTAAACATAGCATACACACATACAGCGCAACGCATGATCATCAATCTTTGTTGCTTGTTAAGTAATGATCAAATGTGACAGGCGACGGTGTTAATTAATAAAATCTGCGCGCTGGATGCGCGCAAAATTGTTCAGCTTTTCATATCAAAGAGAATGGGAGAAATAATGAGTTAGTAGTAATATAAAGCCACGTATCATTCCACCAACCCTCCCGGTATACTTTACCTGTTATGCAGGACTCGTAGCGACTTCGCTGACATACAGTTGACACTCCAGTCGGTGTTTCCATGGTCGTTGCAAATCGTGATGGAGAAACGGCCGTAATTCGCCCGTATCAATTTAATCAACTCCCCATCCTTACATTCGATCTTCAAAATCTTCCCTTCGCAAGCGTACGCCGTATCATATCGTATCGAAACTTCTGCTGGAAACAAACAAAACCTTGATTAATAAAATGTGATATAAAATAAAAACAACAATAATTGACTAGGTGAATGATGAAGCGGGGACAGGGATTACAGAAAATCTATATCTAAGTGAACGCTGCGGTAAAACGATTCGTTTTGCGGTTTATCCGTGTAAATAGTCCAAGTAATTACGGTCGAGTGCGCAAGCACAAAAAATCACGAGTTTTCTCCCATTTATCCTTAATTTATCACTATTCATAGCTTAATGCATTTTCAAATTATCCAAAGGATAACTGATGATCTTGTGTCACTTCGAACAAAGATTGAATTCATATTAAGAACATGAATTATAGCAGAATGGAATTTTTCACATTATACTATAAAAGGTCAAGATTAATTACATTCCAGTATTATTCTCTTCGAAAATTGTACATTATCTTTTACAACCAAAAATGTATTTCTTCTTGTTTCACCTTTTTTAATTTATATGCAATTATTTATTTATAGTTTGCATATTTTAGATCTTTTTGTTTGGTTAAAATTCAAATGACTTTAATATCGTCTTTAAAGTAGACATGGTTGGCAAGAAAGCTTACATGTCAACCACCCAGATATCGATAGCAAATGGAGGGAAATTGAATGCATTAATTAAATAATGAATTCGAGTGTTCAGACTTGCAGCATTGAATAATTTAAGGGACGGCAAATCGATCGTTGTCGTTCCGTTGTTTGTTTGTTTGTTTATTGTTGGCTGTTTAGGTGATTGGGGTGGTGGAGTGGAGGTAGAGATGCATTGAACGATTTTTGATAATATGGCGGAACAATAACAAATTTATGGATCCATCGTGGTTTTACGGTCGTTTTGTGCGGCCAGGGCGAAAATATCTATGCGTTTTACAACGAGAGGGGACCTGGTGTGAAGTAATGTCTCGGTAATGGGTTAATAAAATGAATTATGTCGTCCGAGGACAAAAATGTGGTCCCCGGGACGCACTTTAGAAGATGGCCGCGTTATGTGCGCTCGGCCGAAAGGGCAGAGCCTCAGAAATTGATAGTCATTATTTCTAGGATCGTGATAGACACATATACGTCTCCGATGATAGCGAACGCAAGTCACTGAACCGTTAGCAGAGTTAAATCAATGCCTGTATATGTTTATACTTTGATACCTTATCGAAGCGCAGCACAACACCACAGCATGCTTAACAAAATCCCGAAATACCCTCCGAGAGAACGAAAAACTACATATCTATAATATATCCATTGCGTGCGGTTGTATTCATTCCTCGTTTTGCTCCAACTTCGCCAACAAAAATTGATATACACGTGCAAAAGAAAACAGGATTCCAGATGGATCCGATGCAAGCGAGATGTCTCTAGAGAAATTAATGGACCGTACGGCGGACGAGGATGGAAGGAGGACAAGCGGTGGGGCAGGAAAAAAGCCAACGAGAAGGATGAGGTGGAGGATGAAGAGGAGATCGAGCTGTGCCATAATCCCTGAATGGAACAGCATAAAAATTGCTTATTATTAACTTTAATTAAAGTTTCTTATTAATTTTTCATCAAATCTACGAGAAGCGAGAGAAAGAGGCAGAGGCACAAAGATTCCCCAATTATTTTTATCGAGCAATCCGGATTCATCCTAATCCCAGGGTAAATGGGATTTATAGTGCCGCTATAAATGTGTTTGCGCTGGAAACTATAAATTCACAAGAGGAAGACATCTAACGATTTCCTAGCGAAGCGATGAAAAAAAAAAGAAGTCGAATCACCCTTTTCCCTGTGATGAATTCGAGTAATTTCCAATCGAAAGTTTTAGAGACACTGGCATCTCACTCTTCACTCCTTCATTACGAACATCGCAGGAATTAAATTACCGTATTTTCGTTATATAAGACACACCTTCAATTTGAAATACACTTTAAGGATTATTTCATTATACAATAAATTTACATTAAAAGTTTAAATATATTTTTAATTTAATTTCCTGAATGTTACACAACAAAATTTGCAATAGACTTCGATTGGAAAGTTTAAGAAACACTCGCGATTTCAAACCGATCTTGCGTTTTTGCTTGCATCGCGGGAAATGATTTAGTGCAAATGCCATTGATTAAACTGTTGCGCAAAACCTATGCATTATATATGCCGCAATTCTAATATTTTCTTTATTTTGGCTGGGAGGGGTTGTCCTTACTTCACGCCGCAATAAATCCATTTTTATTGAAAACAAGTTATTTTCATAGCGATATTTATTGCAGTTCTTTCCACAGCAAGGCGCTAAATACGGTTCTCACCAGATAAATCAATTTTAGAGGAACGAAAATTTTCCGACCGTCTGTTGTCTTCTTTCTTCCATTCCGTGCGCAATATATACCGACGTCAGATGGGAATTTTTACTTTGTTCGGAGCGCCGAGCCCTTCTGCTCAGGTAGATCTAACAATAACCTTAGAAATGAAATCACCGAAGAATGGAACGGACACTAATTTACTCCTCTAATAAAACGACTTATGGTTATACCAATTTCAAGCTAATACCTTTTTTTTCTGTAGACGCTTCTTACTTCTTTTTTTTTCAGTTGCCTTAACGCACATTAAGATCAAATTAATTTTGAAGCATCGGGAAAATTATAAATTTCAATTTTTCAAATACTTGTTTGTTTCATTTCGAATTCCAACAAGATCGAGTGTACCAAACAATTGAAACGTTTTAAACCAATGCATGTAATATTTACATTTTATATAACGTTAAAATTATATTCTGATTTTATTTTATTTCTGAAATTGCTAATAAATATTATTATTATTATGGTCTTCATATAAAATAAATTAGGTTCGTGAATTCGAGTATAATACGCTCATTTTAATTCGTTACAAGTGGCATTTTGAAGTTGAACGTTATACACGGATGATGTCGGACGGTTGTAAAATGCTAGTTAATTTAATGTACAGTATGTTATTTTATATTTTTAAAGTAATATACAATTGTTGTTAAGCATTTTTAGTCAGTAGGTTTGTGAAATGGAGCTGCGCTAATTTGAAATGGAGCGAGGAACAGGAACAAAACAAGCGAGGTATTAGGTGTTTTCAGTTTGGAACGAGAAGCTGAGGAGTTTTAATGGCGGAGAAAAGAGAAGATGTGGGAGAGAGAAAGAGCCACAGGTATGTACGAGGATACGCCGTGGTGCGGGAAGAAAAGTGGCTTTATTTAATTCTGAATGGGTAATTAGAGCATTTTACATGCGTCGCTCGGCTCGTCGTGGGAGTTGCGCGACTCCTCGAGGACGAAACCGCGAAAACCGTCCGGAGGCCAATTTTAAACGATTCCAATTAGGAGAGACAGAAAAAAAAGACAAGAATAAGAGGTATAAAATGGAGAGGAATAAGATGAAGAAGAAACGCAAGGTTTTGGTAGGGAAATAAAATAAAGCGGCCACCCCGCACATCCAGCGATCCTTTAGATGCGAATATTTGTTGGGCCTGGCGGGTGTTTTCGTTTAATTAAAAATCGAGATGAGGCATTAGGTGGATGGATACCGGCTACGGTGGATGCCGCCGCACGGGTTTAGGCTTGTTGCTAAGGTTGCTCTTGGGATGTTGGTCTCGTCGAAGGCAAAGGAAAATATCGAAGGCAACAACGGCGTACCACACGTTGGTATGTGCCGTGAAGTGCCGAGCCCGAGCGGGGGAATATAAAGACAGCAAGAGGAGAGCTGGAATGTTGCTCGCACAACAGGTAATTACTAAACTAGATAGATGCAGCGTAATGTGTGAACTAACCGGGTGCCTTTTTATGAACGAACAACCAAAACGAAACCAATAAAATTCAGAGAGGAAAAACGAGTGCCACGTAGGCAGTTGAAAAACACAGCAGCAGCAGCAGCTATGATCGTTCTATTAGGAATAGCGCAATTGTGGCCTGTGTGCAGCGGCGTAAAGATTTAATTAATAAAAGCGGAAGAGCTATTCCGAAATGTATTCAAGATTGCGCCAGGACAGAAGCGGAGCGAAGACATAAAAGGATTTTATAGTTTTATCCAAAAACTTTTACGATACGACCGGATTATAGATTCGGAATATTCCGTGTAATTACAATTGGAACTTCAGGTCTGGAAAACTGAAAAAAAATGAAATAAACTGAAAATAATAAATGGCTTTCGGAAAGAAAGAGGAGTATAATAACAACGTACGGCGTTAGATACGTATGTACATGAATGGCATCCATTTTATGGGAGATTTAGGTTCGGCGGAATCGCGCTTATTTACGACGGCGAGTGGAAGTTTAGAACGGATGCATGATTTGTGATTTGCGGTATCGCCGGTATCGGGGTATTATGTGCTTTATGGAGCGGCAAAGCCAATCGAACCACTAAATTACAAATTAATTGACACTCCGCAATTAATGCTTCGCAATAATAATAACAGCGGCAATAATGATGATAATAATAATAATAATAAGCGTCGCTGCGGTTACGATGATGATGATGACGAGGAAAGTTTCGACTGGACCGAAGCGGGGAAGAAAACGGGCCTTTCGGTTTCGGTTTCGGTTTCGGAAAAAGTGAACGCCTCTCCTGCGGGCCGCGGGGGCAGGGCGAGGCGGCGGCGGCGAGAAAAGAGAAGTAAGCGCAATAACTTGTAATTATGCAACGGCGCGCCAATAAAAGCTACGCAACTCTTGGGCGTTTTCCCTTCTGCCTCTCTTTGTCGCTCGGCGCTTTATATTTAATACTTCCATGCCGACGTACACACACTCTTACATACGTATACGTAAACGGTCATACATTTGATATAACAAACCTACGTGCATTTAACTTTCAATAAACATTAAATTGGAATTAATTATCTCCGACCTGGATGTGGTAAGAAGGTGGTTTTGATACTTCGCGAATGGTCAAAGATTGGTTCGCGGCGCGCGGAAAGCGCGCCTATCGGCCGAAGCCATCTAAGGTTCAATTACGTGATTAATGTACCATCCAGCGAAAATCGGTTGCGCAACACACAATGCGACGATTGCGATCTGCGATATTTTCAATTACCACTTTTTGGTCCTTTCTGGCAGGCAAAACCAAAACAATACGGAATTATTTCCCTCTCCGCCTGCCACCCGCCCCACCGTGACCGTTCGCTCCTATAAAAGCGAGGCAAAGATAAATAGCCCTTTTATAAACAATTACAATGCGAAATGATTCTATTAAATTTATCGCGGACGCACAAAGGCGCTGTGTTTTTGCCGCCGCCCCCTCCTGCCACCGCCGCCAAGTTGAAGTTGAACGGTTTCGTTCTCCTTCTCGGATGCATAATATTCGCATCGGTTAATTGAAAAGATAGCGAAAGACGAAAGAAAATGGAACGAAAAACGAGCGAATAATAAAAACAACGAACGCAATTATCGAAACGGTAATTGCGAATAAGTAATTATCGTTACAGGTATTGTTATCGAAATTAACGAGTTTCAGATTATGGAACCGTTTTATACCACTAACTTAAAATCTAAATGTTTTTTTTATGTTTAAATTATTGATTATTTTGATTACTAATAGTGAGTAATCCTATTTTTAATTATTCACGTGCATCCAAAGAGATAGCTTATTTATATATGCATATATCTGGATTACAAACTGTAAAGGGATTAATACGAAAAAATATTTATGAAAACTTAGTGAAACGATTTGCTTGAATTGAATATCGATTTTATTTTAATCCGTCAACTATCTAGCACTTTTAAATTGAAATAAACGATTTGAATGAATACAAATAATAAACAAAATTTATTGTAAATATACATACAAAAGGCTATTATCGTTGTGTTTCCGTCCTGAATATAAATATATTTTTTTAAATTTATATTTCTCAATAATAACCAAGATTCTTATTAATTATTTTTATTTTATTTTAAAAAATAAGTTAATTTATAAACTTTGTAAATTAATATATTAATAACATTAAAAAATAGTCTTTATACCATACTTTAAAAAAAATAACATAGCATATGTAACATGTGTATTTTACAAAGTAAGCTTTGTATTTGTCGAGATCGTTACGGTAATAACTTTTTGTTTGTTTTGCCTCTTGCTGATGGTTTACAATGATTAATATTATTGTTTTATTAACCGTTAAATTGATGCATGGGTACGTTCAAAGTGTTGCTTGATTCGGGTTAATTCCTGACTGATGAACTTTTATAACGCAACCCCTATAAAGCTCGTCCATCACCACCACCAGCTATCGTTACAAATTTATAATCTGTGAGAAAATGATTATCGCTTATCGCCGCCATTAACGATGAAGCTTCTAATGAAGCGAGCGAAGAATTTTTATGGCCGCGCGTGTGTCGAAAGCTTTATGCACGTTACGTTTTCGAAGCCTCCGTCTTCCATTTTGTTTTCCGTGCCCTTTCTCGATTTGGTCATTCATAAATGGTGCGTTTAAAGTGTAATTAGGGTGAATGCTTGGGGTAAAAGTGAATATCATTTAGGTAAAGTTCTGCTCATGCATTTAACTATTGAATTCGACTCACACATATATATGTATAGAAACACACGCATACAATGCGCATATATTTATCTTCTTCTGTAGTCTCGTTAGCGCAGCATACACGGCCACGGTAAATTAGTAAAACATAATTTATTGCCTAATTATTGTGAGTAAAGGCGTGCAATTAATTGAGTCAATCTTGCAGCCAGAGGAAGAGTGGATGGAAAGCACACATGTTGTTCAGTAGGTTTTGTCGGGGGGGTTGGTGCTGTCGGACAGATGGTCCCTGTTCGTGTCCCAGACTTGCGTCCCTCGGGGGGAAAGCAGAAATTGTAAAATTGTAATCGTAAACATGTTTACAGTCCAGGAAGAAGGGAGCTGGCCGACCCGGTGACGGGTCAACCTTAATAACGGTAATGAAATGATCGATATTTTATTGTTCGCGGTCGCGGCGTGGGCGGCTCGGAAATTATGAGCGATTCCCGAAGAAGTGGAAGAAGAAGAAGAAGAGAGGTACAGGTCTGATCTTCTGAAATAATGGGGAGTTCGGTGGCAGTATATTATCAAGCGCGCCGTGCTCAGAAGAGGTCCTGAAGACCGAACCTGCTGCCTGCGAACTGGTATGCATGCACAAGCGAACGTCCAACGGTGGAGAGGAGTTTTCAGAGAGATGTTCAGATATCCGAGCAAGATAGAGCGTGTGTTGGTGTCGGTAAGTGTTCGGCCTTTGTACGGTCGATGGTCGGCCGGGTCGGATGGCTCATGGAAGTCAAGGCACAGAAGAGAACCACAGCTTAGACGATTACCGCTAACTCTTGTTTTGTCCGCGCTCTCCTCCTCTTCATCCTCCTCTTACCTTCAGGCCCCCGAGGATGGGGCCTGGAGATGTTGCAACAGCGGCGAACTGCCACACTAACAGTTGGGCCTTCGACCGGTTTCACTGATATACCACTCACATCCAACACAGATACAAACATATACATGCATACCCTCTATTCAATGAAATGAAAACATTACGAAGTAACAGAATTCCTCGGCCGCGACGAGATCAGCTCGTGGTGGTATTAAGGGTCGAGTATCCTTGATTTGTAATGGTACCAATGGAAAAGGGTGGCGGCGTTGGCGATGATTTACAGTGTGCACAGCCTTTGATCATTTTATCTGTTTCTGAAAGACTTTAATATGATCTGCCGATGACAGGTACTTTACAGCGCGATTGAACATCACTGAACGTATATCAATTAGCCGAACCCCCGGTTGGAGAGCCAGACAGCCCCAACAATGTATGCGATAATGAAAACTATTCTATCATTGGCAAGCGAACGTCAAACCAGAAATAAAAATTCGACTGTATGTATGTATATATATATATATGTACAGGGGGTAGATGTTGGGTCTGATGGTTGGTTGAGTATGTATATGCATGCATTTGATGAGAGGGATGAGATGGGGTGAAGGCACAGCATGCGAGCTTCAGTTTTCATTATGCATGGCGGTTGCAATTTCGCAAATTCTTGCCGCCTCCGCAGCGGCCGCCTCATACCTGCGAATATCTTCAAATTCATATCCATCATAAGTTATATCGTAATCCCCGATGATTACGGCGCGTTTGGTGCATAAGCATCGGGCCATGGGAAAACTCTCCTTTTGCACGGGAGAAATATATCTCTCGCATCCATGCCAAGTTCCGACCTTTATACAACAGCATACTAGCATATAATAACGCCAGGGCAAAACATGAGAAATGTATAGCGCATGATAGGTGGAAAAAAAGGTGCCATTATATCATCGCGCCGCGCCGCATCACTAGATATGCACTTATGCAGGAAGAACCCGTTTCTCAGCTCTCCGGCGTACAAGAAGAAGAACAAGAAGAAAGACTCGAAGAGGAGACGGCGACGATCGGATGGAGGGAGCTAAGAGATGAGAATATCGCAATATTTAAACACTGGCGTAACAATAAATACTATGAACTTTAGTAGTAATAAACGATTCCCTCAATCCGAAAATGTTGGGAATTTTAAATGCGACGGTTGCTTACATTTTCGGAATCGGAAACTATAAAGCATGCGATAGCCACGAAAATAACAATAATTAAATAAAATCATTGGCCGGAAAACGCGACAGTTGTAAAGTAAGGAACGCAACGAAAGGAAACAGCAGCAACAAAAAAAATGACTTTTCCAACTCGGTAATAGATGGCGTGACCGAGATAGGGGCATTAGCTACAAATGCCGTTTTAATTAATAACACAAATAGATTTCGTTTCTCCTTGTTCGTTTCCTTTCGAGCGAATAAGGATAGGCGTACACCCAAAACAAAACAATAAAAACGAAAACAAAGAATGAACACATGTACAGAAAGGAAAAGGTAACAGGCGAGGAGTCGTGGGGAATCGTTGCGGTTTAGGGGCGAGTTTTCTGTTCACACCTGCCGGTCTGTGAAGGTATGCGGCCCCGCCTGACCTCGAAACGGCGACTTAAGTATGTCTTCGAGCCATGTTAATTATTGCGATTAAAACGAGCCAATTTTATATACTTATATATATATATATACATTATATACATATATATATATACACATATGTATATACATATATATATATATATATATAAGTCTGTGTTTGTTTTGATTTGCGGATGAATAATTCAAGGACTGTAGCCGGCCCCGGCCTGGGATGGCCGGAGGGATGCACTTTATCGTCGAGCCAATATTCTGGACTAACGTGCCTAGGATGTCTCAATAAAGCAATGACTTTTTACGAGTCCCCGTGGGGCGAGCGCACAAAACAGCGCTCCTCCAGAGCCGACCATTCAACTCGAGGCGATTGCCCAAGAAATTCAGCGAGAATGAGAAAGAGGCGAAAACGGCGAGGAAATGAAAAGGGAGAGATGGAGATGCTGGTGTGGCGAGGATGATGAAGAGGAGCGCGCGAGAACAACAACAAAAAAAGGGAATTCATAATTGTGACCGTTGTCGACATGTGCTTTGTTAGAACGAAGGGCGAATGTGTATATGTATATATGTTCGCCCTCGTACTTTTTACCTATTTACCCCTCGCCCTGTTTTGTCCACGTAACCGAGATTTATGGAGCCATTTGAATTTTTAGCGGAATGATACATTCCACTATATTTTTGTATTAAAATTTCCCCGACGCGAAACGAATATTTTAACAGGAGGTGGTGGTGGTGGAATAGCATTATCAAAACAGCGAAGCTGGAAGTCGAGGTAAGCTTTAGAAAAGGCGACTGGAGGAAAACGGTTTGATAGTTCCGAGGTGAAGGCTAGTTATTTTTCGATATGAACTCTCCAGTTTCGGTTGATCCTCGACCGGGGGTAGTAGTTCTCTATTTCAATTCCTCCACCTCTCATCAGCGTGAGAGGAAGGCATCGTTGAGGGGGGGCTTTGGTTTCGCCGTCGGCGACTGGTGATGAAATAGCCAGCATCCGTAAAGCGATGTGGTGTTAGTATTGATTTATCTTTCGTGCAGGAGGATGAGATGTAGGGAGGATGAGAGTGCGAGAGAGTGAGGGAGAAATATCCCATTCCAACTTTCCGGCAATCACTCCGACTCCGCAACCCCCGTTTACCCTCGGGCTCCAGAGGAAGCCACTCAAAATCGAGGTGCATAAATTTATTGTTCGAGTATTATGCACGCGCGAAACTGTTTACAGAGGTAATCGGGGAAGGCCCGATTTGCATAAAATTTATCTCTCGCAATAAGAAACGCCGGGGATAAATCATCGCAATCAACTCGGCGCAACTTTTGTCGCGTATGCAAATTGCTAAATAAATAAGAGCAGGCGCTGCCATGTCTCTATGTATGTACGTGTATGGTTGGTGCTGTACCTACATGCATATGTATATAACCATGCTATGCTATGCTATGCCATGCCGTGCGAGCCGAGACGAGAGAACGGAGAATGTTTTAATTAACATCCGCCGCAATTGTAAAATCTCCCGTCCGACGGCCAAACTCGTGGTTGCTTTGCGAATATTTTTGCCTTGTATTAGATTGCCGATAAACATATAAGCTCCACGGATAACGGCTGGCAAACACATATACACTGCACATACAAAACGAATTAACAGCTAGCTCGCCCTTTTCCCTCCTCGCCATCCCTGACGAGCGAATATTTGTTTGGTAAAATTTTAATTAAAATATCTGAGGGGATGCAGCAAACGCGCTGCAAGAACAAGGAGATGTAAGCAGTAACAACGAGATGAAGAAATAGTGCAAAAACTTGAAAGCTCGTTATACTACCAAACAAAACTACGTGGTTTAAGCTTTAAATAAATACTTCTTTTACCCGATCTTTTAGAACATTGTCATACTTAATTTCCAACATTAAAATTGATAAGTTTCTGCTATTAAAAATATCGATTGTAAATATTGTATACAATTGCAGTTTTAAGTGCAGCTGTCATGGGATAACAAATAGTAGTTGGTTCTCTGAAAAACATATGTCTTATGTCACGTATAGTGTGGATGCACCATTAAGACTTATTTTCACGAGTCGCCAATGGCTGCTTGTAACGATTCCTTTCTACATTCCTCTTCGCCTGCTTGCAATTTTTTTTTGCGCTGTTCCTCTTTCCTCAAGATGTGTGTAATGCCTGAAGAATGGGGAACTAATGCGCCATATTCTGTAACACAATCGTAGCAGCCAAAAACGATCGGAGATGATGATTCGGCTATTTGTAGAGTCGTGAACGGCGCCGTATCAGCCGGATTACCCGAACTCGGTCCATTAGGTTCGAAGCATACAGTGCCAGCCGGAGTGGGACTATGTGGGGTGCATAGCTATGAGCTTACCACCACCTCTCTTTATGCTTTATGACTAATGTTCCCAGCACGCACCAGAACCTACGAAAATGTCGCCATCCCCCGGAGCACACTAACTCATTTATCCATTTCCCGTCTCCAAGAACGGCCCAATCACCGCATACTTCAGGCCACCCTTCGTTATTTATCACCTTCATTTTTATCACGGCCCCTCCGATCCCGATGACATTTTATTAATTATTAAAGATCCGCTCCGGCGTATAAGGGGTGCGAGCCCCCAATAATGGCCCGATAACGGCTTTCTCTTCATCCTCATCCTCCTCCACCTCCGCAGCCTCAGTTTCAACAAAAACACATTGCCGCAGTTCAGATTCTAGTCACAAACACAATCACCTGAAACCCACACGCCAATACCGAGATTGATCCAGACTAATCACCGATATTATCCACACGATAACGAAATTATCCAGCGCCACTAATTACCACTTTCTTAAGCCGCGTTAATGACTCGGCGCAGTGAAAACCCATTGTTCCGTTCTTCCACCCCAACGAAACAGAAGCGGAGCGCACCGAAAGCAACCAAAAAAAAAAGAAGAGAATATATCGTCCATAATTACTCTCCTTCATTTTAGTTCTTCTTTTTCTCTCCTCGCCAGAAAACAATTTCACCTATTGTTTCCGGCGCAAATTCGAGTGTTTGTCATCACGTAAAACCAATATTTCCAGCGGATTCACAAACAGCGTCCGGGATCTTTTCAATTAACCTCTAACCTACATACTGTCTTCCATTCCATTCGGAAGGGGAAAACAAAGGCCCCGCCGCCGCCGCCGCTTCCTTGGTCTACTTTCGTTTTATTTTATGGAACGCCTTTTGTTCGTCGCCTTCTTCACTCACATACCTACGTACAATAGTCGAAACAAGGGCCGACGATCCGTCTTCGCGCGCCTCGTCGAAACTATAAAATATTCAGTAACTTAACACGCCGCTTCCGAACTTTTCGCATTACTGCTGTTACAGAAATGTACTCTCTCTACACGTGTAACGTCGAAACTCGATTACCGAAACCGAAATTTTCCTAATTCGATCGTCCCGCATTAAATTCCATTAATATTTAACCTTTAACTAGATCAAATACACTTTAATTATTTGCCCCGTAACTCCGAAGGCGTTAATTAGTAAAGATCAGAAGACGCGTTTCGACAAAACTCATTTACTTCGCGACCTCAAAGTACATCAAATTTAATTTAATAACGGCATCCTCTAATCTGCAACTAACTTTTTCCCGTCGCCCTCGGTGTGCAATGTTTTGTTTCCACGCTGTTTCCGAGTTCGAGCTTCCCAACATCAACTGTACGATGTCGACCAACATTTTCCTTTCAGAAACTTCAAATTTAAGCCCATCTCCGAGCGAGTTTAATTGGCTCCATTTTTTTTCTCTGCTTTAATGAAGCTTCCGAACAGCGGGACTTTCGTAAACAAATACTATTTCAGATTTTTCCTCATCGTTGAAAAAATATACAAAGAACCGTTCTACCGAAGGTGTTAACAAAATACAGAAAGAAAGACCTAGATACACACACAAATATTTGTAAAAGCACAGTGAAGAAATTAGACGTTCTCGTGTAATTACAAAAACGACAAGATTTGAGAAATTCACATTTCAACTTCAATGACCGTAAAATATTCATTTCTTTATTTTTTGGATTTTATAAAATACATTTTCAAATTGTAAACTTGATATGAATTTAAATTTTCGCAATTGAGAAATGCATAATTAACTACATTAACAATAAATTCTATTGTATCTATTGATTCTGCGAAAATCAAGAAGACAAACATAGACTGAAATGAATTCATTAGTCAAAGTAAACGTACCATATACGTAGGTGGACGTTTCGGATGAAGGGCGGATGGAAAGAAAATAGGTTAATGAAAAGCGGATTCGCGTTAAATGAAGTTGGATCAAAATTTGGTTAGGCCCTAGATTAGATAATATTAAATTAGAGTGTTTGCGTTTCAGACGGCGCCGGCGGCGAAGTTCGCAAAGTTATATCACACAATGACCCTTTGAAGCCGCTACAAATCCTAAACACGATTGCCGCTTTGCCCATTCGGCTATTAAAATTATGAACATTCATAAAGAAGGAAAAACGGTTACGAGGGGTTGGAAATAAACAAAGCCCTTGTTGCGAAAAAAAAAGGAGCGGAAGTTCGTTTTCGAAGCAGTAACTCTTCGACGATTCGTTTTTTTTTTACTAAATCCCATAAAGCCTTATACGATCTACCAATGCCTCTTTTTTTTGCCACCCCCGCAATTTTGTGGCGGCTAAACGAAATATACTCGAGGGAGTGTCCGTGCGTTTGTGTATCAAATTTTCTGAGTGACGTGGAGGAAACGAAAAACAATTGTAGTCGCCTACGGTTTTTACTGTATCTAGCACAGATTTGTAAGTGCATAACTGTGTACAACACAGGTTCGACAACCTTTTTTAAACTTACAAATCGATTATTAATACAACTGTTTTTAAAAAACAAGCAATATATAAAAAAAAAATATTTTTAATAAATTAATTTAAAATCTAAAAAGCAAATTGAAATTAACACGTGCAATTATACAAAATGTGAATTGTATGTAATTTTTTTTTTAATAAAATTATGTGACATTTTCCAACAAAAATTGAAATTCCAAATTGGAATACAATTCTGAAATTCCAATTTGTAATCCGTTTATTAAGTCATTGATGTCAATAGTAAAATGATTAAAACGTGTATTGATTGATCTTTTTTTGAAAATGTATAAATGTAGTAGATAATTTAATTTTCAATGGCCTAAACGCACTTTGATGTTATATGTACCAAATTGATTCTTTTTTTTTTTTTAAACTTTTGAAATTTATTTATTAAACTTCTGCAATTCCAATATTAATAATATTCAATGTTTAATTATATTGTATAAGTGAAATATTTAAAATTGATATGAACTTTCTTTTTGTGTCTGTAAAAATAATCAAATTTGCATGAGTTTTAGACTGGATGACTTAAACTTCATTTGCGTTGCGGACAGGAAGATCGAGGCCGTAAATAAAATTGCGGCGGAATGAAAGGCGAAGATTTTAATTAAGAGTGTGGAAATGAAAAATGTATGTGGAGGGAGGCTGGATTTAATTGGGTCGCGCACTGTGGATGGAGTTTGGGGAGGTTTGGCAGAAATTTGCAACCAACCGATCCGATGTTAGGGGTTGGTTTGGGGGGAATGTGTGTTCGCTTGGAGTTTGCGGTGTTTTCA
Source organism: Nicrophorus investigator (assembly GCA_963457615.1). Classification (NCBI taxonomy): domain Eukaryota; kingdom Metazoa; phylum Arthropoda; class Insecta; order Coleoptera; family Silphidae; genus Nicrophorus; species Nicrophorus investigator. The sequence continues at coordinate 11,265,691 of OY735146.1, forward strand.
GAGGCGCCGTTAAATCTCCATAACTTCTTAATCTCGAGTGTTCCGCCAGGCGATAATTATTATTGCACTCTCCGATACATCCGCAGATTGGCGATTGTACGAAGCAATTAATGAGAGAACTGCCGAAAACACATTCCTGCGCGCACAGGCTATAGCGTGTAGCCTATGCAAATGGCTTTAATAGCATTCGTTACGCAACGTGCGGTTTGTTTCTTTTCTTACCTTCCTACCTCCTTTTCGTTGCCGCATAGAAAGCGTGGAATTGACAATGGACTAAACCACTACATACATTTCCAAACGCCCACCGACTTCTCTTTTTCTCTTTCTATCATACAACACATAACATATTATCTAGTTACTTTTTCTTCTTTTTACTAATCGATCCGGAATACATCATTCATATTAGTGTATTTCAAAAGAACGACTTTTTTTCTACACCGCAACATTCAATGGCATAAATATATAAGGCGGAATTCAATTTCCATTAGCGCACATTCAGGAACGTGTGTACCGCGCCTCAAGTTCATGTAATTTCTTACTTTAATTACCTATGGGGGAGCTATTTTTTTTTTCCTCCGTCTACAACGTAAAATATCATAAAACTTTATGCCAACTCAATCAAATATATATTTTATACAAGGTGGAATACGTGTGTATATATACAATATATTTTTTTGTGCGAGACACGGGGGTGGGTTGGGAAAACTTTCCTCGGCTATCGATTCGTTTTTATAATCGCGCACGGGTTTCGGTTTTCGGTTTCGCTACGTGTTTCACTTCTAAAAATACAACTGGCCATTAATGTCACGTATTGAGGAATAAATCTTCGGCGCGAAGGTATATTTAGATGGTGAGGTTATTTAATATTTTAATGGGGCTTCTTCCTTTCGGGTCCCGCTCCAACCGTACGTGTTTTATTTATTTATTTATTTATTTTCTTTTGTTTCTGTTTCGTTTTCTTCATTCCAAGAGATTTACATGGGTGTATTTTATTTATCTCGCACACTCCGTTCCGTTGTCTTCGTGCTTGGCTGCTCGTTCACTTCTTCCGTCGCTCCTCCGAGGTGGATGAAGAAGTGCGCGCATTATGTAAGAACGGGCGCTTTGAGACCAGGTAAGAGCGCACCATAGTTGGGGGTAGCTGTGGGCTTACAATCATCCGCCGCACGGGTCTCTATTGATTTTCCACGACAACTTGGCAAGGGTTTCCACGGGTTCTGCCATCGGGGACCAAAAACTGGAGTCACTTCGGCTTTAGGGGGTGGTTGCATCTTGCACTTAAGCATTCCCGATATTTCACGCCGGCGGCGATTAATCTGGCGATTAGCCGCGGGGGCGGCGGATTCCTCTCCCGCCGCGGCTTATTTGCATTGTTGACGCAAAATTATTAATGGGACCTTTGGGGGGTAGATGGGGTTGTGAAACATGGGCGCAAAAACTCTGATCGATGCGTGGCGAGCGCCCACGTGGCCACGGGGCGCACGGAAGCCGCCCCCGAGCGGAGGGTGTAATGGAAGCAATCTCGCAGCTTCGGTATTAAAACATCAAGACCCAAGCCGAGCAGAAGAGATGGTTCGTGCTACAGAATAATAATGTCTAATTTCCTCCGCGTAAGTGCAGTGATATATTTTAATAAGACGTCTTTTTAATCAGGAATCCCATTATTGAAAAACAGAGCTTCCTAGAATCCTACTGGCAAATTTAATTCACTGCTATCCATTTATTCAATATACATCTCAAATCACGTTGAGTAACTAACTAATACCATTATGTATTTATGAAATATTTTTGTAATTAGAAAATTCAAATATACTGAGAATTGAAAATCTCTATTATTGCGTAAACAACATATGAAAAAGCCATAATAATAAACCTATTAAATTAAATTTACAATTTCTAATAATTACTTATTTCAATTTTATGGCGATTTACATAACCAAATAAATTTATTCAAAATTTCAATTAATAGTTATTTACTTTAATATTCGAATTTGTCTAAATTAAACTATTTCAATAATATAGTTTTGGTAATATTGATAGCCTTTGGCTCGCTTAACGTTTGAAACTTGGAAGCAAGACGTATGTGGAAATGCGATTGGGTGGAAAGGGTTGGTAAATGGTAATAGTCAATTGGAACTATTAGTATTCATATTGGTCTCAGTTAGCTATGATATCCAATATGCAAACTGGGGCCGGAACTTCGGACGCCCGTCTAGTCTAATAATCGGGAAATATATAATAGACAACTTACCCATCGCCTTTGCAGCGGCGCCCTTAGCGTAGAAACAGAGGGCGTAGAGAAGGAGCACCAGGCCGGGCCGCGCCACTCCATGCCAGGCCATGGCACTGTTACCCTGCAACAATAAACAAAAAGAAACAATTATAAAATTTATATTGCAAATTTTAAATTTATTATTTTAACTAAATAAAAAAGAAATTACATTGTAGAAATATAATATAAATATTTCTTTATTTTATAAAGAAATTTTTGTAAAGTTTATTCTTGGGATATTAGTAATAGAATACAAATATTCATTATTCAAAGGCTTGTTTGAATGTGTTATGTCATTGATGGATGGATTGCTTTTTCTTGGTATTCTTTAAAGTAACGTGACCGTAGTCCAAAATTGGTTTACACATACTTTTATGTATTAAACACGTCGATTCTTTCTATATGGTAATGTCCTGAAGGTATCTTGTCTTAACCGTTTTCAAATTGTTTGGTTGGCATGATAAATATTTAACTGAATATAAAAATTGCTTTGCTGGAGTAAATGGAGTAAAGGAAAGAGCTCGATGGTCAGCTGGAAGGGAAACCTGGCAATTTACATATTGAGCAAAAATTTATTTTAAATATATTTCCGTTTAGAATATTCATATATTTTTGGTCCCAAAGTTGCAATCTCCGTGTCGGGGGTTGTTGGGGATCCGGAGATTGAGAGATAGCATAGTAAATTCGAAATGTTTTAGGTGCGGGTGCGGCGGTGGCGGCGGATAAAGTGTAGGGCTGTGTGGAAGGTTGAGGGGCGGCCGGCGGTGGCGGTGGTGCGAGAGAAAGAGATATATGACAGTGTCACGAGCAGGGGGTTACTAAATAATAGCTCTGCGCCAAATTCATTTAACCCGACGCGGATCCCATTGAATGCAGCCTTCTTAAAGGAATTTGAAAGATGGGACTAATGAGGACAATGGTGTAGTTGGTTCGGGGATCCGGTGAGGCAGGGAATGCGATTGGCATTTAGTGCGCGCACTTTTCCCCCCGGGAATTGGCCCCGCAAGAGCTCACCGCCCCCCGCGATCGCGTGCTCTTTATCGTGTATGTACACTATGTGCGGAGCTATTTTACATGTACATTGTGGCATGGGCATTGTCGGAAATCAGATGCCATAGTCATTAGAAAATTTTCTCCCCAGCACGGAAAATATCATCCCTGAATCGTCGGTAATTCCCCGCCGAACCGCGCATTAAAATTACCGAGATTCTATCGCGCGCAACTGCATATCCTTCAATCGGATTGGATGAACTCGCCGATAAACATCCGTAATTTTGACTCGAATTTCTGTTATTGCTTCCAAGTGAGTAATGGGAAACGCGGGGAACTGAATAAAAACATCAACGACCGTGTGATTTATTTAATTGATTTGTTTATAGAGGTTGAAGTCGTGCCAACATTTTGTGACCCGATTTTGCGGGGGCCAAAAATTGCTTCCAGTTATTATGCGAGCGTGTCGAAGATTCCTAAATAAAGTTCGCGCTCTTGGATTTGGGTGTGCGGCATGTGTAAGGAAGGAAGGGTTCGTTCCTTCGGAATAGATTACATACAGTTCGCTGTTGCCGAGGCTCAACGAAATGGTCTTTTTCGGTTGCTACGTATGAATATAATGTCTATGCATTGATCTCGGCAAATATTAGCGGGGTAATGGAGGCGAAGCACGCTCATGCATGTGTACGCTCATTTGGTATACAATAGATGGATATTTCACCCTCGGAGTCATTACTCAGATTCTAATGGGCCCCAACTGCCGACTGGCATTGGATAAGTGGGCACAGTTCCACTGTCAAGGTATATACGTTGCGGACTCGCTCATAAAGCACGAGCAAAACTTGGTGGCGGTACAGCAGCGAGCGGCAGTTTCTGCCCTCCCCTCAGCCCCTAACTACCGTACTCCTTCTGCACCTCCTCCTCATCCAGCATCCCCGAAAGATCTCAACTATGCTCCACTACACTCGTATACACAGATACGTACATCTGGCGCAGACGGTATAGTGAGTACGATGGTACTAGAAGGGTGTCAAAATCGGTGGCCCCCTTTGCGCACCCTTCCTTCCCTCATCTTTTGTGCGGCGGGATTACTTAAATCACACATAACCGTGACAAGTGAAATATTGGGTTATTGATTGCCAAAATCCAGGACCATGGCGCAGACTATACACCCATACCACACACTGTTGCCAATTTATACAATCAGATCGCATGCCCGAGCTATATTAATCACGGCACCTTAACGCCCCCTCGGCCTTCCAACCTCGCTAATATCCCCCCGTGCTTGATCGGCCACCCCTTTCGACCGCGTGAAACAATTTTGAGCACAACGCCGCCCCCGCTCCGCCGCGTTTCCCCCCTTCGGGCGCTTTTTAAGTTCATTGATCAACCTAAAATTTGGAGTAAGCAGGGGGGTCGCGTCACGCCGATGAAATATTGCCCACGCTGCGGTATCGGCGATGCGTGTGGAAACGAAACAGCCACCGCCGTCGCCACCCCCTCGAACACACCGTTCTACTCATGTATATTCGAATGTAAACCACTCGCTACACGATAACACAATGTCCGCCGCCGGCTTTCCGCCGATACATTCCAAGACAAAAATCACCCCAACAATGAAATAATGAAACGGAAGAAAGGAAACGAGGACGGAGCGCAACGGTGGCGAACTCAACGAAAAAGGAATAAGTAGTAGTAGAAGAAGAAAGAAATGGAAAAAAGAAAGAAAGAACGAAAATTACATAAAGCAAACCCGGGATAATTCCGAACTTGTACCAACATAAATATAAAGCAAAGTGCCTGTGCAACTGCGTCTGGCGGCAAAACACCCGAAAAAAGGTCAGCCTTTAAAAAAAAGAGAGAATAAAATAAAAGAACCAACTAATAAATTACCCCGAGAACTCACTCCCGAGGAAAATCAATAAAACGCCACCACTCGGTGCGCTACTTACATCCCAACACACACGCTGCAACAAAAAAAAAAGCACAAAGAAACACCATTCCTTCAATAATTACCAAATTACGTATAGTCATAAACGTCACCTCTTAAAGAAGCGACTGAAGCATCAAATATTTGAACATGAAAAATGATAAATTCAGGATTCCTCAAAATAATAACCATTCTTAAGACATTTATTAAAAGATAGAAACAAAATTATACGTGTCTATATATAAGATTCCTTTGAAAGGATATTACAAAGGATTTAAAAAAAATAACAGTGCAGCACTGTTCTTAAGACAATTATCAAATTAAATATGAGTGGGACCGTGCCATAAATCTGGCATTCACCTCACCTCTTGAGGAAGGGAAATATGCAAAAAGGTCACCACGACAGGCACCCAAAGATAAATCCAGCACGAGACAATGCGTATAAATCTCCTCGCTTAAATCTATTTTTCCGGAGAAGAAAGAAGAAAGCCGCACTCGCGCGAACAGCCAGCGCATAAACGAATCATTATATATCATCCGGGTTGCTGAAGACCTACTATCATTTACAGACTAAACCGAAAATAAATACAGTGCGAACAATTATTTTCATGTCCACAAGAATAGTTAAGTTATGTAACAAAAATATTGATACATTTTATATAATTCTATACACGTTTCATTTCATTTTAATGTGAGACTTTGGAATTTCACTTTAAATATTTGTGTGTAGATATTATTTAGCCGCGTGATCTACTACGGTTTCTGTAACTATTTTGTCGAGAAAATGTACTAATTTAGTTTCCAAGTAGTTGTAGCGTAAACCAAATTTAACGAAATTTGCTAAGTTTAGTCACGCATGTAAGGTATAGAAAATATTGAATTTCAGGCAAATATAAATTTATACTGAAACCATGTAAAAATAAATGACTTGTAAAACTAATAGATTTTTTAAATGACTGAAATTTCATTATTTTCAGATGGTATTAATCAAGAAAATCTCTTTCGCATCGGACAGCAGTTTGTTTCACAGGGCTTTGTCGCAGATTCAATTGGGGATCTTTGTGTCTACGGTTTATTTTCAGTTCGTTTTGTTTTCAGTTCGGTTCTGTTCTCTTTGCGTGGTTTATTCAGTTTCGGCTTTTGCAGAATGTTGTGTCGTCGCCGCATTAAAGATTCACCTGGCACGTCTGCAAGGATGTCAGGGCACGAAATGAAGGCGCGCACGCAAAAAAAAGAGACGACTCCAAAAAAAAAAGGCATACATGCACATATACACACCGACCAGGAAAAGAGAGAAATCAAGTTGCAAATTCGCATCGCCGTATAAATTTTGCAGGATTCCGTCCGGTGTGTTCCCCTGCTGGCGCCGCAGCAGCCACCATCCGACCGCACAAACACGCATACAGCAGCAGCAGGACCTTTGTGCTGTATGCTCGTACCATCACGGCCGGAGTTTATTTAATTGAAATAAATTAGCCGACAGTAGTTCGTTTCCATTTTATAAATTTAATACGCGTCCTAAGTGAATTACCTCTAATGCGCGGCCGCGCAGTCCCCCCTTTGATTCCGCTCGCAATTAGTTTGAAAGTAATTTTATTAACTAATAATGTAATTCGGAGTCATATTTTTACGGAAACTAGTTTATAAACAAGCGCCCGAGACTGGACCCGAAAAAAAAAACGGTAATAACTAGCAAAGTCCGGTGCAACTTTTGCTACGGTTTCGAAATTTGAATACCTAATAAAGTAGATATTTCTAATAGATTTAACCCAAGATTGAATGAATATGTAGTTATTTGGAGAATTCTGAGGTGAGTTGTGAGTTTAATTTAGAGCCTGCAAAACCACTTTATATATATATAAAAATATAATTTATATAGTGAGAGTGGTAATCGCAATCCAATTAAATCGAATCGCTCTCTTTGATTCCTAATAAATATTGATCAGTTGTTATATAGAGCTTTTGGGAAGACGAAGAGAAGCGCTTCTTCTTTTATTTTATTTTTCGTAGAGGGCGTTGATTTACGGCGGCGGCGGCAATTGAATCTCTCAAAAATTTAAAAGTAATTTCGCAAGAGGTGCTGCGAGATCGGAACGGGCGATTGCGAAAAAATGTTATGTTTATCGAGGAGCAATTTGCGATACCATTCGATTGGATTGGATGGAGAGAGAGGTTGTTTGTAAGCGAGCGGAAGGGAGGGTGGTTTTGGTAGAAGGGCACTAATTAAAGTTTCGTTTGGTTTTTTTGACACCCCGGAGAAGGAGATGTTTATTGCTTTTATGTAGATAAGATTGCGTCAAGTATAGCGAAGCAAGGGGAATTTATCCCGATAGAGGATGGGATAGGAGGAAACGAGCGTTGGCTGCACATGCGGCGCGGGGATTCCCCCTTCTCGTCGACGATAAAATGCACATTTTCCCCAAATCCAATATCAATATATGCAATGTGCGGACGCGATCGTCCTTAATGGCAGTTCCCACAGCACATATGCCATCAATAATAATCTTTTCCCACCCTCGAAATACGAATAAACAGGGTAGAAACTAACCGAAAAATAAAAGAAAATATACACCGCAATTAAACCGAACTCGTGCTTCAACCTCTCGAAACGCTTGAAAATTTTAACTATCTATGCGTTAAATAGGCACTTAATGCCGCACGGTGTTAAAAAGCAACAACAACAACTTGCAACGCGGCTGCCATTTAATTCGGCCTTGTTTATGGGCGAACGTGTCCCGTTTACGATTTCGCGTTGTTTTCAAAATATTCATAATGCAAATGAGCATTGATTCCGCCTCCCGCTTGTTGTTGCTGCGATCCGTTTTTTTTTTCACCACTTCAGTACACTTTTTTTTCAGCACACCCATTTTCATATACACGCCGCGATAACAATGAACAGTTGATTGCATTTGGGATTGTGTTAAAAATTCAGTTTGAAGCTTTGTAACGCCGGAGCGTAACGGCCATCCTCATTGCCATCACCATAGCCAATCTGTTTTAATATAAATAATTAACGACAACCTGATTGGACGATAACCATAAATGGATAATGGTAAATCTGAACATCAAATTCACGTACGTATTTGCCTCGGTTATTCATCACCCAGGCATTTTTTTTATAAATGTTTCCCCTCTTCACCCTCTCCCTACGGTTCAATTTTAATTCAATTTTAATTAATCCAGAATTAATCAATATCATACACACAGGAAAAAATAAATCCAGATCATCTGCTCCGCTTAGTCGAGCAATTTCATCACCAATACTCTAATTGCAATAGCCACGTGAAATAATAGTGCTCGCCTCACTTAAATTCCATTTCGCTCCGATCCGGCAATCATCAATTGGCGATTAATCAGAGGGTATTTAGTGTGTTGTTACAATTATTTAACGGATTAATAAACGATTATTACAATTAAAAATAATCCTACTCGTTCATCACTTTGCACCCTCTATACGTTATTCAATTTTAATCACATGTTAATTAAAGTCCAAATATTTTGAAATCAATTTTAAAAAAATTAAACATTGTATTTCCACACTAAAATATTAAAAGAGATGAAAGAAATATATTAAATTACAGAGATTTGATATATTCAATGACTCGATACTATTGTGGAGAAATTAATCCCTGGAGAATTTCTGATAATTGTTCTTTTTTTTTCCTCTCTCAATTCGCAATTGGAAAGTTTAACTGCTTCCACTGAAGCGGGTAATTCGCGGGGGATCGACGCGGGTGCAAAAGTAAAACAGAATCTGCAAACAGAGAAACCGGGGGAGAAAAAATGAAATGAAGAGATGTATAAAGTAAACGGTGGTATGTGCGTTCCGTGTAATTAAATATTTTATTTGATGATGATGATAAAAAAATAAATAAATATATTTAATTTTTATATAAACGAACGTTTTTTTAAAATTTATTTTGTTTGAAGGTCGTTAAAGTAAACAGACTTATTTTTATTCAGTTGTGGCTGAGTTTACTCATTGCGCTTAAGCCAACAAAAATACGATACATCTATTTTTACTGAACGCAAATTTTGTTTGTATGTTATATACTATACTATACTACACACGCACGCCGTTTTCGTTCCTATTCTTCTATAAGGTTTTCGAAAAAAGTTTATCCAACGTAATAAACGCAAACAGCGGCAACGGCGCGTATACATTTCTTAATTAGTTTTGTAATTAAATAAGAGTGCCATTTAACCTATTTTATCCTTTCCGACTAATTATAGCAATTCTTTTCGAAACGTGTTATTATTATGACGGCTGTTATTTCTATTTTTTTTTATTCGTTCTCGCTCTTTTCCTGTTACTTAATAGCCAGGAAATTTTTCCATTTCGTATAATCACATCTTTCTCTTTCTCGTGTATCTTTGTCGGTTTTTTTTTATTCTTGTTTCGTCCGTCTGGTGTGTCATGGAACTATTTACCGAAGAGAATGCTAGAAAGAAAACCACCTCCATTCTCGTCTCGGCTATAGCGCATATATTCGTGTACATAGTCATTGTTCGGAATAGTTAAGTTAATAGTCAGACTTTACATAACATCAACAATACCTTGAAACAAAGTTTCGGTTATTGTGCTAGTAGTTGCGAGTCGAGTAGAAACGTATGTATTATGCGTTTTCCGAAATGCGAGGATGGAAAATAGAAAATAAACATGTTGAGGAGAGATTCGGCGATTATGAATACTCCCGGGGCTGTGAGTAACGCAGTTATAATTCTGAAGATAAATAGGGGTCGATGTTTCGTGGATGGAGTTAGGGATCGGGTTTTGGGTTCGGTTTTAGTTGGTCGTCGGTGTCTAGTCGCGCGTACTTTTTACATAAATCGTCACCCCAACAGCGGGAGAGGAGAGAGAACGAGCTGCCGTTATTGTTGTATGAATAATACTCAACTTTGCTCAATTCCCCTCGTTCTGTTTCGCATTGATAAGCCCTGCGCGAGGTGCTCTGAACTGTGGACGGAGACTATCCTCTTTGTGTGTGGAAAAGCGGGAGAGTGGAAAGCTGTAGTTGGCCTCCTGAATTCAGTTGGCCCTAATTTCGCACGATATATATATATATATGAAGAGAAAGAGAGATGTACCCTCTATCTGTACTCGACGATATGCACGAAGGAAGAGATAGCCTAAGCGAAATCATTACCCGTGGAAAAGTCCATTCATACTGACGCACGCACATCCGAACCCAGATTTTCAAGTGTATTTTCATATGGAATTTTAATCTGTTGAATCCAGATTTTAAAGTAATGAATTTAAAATTTTTGTAATTTGTCGAATGAAATTTTAGATAACAGAAAACTATAAGAATAAAGAGAGCTTTAAGATGATGAAGGATTAAGTTGGAATGGTACAATTCACACGCTTTGGACAATTAATATTAATTAATGCACGGGGAACGGGGGAATGAGAAAGGGTTGGGATTGTGACACCAAGACCAAAGACGAGTCACTTAACTTTAATTGCATTTAATTCGTAGGCGACGTGAAAACAAAAAATCGAGTTCTGTGCTCGCGCAGTAATTGATTAGAAGAGGGGTTGGCGCAATTAAATTTGTATCATGTGTTTCTGCTAGCGCCATAAACTAGCCGGTTCTATTTTAGGCGCATACTTTAATAACGTGTAAGTGCAGATGGTGCTAAATTATTTCTGCGCCGAGGGGTGGGATGGGGATGAGGCAGAGCCGGGGGTGGTTTAATGAATAAAATAATAAAACCGAGCGCATAATGGCAAATGTACACGGAAATGCGTCCATGATTGATATGGAGCAGAACGCGTGTACAACTACCATATGATGCAAGCCGCAAGATTCATAAATTCCCTACGAGGGGTGGTAACAAAAAAATATTATAATAAAGAAATCGGAAAATATTTCCAATAGATGAACGCCTCTCTTTACATGACTAATCCCTATTGTGGAGAGGCTAAACCGGGATCTGAAATGGCCTTTGTGGTTGTGTGGGGGAGGCATGAGGAAAACAGTCGACGTAATGGAGCCGACCGCGTATTCTGCAATTTGAATTATAATTGTGTGCAAATGCGAAACTTGGACTGTGTTTGCACGGAAACTGCGAATAATATGGTGAAACAAAACAGCGTTTACGCATAATGAAAGTCCCGTTATTTCGGCGAAGCTAAACGCGTTCACAATTGAATCGAATCCCTTTGAAACATAAAATTTAAAGTGCAAAAAAAAATGCCTTATTTCAGAGAAAAACAAAATACGTTATAAAATCACAATTAATTTCCATAAAAGTTTTTGAAAACTATATTACATTTATTATAATTTAAATTTTAAAGCATTAATTTTTGTATTTTTATAAATTGAAGATTATTGAAATTTACTTTTCTATAATTTTGGTTGAAACCATTCGCAGAAATAAATGAATTTTACAAAATAGTAATATTCAATTTTTTTTAAATAATAATTTTCAATGTATAAAAGAAAATCACACAAAAGAGTAGTTTTATAAAATTCTAAGTAAAATATGTCAAAATTGAACAAAAGCATTTAACATCTACCTGAAATCGTTTCATTTTCTAACAACTCAATATTCGGTGTGAATGAATGAAAAAAAATGAAAAGCTTAAGTTCTATATAATATTTAAAATTTGGATACAATAATTGTAATATAAAAATTTAAAAAATTAATAAAAATAAAATGTAATAATAAATTGTTATAAATAAATATGAAAATAAACCAGAAATATTATTAAAAAATAAAGAATATTTATATTTAGATAAAATATAATTTGTTTCTATTAAAGTATCAACCAGTCATTGACTTTGTATAGTTATATCTCAATTGTCGGTAGTTGTAGTGTTAAAGCAAGGCGAAAATAAAGTTAGGGATGATAGTTTGTTCTTTTTGTTTCCGTGCAAATTAACGATTAATGAGAGAAGAAGCAAATAAATAAATGAGCCGTGAGTTACCAGGATTAATGATCGCACGTTTCGCATTTCTCGGTTTTACTTCTTTATGGCCAAAACCTGTAGACATAACTCGCATTTTTACATACGCGACCACCCGTATGACGAACCCGTCCGATGCATTAAATATTTACGCACAAAAAACAAGATACCTAGAGGCGAAGCCATAACGAGAATTATGTTCGCGGTAATGAATTAATATGGGGAAATTCGGTGATGATGAACCCGAGAGAGGTATTTTTTTTTGTATTATGGATCACCTCTATTATATATATTTTATTTTTTTTAAATGTTGTTTTCAATTTTTCATTTTCTTTTATTGTTTTGCGCGCTGTCGCTCCGCTGATTGAAATTGAATGATGCATTTAGTGCATTAACCGTGTGTATATTGATATAGTTCACGTATCATAGAGTCGGTGTTAATTTAAAATCACACACGCACTCGCGAAAACAAGACCATTATGATTACGCTCGTTACATTAAAGCCGTGATAGATTTCCAATTTCAGCGGCTCCGAGGGTGGTTTTGTGCGTTAGAGTGAGAGGGACGAGGGTTGAGCCTCCCCAATTTCAGGGGAGATCAATATTTAGTTTTCGGGCTACGGTCTCCCATCTTTCTCTCCCTCTCGCACTCTCTTTCCAGGAATCCCGGGGTGTTTATTTTATTTTCGTATACCTGAGGTCCCATCGGAAAGCAAGGAGCGAAGGGTCGAAGAGAGCGGGGTCCTTCCAAAAAAGATTTTTAGAAGCGTTCTATACTTATATATGTATGTTTTTTTTTAAGGGATGTTTGTTTTTTGAAACCAAGATAAAATAAGGCGCGAGCCTACCTTCTGCGTCTCTTCTTCGGCGGCGTTTTCTCCTTTCAGGTTCGTTTTTTAGGTATGTTTTGTTTTTAAGTGGTCCTAAGCATTAAAGCGGCACATCGGTCGGAATATTTAAATGGCTAACCTTAGAGTACGGTTTCCGGCCATGGCGATCCGTCCATGTTTACACGTCTTGGGCGAACACACAAATGCCCAAAATTCCTGTAAACATGAAACGCCGGAGAAATTCCATCGCGCAACGAAACACACTGCAAGAAGCGACCAAACGAACCGAACCCAACCAACAACAACACAGGGGACAGGACACACCACGAGAACTGAAGAGCGGAGGTATAAGTATAAGCCTGTGGTACTACTTTCCTCTCGCTCCGGCTTCCACTTCTTTTTTTTTTCTTTAAATTCTTCTTCTTGTTGTAACTTCTTTCTTGGACTCACGCAGTTTTAATAATGTTAAATGCCCGGCACGAAGGACGATCCGATATCCCTCCTGCTGCACACGGCGCGATGGAAGAGAGAAACGAACTGGCAGCTGGAAATACTGACCGGAGACTAAAAGGTGGAAAAGAAGCCGCAAAACTTTCGACCGAATAACAATAAAAACGAACACTGTGAAAGAGAGAGATGAGACAAAAAAAAAGAAGAACTATCCCCCACTCTACCTCTGGGCTAAAGAAGGAGAGGCAAGGGCTGCCGTTAGCCAGGGAGAGGGAACGAGTGAGAAAGAGAGTCGTTTCCAACCCTCCGACCTGAAGTTGCATTCGAACTGCTTGGCCAGGCACATTTTTTTAATTGTTCCTGTGCTTTTTCCTCCTTGCATTTCGCACCCGAACCATATAACATAAATTCTTTAATTAGCCCATAACTTATTTAAGAAAGATAAAATAAGGATCCGGGCCTAACTAACCCGAAACGGTCAGGAAATTTTAATAGCCTTATAAATTCCTTAATTAACGAACTAATGTTTGACTTCGCCAAAGCGATGCAACAAAAAGAATTCAAGCAGAAAGTATCAAAGTTGTAATGATGATGCTTCATTACCATTATGATTACATAAATAAAAATTGCTTTTTCATTGATTACAATTTTGACTTATTAAATTTCACACAGTAATTTAATCTATACAGGTAATTTATTATTCCGCGCCTATAAATATTTAATAAAAACGGATATTGTTATTACGCACACATTAAACTTTCATGTTCAATACACTCTTCGTGTAACATATTTATTTATTAATATTTATAGATTTTTCAATTTCAACCCTATTTAATATTCTTTTTATTCCATTACAATGAACTTTAAAGGAGTCAATACAAAGTAAATTATTTTTCATTCTATTTTCTTGTTATACAATTATTTGTTACATCATCCGAATACATTCAGGTTGAATCGAAAACAGCATGAAATTATTCGTAAACTCAAGTTTAATAAGACGGAACTTCTGCTCTTGACAATCGATAACTTTATCTTCGTAGTTTCTCCGATGTATGTATATAAATCAGAAATAGTAAAATCAGATTATTTTGTATAAGCAATACTTGCAATATTCAATTTCAAGTTTAAATAGATATTTTTAAGTTGCAACAAGAAATTTCTGAAATTAAAGTAACATTTCTGAAAATAATGAATCAAGGATTTTAAAATCTTAAAAATAAAAACACTTACAAATGAGATCATCATTTGTTTGTCTCGAATTGGCTTATCGAGTCCAAAGAATATAAATAGATTAACGAAAATATCAAGAAGTTTACTTACTATTTAAAAATTACGTTGTTTTCAATAATAACATTTATATACATAAAAATATAATTTTAAAAAAATCAAAACAATGTAATCAATAATTTGAGGAAGATAAAAAAAATTCCACGTTTTCGTTTCCAATTATTTAAATGAAGCTTAATCGAAACAAGCAATTACATCATTAGTCATTGCGCGTATTGTTTGTTATTTCGTTTTCGTTTCGATCTATTTTTGCGCGCTCCCCGTTTTTCGAGAAAATACATCCGATCGCTGCGAGCAAATATTTGATGTTTGCGTATTGTATTTGTTTCCGAATTAAATGCCACTCCGTAATGAATTTTAATAAAAACAAATAACGAGAAGCGGCAAAACGCGCTTTCAGCTATTGAAAAACTATTTTTTTATTTCGTATTCAATTAAATAAAACTATTTTTAAGCTTGATTTTTTTAATTTTATAAATATATAATTTTGTTTAAAGGAAAGTCATTTTTTTTAAAATTAGTTTTTAAATGAAAGCGCGTTTTACTTGTAAATTGGAAAGTATTTGGATTTTTGTTTTTAACTGTTGTTAGAGGAGATATAAGCAGGAGATGGGTTGAAATACAGATCTATTTTTTGTTTTATTGATTTGGAAAGAAGAATAAGACTACGGTAAAGTGGGGACTACTCCTAAGTGGCTCTTACGACAAGCAGGAAGTACTTCGGTTGTATTCTTTTAGAACGCAAAGAGCTTCAAACGAGAGAGAGAAGTAAAAAAAGTAGGATGGAACGTTGGTTTTAGTTGTGGTAGATGAAGAGGGGCAGAAGAAACTCATCAAGTTTAGCGAAGGGGAGTGCAGTTTTTTTTGAGCAGATGCTCGAAGAAGACGATTGGAAAAATATCTCGGAATGAAGAGATTTCCTCCACCGTCGGAAGGTGGAAAATGCAAAGTAGGTGCAGAAAGTAATCAAGTCTGAGTGGTGTGAACCGCGAATGCAAGCAATGATTACTTATTATTCGTTAAGCAGAAATGGCTGGTTTGTATACATGAGATGTTGATTGTACGAGGGAATTGCTGCAATGAAGGAATATGAAATTCGTAATTCGAAAAGCAGGAAGCCGCGATTTATCCATCTGCGAATCGGATGAAAGAAGAGCGTGAAAGGCATTGCATTGTTGCAGTTTGGGGACCATTGAAATAGTGGCAGACATTAACACCCCCCGGACGGCGGTGCGCCATTATTTCGGCACTTCGACGAAGCCACCCCCGGTCCGCACATCTGTTCGCATGATCTCTCCCGATACTGACGTCACCGTCCCTTAATAATAAAGTGGCGGCCACTTCATCCCCCTTCAACGGTCCCGAAAGTAAACTCGATTATTAAAGAGATCGGGACGAGCGTTTGCACGCCATAAATTTCGCTTGAACTACAGATAAACGTTTCCCGATCTAACCAGATTTGGGGTGGCTGCTGCTGCTGCCGCCGCCTCAGGGTGGATGAGAACACGAAACCGCTTCCTCCGCCAACCCTCGCTTCATCCCTCCGAAAAATAATGCCTCCTACGGAATTAGCGTGTGCTCAGGGGGTTGGTTTCTTTTTAAAATGCAAACACACATCCAGAGATGTGAGTGTGTGCGCGCTCCATGAAAGCATTTCGCGGTGGAGGCGGCGGTAACGGCCTCATCCCAACCCAACCTAACTCATCCCAACCCAAGCCAACACATACACACACGTATAATGTATACACAATGCGGTTCCTAATGTAACGTGTCTGCGTTCTGCATTCCGGAATATTTGGTTAATTTCGGGGGCCCAACTCATTAGCCTTATATGTATATTTTAAAGCACCTGCGCTCCCGATCTTCACGTAAAGTGCTTTTATCTTCCACGGATATAAATTTATTATGACCGCGTTTACCACTCGTCCTGAAATTAAAACGCCGTCCCTTCTTTTAATACACACGCTTAGTTTTTAATTCATTCCCAGGAAAAGCCCATGCATTATTAATAATCGGTTAGTCTCTACATCAGAGAGAAGAAAAACGGTTACGTCTACGAACAAAACTATGTTTTCGGATTTAAAATCCACAGGGTTTAGTTACAAGCGAGAAAACGGAGAAGAAAAGCAACTAAGAAAAGTATAGCATAATATGCAAATTAATAAAGTTTAGGCCGAAATTTCCACAAAGATGAAAGCTTGGGGGGAGCCTGGATTCAAAGCGCTGGTGTTTGACGGCCCTTCGGATCTCCTTCACTTTTACTTGTTCTTCAACGAGATGATGCTCTCTTCTCATCTTCTCCACTTCCCACACATAGAAAATATAAATTAGCCCTCCTCCTACCCGAAAACTCACCTTCTTATCGGGTAACTTCTCGCAAAACTGATCTCAGCGAAAATAAAATAATAAAAAAAAGAGCGAAATTTAAACGAACTTTATATTTGATCTTCTAGTCCAACCTCCCCTCTTTTACGCCACCCCCTCAGGCTGCCGCCCCTCGCGCGGCAATTTCGATATAATAAACTTTACTCATTTACCAACGGAAAACTTCCTTCCCGTCCATATTTTTCCCTCCACCGCTTCTTCTTTAATAATTACGAGACGTCTTCGGGCCGAACTAAAATTCAATCTTAATTATAATTCACGGCCCGCCCGGTCCCAGCCGAAACCGCACACATTTCCACCCATTAGTTATTCAATTAATAATTTTGATTACATACAGGAGCAACATTAACGCACCGGAAGTGTCGAACATAATGCTTCACCAAAAATACTACGCCCGTAACCTGTTCCGGCCACCCATGAATTACAAAATCGTTTTTACATCCATTATCTCATCTTCATTCCACCCAACGAACTTCTTCCTTTTTTTTACTTATAATTTAATTATAAACTACGAATATTGTTACTAAATAAAAAAATATTAATTAATAAAAATCAACATTTTGTAAATAATTAAATATACTTTTTGTGAAATAATTAAAGCGTTATTCTCAGAATTAGTATGGTCGGGGTATTTCCCATTACTAGAAAATTACATTTCGATTAATAATATGCTTCAACATTTCCAAGAACGCATAACTCACGCAATTTATTTTATAAAATGAATCTAGATATTATTTGCATTATTTACTATTTTTGGTAACTAATAAATAAGATTAGGAATAATTGATAACAATAGTTGTGTTGATGATATTTTCAATAAAATTCAAAACTATTTCAATTTTGCAAATGAACAATTTTCATTTATAATTCCCATAGGGTATTTCAATATTCGAAATGCGAAAATAAAAAATATTTAATATGCATTAATAGAGCGTTTGATGGTGTGTTAATGGAAGCAGTGTTTTATTTTCGCTTTCGGTTTTATGCTTTACTTTATGTAAACTGAATCCATAAATATTTTATATAAATTTCAATCGCATCAGACACAACATTCAGAGTGAATAAAATTAATTTTATTCAGTGTAATATTTCTTAAAATAATTTTAAGATGTTTTGATTTATAAATGTGATTATTTTATAAAATTTTGTTTTGAAAATAAAATAATCTGTTTGTAAGAGATTTTGTTGTAAGTTATAATACATGCATAAATTTTCGTTCATTTCTGTGCGCTTTAATTACAGTTTATACCCTCGACGCGTTTCTGTAATTAAGCAAAACAAAATGAATACGAAAATAGCACCTGGATATTTGTTATTCGTTCCGTTTCATTTTTCTCTCTTTCTTTGGCAATTCACCAGTCAACGTGTTTAAGGCCAAAAAGGCTGAAACGAAGCTCGGAATCCGACATCGAAACTTAATTAAAACATTTTAAACGCGCTCGCTAATAAACTTATTAAATCCAAGTGCGAAACTGGACTCGAGGATTATTATTTTCTGCTCTTCTCCTCTCCACCTTTAGCGTGTGGATGTGCATGCGACTGCCCCTCCGTTTTTATGATTATCCTTCGTCCTCGCTTATTTTGTTTCTGCTCTCCGCGCGGATTGCGTGTAGATCGTAATTATTGGAATTCGCGAAAGCCCTTGGAATGTTTCCAAGGATGCGAGCGGATAATGCAACCCCGTGAGATGTTATTAAATCGCGGCGGCAGCAGCAGCCAGCAAGAAGCATGTTTGGATCAAAAACGAAATCCCAGTAATTACTTTAATGAAATCGACATTGGCCGAGCATTAATAAAGCTGCAACGACGCGCTCCGTGCGATTTTTACATTTTTCTCGCATCCTTCTGGTTATTTCTTCTCTCTCTCATTTTTTTTTGCAAGTTGTAATATCCCCGGATGCAATAACGGATATGCCGAAATCGCGTTTTTGCCCATTAATCCTGGACGGCGCGATCCGAAATTAAAATGGCAATTTGCGCTCGGACCTCGAAAGCTCCAAAAACGAGAACCGGAAGCTCTTCTGGGGGAGATTGCTGCGAACTCCGGCGTTGCGAATATTTCGGACATTCCGCTATCCCAATAGATATTATTGTCTACAATTAATTTCCTAATTAAATTCCTAGAGAGACAGTCGCTCCAAAAAATAAAATTAAGCTGCGGTCACAAAAGGCAACAGCGAAGAAGATTTATGTCCTTCGGCGAAGGTAATACCTTCGCGGTGCGCTGGAGGAGGGGAAACAGTTTTCGGTCACACTAAATCATAAATTATTTCCTTCAGGTACGACGGACACCAACGAAATTCTAATAGTCCGTCAATCCGAGCCTTCGGAGAATTTTAAGTCGGTGATCACATTCCTAAGTGACCACTTTCCCCAATAAAATAACGACATCAGCGGAGAATTCTCCGATACACACATAAACACAATAGACCAAGGTTAGCATTCTAATTAACCATACGTAATTTTAGGTAGAGTAGTACTCACTTTTTCGTTTATCCTCCAGTTATTTATTTCGCTTTTTTTTTGGAGTGGGATGTGTATACACGTAAACGTTTTGTGGAGCAATTTAAATTTAAAAAGCAACTTTATTGGATCAAAGGGTCTGCGGCTCCATTCTGAATATTTTAACAAAGCAGGGCGCAACACAGGCAAACAAACAAACCAAAATATATATATAAAAAAAAGGTTCGCGGTTTTTTTTCCTCGTTTGTTTTGGGTCGTCCTGCCGGAAAGATGAATGGGATGTTTGGGAGTTATGGAATTAGAAAGGGGTATGTATCCTTGCTCGCAGTTGTCGTGTACGGAAACGATCTAGCTTAATTATGGAGGAAGGCGGTGCGATATAATTTATCGAAGAGAAATGGCGGTTAAAATTGGTCAAACTGTATTGATTTCCCTTTTCAATAATAAACGAAAGGGTAGCAAAACAAAGCATATATGAATTTTTTTTTTCATTTTTATTCTCATTTTCGTTTTCACTGGTTCCGCCTGGCCGGTTTTTAATTCTTCCACGTACGCATTTTTCGTTGTTGTTTTTTAACGTTGTTACGAGGTCTCGACAACTGGCGACCCGCTAGGCATATTATCATCGCCCATGTTTATGGGCTCGGTCTATGTCTCTATACCCTTGCAAACAGACTGCATAAATTGTAATTGACTTCACGTGCAAACGCGAACTGGATGTACGTGGATATGTGTTTGACTTCGCATATTAATATACGAAGAGCCCCATCCAATTCTGCATGGAGCTACTACTTCTAATTTTAAATGGAGGCACAAAGTGCTCGTTCTTATCTGTTCCAAGCTCTTCTCCTCTTCCTCTCTCTCGCCACTCTTCCCATCCCTTTGCACAAACCGAGTGAAGAAATAATTTGATTTATAAGGAAATTATAAATGGGGCGTTCACTGAACGAAACTCGGTGATAAGAGCGAGGCGCCAGAATAATGAGATTATAAATTAATGTGAGGCAATACATTCGGAATTACTTAAGAAAATGTAGTACGGAATGAAGAGAGAAAGAGAGCAAAGAGCAGTCTTGGCATGGATCCCGATTTCGCGTTACGCTTCTTTCCTATGAAATGACATCACGGCCACTGACTCACCAGAAATTATCGTAAATAATAATTTCGAGATTAGTAATACTGGCTTCTTGTTGTCGTTGAGTGATTACGAGGAAGCGAGGCAAGTGCGGGAATTATTGGATTGTAGGTAACGACGTGGAACTGGGGGGTAAAAATATATATATATGTGAGGACGAAAGGGGCGGTTCTTTTCGGGGGGTTGCGTTGAGCTATGGAAGAAAAGAGTAGAAAGAAAACACATAGCTAACACATTAAACCCGAAGGAAACGTCTTCGTCCTTTATCGATCCTCGGGCCAACACAACTCGAAGCCCGGTACTTTCTATGCTTCTCTTTTTTTTTGGCTTCGCTCCTAAAGCCCATCACCACCCCCCGTTTCGACACAAGTAAATAAAGAACTAATTCAATGTTATAGTATGTTGTTTTTGTGGTCGACATAGGGGCCAAGTAATAGTAAATATCCCAAAGTCTAATTAATGGCATTTCAGGCGAAGAACTATATTCAGCAATGATTCTGGAAGTTAATGAAAGAATGCTTCTACAGGTAAATAGTTAATATTTAAAGTGAGGTGCGCAAAGTAAGCAAGCAAACATCTATATATATACACACACTTTACATTTTTCTACTCTTTGTTTTGTTCTCTTGTCGTTTTTTTAAGCCTTGTTTCCAGTTCAAACATTTCTCAACTCTTCCACGCCAACAGTTTTCCCTTTTCATTCGGGCCTTATTGTATTGCACTGAATATATATATATATATATATATATATATTTGTTTTCTTATCCAGGCTTTTTCGCCTGCTCTGAACGCATAGGTGTGTTCTTCTCCTCCATACGGTTAGTGTTTCTTTGTTTCGTCCTTCGTTGGGATTTTAGGTCTTAGTTGATGCCGGGCGAAAAGAAGAGTCTCAGGCTTAAATGTTTCCATTCGTGGAAGAGTAGGAACAATTTACTTTGTCGCGGAGGGGCATTAAAATATTTCTGGTGTTCCATTAAAGAGGAATTTCGGGTAGATAACGCGGGTACCCCAAAAATCCATCTCTCTATGCTGAGCGCCGCAGCAGCCACCGTCGTGTCCGACCGCCTGAGGGGATTCCCCGAAAATGTCCGCGCCGCTCGGTATTTACTGGGGAAATAAATTATTGCGATCGCAACAAAGAGAAGAACGACGATGATGGAGGCCAGAGGATGGATGATGAAGGAGAGAGACTTGGAAAGGGAATCCGGTAGCCGGGTTGAGCGTGTTTCAATTGAAAAACTCGCTCGCACACGAAATAATTTATTACTTATTATCTCAAGGTGCAATTTACATCCTTGCATTGCCCCCCTCCACTCGCGTATTTTTCTTCTTCTTCTCCCTGTATATATATATATATATATATTTTATTCCTTCCTTTTCTTTTTCTTCCTTCGTTCTTTACGTGGATCGCCGTGCAGATAAAAATATTCCATACATAAATTATAAACGAAATAATTTGCCGACGCCGCCATTTATAATTTTTCCCTCTCGCTCGGTCTTAAGGTCTTTCCTCTATGTTATTCTTAGTACATCGGCGTGTGAGTTTGTATGTATGCTCGTATGTATCTGTCTCTGTGTGTGTATATATATATACATTTGAGTTTTTTCTGTTTTGTTTCGGAATCTTGAAATCAGGTTACTAGCAGTTGAGTTGGGAACGGAATGTATTCAGACTGAATAGTACAATAGCATTCGGGTTTCAGGTTTTACCTGAACGAAAGGTACTAGACTAGATTAAGTAGGTAGGCGCGCAACGGGGGTGCCGATATACTCCGATCGGGACGGAAAGGAATATCGGCCTGAAAGCGCAGCACCAAGGAAGAAGCTCGACAGATCTTTCGCCAAGAAATCCATTCTGTTACATTAGACTCTGAGTTAGTTAATTGTGTGTCGACGAGGGTCGGGAGGAGGATGGTCGGTGGTTCGTTTTCAATGTTTTGTAAAGGATGTGTGTGCGCGCATAGTTTGCGAGTACCGGATGGAGGTTTCCAGTGAGAGAGGGTGTTATTACATAGGCGTGCACATCCCTTACGTCAAGCCGGGCTATACAAATAGCGCAAACTTCGGCCCCCCCGCGCCTATTATGTAACGGAGGCGGCGGCGGCGGCTACCGTAACCAAAACACGCTGTCGGTATTCGACGAGGGAAGTTTGGTATTCGGGACGTTCGACAATTGCGAAAGGACCTTCGCCGATGCGGAAAGAAAGGCATCTTCGACGCCCGACGCGATGGGAATGATTAGCATTGCTTAGTATTAATTACAATATGAATAGACGCTAATGAGCGTCGATCCGTGACATCGGATTTCTATAAATGAAATTTCGTAGCAGCAAACGAAACGAAAAGAAGGACAACGAATTTTTCTAAACGGAATTCTGAGAGAGCCGATGCCGAGGTGCCTCCTTCGATGTAACATGATCGTAATGATATTTATAAAAGGCCGAGGGTCTGAGAAATCCATATTCAGCGTTTCATAACACAATGGACCCACTTATAATTATAAATATTTCCTTTCTAAAAAAAAGCGATTAGGACAAAGTGAATAGCTTTGATGTGAAAAGCAGATAAAGCGATGCTTTACCGATGTGTGTGACCTCGATACCGCACGGACATTCACTATTTAACTGCAAATCAAAACCAACACCTCTACATAATACTTGCGACCACAAAAGCCAGACCTATTTATTCAACAAATCGAATTCCTCGGCTGACGATGATGAAACTAGGGACTACTACTATATTTATATATGCACATGTGTGTACATATTTTTTAAGTTTTGTAATTATCATTATCATTTTTATAATTATCATTAAGTTTTGTAATATGTTATTATATACAAATAATATAAACTATTATAGTGATTTCCAGAAAAAAATCTAGTAAATCTGATAACTATATGAAATTAACTATTCATTATTATTAATGATGATTATAATTTTATATTGATAATCAATTTTAAAATGTACAAAAATTGTTAACTCATGAAAATGTTAAACTAAGAATAAACATATGTTAACCAGCGACAACGCACAAACAATACTAGAATTGTATTCGGCGAGGGTCGTAGATGTCCAACAAAGTAAACGGAATAAATTAGATGCAAATCTTTAACGTTAAACTAGAGGTTACATTCGAAATGTCCGCAATTCCAACATTAATCTGAAAATGGAAATGCTTACTATAATGTATACAATCACAAATTGTAATAGATTCATTACAAATGTAACAAGTCCAGCGAACAGTTATTTTGCATATTTGGTCCTGCTTAGCATAATCCTACAATTGTGTGATATTAAAAAAAAATAGATTTGTTATGCAACTAAAATTGAAATTTGAGTTTAATATTAGTCGTTTTTATTAAATTATGCACGAATTAAATGAAATTAATAATGAATGTAAAACTTTTTAAATTTTTTGCATACTTAATTTATATGCTCCAACTATGAATAAAATGAGCAAGTTAAGTAAAAAATCTGTTCTGATATATTATAATCTATTATACAATGGAGTCTATTCTGTAGAAAGAAGATAAAAATGACAGTGAGTATGGAGAGAATGGAAGATATAGCGATTTGGCGTCTGGGATCCGGACGTGGGGAGACAATGCAAAAACTTGAGCGCGCTTTAATATTCGGGACAAAAGTTGTTCGCTAATTTATTATTTAAATAGTATAATATTCCCGGGAGCTCGTAAACAGGGCGACACAGAGTCGCCCAATATGAATATCGGAGAAGAAGAGGTGCAGAGACACTTGTCCCGGTGGAGTTTTCGAAAAATTCACTAAATTTTGCAGACGCCGGAGAATTTGGAAGGAAAATTTAAACACTCTCTGGCTATGAATATTTGAGTCGTGGAATTATAGATTGGAGATGAACGTTTAAAGTTGGAAAGACCGAAGCAGAGGGAGAAACGAAAGGCGTCGGGCGAATGCAGTCGACGAAGGATAGACACAAAGGTTCGTTGCTGCAGTAATAGAGTGCAGACACTCTCGTCCCTCTGGAGAACTCCACTTGAATTGAGTCGTCAAAAGCTCGCCAATTCCCAATAAGTTGCGATTCCATTATTCCGGCGTTTTTGTGCGTAGCATTTAGCGCGCGCTGTTAAGTATCAAAACGAAACCGAAGTGAACTTGTCAAGTCATCCAGTTGGTACAAAGCCGGTGGTCTGAGCGAGAGAAGATGAAGAAATATATGAGCGAGAAAAGGAAGAGACTGGATTCTGTTACTCCAGCAAGAAGAAGCAAGAGATGAGAGTGAGCAAGCTTGCTGTGGTGTGCAATGGCGAAGATATCTGGTTCCAAGGTGGAACACATATAGCAGCATCTCGCACGGATATCTCCTCTTCGGTTCCAAGTCCCCTTCGCAATCAGTCGCTGAGATCTCGGGGAGCCGCACCGAGTCCGAGTCAACATTTATTTTACCCACAGTAAAATGTAAATGGCCAGTGGAAACAATAATCGGTCGGGCAATCATCGTGCTGCAATCGAATCAGCCCTATCAAAACATTATTATCGCGCGTCGCCCAATTGAAATTCAAACGTGCGAATTCGGGCGCCGCACAATTGGATCCAGAGTATAGGGCCTATAGCATAGGATTGGCATGGCATAGTACAGAGAGCACTCCATCCATCCGCATTAAGCAATTGAATGGCCGAAACGGACATGAGCCTGCAACAGAGCATGGACGGGTGAAAGGGAACGAATGAACGACCTAACGAACGAACGGACGAAACGAAGAAGACACAAGGTGGCCAGCCATCGGACTTCACGGCATCTTCGGACTAGGAGGAATGCCAGCAACGGCCTTGCAACTTAACGTTCAGACTATCCTTGTCTTTCCAAAGGCATCTTCTTTCGCTACTTCTTCTTTTTCCTCCTCCTTCTCCTGCTGCTCTTTCTTCTTCGCGTTGTTGTTCTCCTCCTCTACCTCTTCTTCACCGCCGACTCCTCATCTCTTTCTGATTCTCGAAGCCGGCCGCATCAAATGAGCAGAGCGGAGAGAGTTGAATGGCCGACTGTGACCGACCATTTTGTTTCATGAATAACGAATAAACAATATTTTTATTGCCTAATATCGGGACACGGATTACACATTCTTCTGAGCTGCGTTTTAATATAGCCCGATTAATAGTAATAAATAACGAAAGAAAAGGAACGCACCATCAACTGTCGGGTGGACGAAATTCCAGTTAGGTAGACCACATCAATTTATTGGTGCCGTCATTTTATTGTCTCGACGTTTCAGTTTAAAGCTTTGCAGAGCGATAAGGATTAATAAAGCACGGTGTACGTGACTGCGAGCCAACTTGGACGGTTTCGATTGTGGGGAGCTTTAAAACCCCAATCGGCTTAGGGTGTGTTGAGGAGGGCGCCGATAGACCGTCGGCAAACTGAATTCTTCTACAGGAGGAGACCACTTGAGGAAAGACACTCGCCATCCAATCCTCGGCAAAATAAAATATAAATGAAGCGTCGGGGGTTGCGGTAATCGTCCTCCACCATCAGACGATTACCCGAAAACTCTTTCCGGCAATCGGAGTATTTGAGAGGATGATTTTTCGCAAGAGTTTTGTCATCCTAAGTAGTGCTGGCAGATAACAGATTTCGTGTATGAAAATGATCATGTCTGTGTGTAAGATAAAATGGAACGAATGCGAGAGGTGAAAAGAAGAATACGAGAGATGAAGGAAAAAAGGAGCAACGAAGAAAGGAGAGATAAATATAAGTAGGCGTAGAAGCCAGTAAATGAGATTCGTTAAAACAAAACTCTGAAATACACGAGCCATCAACTCCAGTGATCTACAGCATTAATACGGTCCATCCTTTCAGTCCATATCCATTAATATAGGTACTGCTATCAATTTTAAATGTACGCACACATTAAATACAAAACTCGAAATTTTAATCTGTTTTTGATACCTGTATATGATTCGAACAAGCGAACAGCATTACGCTATCTCGGGGTCCATTAATTCAAAAGCAAGGTAAGCGTCATCGTTCCCGAGGCGAGTCTGCCAAAACACGTCTCTGGAAGGCGCTCCGAACGAACCACATGTGTGCTACCGGCAGTCCTCTCCTTCTGAATCTTCCGACTCGTCCGGACGACTATCCTCTTCTGCTCCTCCTCGCTCGCAACAACATCCAACACCCAACCAACATCAACATCGGCCTGTCCTAATTGCATTACCTCTCGCCGTATTACTTATGCCTAGGCAACGAATGTAAATGTGCATGTGTATAACAGAGATAGATTGAGTGTGCTAGAGTGAGAGAGAGAGGCGAGGCAGGCAACAGCCCTCCTCGGCCATTAGATCTCGCAGCCTGCCTGCTCTTTAGTCCCAGGTGCCCCGCAATAATTTAGGGTATGCGAAATGTGCAAAAACCCGGCTCGGACAAATAAACCCCTAAGTATGCAAGGGTTGTTGGCCGACGACATATGCGCGCCCAGCGAATGATTACGCAATTAGCCTCACGACGTCGCTCCCTCTGCAGAAGTGAGCGCAAAAGTGGCCGTCGCATAAATCGCACGACAATTTGTGCACTTGGATGTACGTACACGTATGTACATATTTTCCATCCTCTTTAAAAATACTCGATCTGAAGGAGCGAACGCGGAGAAGTGCTTAAATGGGATGAGGGAGGAGAGCGCGCCGGCCCATCGTAATTCATCCAGCTTCTCGACAATATTTAAACCCGACCTTTCAAGAACCATCACCGAAATGATACATGCACTCGCGACTCGCAGCAACATTCAAAAATAGATTCTCTCTATCTACGCATCTCCGTATCTCCAGTAACAATGAACTCCTCTTATTTCATTATTTTATTTTTTCCTTTCTTTCCCTCCGCTGATAACTATCGGCGGTAATCGTGCAAACATATAGTCTTTGTCTGAGAGAATACTTACTTTATTTTATTTATAGCAATTCTTCTCCGTCATCCTCCTATCCTCCGTCACTTTTTTCTTCATCTTCTTGTTCTCCCTCCGCAAAAGACCATTATGCAACTTATGTATTTAAGTTGAGCCAAAAATAAATCTTCAACGCGCTCATTATCAGCAGAGAAGAATAAAATGAACAGCGATAGGGAGGGATGAGGTTTTCAAAATGGAAATGAAAGCAAGAAGTGTATGAGAATGTCAGAGAGGAAGAATTAAAATAAAAACGAAAAGAAAATAATATAAGTAATGCGTCTGCTACGAAGTGGGGCTCATTTCAATATTTCCCAACCGTTGTACCTGCTAATGAAACAATGGCAATTAAGAGTTGGAACTTAATCTAGAATTCAATGCGCTTCATGTGTTTAATATTCCCGCATATTAATTTCGTAATTCAATCGTGGAGGTGTCCCCGGATGCCAGGCATGTAAGGTACACCATAGGGGCCTTCGTGGGGCTTCTTCCTTCAGTACCGGAGGCCACGAAACCGCTACGCTGGGGCCATCTACCCAACTACCAGTAACTTATTAAAACTGAACGCACCGTGAAGAAAAATTACCCATCCAACCATCCCTCCGAAACCCGATGAATTCAACGTAACCACCCCTCTGTCTGCACAAGCTTCCTCAGAAGTATAAAATCCCTCCACGTTTGCGTTACGCTACGCTTACGGATTAAACTCCCACTGAATTCGAAATCAAATAGAGCCTTTAAATTGCCGCATTTGCATTCGCAATCATTTCCGAGCAAAATAATTAATTAACATACATTTGCATACATCGGTGATTGTTCATAACGAGAAATGAAGTACATGCATTCTCCTTATACTTCTTCAGCATCTTTACGCTTTCGGAGGCTATTCTTTTGGAACGGCGCGTCCCTCTTACCGACGGCCGCCATATTCGCAACAAAGCTTAACTTAACTGTTACTTTAATGATATGGCTTAGCGAATATCTTCAGATTGTTCCGTTCGCACCGAAGCCAAATAAACTAGTTGAGGGTACGAACGAGTCGAAGTGGATACCAGGCGAGCAGAGGGGATACGGTCATCAAGGCGGCATGCGGAAATTGTATCAAATATTGTTATGGTACATACCTCGAGTCGGATGCTTAACTTAGCAGTATATCACACACACACGCTGTGCATAGCGTATTAAATTAAGAAGCACTCTGCGATGCACTGCACTATGAGAACACTTAGAACATGTTTCAATGGAATGCATTTAGAACACAGGATATAGATTCGGAACTTCCTCTAATCATCATCAACGAATCAGCGCGAGCGATATTTGTCCCAGTTACGATGATTGGCTTTCGACCACTTGTCACTTTAAAACTTTTAAACTATCAATTGTAAATATTAGACGGCTAATATATATATATAGTGTTCTTTAAGATAAATGTCTGAAAGATAGAAGTTAGTACTAAAACTTTTGTGGAACTCGAGATTGGAAAAATTTTCGAAACTTCTTCAGCCGCACAGAAGAATGGACAAATCTAAACGAACTAGCATCGGAATGCGCACTTTGTATGGAGGGCCTAGGGATCACATCTGAACTGGCCGGAAAAGTTCATCGGAATTGTGACCGCAGTAATAATGTAGGTAGGTGTCCCTTCGAGAGCTTTTACGAACAAGAGAACTTGCGATGCGCGCTCGAGGAAGAGCTGTGGGTCGACTATGTCCTGACGTGACCGGAGTTCGAATGTCGAAAGCTGGTGAAGTCGCGGCGGCGCGCGTCTGCAACGCTGCTCACTGCGTCACTGGCTCAACTGAAGTGCAGTCCTGAAGCTCGAACAGAATCCTGATGCGAATGAGAACGACTATTACCGAACATTCGCGGCACAAAACTGAATTAAACACAGGCTTTTCTACTTACATTCTATGTAGACTTGGTCCAAGTACGAAGATGGTATGACCTGTTACAAATGTGGTCTTTGGAGGTTGCACTACCAGGAAAACATCCAATACCGGTATTCTGATATTTCAAATCCTGGTAATAGTGTGTACGTACCACAATTTTCAATTATGGAACTATCTACAAATAAGGACTATCTTAAAAAAATCATTAACATTCATAATCATTAACAACATTATACTAAAACAACACATACTTGACATTAAACAAAAATGACAACTAAATATACTCATTATTAAGTGCTATAATTAAAATCAGTTATTTCCCATATTTAATTTAATATTTTAAAAAAATAAAAAAATATTTATTTTCAAAATTAAATTTATTATTTAGTATAATACAAAGTATTAAAAATAATTTTATTGTTTTATTAAAAAAATTAAAAAAAATTAAAAATTAAAAGATTTATTTTGATATTTCAATTTATTTATGTGATAAATGTATGCATTTGCAATGTGCGTACATTTCTCTTAACTGCAGGAACTAAATGTAATTGACACAAATTTATTTAAATTGGTATATATGAAAGTACATTGTGTAACTACAGCTGTCAATTTACAAAATACTAAATATAGCAGTTGGATCCTCTAGAAGATATTTATGTATCATTTTAGTTATAGTGTGGATGCACTATAACTAAATAAATATGTTTAAATATGTATAAAAAATATAGGAAGTGTTTAGTTTCCTTTTCATCTTAATTAATTTTATTAAATTTAATTTATATTATTTATTATGTAACTAGTATCATAAATTATGTAAGTGAAAATCTGGTGTGGTGTTAGCAACAAGAAATGATGTTTATGAATATTAAATAACATGTGTAATCTATGTATGTGTATTATCGTAACGGATGTTGAAGTTTGCAAGGCAAGCAGCGTGTCCAAGGGCCGACAGAAGAGCAGCGCGCCTTTGTGCTCCACTCCCGTCTTAATTAAAAGCAGAACCTTTCCCCTCGCGGCTAATCGTCGACCACGGCTTCTTTCGGAATGCACGGAAACGGAAAACGCGTCGCGACGCCGAGGTGTCTGCCGGAAAGCCCCGCAGCGTCCCGGCGCAATTTTTACAAATTAAATTTAGAGGATTAGCCGGTTGAGTTGGCTGCGGAATTTATCTACGAGTTCAACGCGTCGCCGGACAATGGATGAAGCCATTGAAAGTGATGCAAGGAAAATTGGAGATCGCATCTCCTTAATTAAGTTAGGACCAGTGGTCGGGTGTTTGTTGCCAACTGGTCCCCACCAGGATGGTGATGCTAGAAAGGATGGAAATGGGGAAGGGTGGATTTTGAATGCTTCCCATTCATCCACGGGGGTGCTAATTTATAAATACATAACCATTCCGCCTAAGTGCCACGCCGAAAACGTCCCGGACATCCTCCTCCGCCTCCATCCGAACCATCATCCCATCCCAAAAACCATCCCTTTCTCTCGGACATCATCAATCACACACACCATCCGCGCAGCGTCTTGCAATTTATAGTCGCTCGTGTGATTAACTCAAGTAGATCCGTATATAAAAAGCGTTTTAATAACACCCAACCCCCGCGTATATAAACAACGCTAAATTGGAAAAGTTTTCCTGCGAATTCTCATAAAGTGTTCATACAGGGGCTTGCGGCTTTTCCAGCGACCGAAGAAGCTCTTCTACTCCTCCACCCAGAAACCCAGAAAGTAGACTCCATTCTCAGAGCAATATTCTACTTGCATTTACGCTATGAAATTATAATCGAAACCCCTTTCGTTAATCAATTCCGCACAATTCATAATTAAAACACAATTTCATTAACGCAGGAACACCCATCGCAGGACGATTCAATCTGCCTGCAAAACTTCTGTGCCCGGATTAGAGCTTTCTTAAGCCATCTTTAATAACATCTGCGGCCGCAATAAAACAGTGAAAACAAAAAAGGAAATCCACCCCCGAAACCTAATTCATATGCAAAATGCGAATACCAGGAAACACCTAAATACCAGGACATTATCCCTTTTAGCCGCATACCTTCCATCGCGGTTCCGTCTTCAGAAACACATACGTATTAAAGAATACAGAAAAAAAAAGAAGATGATGGATGCACCGATCCGAAATAGACGTAGAATCCACGACGCGATCGTATTTACAAGAATACATACACAAGTATACATGAACTGTTAAAACCACTTTATGTTACAAATAAATTTAATCTGACGTTTATATGTTTTTATTACTTTAACATGTCATAAAGTATCATTTCAAAATCGATAGGCGAGCATAAAATCTACAACAGTATCTACGCCAACGTGGCAAACATCTGCATGCTTATACTCTCAGACACACATATATAAATATATATATATATATGAAAACACAGACAGAGATAGAATAGGGACGAGGTTGGAATCTGGAGAATCGGGATTGGGAATCGTCGACGGGGTGTCAGGCTATTGGGCTTTTCGGGATCTTCGGGCCACTAATATTCTCCAGGGCCGCTCGCATCGCGCCGCATATATAGACTTCAAACTGTATCCACACTTTTCTTTACAGCCAGGATATTTCCATTCCGGAGCCCGCAAATGATCAATACAATAAGAATGAGAATAAGGGTAGATCAAACTCGCCCTTCCTTCCCGTAGGAGAGGACTGCTATAGGAAAGAAGAGAAAAAAAATATATATTATATGCGCACTCTAAGGAGAAGACGACGACGCTCAGACGGAGAGGATGAAAAAGGTAGGGAGAGAAACGCAAAAAAAAAATATTGGGAAAGTTCCCTCCGCACCGGATGATAGGAAAAAGAAAATAGTAATAATAATAGCCGTGGTAGAGATGCCTTTCCTTTTGCTCCTTTTTACTCATTTTTTTTCCTTTTTCTTTTCTTATTTTTTTTTTCGTTTTCTCTCGACGCTTCTCGCTGAGAGGCGCTCACTTATTCTGCAAGTCTGATGCCAATTATATTACAAATTGTCGGGACCGGGGCTAAACTCCGCTGCGGAGACTTCGTCCGTGTCGAATCTGGAATCGACGTGTCCCCAAAGCGCAGGTAAAAAATGGCTATTATCATTAACTGTAAACCAACCGTAAAAGTATCTTCCAGGAAGATGAGATACGATCTGTGTGACTTTCCTTTAATATTTATTTATTTGTTTCTTCAAATATATAATATATTTACATAGCTATGTCACTTACAATTATTACATCCCTTCAAGCTTGTGAAATAAACGATGAGAAAAATCTCATCGCATATTTCATCTTTATATACGATTTAAGTGGACCGAAGTTTCTCAGGTTAATATTTGAATATTAAATGCTTGCTTATCGAGGCTAATGGTAATATACCAGTTTAAGTTCCAGACCACCGCTTAACAAACCGCAATGTGTTTCATACTTGTCAGTGCGTATAAATACCTAAAAACATATTTACTTCATTTCTTTACTTATTGACAAATTCAAACCAGCAGTCTAAAACATTATCAATAACTTTAAGAAATTATATAACTTTCACGAGAATTGAAAAAATATTAATAAATTTACTTATTATTATTATTTTCC
Organism: Nicrophorus investigator; assembly: GCA_963457615.1. Lineage (NCBI taxonomy): Eukaryota > Metazoa > Arthropoda > Insecta > Coleoptera > Silphidae > Nicrophorus > Nicrophorus investigator. Next base: position 11,298,728 of record OY735146.1, read on the forward strand.
AATTTTATTTATTTACTTAAAAATTTCTATTATTTTAAAAAATAAATTATTATTACAAATTATCTAAAAAAAAATTGAAATATTTAAATTTATTTATTGTTAGAATATTACATAATATTTTAAAAATAGATCATTGATAAGGATTGGGTTGGATATGAATAATGTATCAGTACAGTTAGATGAAAAATAACCTTTTTTCAGAAAAGAAAAACAGTTAATTTTAAACAAAGCTACTGTCAAACTATAATTTGTAATGCTTGTACTTGTCAGAGACAAAAATGAAAAACGGTCCTTTTTTTAACAAAAGTAAATTAAATTCATCTAATGGCATTTTGTTAGGGTAAGGACTTTTATAAACAAAAGGTTCGACCCAAGGACACTGGGTAAAAAAATCCATTTCCGCTAGACAAAAAATTAAATTTGAGAAAATAGTTCTAATAATATTTTTTATTTATTAGTTTTAATTTCAAAAATTGTTGCAAATTTTTCTTATATTATTGAAATTAACAATGAACATTTTTGTTTCTTTTAAAATTTCTTGTATTGTGCTATTGTTGGTTTTTGTATTATTTAGAGATTTAAATGCACTTTGAATATTTGAGTACATTGAAATGTATAATAGAGCAACTGATTGTTTCTCGAGTTTAATTGGTTCTTTAGATGGAAACAATAAAGGCAATCAATGTATTAGTAGCATTAGTTTCGTTCGCTGCAAATGCATTGGAAACGCGTATCAATGCTGAAAACACTTGAAACTTTACAGCTCCGCGGTTGTCCGAGTCGCAGTAAACATGTTAATGCACAGTTAATTACAACCGGGACGTGATTCAAAGTCGATTCATATAATGGAGCGTCGTAATGTGTAGCCGGTTAATCCTCCCGATTCGATTCAATCTTTACGAGAGGAACTGAACCGATTTTCGTTTGCGCGCCGTTAAACCGGTCGATTAACATAAAACGAATATTAAAAATGGAAAAATGGTATTGGCCCGTTTCAAAGACCTCTTCTTATTCATCTCAACTTCTTTTCTTTTCCTTTCTTTCAGATGGCCTCGATCTTTTCTTTTCTATAAAAAGCTTTCTTCCACTTGGAGAGTAGTCCTGGGCATTAGATAATAAAAAGGACGGAAACAAAACGAGAAGAGAAAAGAAAGGGATTGAAATTAATAGTTGAGTATTGTAATAAATAGAAATAAGTGTACGGAGTATAATAAAGATTATTTAAATAGCCGAGACTCGGACCCCAAGTTCTTCTCCGTAGGTGGTTCCGAGGACGAGGATGAAGTGGCGTGAGGCCGTCCTCCCCGTCCACCCCGCTTCACCCATAATGAGTATTAAGACAATGTAACGCCGGTTTGGTGAGCGTTTGCGTTTTCGTCTCTCGCTGCGAGAGGCATGGCCCTACAATTTTAATGGTTTCGTGGTAAAGTATAAACAATATGTTTATGCATATTATTACCAATATCGACGCATTGTTATTTGAGCCACTAATTTAAAACGTAATTAAAATTAATTACGATATTTTCTCCGACTAATGACGGCGCGTTAAAACCGAGCCAAGTTAATAATTTCGACTTTTTTATTATTAATATTAAAACGCGAATGATACGATGCCACTATAATTAACCTATTCATATTTCACTCGGCTCGCCTCTCTTCATCCTCGTCTTCCTCCTATCCATCTCCACCGCGTATTACACCGTCTTCTTCTTTGCCGTTACCGACTATACCTTCTTCTTCTTCTTGTTGTTTTTCCACTCTTCTTTTTCTTCTTTTTGTCCTTCAATTTCGGCTATCCTTCTCTCTCCGGAATCCGGCCGTGAGAGGATCACCGCTCGCCCTAATAAATAATCAAAACCAATCTAATTATAGGAGACTCGGATCATCATACCGCGTCAAATCCCTAAAATAGTTATTCAAATGCCCGGATCCTCTTCGTACCTACGGCAATTACATTTCGGCGCGTTTCGTTCTCATTTTGCCTTTCATTTTTCGAATTTCATTCTTGACCACATTCCAGTTTCAGGATCGGACGCGTGCATACCTTCCATCGCTGCGATTTTCGTGGGCCCAAGGATCAATAGAAAATTTCTATCTACTGCCATCCCCATGTATATGCTGTATTCATAACGTTTTTGCACACACGTATGCAGCATATTCGAAAATATGCATGCACGGTTTTCGTAATTAAAAAATCAATGCACGTGAGCCGGCGAACCTAATTACTCGACAAAAGCAATTTAATTATTAAAGGGCGACTATTGCGGAATTAAAAAACGCGCACGTACGGACAAGTGCGGGTTATTACTGGAGGAGGTGTTGGTGGGGCGGTGAAAACGGCGGCTCCGGGGGTGGCAGCGTCGACCGTTTCGTTGGGGGCGGCCGATGCGGTGATTAATCAGTGAAATTAATGCGGCGCAAAAATGCGCGCCCACAATTAGCGGAATCGAAATGATAAATAACTTATGGCTGCGTAAACATGCTCATAGATCGCGATGAACTCTAAATTTTTCAGTTCTCCACTACTCTCGTTACAATAAAATTTCACAAAAACAACAACTGTTTCAACTTAGCTTTTATACATGGACTAAAGTAACATATAATTGAATACCTTAGGTTAAGTTAGGTTAATACAATTTTTAAATCCGCAATCACTTAGTTTATGATTTGTGCACAGGTTATTGAAAATTTTAGGGATTAGCTGTATTGTTATTTTTATTGCAGGTAGCTTAGGTAAATATTTTTGTAGTGACAAATTTATTTTACAAACCAGATTTTCCAAGACAATATTTTAAATATGTTAAAAAAAAAATTATTAGACTTAAGTCAATACATTAAATAATTAAATTTGATGTTTATTCTTTAATTGTATTATATACAAAATTTTGGTAATTTAAGAAAATGAATGTAACTGTAAATGACGTGTAAATAGGGGGAGTAAATATGAAAATAATAAGGGAAGTAATGACGATGATTTTGGCTTGTTATCAAGCGATGTTCAATGGTAACTTGATTGGGTCGGGTTTGGAAACAATAAAAGTTCCGAGTGAATTATTCAGAAATTGATTCGTAGATTATATTCCAATTACATTAAGGCCCTAAATTAACCTACTAGGACAGCCGCAAGCAAACCATTTACGTCAATCACTAATTAATTACATGTAAATATCTTATTTATTATTTACCTAAATGAATGTCCTTGCAGTTAGAATAATCAAAGATGATCCTTAGATTGGATTAGTCTTGTTTCAAAATCGGAATTTAAAGAAAAACTTTATTTCCAGAAACTCAGCGATGCTTCGCGGTGTATCGTTAACTAAACATATGACGTAAGTTGTTGCATATACTCGTGACAAATCTACATTGGAAGAACACGTCATGTAATTGCACTCCAGTTTTCAGCGATAGTAGCGTTTATAGCAGAACTTTATGTGAATTCATATAATGAGCTAGAAAAAATGCAGAATTAGTTCTGAATTTTCCAATTATTTTTGTTTTGATATTAAATTATAAATGTCTTGTCTTTTAAAAAATTTACAAATTTTTATTTAAAAATTGAATATTAAGACTTAACTTATGGTTAAAATATAAATAAATAACGTTTTTTAAAATGGAAAAAGGGTGGATATTATAATAAACCAAAAAGAATCGAGAGAAATGTAATAAAATGGATTATATAAAAATGCGTCGATATGTTAGCATTAAACGAGTAGTTCTGATGACATCATCCAGATGGCAACAATTAATTCGAAGATCAGACTAATGCGTTGCGCAAATAATATGATTTCGTGGAAACAATGCCAAAGCAAACGCAAAGGGCAAAAAAGGGAGTATCAATATTGGGGGACGGTCCTCGTCCTGTTATATATATATACATATTTTTTTTGGTTCATCCTTTCCTTTTTTCTCTTGGTATGGCCAAATCCGTAAGCAAACAGATTGTGTTCTGCTTTCCTCCTATTTTTCTTCTCTCTCTCTCCTATTTTTTTCTCCCTGTTTTCCGTTCGTTCTTCTTTCGGTCGCTCGCTTTCACCCCTCTCACTGTGCGTCGGACGATGCGGTGTTGTTTTTTCGGCATAAATAACCTAATCGTAATTGAAACATTCGGGATGAGACTTTAATCCCAATAAATGCTTTCATATATTGTTCGCTACTGTACGTATAATGCATTCAATAACTCAGGCCAGAGATTAAGGGCGTTACGTATAGATACATAATATGTTTTTGTTTTTATTATCCCTGCTGTCGTGACAAATACACATACAAAAAATATATTTATAATAAAAAATATGAACGCGGTCGGATTAATGCTATGTAAATTAAAAGCGGGGGTGTAAATCTTTTTTTTTTAAATAAACAAAAATATGTTCCACTCAGTTTCTAGACCCTAATATCAAAATATTTTAGTTAGAAAATTTTATAAAATTTGACTAAGGTTAGATTCTTTTGGTTATTGTAAAAAATAATATACACGTTAGAATTAGATATTCGGTAGGATACATTTTAGTATGGTTAAGTTAGAAAATTATTTTCGCAATATATATATGTATTCAGAAATGCAGGATTTTATAAAAATATCGTTATATTTTCAGATGTAATACGAATTATATTATTAAGTCTAGCATATATAAGAAAATTTTAAAGGATGTTGTGAGAGACTTGTAAATTGGTATATTTGGGTGTCGTCTCGGTGCTTGTGGAGGCGGCGACGTCGAGACAGGGCAGATCACGACACCGTTAACTTAACGACGTTATCCCGAAATTGCCAATTAAATTAGTTAATAGTTTTAGAGGTACAAATTCGAATCAGCGTACTAATAACGTTGTTATGCGCCTAGATGGAATTGAAATCGAGGATGTGGGGGTGGATGGGAAAAATTGGATGGGCTTTGGATTCGATCACGGGAATAGAATGCGAATGGCAAACAAATAAGGTTTTTAAACTTCAAATGTGTATATTTATATAGATATACATGTTTCGTGCGCTCGGTTCTCTTTTTCGCTCCGAACATTGTTTTATTTTACTTCGTTCTGTCTGTTGTGTATCAAATCTCATTAATGGTTCGGATTCCTCGACGTGCACGTTAAATATGTTTCTTTATTTAGGTTTCGGGTGTTTTCTTCTTTCGTCGTCGTCAACGTCCTCTTTCGTTTTTCTATCCTTTTTAGTCCTGTCTCTCTCTTACTCTTCTCTTTACCATAAATCGTGGTGCGGGGGTTCCAAACACAATGTGGCCCGCTTTTGTTTATCTTTCACCCAAACACTAATAAGCACTCGTGGGGCCGAAGCATTGCATCCACTGTTCGGATAAAGCAAGCAAATCTATAAACAGAGTCCTCGTTGTATTCCTTCTCGCAAGGGGCTGCTGACATATTGCTAAAATAAACAGATCTGTCGAGAAGAGGAGGATAGGGATGATAACCTAAACATACCCGCTGATAGCTGCGAGCGCTTCAAACTTTTACTTACTCTTTTTCTTTGCTTATATAATTATTTGACTACCTATACATACTATTCATATAAACATATAATATAAGCATATATATATATATATTTTTTTATTTTAATTTACTTTGTTTGGTTTTAGTCTCGTTTCCAGAGCATGCAGAGTGCAGCGACACAAACAACCGAATTACAAAGTACGCCTGAAGCGCAACACATTCTGCCAATTAGCAATAGTTTTCTAGTATTTCCACCCCCGCGGATTCGCAAATGTTCGCTACTTTGTGAAAAACCAACCTAATTGGTTAAGCAGTTGGTTGTACGCCCGCGGCGGGAGGATTAATAAATCCTAATGGGTCCGGCCATAATAGACTTTTCAAGTATTTCATGCCTATTTACGGGGGATTAGTTATGGTTCTTAAAATTATAAAAGAGAAACTGTGCTGGATGCAGCCGATATTAGTCGTCCGCCGCTCTCCGATTTCGAATCGTCAACATGGAATTGAACTTCGGCATTTTTAATCTCCTCCAGATGACTCAGACGGTTATTTACTTGACTTTATGACTTCTAATATATACACATTTCATTGCCTATCGATCCACTTGCATCATTACTCAAGCTCTTCTCATTACATGCTTTTCTTTCTTTTTTTTTCCTTCTTCTTCTTCAGATTCCCATTCTGAGACTCATCTTGTAATAATAATAAACAGTTACGCTTTTTCTCTTCAACCCGCCCATGCTATGTTCATAATATTTTTTTTTTGTATTACTTATCCTATAATGAACTACATAGTTGATGCATAGGGGTGTAGCCTCTGCGTTGCGTAAATTAATGGAATCCGTTATCGGGCCGAGCTAAAAGTAACAACCAAACGCCAAAATAAAGATCACTTAATCGCTCTAATCAGTTCGCAGCATGGATATAGCTACAACGCTGTACCGAGAAACGTCGATAAAGTGGATTGTCAACTCATTATAACCTACATGCAAACATATATCGAACGTTATATAGCGGCTCGATTTATTTCCTGATTATTGAATTTTAGTCTCGTTATCAAGGAGCAGTTTAATTGAACAACATTTACGCCCTATTGTATCACCTATACTCAATATATTATATAACAAAAACTAAATAAAGGTGTACCTACACTGCATCCATAATCGCACGCGCGACTTTGAATTAATAATATTTACTTATTTATTGAATAATAAAAATTGTAAATTTTTATGAATCGTCATTTCATTTTATATAATTAAAAAAATGGAAAGGGTTATTGACCTTAATACTTACATTAAATTGAGATCCATATACCCTTCATCAACTGATTACATAAGATTTTTATAGGTCTATTAATTATTTTTTATATATACATATATTTTTATTATACAAGATTTCAAATTGTTTATATTATTATATATATATTTATTTTTTATGGGATTAATGCAGCGAAGGAATGTGTTTATACTTTCACATAATCGAAAAGTAGTGAAATAGGAGAAAAAGAGAAATTGAGTTTTCTTTCTATAAATTTAGTAATTCAATTGGAATATGTCAATTGCACATAATGTGTTTTCCTCCGCATATATAGATAACTTGTCTGTGCTTATTCGTCCACTAAAATGGCTTTGTTGGACGCTTTGTTTGCAATAATATTAATTCGATTATGGTAGCTTTTGACTTAAAACCTGTCTACAGCACGCACAACAGCGGCAATCGGCTCAATTTATTCCCTATAGTTTCAGCTTTGATCTGATACTCATTACAATCTCTTTGGTGGTTTGCAAAAATAAAGAACGCAAATACGCGTATGGTATTTATAAATATATATATATATATATATATACATGCGCCAGGTTATATTTACTGTAATCCGCAGTTCGGTTTTGTTGTTGTTGTCGAGTTTGGGGGGCGTTTGCAAAAGTGAGAATTACACGTAGGGATTTAGTGCTCACGGCTATTTTTTCTGTCTGCCTCTTTTTCCTGTGAAAGAGAAAAGGCCATATTTTTTTCTCCAGCCCTGCGGAAAACCCTGCACTAAAATTTCGTTAGGGGATTAGAGTCCTTATCACTTAGTTTACGATACCATTATAGGCGTAGCTTTATTCCTTCCTAGAGGTAAGGGCTTGCGACAACCTCCAAGGGACACGTAGCATATTCTACTATATATATATATACACACAAACACATTTTATATCTACACAGCACGCACGCACAGATTTTTCCGCTGTCCGCATCCAAGTTGGAACTTAATTGCAAACGAAATTAAGTATTTCGCCCTTGCGCTAATTAGAAAATCTTCGGCAGCAACTATAAAACAAATCGATTCGGTTTCGTTTGGCTTCGGTCGCTCCTTTTTGTTCGCCACAGAACGAAAAATCTGATCCTTTGGCTAATTAAAAAACCGGTTCTCTTTTCGTTTTATTCGGTTCTCTTTATTTATCTTATTTTTTTTATTCTTCCTCTTGCAGTTGCTTCTTCTGCTGCCTTCTTTTGCTCTTAGATTCCGTTTGCAATCTTCATCCGACGCATTTTCGGCCCCCTCTTATTTCTAATTACCCAAATGGTACCGAATTAAATTAGTTGTTAGCCGATCGATAAAACCCGCAAAAACCGCCGGTTCGCTGTCCTAGTTTGTAGTTTGTAAAGGAAGCTTTTAATTAATGTATTAATTACAAACGGTTTAAACAATCGCGTGGCCCCAGACCAAGTTTCTGCGTGCGGTTCAGGAGATATATATATATATACACACATTCTCTATGTGTGTGTTTAGTATATGTGTGTATGAGAGCCCTTTTTGGGTCCAGTTTATGAAATTGACATTTAGCAGTTGAAATGTTTGCGCTTTGTGCAAGTGGTAAAGAGGAGAAGATGCGGTGAGGGTGAAAGCCCGAAATATTCTAGAGCGCTTTACCATTGAAAATGTGAAGATGCTTCAAGATTTTTGTACCTCTTTGCTTTTCTCATATTATTTTTCTGTCTCTTTTATGAAACTGTCTCGTATATGAAATTTCAAGTAAAATCTTCACGCAATTATAAAATGATATTTTTGTCAGTTAAACAATGAGTAGCTCGGATGTGTAATCAATTTTATTAAATACTAGGAGTTTAATATATTAGAGATGATTGATTAATAGTTTATAACATAAAAATATAATAAAATTGTATAATCTATATTTACAATACAAAATTGAAATCGTAATAAATCAATGAAAATATAAATTATTTATATTTTATTAATACAAAAATTGAAACTCTAATGAGAAAAAGAATTAGAATTAGAATTAAAAAAAATTGTAAATTTAATCAACAAATATAAATAATTCTTAATTAATTGATATATTGAAAAAATCTTCCTTCTAATATTAAATATGAATTTATTTGTATTTCTTTCAATCAAACAAGTATGAAAAAAAATACATATTTATTTATTCTGTTTGTTCAGCCACCAAACATCGGCTTCTTATTTCATTTTTATAATCGTGATATTATAAAGAAAATGTTCAACAGGTGTCCCTTCCGCTTAAAATTCCTTTATTTCATCGCAATATCCCACCATTTTATATATACACGAGCTCTGCTGTCCCGAGCTCGGACGCCCTTCATTTGCGTTCCCTTTCCATACTATGCAGCACTTCATTCTTATTTGCTTCTTTCTTGTTCCATCGTTTTTTTTATTCACTTAATTACAAGATACCGAATATTTGTCGGAACAGCTTTCGTTTTCGCTGAGCCAGTTAAATGCAGATATGTTTTAATTAACAGTCATACCGGAATTTCGCGCACGAGGTGGGCGCCTACAAAATATTTTTTTTAAATGTCTATATATATATGTACACTTATGTATATATATATAGGCACGCACAAAGACTCCCACTTTTGTTTAGTACACGTTTTAATGATCAATTAAAAATAATTAATTTTAGATATTTTAATGAGAACGCACCGGTTCAGGCGCTGGGCTACGGACAGGAACCGAGCGATGCGTTCCCAAGTGTGAGTGAGATGAATTATCATATTTTATTTTATTTTTATTCTTTGATACATTTATATGTATATATATACATATTTATACATAAACATATATATTTAATGGATTTGTGTTTGTTATGTAGGTATTAATGTAATACAAAGTTTCTTGTTAAGTGGCGAAATTTCGTATTCCACGCGTCGTCCCACTCGTTCGTTAATTGTTTATATTTGGGTTTACGTTAATGAACGGATATAGAGACATGTGTAACAGATTGCTTTGCAATTTAAAGCGGCGCCCGTGATTTATTCCACGTAAATAATCATCGTTTTTGGGGGGATTACATTAACTTACAAGTAAATTATATCAGATTGTTTTTGATTACATTTCATCCTCCATAATTAACATCTATTGTTAGTAAATTCTAATATTTACATTTTCAATAATATTAGTATAATTTTGTTTGATTATTGGAATATTAATTTTTCATTGTTAATATCAACACGCAATCATTAGCTTTTAATTAAATTCATACTGATTTCCCTAGAATTCGAAACACGATTTATATTCATAATTGAATACGGTTTAACATTTGCTAAATATTATTTCAATATAATTTATATAAAATAATTTAACAAATCTTGATAAACAATGACCAATTTATAAATAATTGTATTACGCCATCTGAAACATTTTATCAATGAAATATTTCTGATATTTATTATTAATAAATTTTTGTATTTATATACATCTGTTACTATTTCATTTTGACTTTGATAGTTTTATTTTCTTCGGAAAGGAGAAATACAAGTTTGAATAAGTAAAGGGATAAAAGATGTGATAATCTATATAAAAATGTATTAAATATTGAGAGCATTTCTGAAATAAAATGAGACATACCGATGTACGTGTATGTATGAGAGAGTGTGTATATACGTTTGTTTTGTATGGTTGTGAGGATATGATGAAAACATGCAAGAATTCATGGCGGCTTACGGGGAACGGCGATGCATCATCATCTCTCACTGCCAGTAAGCGCGGAGCGTCAGCCCTTCAACACGGAGGCGATTAAAAACATATCTCCGTAATAAAAGTGTTACTACATACGCCGTTAAAATACGTGTTAATGTGCATCTGCCTATGATCGATTTAATTCCCGGCGTTTGTATCCACATTAATTCCGAAATGGTCGTCCGCAATTTGTTTTCCCTTGTCGCAGAATAAATATTCGATATTGCTGCAAGGATAGTTCCCAATCGAACCAAGCATATATGTATATATTTATATATGTGTATATATATAGATCCTGGAGTTTCTCCTTTTCTTAATATGATTTATACAGTCTATTTTATGGCGAATTTTATGAGTTACACTTCGGCCAATTCCCTGGCATCGGAGATTCCTGGCCATTTGAAATTCAAATCATCGAGGGTTGAAGAAAAAATTAAATAAAAACGTAGAGAGGAAGAAAACGCAGAGCAAAGACAGATGGAGTGACGGGGTCGTGTTTACATACGCGCAGATAAATTATTTTCTGCGAGGGCGGGGGCGGTGTGGAGGGTAAATTCATTTCCTGAAAGGAAATTTGGCGAGGATTCTAATGAGACACGAACTCGGCCCCCGCGCAAAAACCGCGGCGCGCTCTGCCCCCACGGATTACTACACATGACGCAACCGGCTGATGTTATCTAATTAAGGCGGACGTTAATTATTCGTAATAATTTTGAGAGAGAGTAAGAGAGAGAATGTGTTAAAGTGGGAGGAAGTAGAAGAGAGAGAGTGGAGGCATTTGGAATCAGTAAAATGTCGTTGCCGGGTGGCTGCCATCGTCTACAATGTTCGCCACTTGACATTTCGGAAGAGTAATTAGCAATAAAAACAGGCCTTTTTCTATATATATGCCTTATTTAGCTTACGTAAATATTTACGTTTTTGATTACTCCCAATTTACATTTTTTTTATTTTACTTCGGATCTGGTGTTGTTGTTAATGGATCATCGTGCGTGTGTGTGTCAATTTTTGTTTTTTTCGAGGAATTGATTGTGGATGCAGGGCCGAAAGGGCCATAAATCGTAATGCGATATGCATGTGCGTTTTTCCAACCCCGAAAAATATGGACGTGGGGCTTTCATTACAAATCGGGGTGTCGAATTTCAAGGCACTCATTTATGCAACGGAATAAATAGTTATTATTAAATCAAGCGTAAAATAGTGAAAGGATAAGTGAACGTTTGCTGTTCTGCTTCTCCTTTTATTTATTTATTTTTCTTTTCTTCTCGTCGTTTTTTCTTTTCTTTACTTCTTGCGTTTGCTGAAACGCCGAGAGTTGTAAATAAATAAAGCAAGCCGAGGCAGTGGTTTGTCGTCGACATTCCACGATTATAATCTTGATGATCGCAGGATTTTCTACCGAGAGTGAAAAATATATATATGCAGATATCTAAGTTACGGTGAATGCATAAATGTTTTACATTTACGTAAGTATTCATATTAACTAAATTTAAACATTAAATATAGAAATTTTCAATAATAAATTGTAAACGCAATATATATTTAAATTAATTGAACAAATTAATTAATTATAATTTATTATGTAAGTGCATTCATATTAATAATTTATGTTATAAATTGAGCGAAACTACCCTTTATATATGTATGTTTTATAATGTAAACAATAAATTTAATTTAATACAAATTTATTTTTTTTCAATTATTTCTTGTATACTTTTATTAAATGTATAAATTTTTATATAAATACATGAATAATAAGTATCTAGAGACTATACAAAAATGTATATTATTTGTAAATTAATAAATCATATTCATATTGATATAATCAATTGGGAATAATTTTGTGTTTGAAATTAGTATGTGCATACTTTGGCTTGTAAATGTATACATTTACCGTGATATATTTATGGAGAGGGTGAAGGGAAGGGGATGGATATTGGTTGTAAAATTGGTAAGATTGGACGAAATAAGTGGAGAGGCATCGATCGGTGGGCCGAAGAGGGTGAAGTAGCTGAAGGAGTCGAGAAAAAAAAAGGTGAATTTGCAACAGGATGCACGATCTCGATCAAATCTCGTTCCACTTTCCGTGATTTGATTTTATGTTTGCTTCCCATATTTATATGAATATTGGACAACTAGCGAAAAAATAAGTAAATAAAAAGGAAATCTTTATATATTTTTTTTTGTATAAACGCAAAAGATAGAGAGATAGAGAAGGTAAAACACGAATTTGTCTCGCCTGCTTGCCATTTCCCATTCATTCATTAACATAACAAAACGTAATCAGCAACATTACGAAACCTTTCAAAATGTTAAATACACTTTATGGCCGAGTATGTCTGTAATTGCGAACGGCAGCGGAATAAACACGCGCAGGCAGCTCCAAAAGAAGAAAAAGAAAAACGGGTGACACTGTATGTGTACGAGTATATGTGAGCGAAAAAGAGAGAAATAGAGAGTGCGGCAGGCAGCAATAGGGGAGATCCCGTTTCATAAGTCTCGTAAACAAACTTTTCTTCGTTAGTTGGGAGAGTTAAATGTTGTCCCCGTTATTCCCGTTTTTATTCGCCCGTTATCTCGGCTCTGCTACGCTACGTAATGTTATATATATATATAGATATGCGAACAACATCCAGGACGAACGCGAGGGGCTCGTCCTGCACATCCCATATTTTCCAAATTAATTGGCTAACTAAGAAGCATCGGCCGCTCACGCTAGGCAATTTAATAAAAGCAACGTTTTTATCTAAATCTCTATAAAACCGAAAACAATTTCCTCTTTTTTATTAACGAGCAACACCCTAAAACAAGTTCGATTAACTGCCGCGCCGAGGGAAGCTCGCTTTCGATTTAATGATATAGTTCGTAGCCGCTCGCACCTTTCCTCCACCAGACCAGGACGAGCAAACCTTAGGACGAACTGGAAATACTTCATTTCCATGCGGTTATCCTACCCTCCTTCTCTAAATAGCCTTAGGCGTGCCACCGCAGCTCTCTGATTACAACACCAGCAATCATGTGGTCTTTAACTAAAATTTGTCATCTAACAAAACAAATACCAAATATTTTGTTTACAGTTTCTTCAACTAATAAACTCTTCACATAACTTAATTTAAATTACTAAATTTTGTTAAATTCAAATTTTACTAAATTTTTTTAAATCTTGATTATAAATATTATACCAATTGAACTAAGAAAATTGAATGCAACAAATTTATGCATTGGATACAACGTTAAACCGGAAATATATAATGATATCTAAAAGCTATTTCAGTGACTGGGAACGATCTGCATTCCGTGCGTTTTTGGCAGATCTCCATTCTAATGGAACCGAAATGCCGCGGATTCTTTATTATTTCTTCCGTCAAGCGCGTTTTATTTTTATTCCCTAATTAATGCTCTTAGAGTCGCCGCCTCGGTTACAAGATTTCTTCGATTCCAACCATCTCCTTCACTCATTTCACTCCATCTTCCTTTCAATTTCAATCCGTCTCACTTACATGCCATTTCATATTAGCAGGAATCGGATATTTATTGCTGACCATATAAATTCCTGCATTTATTAAGATTCTAATTAATACATTAATATACAGGGCGAGCTTCGCGGAAATCTAATAATAATAATAATTGCTTTCACCGCGATCAAAAACGAGTGTCTTCTTTGATAAATAATTATATGCGCATTAGAATTACAAAAAATGTTTCGCGCGTGTAATTACTACTGATAATGAGAAAAAAACCTTTACGATTTGTAATGTTTATTCTGGATTAGCTTACATATATCATCGATATTTACAAACAATCTTGATTACGGAATCGCCTCGGACGCCGGGAAATTATCTTAATTAATATTAATGGCCCAATCAATGTAATGCTTACACTGATGCGTGCCTTTTTTATTTACATATGAGCGCACCCATTTTGAGGTCATTTCATATACTCAGAAGTGGTGTCATCACGGTATCAGTCAACAATAACTATTACATAAGTTCATTTGAAAAACTTAAATCTCAATTCTACACTAATATCCTCAAACTAACTTTTTTGTTAAAATTTGTTAAATTTAAATTTAATTATTTTTTAGAAAAACTGTATTATGATTTAAAATAATTTTATCATTGGAATGTGTTGTTATCAGTGAAGTATAATGATAGAATAACATGAATAATTATTTCCAATCTCATTAAAACAATGTATTGATACGAGCATCCGCTCGACAACAATAACCATAATTATTTGAAATAATTTCAATAGATAAATTATCCGAATGAAACATGTTTATTTGCTGTTTTATTAAGTTATTTTTTCTTTTCTTGTGTAAATAGCACGGTTGGTCGGAAGCAAACAGTTTGCTTTAATTTCCACGTTAATCAAAATTTAAATATTTGACCAGATAAGCTTTCTTAAACAACAAACATCAGAATTATTATATAAAAATGTGTGTTTATGAAAAGCTATCTCTACTCTTAAGTTCCAAGAAATATTTCAATTTACTTCCTGAAAATATTGCATTTCAACATTATGTAATTAGTTCAATAGATTTTGAAATATTTATAGAAATAATAATAATTTTACTGAAAACTCATATTTTAAGATTAATGGTTGGTAATAGGAGTGTAGTTTTATTTGCATTCCATCACGGTTAGTCATGTTGACGTATTCCTAATCTTTGTTTGTTTAGATTGTGGTAATAAAATAATCTCGTTCACAAAGTGTAGTTTGTTTGTTGTTAGAAAATACTGCATTTTAAGAAATAAAATTGTAGATTTGATGGATTTATTAAAGAAAATTTTAAAAAGTTTTTGCATAAGAGATTGTAACAAAAAGATGAAAGTAAGTAGAAATAGCAATAATTTGGTGAGCGTCTTGGATGCGTCGGAGTTTCGTGTGGTTCGATTTCTTTATATATTTTTTTTGTTGGTGTTGTTTGCTGTAATGCGAGAGTGTAAAAGGCCGAGTGAGTGAAATGGACCGACGGAGGTGGCCATTTATAACAGATAATTTCATAGAATAAATCACGATTTGAAGAATTTATGTGTGACGGATCATGTAATCGGTAATAAGTTTTAATCATTGCGTTCGAAGCACGCGGATACATAGGCAAATGGCCATTTTATTGCTACTTTCTAATCTCACCATCTCCAGCGGAGATTGGCAAATAACATCCATTACAACCGAAAATCGGGCGATAGGCTATTCGGATGGGAGAAATTCGACATCGAATGATGATGGTACAACGTTCTGGCAGGTTGCGAGAAGTGAGGAGAGGAGGCAGATGAGGAGGAGGAGGGTAATGAATACATTTTAAGTATACACACATGCACACGTTTCCATTTCGGTAATAACATCTACGACGGCGATGGCGCGGAGCGGTGCACCTTTTTGGTCGCCTTTTACTCGAGGGGTGGTCCGCCGTTCCGTCGGTCATTAGGTTATTAAACGTATTGTATATTTTAGTTTGGGAATAATCATTCGCTTGAGGTGAGGTGAGGCGAGGCTAGGTGAGAGAGAGGAAGAGGAAAGGTGAGCAGACACCGAGCGCGGCTTCGGCGTCCTGTTCTTAGGAGGTGTTAGGTAATTGCAGGAGCAGAGGATGATCGATATACTGTTATTAAACACGAACGTTAAACGCACACCGACCGGATTGGACCGATTGCGTGATCGCGCCAATACCTTGGTCGCTCCTCTCTTTGTACCACGTAAATAACAAATAATAAAATTAGCTGTCATTTGCAGCGGGAGCAAAGAGAGGATGAGGAGGAGACGTTTTGCATGCGTCGTCCTTCTGCTGAGGAGGACGCAAGGATTTCGTCGGCGAGTCGGATAAGATAAACCTGAACGAGGGACAGAGAGGAGCGAGGAAAAAAGGAAAGTGGAATTCTGCGAGCAAGTCATTATTTTACAAAACAAATATAAATGTCATTTCAAGATATTAATCGAATATTGTGGATATATAAATATTTAATATCATAACATGATTAACATACAGCGGCTATCACATCCATGCACATTGGGCCTCTTGTTTCGTCCTTCTTTTTATTTTTCTTCTTCCACCGGCTCCGGCAACTGGTACACGGATGATACGTAAGTACGTTCGAAGAGGAGGAAGAGGTGGAGGACGAGGAGGAAGGCTCAGGCAGACAGACATGCATGCATATAGATGCGAGGTGGGATAGGTAGGAAGGAGGTAGACGGAGAGTCAGTTTTGCGGGGCTTGAAGAGCAGGTGCTGCGGACGAGTAGTAAGAAGCCGATCTGGAAAGTGGAATCCGAAACCTCTGCCTAATTATTATATGGAACGGCGAGAGCCTAGCCTTAATGATGATGATATGGGTCTTGTCCAGGCTTTATATGTACAATCATTCTGGCGCCTTCGTGTGTTAAAACACCTCGCGGAGCACAGCCCTGGATCGCTTACTAGCACTTTTGTAAGCGAGCAACGAGAAGGAACGCGAACCTTCCGTGACACCTAAAGCGAACAAACAGAATATAAAAAACGAGAATAGCATCTCCTAAATAATTATATCATTATTTTTTGTCGGCCATATATATACACGTATAAATGCTAGTATTCAGCGAAGATGGGAAAGTATAAGAAAAGAAAGAAAAATCAGCGTCAGCGAAACGTCAGCATCACGACGTCTCATCTTAATTGCGTAAAATCCGACGGAGACGAATTTATTATGTGCCTTTAGATATACCTGCATATGCGTGCATGTATACAAGAAAATGGCGAGCACAAAGGTCAGGCGATAATTCAATATCGCCTGCGTGTGTGAAAAACGCGTGAAGTTTGTTTTTAACTTTAATGGTCGGTATAAAATGTTACGACCTATAAATAAACCCATTATTGCTACTTATATCGGGTATCGAATTCATTTTGTCTTTAAACCGGCCACAAATTCCACCACTAAAAATCTGAAACGCTGCGCTTACTGCTGAGCTTCCAACATCCAAGTATCCAACATCCGATGCAATGAGACTGGGGGCCGCCGATTTATTGCTTCGCCCATTCTTAAATTATTGTATTGCGTCGGATCAATTGATTTGACTGGATGGGAACAGAGGGGAAGATAAAACGCAGCGATTGTGTTTGACGTTAAAATGACAGTAAAATAAATGTTCGTGAAGTGTGCGCTATTACAAGGTTCTGACATCAAAGCCGGCAAACCTAAAGGTAATTCAAGAATAGACCTCCAGGTGGTCTCGCAGACTACACGTCATAGAAAGCGGCATGGTGGAAATAAAGCGAGCTTCTTCAAATCTCCTACATACTTTTCACTCTACAAATCAAATTAATTAAAATATTTTTCCAACAACTATTTAATATTATTCATTACTTTAAATAAATAAAAGTTTCATTTAACTTAAGAATATTTATTTAAATTTATTTACCAGTAGTACCAACTAATGTTTAAATATGTATTTATTAGTAATCTAAGTATCCTTTAATAATACAATTACACACTTAAATTTATTTTTACTATATTTTGTATGTTTCTCATTTCGCATTTGGATCAATATTGGTAAAACCTCACAAGTAAGGTAAAGCGATCTTTAGTATTTGCACCAACCACAACAACGTCTGCATGAGAATACGCAAACATGAATCGTCGATTGCCAATAGCTACGAAACGGCTGACTTCAGCTGCGGTTTCAATGATCCCTGATGCGAGTAACTTGCCACCTAATATCAGTAAAATTAAAAGAAATAACAAATTTGAATAAATATTTTAAAATTATCTGCAATAATTATTGAAATACCAATTTAATTATAATTAATAAATAAGGTCTCATAAAACAAGTAATTTCCATATAATTAAAATGTAATAAATATTATTTTATGTCTACTAAAACTTAACTAGTTATTAAGTTAAGCAATTACACGTAGACAGAGAATATTTCTGCTAAGCTTTGATGAACTAAAAAAAAGCTTATTTAAAAGCCGGTTTATTTCAAACTTTCGGTATTGCGCACACAGAAAGAATATAGTAATTATGAACAAAATTGCTTTCAGCACAAACTTTAACCTGAAAAAAAAGAAGATACGAATTTCTCGTATAAACATTTTTATTTTCGTGTAGGACTCTGGAGAAAAACCGAATGCAAATAGATGATCTGAATCCTAAAAATATGCCCATGTGTTACGTTTTTCCTTTTCGACTTTATCATACGTATTGAAGTTCTGTTATTCTTTGATAAATTTATTTGGATTCGGTAAAAGATAAATTCCCAAACATCACGAAGAGCAAACATTTTCTTATCGGTTTCATTAACTTTCTTGATGTGCAGTTCTGATATTCCTTATTTTTATTTTATTGAAATTTTTTTGTAATATTTAAACAACCGCATATAACTTACATTTGGGTATTTGAAAATACGCTCTGTTTGTCCACTCGATAAATAAACGCCCATATTTACACATCGCTAACGAGAAATAATAATAATATTTTAAAATAAACAAACGTCATAATTGAAATCGCTAATGGCGGACCCTGGAGACCAAAGAGGTAGGAGGCAGTCAATACCGTCTGACCTGGACATCGTCGTTTCCCGATCTCCATTCCGTAGGTGAAACTCACTAATTACCTTTAATATTCATATACCTACATATACATGTGTACACTTGTATACATATACATATATACATATTTAATAAGCGGTTTGCGTACTCCCGTTTATTACTATTATGGTGCCTTTCCTCTCCATGCTTCTTTTTTTTCTTCTCTCTTTTTTTTCACTTAATAATTACGCTCGCAGCTATATTTAATATAATGCGGTTAATATTCATTTGATAATGAGATATTAAATTGAATACCGCCGTCATAAATAATTCGCGCTGTTAATTAAACGAGGGGGGAACCGGAGGGGGCCTCCACGCTGTTGAGAAGTGAAACCGAAGATAGATCCAAGCAGCGAAATACATATAGAAAATAATATAAACCAAAATCAGAATTATATAATAATTTATAAAATAAATATTATTTCATATAATATACAAATATTTGGCAAAGAAAAAAATACTACAATAAAAAATATAATTAATCTAGCGTAAATTTTATAAATTTTATTTTCCAAATAATCAATGTAATTGTTATACAATTATTTAAAAATGTTTGGATGTACGTTTGAGCCTCGTGTTATTTGTACACGTGGCAACGGCAGATATCCGTTGACGTTCGCTCAACGTATAGGAATAATTCAATAACAGAGCGATACTAAACTTAGCCCTTCGAAAAATGAATATTTTGTAATTCAACTCAATTAACGAATTAATTACGCACAAACGAGTTCGGATTATAACCGCGGCGTTAATGCTTCAATTACGTAAGCACACAAACGCGGGCGAGCTTCGTGTGTCTCGGCTAAATTATAATTGATTCCCCATATTATTGTGTATTATTGTGTATCGAGCAGAGCAGACATTATATGCATAATCAATGATTACGCAAACCGCTCTCAGATAATTGCCCTCGTGGATATGATATTTTCAACTTGTTTTCTTCAGTTTCCTTCAGCATTTCACGAATGGAATCCTTTGTCTTTCTCGCTGCAGGAGGAAACACTACATCAAAGGGAAGGACAATAACAACAAGAAATCTAGGAGGATTTTGTGTGTTTGTAACGATGTTTTTGTAATACATAAAATATACTTAAATCGGTGTAGGTATTTGCAGTTTTATATTTCTTTCAGAAAGGACTAACGGATATTGGACACTTGTCGAGACAGAAATAATAGGAAACGTAGCTCG
Source organism: Nicrophorus investigator (assembly GCA_963457615.1). Taxonomy (NCBI): domain Eukaryota; kingdom Metazoa; phylum Arthropoda; class Insecta; order Coleoptera; family Silphidae; genus Nicrophorus; species Nicrophorus investigator. The sequence continues at coordinate 11,318,902 of OY735146.1, forward strand.
ATTAGCAATAAACGGTCCGTCGAACCCGGTGTTCAGAAATCAATTTTTTCGCGTTCTCAGGGGGCAAAGAGAAAGTAACCAAAACAAAAATAACAACAAGAAAAAAATGGTTGTGATGCGAAGAAAACAAGGACGAGCTTGAGGAAAGCGTAATGCGTTTTCGTGTAAAAGGAATTAAAAGTGGCCCCGCTGATGACGGGTAATTTTCGGGCTTTACCGTAGCGGCAGTTTTATGAAAATTAAAACCGTTTTATATAATCACAGTGTTTACTCCTAACCAGCCTAATAAAATTCCACCTTTCGGCCCAAAAAATCCGCGGCGCGACAATTAATAAGAGAGAGCAAAACCGAAGGGTCGTCATCTTGTTTGTAAGCCACGTCATCTCTTTTTTATATAACGTCGATATTTCTGTAACTTTATATAACTATAGTATATAGTATAGTTTCGTGCTAAATTTATTTATTGCATTGCGTTTCTTTAATACTAAATGGGTCTACAGCAATAATTCATTTTTACAACCTTTGCTATCAAAACTCCATGAAAAACTTTTTCTATCTAAGAAATACTTTTTTTGAACTTCGCTCAATAATTTATTGAAAGTTATGGCATCTCTTTTCTATAGAAGTCAGTAAAAATATACCCTCTTCTTATTATATTATTAATTAGGATTAAAAACTAAATTACATTTTTTTCACTATTTTAACTATTAGAAGCATTTTAATGCAAATGAAAGTGTTAAATCGTATTAAAATTGAATTGTTTCTGAAATTTACTGAAAAAAAAAATGAATGTCCAAAATATTATTTGAAAAAATATTACAACTAATAAACAAAAATTATATAATAGTAATAATAAATATGTATATAGGTACAGATGTATATGCATGTGCATTACAGCTTTTTGTGTAAAACTTATTTATTGCAATGCGTTTCGTGTGAATAAATTTAAAACTAGATGGATTGATGAATAAATATTCCACCGCGCTGCATCCGCATTGATAAAAAATTATTTATTAAATACACACCCCGCTGAAAAATAACTGAAAATATATTTATATACAGGATATTCCATCAAACAGAAATAAAAGCAAAAACAACAATAATAATGACGAAAAAATAAAAAGAGCTTGGCAAATTTATGTGTGCTGCAAGGGTAAATAGAAGCAATAAATAATTGACTCGCGAATCCAAAAAGCCGAATAAACAGAAACCCTTTCGCCGCGTTTTACAGTTTCTTTTTCGCAGAGTGTTGGGGTTGTATTATATTATTAAATTTCAACATCTCCCCAGAAACGTATTATTTGTGTAAGCGAGGAGATAAAGAACGCAAGGCAAAAAAAATATAATAGAATAGAATGTTGTGTGTGTTTTTAGAGTAAGGAGACGCGTGTGTGGCGTATTTATTCAAATACTTTCTTGGAGAAAATCTTGTTTTGAGAAAATGGCAAGTGTTCTTTTGAATGACCCAGACTCGGAGCTGCTTAGGGTCGTGTGATTTGTATATTCGGCCGCGCATCGAAGCACAAATGGAATAAGGACGAAAGAAATAAATAAACTGTAGGATGTTGTATGAAAGATGTTTGTTTGAGTTGTCGCACGTTTGGAAAATACTTCTTTTGTGATGCAAACAAGTAAATAAATGAAGGGTCGTTTTCCATGATCCGTTTGGAAGCAATGAACTTGTCTCATTTTTACAGACCCCTAGTCAGAAGGGGTTCGAAAAGCGCATCCGGTTGAATGGAAATCGCACGTAATTAAAATCGATCATCCACCCTCGATTCAATGCGATGCGGCATCGGAGTGATCTTCAAAGTATTTGCTGAGCTTCTTACCTCTCCACCTACCTATTCCCATCGAAAAGGGGTTGACATCAGATTGGATATATATGCGTGCATCGCGCAAAGATCCACAGAAAGAGCGTAATTGTTATTGCGCTCGCTGCAAAAGCTAAAGCTCATTTATTGTCGGAACTTTGTGAAAATTTTTGCATACTTTAATGAAAAATATCTGCTCTTTATGTTCATTTTCATATTTCTTGTTATATCGTCTGCTCTCTTTTTTACACTTCTTTTTTTCACTCGAAGCTAGGGTTCTTAAATAAATATGAAAGGTTCATCATTTCGCTTACCCCGGATGCACATGTATATCATTTTTTCGCCAACTTTCCGACTCGGCTCTGCTAGCTAAAGGCTGCAGAACGCGTATATATGCAGGAACGCCGAGATGAGCAAAGATAAAGGTGTATTATACCATCTTGTGACGACGAATAAAGAGTGTCGTGATTTTTTTCTACCTCCCTTTATTTCGCGTCACTATAAGGGGGTTGCTACCGCGCGCTTCGGATTCTAATCAAACTGGGGGGATGCAAGTGGTCTCCTCATAATTGCAACGCGAAATACTTACTTTCCACAACCCCTAACACCATCTCACCGAAAATCATCTCTCTTTTTTCGCTTTAATGTTCCACACTTTCATTATACTTCAAGTCCACATTTTTTCCCACAAATATTTATTCATTTTGATTGTTTATTTATTTTTATTACCTATCAAGCTTTGATCCCTTTGCTAACAATTTGCAGCCGCATTCAATAAAATCCATTTCGACCGCTTTTTATTCATTAAACCATGCACATTTTTTTCTTTTTGTTTTAATGGAATTAATTAAAATAGCTTTTACTATATATACATTTTTTTGCATATATATGCCTTTTGTTTTCATTCATAATCATTTTCCTTTTAGCCAGTTTTATTTTTGTGTATAGTCCTATTTCCATATATTCTATTTGAACATTGAAAAATTGCCTATCGCATTTTCAGATCCCAATACAATAATCGGACACAATGCATTTGTTAATTAAATTTAGATTTTCAATTATTTCATTCAATTTCTATCACAACTTTTTTCATTTCTACTATCTTATTAATATTTAAATCTACAAAGTATTTTTAACATATTTTTTGCTAATTCATTCATCATAATTTGTCATATTTTTAGAAAAATTTAATTAAAAAGATTTGCTTTATCATCGTTTTATTTCTATAGTGAGCTATGATCAATTATGGTAGCAAGTGGGACAGCTGATCAAATTTGCATTTCATTTTTTTTTGTGTAAGGGATGATTTGTTTTAGCTTCCTAGAATTTGGGAAATTGAAAAATAAAAAGTACACACATGCGTTCGGTCTGCTCGATTATTTTGGATTTAAAATTCCTGTGCGTGTAAATGCAATAAAAAAGTGATTGACGGTTGCGGGGTCGGCCGAAATTTGATTAAACGGATTACGCCGGATGTAAGGATTAAAAATCGTAATCAAATCCGTTGCCCGAAGGATTTTTTGAATGACGAGCGCGCTTTTTTACGTTTATGCGCGCGCGATCGGGTGTTTTTTTTTATTTGTTGCTGTCGTTGTTGCGCTTCAGTTTTATTTTCTTTTATTTCCTTCTTTTTTTCGTTCGTTTCGGTCCTTTTCGGTCCAGCAATTAGCGGCAATATTAATGCGAGAAATGTGAGAAATTCTGTATGTGTGCGGTGGGTTTTAAAAGAATAACGATTATTAAGTGAAATTCAGGTCCACGGGCATCGGCGACTTCTGCGAAATGTTTAGCAAGAATGGGGCCTCTCCCGTTTTTTGCGCGCCCCCCAGGTGGGAAGCGGGGGACGGGTTGGAGAAGAGCCGTTTCGGCGGAACGGCTCAGTGTCAAATCGATTCAAGGAATCGCTAAGTAGCCATTAGGTTTCTGCCTGTGTAGTCAAGAGGCTGCGTATGTGTATGTATATATTGTATATTTACGTATGCGTGTATTTCTGTGCGTTCAGTTGCTAATTAGTTGGAACGTAAAATCAATTTCCACGATGGATTAACTGTAGCAGTTACTTATTCCAACAGAAATGCGTTGACAATCCGTCCTGAGAGACTATCGAAGTAGATACCGAAATTAAAAGATTACATAACTACTTCGTTTAAAACACATTTATAAAGTTTTTGTTAAGATAAAATATTTGAAAAAAAAATCCAAACATTTTTGAGTTATTTCATAAACATTTTGTAAATGAGTCTTTCATTTTGGAACTGAATCCTAAAGGACCTATCTGCTAAGTATGACTTGATAGCTTTGGTAGATCTTGTATATTTCTACTTAAAATATAGAATTTCATGCACATCGTCGGCAATTTCTCAATTTCGCGCCGTTTCCCAATTAAGCGCGAAACGCGAACTGGAAAGAAACACAGACACAAATACGTAGAAACACATACAAACAAAGAGAGGGAATGCATAGACAACGGATTACGGCCTCAGCGATCTGCGCCCCCGTCCCTTCCCGCTCGCTTTGTTGGCGCTCGCAATAACGAAATTAATTCGCACATCACTGAAAACTGTTTATACTATTATCAAGTTTTATCATGTTCTACAGTTCTCTATTTGAATAACAAATTCGCCATTGTGTACGTAATAAACATCCTCCTCCTCTGAGGAACTTTAATAAATTGCCATCAACACTGGGATCCAGAGCGAAGCCGAGGCCCAGGCAGAAGTCGGTATGGAAATGTTTACGCAATCGGCGAGGAAATTTCAAAATATAAGTGAAACGAACCAACCCCGAACCAATTTCCGGTCATAGCTTTTCACCTCACCATCTGGTACCACACGCATCCAACATCCAACATCCACACGTCTTCTAATTACCGCCATCATTTCCTGAATACATAACTAAAATGAAAAAAAAATAACAACACGCACACTCTCACATCTACATATACAGACGGTTGAAGAGAAATCATAAAAAGGAACCACTTGTTCGCTTAATGATCTTCGTTTCCCGGAATCGCCGCCACCTTAGCTAACACCTTCCAATTAAATTCCCTGGCATGGCAGGCAGCGCGTTTCATAATTAAACACGGTCTTTTCGGAAACAGAAATGCATATGCCTTGGTGGATGACAATGGGGCTGTGAATCAGATACCACCCTTCTGCCACCACCGGGGAGTTCATCGAGTATGCACGGGCGCCATCCATTAGATTGAATATTATAAATCTTTATTGCAACAGAAATTTCATCACATCGTAATTGCTTTACTCCACTGGCACCCGCTGATAACAAATTCTGCACGTCGGCCCCCGCAAAACCCTCACATTGTTCGCTAAATTCCCTAATTAAGTCCCTCCACAGCATCGGAAGAAAGGAGGCCGTGGGCTCTCGTGTGTGCGAGAGAGATTGTTATAGAGAGCGAGAAAGGCCTACAGCGTGCATGTGCACATCTCGATTTCGAATCGTGTGTGTGAGAGAGATAGGCGTGAGGATGCAAACAAAAAGGTTTACCCTTCAGCGAGTTGGCTCTCGCTCTCTCGTCATTATCTACGGTAAAGATCAATCTAAGGTTTATTGTTAAATAATATGCGAACTGAACGTGTATAGATATACACTACCAGACAAAAGTCAAGAAACAATCAGATTTTCTCAGACATCCTTTAGATCTATACAAATATCTTAATGTTATATTCTTGTCTTACATATATATAAAAATTGCAACAAAAAAATTTTAAAATCAATTTATTAAAATTTCATAACGATTTCAACAATTTAAGATTTGCAAGATTTATTTTTTTTATGAGATGAAAATGGGATGCTATACTCATAATTTTTTTTTTTTCAAAATTTTTGAATCCTGTCCATCGATTCTTACTAATGGCACTATCTCAAAATCAACGAAAAAACTTCAATAAACACCATTACATTCTTTGATTATTAAAAAACAGTAATAATTGTTTTTATTTGATTTATAATTTAAATTTTCATCTTTAATTATCGTATTTTGATTATACTCTGCCATATAGAGAAAAGCTATAAAATAGTTTTTTTTTATAACTTTAAATTTAGTTATTTTAACTTTCACAATAATAAAACTAAATAATTACTGAATAATAAGTAAGTGCCATAATAATGCTTAGATGCAAGATTTATGACTCAAAAACCGTAAGCATCATAATAATAATTTTACAGTATTAATTAGCGTGTTTGCATTCTACTTTACTGCACGTATGTTTATAAAATTGTATGGTATTAAAATTTTTTGACGCTTAAAATTCCATTAGTTCAACTTTGACACAGAAATTACTCAAAACAATAAACATCATAATAATGGTTTTGCACTTGATTTATAGCCTATAGTTTCAAATTTAATTAGCGTAATTTAAATGTTCCGTAAAATTACTTATTATTTTGTATAAAATATTATTAAAAATTGACATGAAAATAAAGATTCTTCACTGAAAATTTTATATGTGAAATGATTAATATTTCTTCACTTTTGTCTGGTACTGTACAAAGGTAGGGGCGTTATTACAAAATTCTCAGGCATTCTGTGAGCTCCACACGGCAGCGGCCTTCGATTTTTATCCTTTAATGATTATTAATGCAATTGTTAAGTGCATATTCATAGATCAGGTGAGCGAAAACACCTTCACCATTCAATAATAATTATGACCCCGTGATCATTCCGCGTCTTCGGATTGCTCTGCGCTGCTGCAGGAACAGTTCCTGCTGCTGCAGCTGCACCTAGCAGCAAATGATCATTGGTACTTCCGGGCCTGGACTTGCTCTTCAAATATTTACACATTCATTTAAAACTAAGTCTTCGCCAGTGCCGCTCTTTCAATAATGCAAAGCAGTTTTGTCCGTCGTAATAAATTGTTTATCGGCCTCACGTAAATGTATAATGTACAGCGATGAATGATTGAAAAGAAAAAATTGCCGACGAGAGATGTAAATGTTTGATGCGATAGATAGCTACAAATACAAGAGGTGGAAGAGGAGGAGGAAAAAAGCGCATTTCCTTTTCCGAACTTTCCCCAGCAATTATAACACTGATTTTATCGCGTTCAGCTGGAAAAGTTCAGCCTTCGCAAACAATTTGCCAATAAATATTATACCCACCTGTCCCTTCCTCCGCTCCGCCTCCTGCGTTTATTAAATTTATCCGCTTCTTTTGCTTCGCGATTGCTGCAAATCAATTGCGCAACGGCCTTCGCACCTCGCGGATAATTCGATTCCTGCCTGGAATGCGCAAAGATTACTAAATCATCTTTCGCACTGCAAAACCCGAAACCGAACGCTTTGCAATTAACGCGATTTTCCTTGAAACCGCCGCCCGTTTCTCTACCATCATCACATCAACCCCTCACTCCACTTTATTTCCTTCTTTCATGTTTGCTTCTCTCCTTATTAAATCCATAAACAAATTGAATTCCGCTATAAAATTCCATTCGGATGTCATTTAAATATTTTATTTATTCCACGGAACTCCACCATAAAATATATAAATATACACAGGGTGATCTAACATCTTTCAAGCTGTAATATTCTTTTCCAAAATTAATCCAAATTTAATAATTGTAAAAATCATATAAAATTAAATCTTCTTCTAAATAAATATTTTTACTCAACAAAATTATTGTTATCGTTTCAAACGAGTATTTGGGTTAAAAAAATATTCTCAAGGTTATAATAGCATAGGTCGTCTAATATCAATCATAACGTAGTGATAAGAAACATAGAAGTTTATTTAAACAAACATTACTGATCTTGAAAACGCAATCATTTTGAAATTTATTTGTTATTTTTAATTAATCATCCTGTATATACTCAAATAAATGAACGATTCGAATCATTCAATTTCACGTCTCGGCAAATTTCCCATTGAATTCAAATCAAATGTTTTCACTCGAATCAAATTGAAAATAAAGGAACATAATTAAGATTTTTTTGGAATTCTGCAAATCCTTGACCTATTAATGAATCATAAAAAAAATACGCGAAATAGCTTAGGTTATTATTAGTATAATTAAAATCCACTAATTTTAAGAATCCTTGATATTTCACGAATCTATGACTCATATAAGGAAAAACCTGAATGAATTTAATAATATGACTGAGGTGAATAATAATTAGTTTTTTATTCAGAATTAAGTTTTATTAATTAGCTTGAAGAATTGATAGTGATGAAATATCGTAGTGTGATTTTGTTGTTATAGAATTGATTTGACTAATTTGAATTAAATCCTGAGTCGCCGTCGGAAAGGGAATCTATCAAAGTCCCACTCGAACGTCTTCATTATTCAATGGAAATGGAAAAGGCCCTTAGCAGGAGAGGCAAGATCTTGATGTGGATATTTGATTGCAATTACGAAATCGTTTTCCTTGCAGGCGAATTATAAAAGGGGACGGCGAAGGAGAAGGAAAGCAAGGAAGGAAGTGAGTGGCGACGAGACGATCATCGTTCCGCCGTAGGGATTCGCAACCCGATGATTCTTTAAAATCCAATTTGAAGTTATTATTTTATTAGGAAACTGATTGAATAATTTTGTGGCGGAAAGAATTAAAATAAAAAAAAAAGTCGAGAAAGAGTAGCGCAAAAAAAAAGAAGAGAGAATTATGTAATATTTACGTCGTCCGTTATTTATTGGGGTTTGCTCCTCCCGTTCTTTTCTCCTGTTGTGGTCCTGTTCCGGGGGGCCTGAGAATTATCACGTTTCAGTAGACATTTATGTGTCTCGTGTTTTCCGGAATCCCAAACCGCAGAGGGCATAATTTTCTTCCAGAATTTCCATAAAGTGTGTGCGCTCCACGTAAAATTTTGAGCGCAACACACCTTTAATAACTTACAATTACTGCCTACATCCGAATATACCTAAAAAAAAAGCATAGCATGTATAATACACATTTTAGTATTTTTATGATTTTCCATATTGACTCATAATGTCTGTTTTCTTCAAAATCCTCGAAAATAGTTGATGATGAAACATTCTGATTTAATGACGTGCATGATTTACATGATTTAAATTATTACAAGAATTCGCATGTTTCCTAACCATTATCATTCCTAACGTCCAATTTAATTTGCAATTTTCGACGATCAAAAAGATCCGAGTTTCGATCTTTCATTTTATGGAAATACACTAATTAGGTTAATGAGCTTAGTATTTTGTAGAAGTAATTTTTTTATTTAAAAACATATTAAAATATTAATAAATTAACTTTTTCTTTAAACTTACAAAATAATTAAACAAAATCCATTAGCATATAAGAAATATTTAATTTAGAAGTTTATTTTATAATTTTGCACAATATTTATGTACAATGTATTCGATAGGGACATTAAGCAAATTAGTTCGCAATTGACAATAAATGGAATTTACAACCCTTGCACCGGGTAGTAAATTTCCTTTACAGTTACAGTTATGAGCTCAAATACACATTATAATATCGTACGATCTTAATGTCTAATTAAAATGAAATGGTAATCATTTACTATTTGCATTGTTAAGGAAATCTTTATGTTAAAAAAAATTGGATTGCTTACAAATTATGATATATTCACAAAATTTAATCTTTTGAAATTACTGAATATATAAATAGTTCTTGAATAATGTAAGGGACAAAAAGGTTTGTTCTGTATTTTAAGTTAATCTTTGAAATAACAATTTAAAGTGCAGATAGTGGAAAAGTCCGTGTGACCCTTAGAGTTTGTCCACTTAGAATTAATTAATACAATCTTATAAGAGGCTAATTACGGATGGGCAATCAATCCATAATACTCGCGTCTGCTACTAACGATTTCACTTAATCTCCCTATGGCGTAGATCAGAGATTTATGTTATAAAATGAATGGCTTTGGTGGCGATCTTGTCGAACGGTGCCAACCTAGGAGCTGGAGAAAAGGAAGCTCGTAAACGTCAGTTTATAATTAGTACGAAGGTAAGAAAGAGTTAGAGAGAGATGAAGACAGGGGACGATGAACGGGATACAAAAAGATTAATTATTGTGAGGAGGTTCCTATTACACGGCGACATGACAATTTAATTTGCGGCCAATTTTCGCCGATCAAAAAGGCCCGTGTGTCTTCCACAGTATGGAAATATAGTAATTAGTTTAATGAGGGGGGGCTCTTCACCCGAAATCATATAATGCTCGCGCCGAGATAGTGGCAATATGATTTTAATGAGTGCCGGCTAAGTGAAGAATCATGTCCAATGCTCGATGGCCGATGGGATGGCTAGACGCGGCCCCAGGTAGATTAAGCCTTATGATCAGTCCGTCCATCGTCCATCCGACCATGCATCCATCCATCCATCGGTGGTTTCCAGACTGCTCCCCCCGCGCACCACCAACCCCTATCGCCGCCGGATTAATACACACACACGGTGTCCGCGGTATTAATAATATTTTAATTGTTTCACGGCGCAGCCCCTGAAATTAACATCAATTATGTAGACACCGTCCCCGTGTACACACAGAGCGTTCTCAAAGTAAATCCTTTCGGTTCCCGGAGATTAGTTAATTAACTCCGAATTAAACTTAATTACAATCAATTTAACAAAACCGGGGCTTCGGCCCAAATTACTTCATAAGGACGAAGGGAGCGAAGCGAACACACAAAAAATAAATTCTAAACGAAACAAAAAATCAACAACAAAGATCATAATAAATAAAATAAAATCCTTTAAACTTTTAATTTCGACTCAGTTATGCGCACGCATTGTCTCCTTATTATAGTATAAAATGCGCGCACAATTGTACGTGAATTTAAATGTGCGAAAACGAAAAAATATTATTATATTAACTTTATTATAGTTAAAATATATTTTGTAAATTTAAATTGATTTTTTCTTAGTAAAAGTCCAAAGAGATTTTAATGATTTAAATTTAAAAAAACTCTACGTCCCTCATCCAAATTACTTCATAAGCACGAAAGAAGCGAATCGGAAAAAAAAGAAACAAAGTAAAACAAAAAAGTAAACAACAAACAAGAAGGACAAAGCCGGTAGAAATAGGTAATGAATAACGAAGCAAAAGCGGAACAAAAAGAAAGGTAATGTCAACTGAAACTTTTCCTGAGCTTCCGAGCTGCGTATTGAGTTATGCAAAGTACACGTTGATTCCTCTTACTACTTCGCGTTAGATTTTTCCACGTTTTCTCTCATACATACACTTTTTTTTCGACAGTCTCGTTCCGCTAATTTTTCTTTTTACGCGAAAGAAAACATTTAATACTTTGCACAGGCTCTTAACATTTCGACCGAACTTCGCAATTTGCGAGAGTCCCTTAAAAAAATTATATGCTTTCACGAAACACATTCAACGGGGATTCTTTTTCGCTATATTTTTATTTTGTCATTGTGCTCTGTATATAGTTTTTTGTTGCGTTATTATTGCATCGAAATAAATTGAATTTAATTGTTTTCCAGTGGAAGTTTTAATCAATTTAACATTGTACACGTAGATGTGTATTATATGATGTGCGCGTTTGTGTGCGTTATGTGTTTTTTTTTTATTTTCTATTATTGTTATTTATTTATTTTTGTTCGTTTTTTTTTTCGTAATTTTGTATTTATCCGCCGGCCGTTACGGACTCTGGGATTATGTTATATGGAGGCGACGTAATTACGTTTCGGAATTGTTCATGACATTATTTTATCATTCCGTGTATGTTATTACACGGAAAAATGGACGGTTATTAAAGGCAGGGTGAAAATGGGCCGATTTTATCGCCCTCTAATTAGTACAAAGGTGTGTGTTCTATTGTCTTCACAAATTCTATACTCGGCAATTTGTGTCGTACAACGGCAACACAACACAACAGCGACGGGCATGTTCGAAACGAAAATAATAATAATAATAATGATAATAAAGAGGAGAAAACAAAGCGGAAATAATAATACGACGACGGACGTCAAACGGCGGAGGGCATAACCCACGCAACGCGCGGACGTGCCTCGAATTTTCGACGTTTCACGTGGCCGCAATCATCGGAAGGCATGCATTTAATTGCCTCCCCAAGATTATTGCACGCTAATTAAGAAACAATGCGAGCAATTGCGTATGACGGATACATTGATTATCGGGCGACGCGACGTCGACGCCGGAAGACGCGACCGGAATTGGGAATTACATTATGGAAACGGAATCAAACCACTTAGCAAATTCAATACTAAAGGGATTAACGTCTAAGACGCACACACACTCGCACGTACAATACCGTTGGATTACAAAACGGATTTATCCACGGAATTGCATTACGCGAATGAAACACTTTAGCTATATCAAAGTCGTTGGAATTCAACATTCAAAAATCGTATCATATGAAGAAAATTCATCCAAAACACAGATTTCGATCGTTTTTATTTATTTAATTATTATTTTTATTTTTTTCTCTAATTGGCTCCTCCAATTAGATAAATGATGTAAACAGTGATTACAGCAGAAGAGAAACAAACTTTCTTTCAATTATATATCTCTTCTTTATTCCTCTCCCGACTCCCGTGGTTTAATCAAAAAAACTAAGAATAAAGTCATCAACGTGAAGATAATTAGGATCTTTTATCCGAATCTTTATTCCCACAATTCATTTGAAATGCACATGTTGATAGAGATCGTTGTTGTTTTCTTTTATTTTCTTCTTCTTCATCATCATCATCATCTAATTGAAGACCGGGCGCTACGACGAAGTAGAAAACAATTATGGAAACGTTCAAGGTCAACGTGTATTTTATTTTCTATTGTGAAAATATTTATAATTTTGATTGAAAAGTTTATTTTGTATTATTTATTAAAAAATACTAAATTTGTAAAATTTACCTGACCTGACGCTGTAATTAATAATTGAATTCTGTGAAAATTAAATTTACTTTAATTCGGAAAATTAATTATTGAAAATGATTAACGGTTAATAGAGTATAGACTAATTACTGTTTCGTACACATACTGTGTGTATTTTTTTAAATATTTATGAACCAATATTGCAAATGGTAATTTCGTTCTTGTTACTGTTCAAATTATATTCTTTGAAACGGCAGTAATTGAAAATTTCCGCGCAGCCAATATTTACTTTGATTAACACATGCAAAAATAATAATTTCCCATGTTTATGTTAAAACATACACGCACGAAAAAATTTAAACAAATAATACGAGTGACTACTAACACTACAGCGATGTTAAAATAACTGAAAACCAAAAAATATATAGTAAAAAAGTCCGTTTGATGATATTCATACCAGATATTAGTATATGCGATTTTATGTTATTTGTTTGTTTTTTCGCGTTTTGTTATTCGTTCGAGCCGTGTTGTTTTACATTTAGCGGGAAATTGTGTGGAAACTAATTAATTGGATGCGGTCAGAATCTGTTTGGTAGCAGATAGATTTTTTTATCCCCGTGCATCCCCTGTCCATCCGCCCACCAGTTTTCAGTATATTGCAGCGCAAAACAAATACATATGAATGCAGTTACAAACATTAAACAAATTAAAAGCTGCAATGGCAAATTGAAACCGAAATTGGCATGGCGGAGGCGGTGGGCGGAGGCTGTTGTTTTTTATTTCAACCCCCGTCGTAGTTGTAGTTTGTAGCTATTATTATTATTTATTTTTTCCACCCCGGTTTGTTCCAAATGCTTCTATCGATGGAAACCTCCGAAAATGCGCACATTGTAATTGTTCATCCATTAGCCTGGCCACAAAAGGAATTAACCATTATTATTATATATGATTATTGCGATGTACCCGATTACAGAGCGAATGTACGCGGATGCTAATTGCAATTGAAATAGGTGAATTTGTTTGTTTATCGTTTTCAATTGGGAGCTCGCAAATTAATTGTGGAAAATTTATTGTGGACGGATGAGATTCGCCGCCCCCGTAGACGATGCCACAGCTACCACCGCCGCCGCAACAAGTTCGCAATAAGATTTTGATCCCCATGCGAAACTCCGAATCGCTTAATACCCTACCTACTTACTTTGTTAGAAGCATCGCATTAATCTATCCTGCAAACTTCCCATCGGACAAACCCAAAAATCACTCTTTCTTCATAAAATAATTCAGATAAAATCCTTAGTAATTTATGTTTTATAATCAAATTTGTGAAAAACTACTTTCACACGTTTTCATGAGATTTATAAATTAGTACGAAATTGTTAATTAGATTTTTTTAAATTGTATGATAATTGAAACGTAAAGTCATTAAGTGTGGAGTTATTGTTTTATGATAATTGAATGAGTAGATATAATGGAAATATTTAAATAATAACTATTTATTCTAGGCGATGGGAATGAAATTGGGCGACGAGGATTCCCTGTGGTCGTTGCTCATCGCGCATTGCATTATGAATAGTATTAGCTTTTCATTTGGAATTCGCTTTGCGACGTCAACGTCCTTGCTTACTTAAGGAGCAAGGATTCACACGCGCACGATTTCGGTAATTCAATTATCTGGAAAATGCGCGCGCCCGATGGTGGTTGCGGCGACGCCGCCCCCGCGAAATTAATTAATTTTCACGGCGAACGCGCGCCAATTGTTTTTATTGCTAATTAACGATTAATAATTAAATTTTGTTAAACAGCGGTCGAGATTTTTCGAGATTGATTAATTTGCTCGTGCCGCGTGCATTTAATTATCAGAACGGATTAATGGAAAAAGGTATTATGATGCGAGAGGAGAGTGCGGTTCCGGTAAGGCAAACACGAGAAGGGATGTGATGCTTTAACGGCCGTAGGTTGCGGAAAATGCCTGGGATTCCTTTCGAATTAAATTAAAAGGGAACGGTTTTGAGTAATCTAAGGGTAATAATAGTTGAGCGCTTACTGGAGGGTAGTTGGAAGGGGGTTGCTATTCGTGTAACAATGGATTTGCACGCGCGGGGGTGGCAAAAAAGATGCTCTACAAAATACGCGACTCTCGCGTTCCGGTCGATATTGCAGAAATCACAGTTTACTGTTAGGGGACGGTGGTGGGCATTTTGCGCCATTCACCCCCTCACGTAACCGCCGCCCCCCGCGGGTCGTCCCTGACACAATACAGCAGCGAGAAGAGCGCGGCTAATCTGGGGCCATAATTTAAGCGAGTTTAGAGGATTATTCGGCAATCAGCATCGATTCTCCTCATCGCACAGAACGACGGGGGTGGTTGGAGCCGAAACTGGGAAAAAATGGGGGTGGAGACGAAGAATGTATTATATTGTGCATCGAGAGGAGCAGCCTTAATCCACTCAACAATTAGGGAATAATTTAAAACGATACTGACATTTATTAGGCCGCGTGCGCCCTGTACCTCATCGATCCAGGTAAACCACCCGCTTAGGATATGTTAGGTTAGGTCCTGAAGGTAAATCTACCACATACTTTATATTAAATTCTAAAGTTGATAGAAAATTTCTAACAAAAAAAGATCTCAATCTATATATTATATTTTAACATGATTTAATAGTCCCTTTGAATCTAATGGAAATTTTATTTAATTAATTAATATACAATGTAGGTATTAATCATATGTTCCCACAAATACTATATGATAATGTCAAAAAATAATTAAAATTATTTTTAATAATAATAGTAAATAAAATATGAGTTTTTTAAGAACATGTGTAAATATTTTGTTTAGTATTTAATCTGTTGTTATTAATTTTTATGTTGTTCAATTTTCATTGCAGATCATTGTATTTATCAATAGTAGCCGCAATTTGTAAATGATATTCGTGGTGGGTTGATCGATAATCCGGTTTAGCTGGTGGCCAAGTTAGCGGAGTTCTAGGATTTGCTTAACGAGCTTTAATTATTCCATTTGATGTACAGTCCGTAGACACCGTGAAAATGCATTTAAATACTCTCACCGGATAATGAGACCGGCGGGGGATGCGCGTCGCCGCCAAACTTCGCAAATTGAAATTACGACGAGATCAACCGTAGGAAAACAAAATGGAACCAAGATCCGGATGCACCGGAGTGCACGAAAATCAATTGTATTTACATTTAAATAAAGTGCCTTTTCAGGAGTTTGCCTGAGGAAGCAAGGGAAGAAAGAAAAGGAAAAAACAAAGCAGAAAGCGGTAGATCCTTAGCGTTGATGGGGGGAGGTGCAATGTGCCTTGAACACGCGGCTGACGGCGGTGGCACAGGAAGAAGCAGATACAGATGGCATGGGGAAAACAAAAGCAACAAAAAACTGAACAGAATGTGACTGTTATAAATCCGGGCTGAAATCTGGATTGATAAGTGGGACATTGGAATTGGCTTTGTGTATGCGTACGCAAAGCCCAGCATAATGCATATATTTGTCTGTGTGTTGGTGAGTATGGTAATCCGCCATGTTTACTCTGTACAGAATCGCGCCACTCATTGTGTATGTATGTATGCACACTCCGGGGAGAATCAATTTCGGAAAGTAAGTGAAAAGTTCCTCCTTTTTTTCCTTTCCACCCTCATCGAGCTCCACCACCTAGCGCGAAAAAAAAAACGAAGGAAGAAGGAAAACTCTGAACACTCGTACCTGCATAACGACAATAAACCAAGCGGAAAAGACAACAGCGAAGCTTATTTATTACGTGCATTATAGAAATATGCTTAATAAGTTTGAGAGCTCCTCGCGTTAATATAAACAAGAAAGAGTGAGGGCGCAGCGATATTTCGCCTACAAATATTTGCACATCCAATATTTATCTGAAGTCGGCGAGGCGTGCAAGTAGCTTCCTTTTTGATCATTTCCTCAAAACACTAGATATACAATACACACTTTATGCGCCCGCAAAGAATATTCATGCCATAATCCACATTTCTGTTTGCATTGTCGATTATTGCGCAATCGCCTATTCATAGCTTTGATTTACATATTTCTCCGCAAATCAAGAATACTAAATACGTGACTGACCTGTGCAAATTTCCTGCCATGCATCGACGGCATAACAGATGATTCTTACTATATAACGCGTGTTATGGAGCCGTGTCACAGCTGCTTAATCATCGCGTTCGGAGAGCACATTTCAGGAATTAAATTTACAGACTGCCAGTATTAATTTGCTACTAATCGATATGACGTTGTTCGCGTAAATCACATGAAACCCAAACATTATCACCCGAACTGTCGCAACTCTTTTTCGTAACACATAATTGGAACCAATCTGCGAACATTTCATTTTTCGCCCATGATCGAGATCCTCCGTCTCCATCTTCGCAGTTTCTCTTCTCACCGATAATAGTTCGTAATTTATGGGCGTTGATTAAAGGTAATTAGGAGGAAAATGCACGAGTGAAAGTGATGGCACAATTTAGTTACAGTCTGCACAAATTTCCTCAACTTTCTACTTGCCGCAATTACGTGAAAGCGCGTAATCTGACGTAGATCAACCTAACCGATTTTCTGTTATAACTAACCTAACCCAACATTTCCTTAATATTACTTAATAAATACATACATTCACATTTGTTGCTAAGGACGCCTCACAGTTACTAAGCAAGTAATGCTATGGACTTAACACCTACCAAATATGAAAATTCAATATACTTATATAACTTTTCCAAATCATAAAGGAATTAATAACAGCATTATTATAACTGTCCGAATTGTATTTGCAACTTGTAATATTTGGGGTGTATTTCGCTTCTCGTTTTACATTGTTTCAGCTAATGCGGCTGAATACTGATAGCCTTTCAATTTATAATTATCCACGGGTGTAATATACTACGTGGCCCAATTAAACGGCAAAATTTTATTGCTGATAGAATCAATTCGTGGCGCATCCATATCATATAATAATGTTGCTGCTGGGACAACTCCAGAAACATTAAACTTGTATACTTGTGTCAGTTTATTTTTAAAGATTTATTAAATAAGATTTTAAATTAAATTTTATTTTGTCCTTTAAAGCGAATAAAAATAGAAATAAAATCAATTAATGACCTTTGAGTTTCTGTTCGATTTTTCGATATTTTTATGGAACACGTGCAGATAATTCTAATAATAAACCGTACATTATTACATTTTTTAGGTTAGTAATGCATTTCGCAGCTGCAAGATATAGTTTTCGTTTTATAGACGCAGTGGTAATTACATTTATTTTTCAGCAATCGAAGCATTAGGTCTTGGTTAATTAGTAATGATGTGAAGGAGCATTCTGCAGGAATACAACCCCCATTTATTGAATCGATTCCAGTTCTACCATGTCATCAAATCCTTCACCTCACAAAGCATATATTACACAGTGACACGTTCAATATTGTTATCGAACTGTTACAGCCTTGTCGTCTGATACGAAAATAATTTATAATCAAAACGTCTTTATGCACGAAAACAACATATTTATAAATAACGTGGAAGTAAAACAAAATACAAGAACTTTGGTAACAAATAATAAGGTTGAAGATGTATTACTAAAGCACGTTAAAAACAGAATAGCATAAATTCCCTCGACATCAGCGTCGAGTCCTATGGGAATGGAGAGCGGCGGACCATTTATTTCTTTTTCGTCGTTTTTCATTACATCGATTTTTATATGCAAATAAATGGATGGAAACAAAAGTGGAAAACAAAATGAAACGAAAAAAAAAGTTATGAATATTTAATAACATTTATTTTACCATTATGAAAGAGTAATAATTAATATCAATTATGGGTCAAGGTCATTTGATTATTTTCATTCGTTATATAAAAATTCCCATAATCTATCAATAATGCTTGTCAGGTTATAATGATGATATATATACAATTATTTAGTATTATTATGTAAACAACAAATGTGATGTGTGAATTTATGCAAGGAAGGTGTTTTAAATCGCAGTATGAAATATATATATGTTTTTAATAAACTAAAAATATTATCAATGGACATGTTTGCTGTGGGATTTGGCCTAAATAAAACTGAATGAATAAAACAGAAAATAATAGCAGGTAGTGTGCTCGAAAGATATACAATGTTTTTTTCCATGCAGTTCCATTTAATTTAACCCGTTTATTGTTTTCGAAACAATACCCCGTGTTTAAACTGTGAATAATATATGTGGAGTGCGGTTTGTGCCCTAAGCGTTATGCGTTCATGCTCCTCCGCTCGTTTTTCCCGCGGTATTTTGTGTAATCGAGTAAAAATATTTTTGTAACCAGCCATTATTGGAATTAATTGTTTCTGGTGTTGCACGGCGAGGGGCATTGTTCCGTTTGATTGACAGGGCCACGCAATTAAGCAAATGAAAACGGGTATGAAACTTTCACGCCGCTAATTAATTGGATTCGGTGTGTTTGCGTTAGAGGAGGACGAATAAGGATAGGATTGGATAGGATGTTGCCGGACCGAATGAGTGAAGGAGGAGAACAATAAGGCTTGGATCGGATCATACATATATACAAACAAACAAAGATGCGGAAGAAACGCAGATGGACTTGGGATGGACGAGGGATGCTCCACTCGGGGTTAAGTAATGAATGTATAATGTTGCGTAATAAATTATCGGGGAATTGCAGGAAGCGTGTTGAATAGCGGCTGGGATTGTGCAATGGTCGGCGGTGGCCATCGAGCAACGGCAGCAGCCTGTGGCATTGTCTGCCGCCACCCCCGAACGAAAGCAAGCTTATCCATTAGGAACAATGATGTGCGCCTTTTGTCCCTCGTGGGGTTGGGGGATGGCGTGAAGACCGATTGACCGGTTTAAACGCAAACTGCAATAGCGGCCGATAAATCCGTATACTTGCGGTTTGTATCCAACAACTATTTAGTATACATCATTATTTTTTTGTAACTACAAGTTACATTTATAAGATGGACAGGTTATATTACCATCAAATTTTATACAAAGGAAAAGAGTTTACGTGACTATGTGTGAATACCACACATGGATTAATTTTAATGACAACAGGATGAGCATTTTAATTCGTGTTAGTTATGTTAAGACCATGGGAAGTGATGACAGTTCATATAAACACCTATTAAAACTTTTATTTATTATATATTGTATTGCATTTATTACATACAGAGGATTTTTATGTGTATTCTCCGAAATTCTCTAAAGCTGCATCCACACTTTATATAAGACATAATAATAACTTTTTTTTAGAATTTTTCTAAATTAAATTAAAGTACAAATTTCTTAAGATCAAAATATATTTAATAGTGTTTGATTGTAATTTTATATAAGCTTGTCTGAGTACGAAGTAATGTGTAAATAATTGTTTTGATCTTAATTATTTTTGGAGGCTCTCGGGAAATCGAAATAAAAAAATCGTCTCCCCTAAGTTTCGTTTCTCTTTGGGCGTTTCATCTGATTGGTAACGGCACAAGTGGGGGGTAGGTGGTTGAGATCCTCCCGGAATCCCCGATTTTCTTTGAAGTTGTCATGTACGTAAAACCGTTGGGGGAGGAAGCCTCAAACGGTGATGCGATAAGAGTCAATTGTAACGGAGACCGCTCCCGTAAAGCGATTTCTTGATTCCGGAATAGTTATTACCACCCACCCCCAAATTCGAATCGATGGGTGCACATGATCCGCGCGGTCGAATCAGAATCGGGATGGATACAATCAGTTCGCTGTCTATTACACAAAGAGGAACAATAACAGTGTATTTCATTATGGTTCTCTTTGTGATGCCCTCAAAAACCGGAAGCCTACGGGGGGCGACGATCGAACAACAACTGTATTAGATGACCGGACCGAAATGGGGAAGGTCGGAGCAACCGCCAACAACCAGAACTACCTCAAAGGGTTTTCGCGAGATCGGAACAGAGCAAGCAACATTTTCTATCGGACGTCGAACAGGTGTCAGATAGAGGCGTGCAGGTGAGGCGAGGAGGGTCTCCGAACGACTCATTACAAGTTTTATGCCTGGTTATTTGAAAGGCCGTGCCTTGGGGCACAACTGCACCATCCTGCCTGCAACAGCTACAACAGCAAGACCAACAGCAAGAGCAAAGGCAACAGCAACGGCAACGCCGACCGAACACGCCCATCATCATGTAACGCCGCCGCCTCACGGAATCCACGAATAAATCAGCATTTCTGTTTATTAAATTTTAACGAATTTCTACGTTTCATTTGCGAACCTCGCTCAGCCCAAGATACCTATCGTATGACGCAATTGTTTTTTAATATTAATAACACATACTTTGCGGTGGCAGCAGAAAACAAACAAGCCACCGTAACCAGCGATGATGGTAGAACTAACGCTCCATTGGATGTCCTCGAAAAATCAATAAACTATTAATAGATAAGCGGAATAACAAATGCGCTGAATATTTTAATGCACATAATGAATTAATCCATCAATCGCGAGGAGGATGAAAGGAGGAAGGCCAAGGAGGTGGAGAGGGAGGAGAACGGTTCAAAAGAAATCTTCAACGGAAAATAATGGTGCATTATTATGAACTTATTACAATGGCATTCATCTAATTCCCTTTGACAATCCGTCCGTCGTTCGGTTCATAGTAATCAGTCTTAGAATGTAGAAATGGGTTTTCTTTTGTTCAGCCGCATCACAATGGGCCTTAAAATAAATAGCGGCGGTATTGTTTATGCATTACTCTCGAGGTACATCGCGCTCCGAAATTTTGGACCGGATCAAATTTCAACCTCCCCATATTCGTGTTCTTGCCTCTTCTTCTTTTATTCCATATGTATCTCTTTCTCTCCTCTGTTCTTCTTTATCTTTCTCTTCACCATTTCAACTCACGCAGAGCACAGCTCTCCTTTTTCATAATCGCGCCCAGAACCAGAACCGAACCCGACCCTTCTAGAATGATTCCTTCCGACAACAGATTTACTCATTAAAATATTCATTGCCTCCGCGCGTTCGCAGTATCTATAAATAGTTGATTATTTTTCGAGGACAGCCACCGGACTCTTCTCTTCTTTCCTCGTCTCCTACCGCCACGCCATTTTATAAACAATTACAATTATTACTCCGACGTCCCTATAATTTAGATGTCTGCATTCGCCTCATTATCATTAACTTCATTTTATTGTTGCCGTGCAGAAATCCAAGTAACGAATTCATTCGCTACGATTTTCTCAGGGTTTAATGCCCCAACAAATTTCATTATTATTTTTATTTATTATATATTATCATAATAATTAGCAAAAATCATTTTATTTCTACATTTTTCATACATTATTATAAGTTTGCGTTGTTAAAGTGATAAAATTGATATTGAATTTGTATGATAGATGTATTTTTTTTCTGTCATCAAAAGGAATGTAATATTAGAAAACAATTTCGCAATATCGATTAAACCAATTGGAATAAAGTCTCGAGGATTGCGGCTCGGGTGGCTGCAAACTCCGCAAGGATTAGCCGTAAATCCAATCAGCTGACAAACACTAAATTACGAGTTTATTTACATTCCATTATTATTTATATCGCGCCATTGTCCGACCACTCCGATACACACAAACAAACAAACAAAGAGCGGATAATCGACGTGTATATATATATAAATACTTATATGTAGAAAACAATCGCTGAGAATCAAATATTAAAATCCCGTAGCAATTAACGCGATAATCCAACGGTGAAACGAAAGCAGCGGCAACAAATAATAAAAAAAATAAACTAAAGCAAAAATAAAATAAGAATCATAGGTATTTTTAATCCCACGGATCAATAAATAAGGAACACACAATAGTGCAAGTCGACCTAGGCTGAACCAACCTACCTATTCGCCATCCCCGTCGTTCCGAGCGATAAATCAAAAACGTAATCCGCTTTCGAAATTAATTGAAAGTACAAATCCGGACTTGATACGCGCCGGAGAAGAGGCAGAGTGAAAGAGAGAGAGAGGACGATAGATGGGAGAAGGGAGGAGGGACGACCCTTTATTTAAATTGCTCCGTGAAATAAATTTGATCTTGCTTTTATGCATATGGAAGTGAGGAAACTTTGGTATCTTTTGATTTTATAAGCGCTCGCAGCATGCATAAGGCGCTTAACGTACAAAAGGGCCCCGGGTACCTTCCCAGGCCGTTTCGCTTTCCGCACATCCTGATACCAGGACTTTAAAGCGCTGGCCTGACGAAGAGTTTCAGTTTTGTTTATCCTGACAAACCTGAAATGCCGTTCGGGATTCGAGCAGCGATCGGCCGGCATTTGCATGAAATTACTGATAACTATTTAATTAACATGTAACTCAAGTTAATTAATTAGCTCAACCTGCGCCGTTGCGTATGTATGAATTCAGATTTGAGTTCGACCGGCTGCGAGCGAATTTTATTAATTACCGGAATTTGCAATTGGAATTGTGTTCGTGCAATTACGGAGTCCGTATAATATTAAACGCTACGCGGCAGCAGCAATAAAAATATCAACACAAAACAAAACAAAAACTGACAGAAAATAAAACAACGAGAAACAATACAGGGCTCCGCTTAATTATGTATTTGAAAGGCTTCACTCGATCCACCTCCATTTGCGCTGCATCCAATTCACATTCATACTGCAGCATCCACATTAACAACTTTACTTAAAAGTATTTAGAAAAAAATTAAATTATTACAACTTTTGGTAACTTTATAATAGAGATTTAAAAATCCCGCCAAAAATTTCGTGTCCGTAGAATCCTTTAAATGAAATAGTTTTCGCAGTCGAAATTCGATCTAATCATCGATATTGCTTTTAAACTCCCATGAAAATGTTTTATAAGTTTCCGAATTGCGTCTTTGTGAGCACATTCTGAAAACTTCGGGGCGAAACAAAATCCGGTGCGGTTGGGTATAGGGGGTGGTTTGAGAGGGATGCTGCGAAAAACACACGGACGAAGGGACAACGACAACGGCGAGAAAAAAAAAGTTGGCAAACTTAATTTTTCATATTAGAACTGGTGTGTGCGTGTTTCTTTGCTTCTCACTGCAGTGTATTATAAAGCAACAACATTATTACATCTCGCGTTTTTTTTCTTTCTTTATACTCACTTCACATATATACTTTTTTTGTGGAACTCCCATGATGTTGATAATATATACAAAAGTTTTATATTCGCGCCCTGCAAAATACTTCAGACTTGTATATTATAATTCAATCTTTTACAATTGTTTGAAACTTGTCATATACAAAAATGAAAGAAAAAAAAGATTAAACATAAAATTTTCCATTTAAACAAATATAAGGAAATAATTAAATTTTAATTATTTTACCTTGAATTTTATTTTTCATTAAACAATATGCAAATTTAAGCTAAAATTGTAGGAAATAAAATTAATATTCTTAAATTTAATTAAATTAAAAAATTAGTAATAATAAAGTTTTATAATTGTGATTTTTGTAATAATTAATAATTGGTCGATAACCTTTTGACCCAAAATATTGGCAATAAAATTTTATAAATAAATGAATAAAGAAATACATTAGTGTTTTATTTGTTTCTGGAAATCAAGTATATTTTTTTTATATAATCGAACGCCGGTTAAAAATAGAAGTGTAATTACGTTAGTGTACTTATATTATTGTGAAACTAATGGATTTCAAGCAATTTACTATAAAAAAAATAAATTAAACAAAATTGAGTATGTCTCTTAAGCTTTTAACGTATTTCTCGAAATAATAACAACAGTATATTTAATGCATGTTTAATTTAGAAGCTTTTCATTTTTTTATGGTTCACTGTAAGAGGAAACCATTACTATATGTATTTTTTATTAACTAAAACTTATATTAACTTTGTTATTAGAAAGCATGAATATTAAAGGGCCGCCAATAAAGAGCGGAATCAATTTTCGTTAATTCCAAACATCACTTTGCGGCGTATCAAATATTAATGCCGCGAATGCTGTTATTATAACAGGTAATAAAGAGGCAAATAGTTTTACGCGTTTCGGAAACGGGGCCACTTAATCGTTCGCTGTGAGCGAAGCACTCACGAAAAGTTCCAAAGATTTAATTGGCTAACAGAATTATAAAAGCTTGTTTCATAGGTACGGCCGCAGCGGGTGGCCAGGGGTTTTCGAAGGCTGAAGAACAAGACGAAAGTAGGAAGAAGAAGTATTGAGAATGAGAGAGACAGAGGAAAAAACCGAAGAAGTATTATTGAAGAAAAGAAAGAATACATAACTCAATGAACGGACCTAAACTCGGGGAAAGTTTCTCCTGTAACTGAGTTGTTGAAGTTCCCAATCAATAAGAAAAACGTTTGCGCGAGAAAAACAAAGCTTTGTCTACCTCCCTTCCTTTCCTTCTCTCTTACACTCACTAAATTTAGCGAACACCGTGATCGAAACGAATATTCCGGAATTTATTCAGATTTATAAACCAATTTGGCGACGGAGCTGGTATTATCCGCCGAGGAAATGTTTCAGGATTTATAAAGATTTAGCGGACGATCTGTAAATGAAAGAAATATTATTGATAGGAACGGTTTCTGCTCTTATTTAGATTTATCTACCAATTTTTGGAAGAATTTATTAAATTGAAATTTTTAAAATTTTAATTTCCAGAATTACACCATAAAATTTGACTATTTAAGATGTCGTAAATTATTAAAGTGTTACGATGATTGAATAATATGTTTACATTTTGAGAATCCAATAGCTTGGCGAGAGATGAGCTACGATATTTAAAGAATCGTTAAATATCACGACGATGGAATAATGTATTAATGGTGAGAGTATGATTCGGGATCGTTGCACTTTGCTATTTAGGTAACTAAATAATATATTGCTGTACCACATGAGACGGAAGCGATTTGCTACAGAAGCGACGCTAACTTCAAATTTCATACCACTAAGTAACCTTGAAAAACATCCTACAAACCACTAAATATAGTACAATCAATAATAATTAATTTTATTTATAGAATAAATAAAATTAAAATTGTATTTGATATAAATACGTCCTAATCCTAAAAGACTGCTTATTTCAATAATCCTCTTCATAAGTAGAAATTAAAGTGCTTATCCGCTTATAATTATTATCATTTAGTTTAAAAAAAATGTACAGTTAGATTCTTAAAAAAAAGAAATTGATTTTTTTTCTTAAATGTTGAAATGAATTTTAAAGAAACTAAGTAATTTATACTTGAAGTTGAGAAATGTGACGGGCGAAATGTATATCCGATCTACAGATGGGTCCAGTGATTTAGCTGCGGAAAGAGAAGAGAACAGAGATAGACTTCATTAGATTTGAGAGGGACACAAAAATAAAAGGAGAGCATTGTTGATGCCGGTGACGTGTGTAATGTTTGGCTTGTCCAATCCTATGGATTTGATTAATGGAATTGTTTTAATGCCGAGATTAGATAGCATTAATTGGTGTCGCATATTTTCGTTTGTTGCCGAGACTCCGGGACAGATGGATGGTTGCGTGTAGCCGTATTGTAATTGTTGGGGGTATGTTATGGAATGTTCAAGCATTCGGACTGCACTTGTTTCAGATTTCTAAGCGAGCGCTGGATATGGACGCGCCCTAATAAGCCGAGCGAACGCGTGCTGTTGTATGTGTGGATATATGTATATGAGAATGTGCGTGTGTGTGTCTATATGAATGTGCGTGTATTTGTATATGTGTATAAATTTAATGTCGATTATTAATCATGGTTTACATTACTATAAGTTAAGCATTCTATTCAGTCAATTAATGTGAGGTGAGCGTACGAATACCGTTACAAAGGTAAGAATGTTTTTGAAACGCGCCGGGCATTTTCCATAATTTGTCAGAACCTCCCCAGCTGCTATGCGATTTGGTGTGGTGAGGTGAGGTGAGGATAAGGTACAGAAGACGAGATGCGGTGAGGTGTAAGAGTTGAGGTGAGGTGCAGGAGAGGAGACAAGATGAAATATGATTTGGAACGCTCCGGCGACATTCTGGATTCTATTAGGAGCTACTGATGAGTTTAATTTTAATTGTACTCGCGCGGCCATTCGGTATTCACGGCACACATTATCCCCGTAATTAGTAATTAGCATTGGCCGTCGGTGTTGGCACAAGTTAGGGGATTCGATTGACGTTTTGTCGCCGAGAGTGAGCTGGATGTTAGCATGCCATCGGTATGCAGACGTGCATCCACATCCACGAGTTGCGGATTCGGCACGATTGGAATCAACCATTTGCCGAGGCTCGAGGATGCTGCGGGGGAGGAAGGAGGAAACGGTACAGGGAATGGGATCCGGAATGGGAATGGGCTCGGATGAGATGAGAGGATAGGTCGTACCCATCGGGCCCATCGAACAGAGGTGGTCCTGGAATCCGGGCATTCCGTTTGTATTGTATTATTTATGTGTTACCGTGTGTTGTTGTTCTTACTTCGCTCTTCTGCATAAAATTCCTTCGGTATCGGCGGCGTCGCGCGCCGCATTTTACGGCCGTGCGATTCTTATTCCGTCTCCTGCAATCTCGCCAATATATAAAGCGAATCAAGGATAAGGTCGGCAGGGAGGAAGGATGCAAGATGAGAGAGTGAAACGGGGGAAGGATATTCGAGGAACGAAAAAAAAATGGAACACGCAGGAGTCGGGTTAAAGCTAGCTGTAAATCCCATACATAAAATTGATACCTGATCTCATCGTAAATAAAATATTTTTATTACATCTATGTATATTTTCAAATCAATAAAAGTTAAGTAAATTACTTAATATTATTGCCTAGCAGATATAAAAATAACGATATAACTAGTGGAATTATCCTAATTTATTATTTAGTTATTTAGAGAATTCTTAAAAAAAAATTAAAATATATTTTCTATTCAGATGAATAAGTTGATTCTGGAAGAGTGGTTTTGAAAATGTGTGGCAGTTGAAAGTGCTGTCTCGCGAGCGCCGCTTCAGTTTCATATGACCGCAATGACCACCATAGAATTACAGCTAGTCCCATCGCAGCCCAACACACGTTCACACCCCACGGAGTGCATGTTACGTGTTTATTAATAACTACTAAACTTCAAATGCAACCACTGTCGAAAACTTATAATGCAGCACTCGGAGGCGTCGGCGGCGGTGGTTCCAGAGGCAGTGAAGTGCCATAAATTGCGGCAGCATAATGGATTTTTGAGGTGTTGCCAGGAAGGGATGTTATATCAATTCGCCGTATAAGATGCACGTAATAGAGTATAAGCGAATCAGTCACAGTCGATTGAAATTGTATCTGCGAATGCGAGCGAACCGATATATGCTAAAAGCAATTCCCACAGTGCCAAGTGCGCATCGGAGTCAATAACGCGAGCTCTTTGATGATCATAAATCTATGTACTCATCCATCCATCCTCGCAGCATCCACCCAGGTAGCCAGTTGGTTTCCCCGTAAACGAAAAGCGGAGGTGAGCGGTAGGAATCTGAAGTTGAAGACGTAGTCGAAGTAGTAGTATTCGGATTCGGATTCGAATTCGGACTCGAACTCGGTCTTGATCTTTCGGACTCGGCTTTCTGACTCGATCGGATCGGCAAGGAAGAATGTTTATTAATTAAAAGCGTTTCCAGGCGGAGGATCGGCGCACCGGCTAAATCGGAGAAAGAGCGCAAATAAAGTGCATGTCTTTTATTGTTTAACATTGAAACAACTGTCTGTCTGCTATACATACGACATCCGATTCTTTTGTCTGGTCGAATTTCTTTTTTCCAGGCGAGTTTGTATTGAAATGAGATGTGGCTGATTTATTTAAATAGATTAACCGATTAATGTCTGTGCTTTCCGACGTGCGTTGTCTGCAGACAAAGAATCAATCTACTTGACTCATTATACTATTGTAATCATGTCCATGCATGTTGATTTGTGACTCAGATATTGCATTATACGCTGCATTCTCGAATGCGATGCACTCGAGGAGCATTTTTGCATACCAACGCAACGCGGCACAAGGGCAAACCCGAGAACGACCTGCAACGACGGCTGCGACGGTCATACCGAGGAACGCAACGCGAGGGAACGGTTGCTTACTTCGATGCTTGCAAACGAAGAGTGGAAAAAAATGGACACAATGTTTCA
This sequence comes from Nicrophorus investigator, assembly GCA_963457615.1. Classification (NCBI taxonomy): domain Eukaryota; kingdom Metazoa; phylum Arthropoda; class Insecta; order Coleoptera; family Silphidae; genus Nicrophorus; species Nicrophorus investigator. Next base: position 11,347,609 of record OY735146.1, read on the forward strand.
TTTCGATATCAATTGCGGCAGCTCCTAATTTACAACCGATTGTGGTTGCTCACATTTACGACTGCCTCTCGAAGAATGGATGTAAATGGGTTAATAACTAAAAATTTCATTCGTAACCATAGGCTATGGTCGGGTCGTGTGTTTGCGTGCGTATGCTATGCGGCTATGGGGCATTGTTCGTTTTTAGTGGCGATATATCAATCCGGAGCCGTCAGTACGTCGGCATGTTTAATATCTAACAATGTAAGATGGAATTTTTGCGGGGCTAAAATCCCGCTGCATTATCGCTAATGCGTCGTAACTGTCCATAAAAACATCCTCCATATTTGCCTTTTGATATATTGATGTTCTCACTCTCTTCCCGCACATCCCAATCTCTCGCACTCTCATTCACTCGTACGCAAATACTTCCATGCAGCACATATCCACATATCCATTGCGTCAAATATGCCATCGTAAAATGGGATGATTTAAAGTGCGAATCGGGAATTCCCGATCCTCCGTTCCAAATCCGCGATTTAATAAGCAAATGGGATAAACAAGTGACGGCCCATGAATATAAATAAAATCGGTTGGCTCGGTGTGCGTGAAGGAGGAGAGCACGGTCTCGGAAGTAGTTTGTTATGGTGATGGGTGCTCGGAGGGAGCACACGTTGGTAATGTCCCCGGGGATAACACTGACATTTAGTACAGGCAATGTGGTGCTGTGTTTTACACGGGAACCGGGGGATAAAGAATTCTCAAGGCGCGGGACACATTAGCCTTTCACAATATAGAACCTTTCTCGCTACATGTTACACCTTAGATCTTCATTTGATAGCGTGCTTCGAGTTCGAGCATTGCATTGCATCGCATCGCGCCTTCTCCCAACAGAAACAGAAACTGAAACGGCAGCCGAATGCCGCTTTCCTGCAATTCTTCTGCTTCTGCTGCTGCTTCTACTTCTGCTGCCGCTGAGGTTGCTACTCCAGCTAGTGCCAACGCCAGTTCCCGTTCCGATGTGATCCGGCAGCTTCTCTCAACCTCCTCCTACTCCTCATCCCATCGATAGACCTTACAATTCTAGAGACGGAGCTGAGTGTACCCGTTAGGAGCTATTCCGACTGTCGTATTTATTGTATCGCCACGCGTACATCGATTTGTCAGCACTTTTGCCACGATTTATTCCGCTCTCTTACTTCCCTCATAGGAATTATGATACCAGCCGAAAACATACTGACATAGTTGTTTTTAATGCCAACCAACCTTAAAAGACGATAAAATCGATCTCGAAGGTTATTGATGAGGAAAACAGCAATAAACCCAACCTTTTCCATTAAATATCACATCGCCTCCGCGTCCCATAAAACTCAATTCTCCTCCATCACCCCACTGATTTTATTCCAAAAACCCACCCTCACATTCACTCTCTCTCTCTCTTTCTGTCTATATATATATATATATAGATGTACACATCTCTCTCGCTCTTCCACTCGATCCCCTTAAAACACCCCATCTCTCTCAATCGCCCTTTTTTTCTTCTCTTTACCCCCATAAGCCCTCTCTGTCTCGCACACACGTTCAATAGCTCACGAACACACGCGCGACAACAACAACACCACTACTACATCCATCCATTCCTCCTCATGCTTTCATTAACAATTACACCCTTTTAATAAAGCGAGTGATCAATACATCCACCGCCGCCGCCTCCACCCTCATATTTCCACCCCCGACGGCACATATGTTTGAGTGTGCACGGTCTTCCTCCATCCGTTCACCCGAGTGTGTTTAAAAATGAATGAAGCGAATATATTATTTTTACACGAAGATATATCCCGCAATATATCGGGATGCTTTGGGATTCTGGCGTGTACCGAACGTGTAATGCTTGCGTCGCAGTCCTGTAGTATTTTGTCACAGTTATGTAGTGAAACCGGTGGCATAAGGATCATCGGAAGGAGCTTTTATGAGCAGGGCTCCAGTCACACGATACGGTCTTTATCCCCCTCGGCGCTATGAATATGCCATGCATCTCACGCATTCTTTTCACTGGTACCGATTCCTGATCAAAATAGGATTTCTCCAGTCATCCGTTATCAAGTGAGGACATTATATTGGCTTTAACGGATCAGCCAGTATTCTAACCGGGCTTATGTTCAATACACGGCATGAAATTTAAATTCGAAATCGCGAACGTGGAGGACGCCGTCTCCCTCCTGGTACTCTCTCCTGGGGTGCATTCAATAGGAGGACATTTCTATACCGCTCCCGAACTATTCTCATTAACCCGAACTCCCATCGACCCAGCACGAAAAAATGGTGGCGGTGGAGCACTGGAGGACGGGGAAAAAGAAGAAGAAAAGTGGCGCGTGACCGTCTCCGTTTATTGCTTTATTATTTCCTATTTTTTTTCACAACCCTCATCCCTCCCCGATCGAAAGGCGGCCGCAAAACAAATCGTTTTATTGAATCGTGTCCTCTAGAGCACAGCACAAAGAAGGCGCAGCCTATGCGCGGACATAAAAAAATACCCGAAAAGCTTGGCCGACTTCCCGTCAAATCTCCGCATTTATAATTCCAAGTTTCGTATAATTTTAACATCGTCTTCACAGAAAATATTTACGTTTCGTGCTCTAAACGTTCTTCCCGCGATTAACTGAAAATGCAGAGCCTTCCATGAAACCAACGTAACACAAGCTTCCAAAAGGAAGTGGAAAATGAGAGCTTAGCAAGAAATGATTCAAGAAAAATATTCATACATATATGTCAATGTGTGCACATTGCATTGTTCACTACCGATGATTAATTACGGCCAAAGATACCCTTCCTTAATTTATTGTTATTCGATATAATGAAAATCATGCGGAATACAACTTTTGTTTGAATTGTAGGTAGACAATATGCAACGAGGGTAAATGCTTTTCATAATTTATTACCGGTCGCTGAGAACTTACTAAATGTATAAATCAATGATCACTTTCGCACTAATATCCAATTCCTTTAGGAAAATTACATGCGATACATAACAATGCAACTGGGTCACAGCCACAATCAATCCCACGGAATCTCAATTGGGAATAGGAAAACTTACGCGATTATTTTGGATGATTGTGTCAGCACAACGGGAAAGGAAACAAGGACGACTTCCTGAATCGAACGGAACGTGCTTTTCATTAACTCGCGACATTAGAAAAACATGCTGTATATGTAATCAACGGTCGCAGCAATAACACAGCTTTGGGTCCTTCGTAAATGTTATCTGAATAATTGCTTCCAGCCAATATTGGCCAGACATTGCGCAAATGTTTAGCTACTTGCAATTGCTTGCTTTACCATCAATATCGATGATCTCGACTATTAATATCAAAGCTCGTTTTCGTTATAATCAACCTTATACTAGTTGACACATATTTATGTAACTTTACAGTCAAATTAATAATACTTCAAATATTTATGCTATACATTACTAAATATGTAGTTCAAAGTAGAATAGCTTCCAGTCTACTTGAGTAAAGTGTTTTGTATATGGGATTTCTGAGTACAAGCTGCGATGATAGGTTAATAGTTTACATACAGAAACTCGCCAAAATTTCTTGACGTGCAGGCATTTGTACGAAGTCGCGGCTGGCGGGAAACTCGAAACTTCGAGCAACAAGAGTTTGCGCCGGCGGTAATTGCGAACGATATCACGAAGGATTTAATTTCATTAACCCATTCAATCCCGTTAGCATCTTCTTTGCAAGCAAAACCATTCCAACGACGGCAGTAACAGCCACAGCTACAAAAAGGAAGATAAACAGAGAAATAGAGAATACAGAAAGACAAAAGGAAATAAAAAAACAAAAAGAAACACATACGTTCCAAATTTCATCAGCGGATTCGTGTACCGATTTCAATTGTTTCCGAGTGGCGCTAATTAAATTATACATAAATTGAATAATATAAAACAATATGAATTATTAAAACTCTATTAAAATGAGTGTTTGATGTTTTTTTTTATTCTCTTCTGCTTTATTTTATTTTCACCCAGTTTTAGTCGTTGCTGTTTATAAATATTTTTTTTTTATTTCTGTGCTGCATTTAAAATATTTGCGGCAGCCGTAACTAATTAACAGGAAAAGCTTTTAAATGTTCAATTCATTGTACATTCATTTAAATTAGTTATACTATACCAAAAATAAAATAATCCATTGGAAGAAACCTTAATACAATTTTGCTGTTTGGAAATATTCATAATTCTGTATCAAGTGTTCTGCAAGAATAAAATAGCTGAAATGTTTTTTCTTGAACAAATCTTTGAAAGTCATGTTTACAGTAACAAAATAGTATTAAAACGGTAAAAATATAATTTATTTACGTTAAGATAACAAATTTGTAAATTTCGTAAACGTATTTGGACATATGGCATACAGATGACTCTTTTGTTAGCGGAACATCATAAATCTGTAGACATACAAGGGCTTCCATAAGGAAATTACTCGAAGGAACAGTAGACAGATACCAAAGTTGACTTAAGTACCACTCAAATAGTAGTCAACAACAATCTAAGGATTGAAACATCCCAGACCACTTGAACTATCTTTAATATTTGATAAATATGTCAAACGCAGTATAATACAAACATATGATACCTGAAAATCTGAAAATATTTTTATGATATGGTTTCAAGTATACAGTAAACAATAATGAAAAATTCCCACATTATAGTGAAATTATGAAAAAAACTAAAAATAAAATAATTTTTAATAGTAAATAATTTAAGTAAAAATGAAACTGCGACTGAGATTTTCTTTGAATTGAAAAAAATATAATTAAAAAAACTCATTGTCAATGAAATTTTATGTCTACACTATGAATTTGAAAATAAATCTTAGAAAAGCACGTTGTTTCTGTGATGATTATTGTTTTTTATTTTTTAAACATGAGAATTACTGTGCAAGGGATTTAACAACACATCATATCGGATTCCGGCGAAATGGAATAGAATATAATAACACGTTGTAAGTATGAATGACGGCGTAAGTTACAGGATAAATTCCCAGAACCACGGCGGTTCTGGAGATGAGCGAATCGGACCCGGTGGGGTATATATATTTATATAAAAATAAAAGGAGATGTCTGCGATTTTTCTTGACAGCTTTGTGCAATTGGACCTGTGATACAAACCGAATTAGATTCGTTGCTGTTCTGTCTCTTTTTTTTTATATTTGAAACCGTTGTTATTATTAGTAGGTACAATTTATTTGATGCGGAGTTTGAAAGTCAGGGAAGTAATAAAAAAAATATATATAAGGGAACGAACGACTTGAAGAAAGAACACACTTACACATGAGACTCGCTCACGAATCGTTTATAGTTGATTTTATTATTTTGGGGTAAAGTGCAGCTTTCGAAAGGCGAATGTTTTATGGCTAAGAACCCGGAATTAAATGGAGTGCTAGAGGGAGAAAGCGGAGCAATTCGGTGCACCTGTAGACCGAATCAATCGCTGCCCCTCTTAAGGGTAGGAAGAAAAATAATAATGGCAAATAAATAAATCGAGGAAGAAAGAGTTCCTAAAGGAAAGGAAAGTGTTCGTCTGACGTGATTAGAGAAGGGTGGTTTTCCCCGATAATAAATCAATTATTGTGCGGTGGAGGAAAAGTTAAATACATTTCTGGTTCGTATGTGGTGTGTAGAAGCTAAAGTGCACAAAGCCTGGGCGTTGACGAAAGCCTATATATTCCGTGTTAAATGGATCACAAACCACTTCATCAAGTTATGGGTACATGTATAAACTCTGTAAGTCTGCACTCAAAACAGACGTACGAGACTTGCTTTTCTCTTTTGCGTGACTTGATGATGCAGACAACGAAGTTATACATATATACATATACATAATACACGTGGCATCGCTTTCAGAGTTAACTCGCGGATAATTGAATCAATCGCGCCGAATTCCGCGGAATATATAATATAAATGTATTCCCATCTTGATTTATTAAACGGACCGGCCGGCAATAATAGTTTTTGAAGTAATCAATCATTATCCGCCGCCCCCCACGTACATATATTATTAATTAAATGTCCGATGCGTATCGCAGTTTATTTTGCTAAAATTTAATCTATAAATTGATAACGGTTAATAATAATATACCCCAACACAATATTTATTTATTCGCGGTCGAATATGCAATATAATATCGAGCCAATGCATCCACACAAGCAAACACGTATCCATCGACAAATTTTAACATCACGCTTCAATTTGCATTGTTTTCCGATGCGGTCAAACATAGTTTAGTTATAAACTAATCCTATAAAAATCCATTTAATTTATGTTATTATATTATTTGATAAATTTCTTAAATATTTTTATTTCTTCAAGCACTTACCTTTATAAAAACCTAAAAGTTTAAATCCTAGAAACTTTTGAAATGAATTAATCAAATCTTTAATTTTTTTAAATTTATAAAATAAAGTTTTGAGAATCCTAAAAACTTAAAAGTTTAAATCCTCTAGTAACTTTTGAAATAAATTAATCAAATCTTTATAAATATTTTTTTTTTAATTATAAAATAAAGTTTTGAGAAAACTAAAAACCTAAAAGTTTAAATCTTAGCAACTTTTGAAATGAATTAATCAAATCTTTATATATATTTTTTTAAATTATAAAATAAAGTTTTGAGAAACCTAAAAGTTTAAATTCTAGCAACTTTTGATTAATCAAATCTTAATATATTTTTTTAAAATTTATAAAATAAAGTTTTGAGAAACCTAAAAATTTAAATGAAATGAATCTTTATATTTTTTTTATTTATAATATAAAGTTTTGAGAATTAAAACTTTGATTCGGTTGTAACCGAAATGTGTATAATAATAATAATAATTCAATGCTTGTTACGCGTTGCACTTTCCTTTCAACAATAATAAATTATTATGCGCGGCCCTCCTTTCAATTTTTCTCTCTTTTTTTTATTCCAGCTCCGCGTCGCGAAACAGAAGGAAATTTATAATTAATTAAAAGTTGCGGTTTTTTTTGAGCTTACACAATTACGCGTTCGGTGTTCATGCCGTGGAAGTGATACAGCTTTGTGTTCGTTTCTCTCTGTTTTCCTCACCGCACAGCTCTTTCTCTCTCATTTTTTTTACTCAGCTCCCTTTAATAAAATATTCAGCAAGTTGACGAAACGAAAAACAACAGAAAGAAATAGAGAGAAAGAGAGAGAGATGGAACAGAAAGGGAAAAATCCTCTAATATTGTTTTGCGTTTCGAATAGGTCGCGAAATAATCCATCCGAGAGTATATTCCCCGCATACAATTTTTTTTCGTCCTTTTTCCCCGTCTCTCGTATATATTTTTTGGGGGGCTTATACAATGTTGCCTTTCCAGAGGGAAAGGACAATATACACACACACTCAGAGGAAATATATACATATAAATATATATTTATATATAGGCGGCATCGATTTCGGATTTGAATCAATTATTCACGACCCCAAACGCACTTTCTTTGTAAAATAATACTATCCCCGGAGACACCAGTGAGCTTCAACAAGTTCGACGGCTTTTAAAGTTTTCCCCCAACCACAGTTCAAAGGCTACAAATAAATATATAATTCACGACATCTTTCATATTTTTATAATGCATTTCCATCAGAAACATTAATATATTAAAAAACTTTTGTTATTATTATTTTTTTGTTAAATTTAAGGTATAAAATTATAATTAATTTTTGTGTCTCAAACCTAATGTCAAATATATCAACAAATAGATATACGCAGCACAGTGCTATTTCAATTTCAGTGACATGTGACTCCATAATATATAACAGTACTCCTGATACGTAACTATGATTCGTAGTGTACATGCAGCATTAGTTTAGACTCCGTAACTACAAGAACTGCAATCCCAGAGCTGCGACGTATTCAACAAATAAATAGCTTTAGCTATGGATTTCTGATTAAGAGTGGCAGGGAAATATAATTTGGACCAGGTGATTATTCTCCCTTAAGTTGGTTATACCGGATGCGGCGTAAAAGATTGTTCGATATTTTTTTTTCTGTGTTAACTGCGATGTATATGTGTGTTTGTTCCAGAATATGGATTACAAATTTTGTACCGAAGTGAAGTATTTAATGCGTTACGGGCACACAACAAAAATAATAATAATTCAAATTTGCTTTATTTGAATAAATGCCCGAGCCGGGTTAAATAAATGTGCGTATTTTGTTGCTGTTTCTGTTATTATTTTTTATTGTTTTTCGGATTGTGTAAGAGAGAAAGAGGGATATAAAAAGAGAGGCTTTGTGTAAGCGCGTGTTTATGTGATGTTCCGTTATTTATAATGGACGCCGCATTACTGTATTGTTACTACGACTGGAAGTGGGATGAAATATTAAATTTTACAGCTGTATGGAAAACATTTAATATTTTGGTGCATTATTAAAACATAAGCCGGGCCCCATATATTATGCATCTAACATATCGTTATCATTCATATGTAGGATCCAAATGCAAATATTGAATAAGCAAATAGAATAATAATGAGAGGGATGTTCGTTACATACAGGGTGCTCCATTTAACCCCAAAACTCATCAATCTTTATTCTGTAATCCATATATATATATTTTTCTTTTACTTGGAAAGTTAGCTAAAAGTAAAAAATTGTAAGATTTGAGGCAAAAAATAAATTTTAGATGACCTTGAACATTGAAAAATCTTTATAAGGCTGTCTAGGTGATTGCAATTATATGAATCACCCTGTATGCATAAATAGGAGCGTGCTGAATGACTAAAAAGGTAGGTGAGAGTTGAGAGGTGGTGGTGCATCTTTGATATTTCGTGGAAATATTCGGAGTAATTAATGAAACCGCTGTTTTGTGCGCGAGGTATTCGTATATTGACAAAATTCCTGCTGCGACGGGTAAAAGATTCATTAATTACGAATAAATTTCCTTATGGGATTCCCGGCGCGCCGCCACCCGGGACTGGGAAGAAGGATCAAGCTGCGGAGTCCTGCTGAAGTAGTCATGCGCCCGATTCTGAATTTTGTCCTGCTAGTGGTCAAGTGTAGAAATTCGGTCCACCATCTGCAGGCACCGAAAACTGTACAGCACAGCAAACACAAATCCCGGCCCGCTAATTCCCCATCTGTATGTATGATGCGACAATGGCGGCTAACACGTCAAAGAATTAATTTATGTCACATTATACGATATAAAGGGAAACAGTTTCGTTATTAGCGGTCGCATCTGCATTTTAATAGTCGATTCGTTTAATTATTAATTTCGAATAATAAAGCGACGGCGCGCGTACCCGTCCATAAAAACGGGGCCCCGATGATTGATAATTAAAACGACCAGTATGTAACAATGCCAACGTTTTAACATTGCAAATTTTATGGGCCTTCTAACGAATCCGACCCGAGGAATAAACAAAAACAGGGGGGACGGAGAATACATTCGAATTTCTCGGCCGCGCCAACATCATCCATTCCACCATACCTAAAAACCGACATTATTAATACGGCACGCATAGTTCCCTCGAGGTTCTCGACTCGGTCCAATCCGATCAAACAAAAAACAAAACTCACAAATCAAATCTCAACGTCGTCCTACATTCATTAAAAATCTTTACAAATATCTATATGCACTTAACCCTTTAGAATAATAATGAATATTTATATATTCATATATATAATTTCTAAAATTCATCCTAATTCAGAAATCATCTTTTATTTATAAACTGAGAAAGTTTTGCTGTACAATGCACATCATGAGTAATGATACAACATAAGCAACCTAGAACAGCCTTGTTACATCTAATAAATAGAGCAACCAAGACAAGTTATTTTCTCCCTTTAATTTATATTACAAGCGGCAACATAGCTTGTTGTCTTTATTACAACTGTCACTATAACTACCACGAAATATCCTACCTCAAATCAGTTTTTTTTAAATTATATTTTGTAAAACTTTAATTATTATTTTTGTTATTAATAATCCAATTGCAATGCAGATATTTAGTTATGATTTTATTATTGGATACAAAAATATTTGTAAGTTATTTTTTTTTAATTTTGTAAATATTTGGGTTAAATAATTGAAAGATTTCGGTATTAAGCACACTTCAGAGTTAATAAACTTGTAAAAACTAGAAAATTGCTTTGCTATTTCTTTTTGCATTCATTGAGTAAAAATGCTGAGAGTCGAACAAAGTTTGAAAGTATTCGCACATGCTCACGACATATTCAATATACTTCAAAAGTAATAAACCTCTAAAATGTTTTCCCTCAACAAAAAATAATTTTGTATTTTAATTAAATGCATGCACAAATAAATAAAATATATTTTTCTAACATTCATTCACAAACTAAATTTAATTATACGAAAATATAAAAAAAAAATAATTTTGAAGAATAAAACATACATGGTTATTCTTAACATTTTTGAATCATTCAATAAATTAATAAGTACTGTATATCAGCGGTCGCCAAACTTTTTCACTTCACGGACCAGTTAATTCATAATTTAAATCCCGCGGACCACTAACCACGGACCACGTATTGTTATGAATTGAATCATGTTTTAATGAATCTTAAAACATAACTTAACATAATGAGTAAGTATATTCCACATTTTTCAGCGGACCAGCGAAATTTTCTCGCGGACCACTAGTGGTCCGCGGACCACCACTTTGGCAACCGCTGACGTAGACTATTGGCTGCGTATCTTTTAAAATAATAATACAACAATTTTGATACTTAAAAATGTTTTTCGATTTCGATTCGAATATATTGATTTGACTTTAAATTAATTTTTATATACAATTTCTTAAATAATAAACCTATTTTTAAATATAAAAATTGAATCTATAAGAATTATCTAATTTTTAAAGATTAATGAGATAAAGCGTGGAGATTGTAGCTTTAATTGTAAATTACTTTTTGAATGATATTTGCAAAATATTCTATAATCAGAGGGGAAATAATACAATTATCTTATTTAAATGAAGATTATGTTATAATATGAATGTATTAATTTAAACAAATTTATTTTAATAAAAATTTTGTACTTTTTCGATATTTTTTAATTACAAATGAAAATATTAAAACGATAGAAAAGTAATAAAAATTGTGAGATTATCGAAAAATCAATTTATATATTAATTTAGTTAATTTTTATTTAAAGCAATTCCAACATAAAATTTATGCGATAAAAATGTAATAAAAATGAGATTATTTATAAAAATTGAACACCTGCACTTGCAGCTGCGTTTAAACAATCCTTATTTGGGCACGAAAATAGTGCGTTTCGCAGAAAACAATAAAAATTAGGCGATTGTGCGGGTGAATCATCTGCACCTGCAAATCACAGCGAGGTTTCGGCAATCCGCGGATTTGTTCGTTGTTAACAATTCATCTGCAACTGCGATTGTCGAACGCTAATCACCAAAATTATTTTATTAAAACTTATTATTTTTCTATTTCTCAGAAAAACTAAATTTTATTTCTTTTTATAAAAATATTATTTTTTTTATAAATTGCATTTTACATATTATAATTATTTAACTTAGTGGAATAACAAATTGAGTAACTTCTATAAGCGTTATTTGCCAAGTAAATTATAGAAGTACTCGTTCGTTGAAATAAACATAAGTTATTTAAACGCATATCGAGACTTGCCAAGTAATAATCAATTAAAAAAATAGTAAATATTGTAATTAATAATTACCTAATAGAAATTATAAATCATTTCGTGTATTTACGGATTATTTAATTTATATTGTACTGTTTCGCTGAATTTTAATTACAAATGAAAATAATTAATCTATAGAAAAATAATAAAAATTGAGAGATTACCGAAAAATCAATTTATATATTAATTTAGTTAATTTTTATTTAAAGCAATTCCAACATAAAATTTATGCGATAAAAATGTAATAAAAATGAGATTATTTATAAAAATTCAACACCTGCACTTGCAGCTGCGTTTAAACAATCCTTATTTGGGCACGAAAATAGTGCGTTTCGCAGAAAACAATAAAAATTAGGCGATTGTGCGGGTGAATCATCTGCACCTACAAATCACAGCGAGGTTTCGGCAATCCGCGGATTTGTTCGTTGTTAACAATTCTATTGGTTCTTTCGCTCGGGTCGTCACGTAGACCAGCGGTCGCCAAACTTTTTCACTTCACGGACCAGTTAATTCATAATTTAAATCCCGCGGACCACTAACCACGGACCACGTATTGTTATGAATTGAATCATGTTTTAATGAATCTTAAAACATAACTTAACATGATGAGTAAGTATATTCCACATCTTTCTGCTGACCAGCGAAATTTTCTCGCGGACCACTAGTGGTCCGCGGACCACCACTTTGGCAACCGCTGCTGTATATAATATATTTCTGTTAATTATATAACTATAAAGTTGTTGTAATTAGATAATATAAAATCAATGTAATTTTCTGAAGCTTAGGTCGTAATTGTTTAAGGGTATGTATGAAAATGCCTAAGGGATAGAGAGCAAGGGTTAGGAATGTATGTTAGATAACAAAGAACATCATGCGACGTGACGTGTGCGTGGGAATCAGCAATTAAGGGATGCATTACTTAATATTCAGCAGACAGTTTTCTACGGATTCAGAAGGATATTCTCACCCTCTGAACTGAAGTGTTGTATACCGCCTCCACCAACGGTGCTTTATTGCTTTGAGGAATGCGGCAAGGTGGAAACCCCGTTTAATTTGGTTATGATATTTCACCTAGTTAATATTGTTCGATTGAGTTAGAAACGCCTCCAGCTTCACTATATAATCTATTGAAATTGACGCAAAATTTCATCCGCACTCCGCATTATCCGCATCGAAACTCTATAGAGGTGAACAGCAATTATTATTAATAATAATGTGTAAATTAATTAAATTATATCTATATATATATATATAATATATATACATATCCGATACATCCGGAGGGACGGCGAAAAATCTAGATTAAATAATTGCCAAATACTACAAACGCAATCCATACACACTAATTGAATTGAATTCATACTATATTAATCGCAGCGACCGTGGATACAAAAGCAAAAAGGAATTCAATGAAATAACAATCGCGCGGAAGATTAAATTATAGAGAGGTTTGTAATTAAATTGTCGGCGGGGTAAACGGAAATACAAAAAAAAAAATGTAATGCGGAGCAAAACGAGACGAAACAGAACTAACCGGAAAGGGTACAAAAAAAATAATATTTCAAACAAACAAGAGCGAGCTGAAAGCAAACAAGGAATTGAAATATTAAAAGTCTAGTGAGCTTGTTTTTGATGCTCATTGTTTTCAGTTCGCTCACCAGGAGATACTTTTAATTGAGTATTAATAAAACCTTTACTTCTCTACCAGCATACCAAAAGCCTTTCTTTTGATTTTTTTTCCCCCGTTTTTAGATTGTTTTTGCTGCCGGTATCTTTGCCCTCCAGGAAAACGTTAATTAATCGAATCTAATAGAACAGCGTTCGATGTACAAAGTAAAGGGAAATAGAGATGATAAAGAGAGTGAAAAGAAGCTGAGAAGAAGAGGCTGAAACGGAATTGGACTTGTATGCTAAACAGACGGGGGCCCTTTGAGTTATTATATTTACACAATAGCGATTGTTTCCGCTCGCGCTTAATCGAAGGCCCTTTGATACACCTATAATACTTTGTAATTAGTTGTGTTTGGACGAGAGAGTTTCGCGTAACAAAAACATCGAAGCCCAACCATTTCCTCTCCGCCGGGTTTCGTTTTAATCTTCGAATGTTCAAATTCAAAGCGGCGCCTCCCGTACAAATTGATTTAACCTACTGATTTTACAATTCACTATTATTTGCAAAGTCCTATTATTATTCAAATACAGATGAAACACTAAATGCACATAAAGATTATGTAATAATACAATGAATATCAACAATACATTTAAGAACATAAAAATCATTTTTAAATTAAAAAATATTTATTTACAAGAAATATAAAATTTGATATAATTTGCGAATAATATTGTATAAAATATTTTAGGGTGAATTTCAATGTTACCTAAAGAATATGAACTTATGTTGAAATTTTGTTAACATTATTAAGGTTTTAGAAATCAGAGCTTTAACCGAATAATTCGGGGAATTTTCAAATTACCGTTTCTTTTTTCGAATGGAAAAAAATGCATCCGGTATTGTGCGGTGCCGACGAAACGCGAGTTATTTCCTGGAGGAATCAATCTCGGAGGGCGGCGTTTGCTATTCCACATTGCGCCGCGAAATTCAGGCGCGCCGTTGCTGAAATTTAATTGCGCTTATTTGTCGGTTACGAAGTTATGTTTATGTAAGAATGTAGGTGCAAATTCCTCGGAGGTGAGCGCGGCGCGGCTCACGTAATTAAAAAAATAAAATAAAAAATATATATATATATATTAAATTTTCTGCTCGGTAGAGATGTGAACATGAAACAGAAAATGTGTAAAAAATTGGAACGAGGAAACACAAATCATGGACGAGGAGAGAAGAAGAGGAGCCGCGGAATAAAAACGAAAGCGGCGAGGGAAAATCTAATAATGGCCGGGAATTTATTGGATCAGGATATTGTGTTATTAGAGTAAATAAGGGCGGCTGTAGTTATTATTGTAGTGCAATATATGTGATAGCAAAAATATTGATCGCGCCCGCTCGCGTTTAGTTTCATCAGTATCCATTCGGGTTATATAATTCCATTATTTGTTTTCCTTTTTATATATATCTCTCTCCACGGCGAAAGTCGGGCGCTTAAAGTGATTTGAAATTTCATTATCTCCCGTTGGAGTAGCAGATGTAAAGTGAATCGGAGGTTTATGATGTAATAGAAAATCGCGCGAGGGTGAATAGTATATGCGAGGATGGTAAACGTTGCATATCATCAAATAATCTGAGTAGGCGCTACGCGAAGAGGAACACAGTAAGAGGAGAGGATGAAAAAAAAAGTGTACTGAGAGAAAAGCCGGGAGGAAGTGGGAAGAATGAAGCACGAATGCTTTGATCTACGAATAAGTGTGTGTACGCGGGGGCGGCTCTCCCCCCGCGATTATACGTATGCTAATACACTTCTACACGCAGCCTTACTTTTTCAACTTTGCCCCCATGACAATATTTGCATTCCACTTTATAGCGACGTTAGAAAGGAAGAGGAAAGCTCGGGAACAAAACGATTGAAGAAGAAGTAATAAGCATTGGCATAGCCTAATTCGATCACGTATCCGCACTATGTATTCCGGTATAGATAAAAATCGCGTCCCAAAATCCTAATCACAAAATCCCAATATATATATATAGATATTGTTATATATAGATATCCGAATCCACTTTACGACTTCATGCGATATCATTTTTGTTGCGGAAATAATCCGAGGCGTGGCATCCCCTCAAAAAAAAAAGCTGGTCTCGCATTCAATATCCATCAGGGTTAATCGTAAATAACAATGTCGCATTGGGTGGAAAACAATATTTCATTTGCGGATATAAACATCGTGGGCCGCTTGTTTGCGCAATCAAATCTTGCGGCAGTCTGTTTATGGTTTTAGGTTTAAGGTTACGGTTCCGATCATAGGTGAAATTAGGTTCGCTCGGGGATAATTGATCGCCTTTTAGACGGCTCCGCACGACGTGCGGGGGTGGGTTCGTTGCGGCTGCCATCCACCGCCACCCCATCCACGACCGCAGTGCCAAACTAATAGTTAAGTCCGAATGTGGTTTCAATACATTAAATGGTCCTAGTCCGCTCAACGTTTCGACAACAACAGATTACACAATTGCTCATTCTGTTTTCATACAGAGCATCTTTAGATAGTTTCAAATTGTTTGTATTCTATTTTGACAGCTGTCAATTGTAACTATTTGGCTTATACAAATAATACTAATGAAAATAAGAACTGAATAAAAATTATAAACTTTTCCATTAAATTTGCATCCACTCTGTATGGTATCAGAGATATGTTTGTCAGGCGTAATAATTATTATGCAATTCAATCACACAGAAACTGCAATTATATTCATGAGTATATTGTAGTGTGGATTTAGCTATATATTTTTGTTCAATATACCAACTGTATTGCTGCGAGTATTAGATTCCATATACATCAGTCGATCTGTCGGTTTTTATTTTTGCGAAGGCATACATGTTGTGTGATTATCTAACAAGCGTTGTTTGCATTTAATTTTTGTAATGGTCGGCAGGGTTGGACGGATGTTGGATGTTTTTTAGCAGGGGAGAGAGAGAAAAAAAGAGATAGAGGGGAGTATTGTCGTCATGTAAACGTGAAAATAAAGCTGACGGTTCTTCGTTCTCCGAAACGGGAGAAAGCGACCACAGGAATATGTAATTTTATTTAGTGCATTGTGAAACTAGCCGAAATAAATCTGGTATGGTAATTAGAATGATTTCCATTTCTCGTCCTTTTTCGTTCCGCCGTCCGCCTCTCTTTGTTTCCTTCGCTCACCGTATTTGTTTGTTCCCGTATTTATCTCTTCCCAACCCGATGCGTGGTTGGTTCGCTTCCATCCTTATTTCGTTGGGCTTGTTTAAGGTTCGCACACCTTAATTTGCCCGTCACTCAGCATTGATAAGCGGCGTTATCTGCGTTATCCAATATTTGCATTGGGGTGAGCCCGGTGTGTGTACTGTTCTATATTTGTTTTATCCTTTTTTTACCCTCGTTTCTCGTTAGGATCCCAGCAACAAATGCCGGATTATCGTTGCAGCAAATTGAAAGCGCCGATTCTGGTGCAATTAGTGCCGATGATAACGGTAATAAAAAGGGATCCCCGGGTTGATTGATCCTGCGGCGAAGTTTCCGTTTGCGCCGCAAGGAATTTGAAATGATAGTAATTCGACAATCAAAACAATAAATTAAGAGGCGACACGAAAATGCCATCAGCCGAGATACGAGTCGATATTACTTATGAAAGATGCTAATAGTCTTCGGCCCAAATCCTCGACTAATGACACCCGTCCGTTCCTTATCTTACAGTAGTAGTAGCACTCGACTCTTGTTGTCCGAAAAAAACCTTCCAGGTATTTTTATACGAGTGTCCCATTACCCGGCATGAATAACTTGAAATTTCCAAACCCTCGCGTTTTAAATACAAATAAATAAACAACCCAAGCCGTCGGAGGAGCGGCAAGAGGACTCTCTCATTTTGAGGTTAAGTACTTTGCGCCGTAAGTGAAGTGATAAATGTTGAGTGTCGCTTTTAGCGCTATTATCAGCTCGCTATCACCCCGTACGTCCGCAACATTTCACCTGATTTTTATATAATCAAATCCTCGCTCTTCTGCGGGCCCGCATTTCAAAACACCTTAAAGTCAATTAAACCTCGGCCATTTATCTTTAATAAGCGGCTTATACCGACTGCCAAACGAAGAGGAACAGGCGAAAAAAGCACACGCGAACAACAACCACCGGCCGACTAAATAAATAAGAATGGGAACAGAAACAAAACCAACAACAAAAAATAATGAAAGAAGAGAGGCAACAGCAACAGCAACAGCAGCAACAGAAGAATCAGAATAAAAAGAATAAGAATAATAATAAGAAGAGACGAAGAATTCCGTTCGAAACGGGTTCGGGCCCCGAGACCCGTTCGCGAATTTAAATACAAATTGATATTTAAATATTCCCAATAAATACTAATATCAGGTAAAGTTGGCAACTCCCCCCACGGCAAACTCATTTAATTATCCTTAAAGTTTTATGTACATCCTTGCCCATCCTCCTCCTTCTCCGGTGGAACGAAATCAAAATCGCTTAAGCGGAGGCGGGAGCTGAACAAAGTGGCCGAAACAACGGCAACTTTTCTTAACGCAATTTCCTATTGTGCCGGAGACTTTCAAGTAATTAAAACGCGAATCGAAAACGAATTAATTTAATTCAGGACGAAATAAAAATCTCTTTCATTTGTTTTAATTAACGCAAGACGCTGCTGCGCTTCGGATTCTATTAGTTGTGTTGCTTTGCACTCAAGCACAATTTTCCACTCCTCGTGCAGAAATTGTTTTAATTGAAATTCTACGAAATTGCATTTCCGATTTCAGTGAACAAAAAATAATATGAACCCACGCAACGTGCGGGAGGTCGACGCTTAGTGCTTTCGTTTCTGGAATCCAAATTTGCGTGCCTGGGGAATCCCCCGAACGATTCGATCCGTTACTAACAATATTCCTACTGCTCAGCGATGTTCATGAGGTGTGTGATTCAATTGAAAATTCTATTCAATTCATGATGTTTCTAACTTTGTCAATTTGTATTATTCCAATTACACGTCAGATGAATTAAAATTATACCTAGAAATATTTACTTACATTATTTTAAAAAAGCGTAAGTTAAAATATATAATTCTAATAAATAAATTTTCAATTCAATTAGAAATTTAACATTTTTTAACAACAACTATAAATATAAATCTATATAGTAGAAAATGTGACTTCCATCGATTGTATGGTCTTCTGCTGAAGACCTGGACTCGCCGTTAGGACCGGTTTTTAGCAGACATTAGATCCAGAATAGGTTGGAACGAAGGTTTCTTTTAAGCACTCGTAACTCATCAAATACTCTGAACGTTCTATATATGTGGGAAAGAAAGAGATGTATCCAGGTTGGCGATTTTTGCGCATTGTTTACATGCATTCCAAGTGCACGTCTTGCGTCGGAATGCGACCGCATTGTTTACAATTCCGCATGTATCTTTTTATCCTCACTCTTACTCTTTCGTGGTTACTTTATCAATGGCACTCCCGTAATACTTCCACAGCTGAGCTTAATTTACTACGACGTGTTTTATAACAAATATTGTAGTAAAATATTTATATGAAATAATAATTACGGCAAGGGTGTAATTAATGCAGTTTTCAATTTTAGTAGTATTTTCAGGTGCAACCGATGTTTTAATGCGACATTTTCTCAGCCAATGAGAACAACAACATCAAAAAGCGGTCGACCAACCAGCAGCTAGTTTGCTGTCGGAATTAAAGGAGGACCATAAAAATATGCATAATAAATTGATAATAAAAACTCGACGGGTTTTATGTTTTGTGAGGTGCAAAGTGCGAGAGTTATTAAATTGCGGAGTGTAATAATACTACAAAAAACAAAATCATATGGCAGAAAAAAAAAGAAGGAATTCGAATGAATATATGTTTGTATTGGAAACTGAATCGATTGTTAAGAAGATTTGGAGTTGCTTCCCTTGGAAAAGTTTCCTGAAAGTTTAAAATATGCAGCCTGAAAATACACGCAGTTTGACATTGCAAGAAGGGGAAGGGTCTAAGAAGAAAAAAGAGTAGTAGATTGGTAAAGGGAGGAAGACGGAGAAGCAGAGGGTGCTGCAATGTATATAACGGAAAACCGCCCCGAATCCCCCCGATTGCATTGAATCCCATTTAAATATTCAATGTGATTTATACAATTTGCGATCTGATTGGAAATAATAAATCCCTTTAATGCAGTATAGGGTACGGCTACCGGTGAGGCGGTTGCAGGTTTTTGGGGGGTTGGGGTTTGGCGCGGTCGGGATTCCTGCAAAAATATTTTTGCCCCGCGTAATAAATAAATCATATTCCAATTTGTCAGCAATGTGCGGGCGCTGGTGATTATGGCGAGAATGTAGTTTAGTTGAAATGCGAAAAGTTTCGAAAATGTTTGCGAGTGTTCCCCTGAAAATGGGATGAAATCGGCAGGGGTTTTGTGTGTCGAGGGTGTGTTTGTGTAACTGCGTCTGTTTGTGCGGGTGTTTGCGTAGTGGGTTGAACGGGGTGGTAGATACAGAAAGATTGGATTGTATGAGCGTTTAATTCCGTGCGTTGCGCTCAAAAGTGCTATCAATCAATCGATTGAATCACCAGCAGAAGTGAGCGTAAATGCTTTTTAAGTGGAGCGTTTAAACTTTTGTAGATGTGTGTGCAGTGTGCCCGCACCTAGGGGTGATTTTCATAATACACGGGGTGTGTTGATTTTATTCGACTCACCCCCTCCCTAATTTTTTTTCCTCCAAACCGAAAATACGTAATAAATTACACGTTGAATTATAGGTAGTTGATTTTTGGCAGTTCCATTAGTGCTGCAGCCACTCTCGATCCGAAATGGAATCTGATTAGCCAAAGGGGGAGAAAGAGAGTTCCAAGTGAATTATGTTTCCAGAAGAAAAAGTCACAAGGAACGTAAAGATAGAAAATAATATATATATATAACGATTGTAAAATAACAAAATAGATGTTTTCGAAAATTTAATAATAACTTCTAGCTTTAAAGAACATTTGCTAATTACCAATCAAATTATTTCAATATTTTAAATTTACATTAATTCTCAAATATTTTTTTGTATTTGTTCAAATAAAATAGTCTTATATATATATTTGATGGGGTGAAGGTAAAAAAATAGGAAAGGGGAAGTAATAAGTGGAGTGTATTTGCATGTCGGAGGCGACGATGTTTTTCGATCTCATCAAGCATATTGCATCCCCTAATTTAGTTTTCATTCCGTTTAATGCTTTGTTTGCGCCACCGCCACCAGAGTTAGATGTATCCCTGTCTAGACTTAGGGCTTATCTTATTATATAAGATACATCTCTGCTTCAGCCGAGGCCCTTCCATCTTTTAGTGCAAATTAAAAAAAAAGGTAAGGGAACAGGGGCAACCACCTTTCGGGACACTGACTTGATGACTAGATGTAATATTATTAGTTTAAAGTGTCGATGTGCATGTAGGATATATCGATGCGGTGAGGAAAGTTTCGGTTAGCAAACAACTGCACTGCAATATCCATGCGAAACTTAATCAAAACTTTTAGCAGACAAAAGACGCCAAGTTATAGTGATTTTATCTGCGCAGCTTAGTCTCCAAAAACAACTGCAGTCCCTTATTTTATCTTAATTATGGCGCTATCTATGTGAGGCCAAAAATTGGTTCTCCACCATAATGGACACTTTGCTCTCTGCCCGTCGCCGTTTTATTATTAACGTTGTATCTCTGCGTCTGAACTTTTCCTCTTCCTTGTGTTCATTTTTATTTTGCTTCTGTTGTTGCTTTTCTGCAGCGTCCACCAAATAGAATCGAAACAACTTAATACTACACAACAACGAAGTACTTGTATATATGTCAAGTCTATTACAGTTTATTTGTGGAGGCTACTTTTTTATTTTATTTTCAAAAGCAGTCCACTCCGACGTTATTGTTAAGTTTCATTATCAATTCAAAGCCTCCTCTCCTACTCCGTTTTTTTTTTCCCTCTCGGCCATCGCACGGAATAATGCCATGATTCAATCTTATTATTCGCCCCGCCGAAGGTACAAAAACCGAACTGAGCCCTTTGTCGGTTTACGCTACTTAAATTACACCTATACCGCGCGATAGATAGCATAAAATCCAGCAGTCGGTATTTCCGCAAATTTATAAACACCCTTTGATGTTAACTAATTAACTGAACCACAGTCGACATGTCTGTTGGTGTATAAATTTCCTCGCGATACCTCATACTATCCTATCCTATACGATCAACATTCTTTGTCAGCACGTTACGTATGGCAATTAGGTCTGGAATAAGTTTTGCCAAGAGAACGATTGGAGTCAGAGGACGATGCCCTCTATTTCGGTGTATCGGATCTTGGAAGAAGGTGGCGGGGATAGACTGACTGTTTATCATCGTCTAGGATCTACGGGGGGATTTATTTAGACGGAGCACCAATTAGCCTCGAAATGCTCGAGTTAATTCAGCGGGAATATCATTTATCCAAAACAATGATGAATAACTTAGGCCGAAGGTGAGGCGAACTTAAGGCAAACATGAACTGCTACAGGTAAAGGAGATGCAACCCAGTGGCCGAGAGGGGTGGCATTGCATAATCATGCGTCCTACGGATCAGAAAAGGGGATGCAATCCGCAATTTCGCACCGGAAAATGTGCACATTGCGGCCGTCGGCTAATGTTTACTAATGGACATCGTCGGCATTGGCGCGAATCAACTGCGATTTGACCGAATGTAAACAAGCCGCTTATCGGTAACTAATTGCATTCCTGTTTTTACACTAAATAAAACTTAACACCGGCCAATCATTAAACACAGACCCCAATTAATACACACACAATCACACAAACACAAATATGTACATATACGTAAACGCGACAGTAACCACCGACGATTATTTAATCCCGTTACACAAGCGACAGCCTCAATTATTAATTGCGAGATTATGTGCATGTGATGTATAGTTTCAAAGCTTCGATGATACGTGGTAATTGGAAATCGCAGGACGAAGAAGCGAATCGGAAAGAAAAACAAGAAGACAATAAGAATAATTGGAAAACGCATGTGTGGTGTAGTAGCACGACACAAAGGGGTGGTTGCAGAGCAAACCAAAACGGAAACAAAAAGCTGCAATGAGAGAACAACAGAAAAATCATTTACCAGCGTGTGGGAATTAAGCTGAATGTATTAAGCCCTCGAAACGATTGCATCCCCGGTAAAGATTGGATACAAATTGGGTCAGCATTTGCGGTTTATAGATTGGATTTGAGATAGAGCAGAATTGCTACAGGGATTGTAGGGGAATGTCATTAGGTAAAGCGATAGACGGACGGGGGATGAGCGGTGATTTTCTAAAGATGAATTCATTCGTTGTACCTTCGGTCTATAAATAACCGAAAAGCAACGGTTGTTGTAGTATTGCTTTTTTTAAATCCTAGTTCTTTTTTTTTGTCTGAATCAAAGTGACGCCGGATTCTTCATTAGTGGCGTCAGGGGGAGCGATGGATTGGTGATGGACCACGAACGGCAGGGAAGCTGGGGATAGTATATAGGTATTTCATTAAATTCAGTTGTTAGCTTCTCGAACTGTTTTGTGTCTTTTTTTCTTCTTCTCTTCTTCTTCTGTTTGTTTGTGTGTTCCAGATTTAGAGATGAAGTGGAGTCGGCGGCATGTTAAGTATTCACAGATGGGTTGATAAATCGGTAAAAGCTTGCGGCGCGGGATAGTTTTAAGAGGGTGTCACATGCATAAATGGAAATACAATAAACTCTTGCTGCATTTGCAAAGCGGAGAGGAATGGGAGCAAGGGAAAAAGGAAAGAGGAGATGGAAGATGAAGTTAGTGGAAAAAGGCGCGACGGTTGGGAAGGGAACGAAACAAATAAACGAGAAAATAAAATGGAAACACAAGAGGGAAGGGAATTGACATAGGAGTCCCTGGGTTTGCGGAGGTGAGGGGTCGTGGTAATTAATAGGCCGGAAGAGGAATATAATCAGCTGGCGCACATGTTATAAATGGCGTTAAATGTCTTTGTACTATTAATTGCATGTGAAGTAGTGCATCAGTGGGGCAAATGTCCTCTGCATGCATATATACCTTTCCCTTCCTTGGCCCTTCGAGGGCTCCGCATACATGTTGTAGCTTACCGCCCCATCGCACAGCCCTTGCCAATGCTTACGAGAACGTACAAGTAAAGTGACCAATCGAGCGTGTTCGGCTTCTATTATAATTACTAACATAATCTACCCCCTCTATATACACCCTCGCAGACACACACCTACACACACTATAATGCATACGTGTGTGTGTATATATATATATAAATATATATATATATATAATACAGGGTGGACGACCGCGACGCGCCGCAATCACTCCAACCTAAAACGCTGCTACTCGAATCACATGCTTTATTGCTTAATCGCCACTCACTGTCACCACAATCGTTGCGGTATTGCCCCAAAACCTAACCACAAAGCACAGACACACATCGTTTAGGTCTACATACACACATACGTGCACGCACACGCCGTTTGTTTTTAACGTGCTGGCAAGCAACCACCCATCCCCATTTTCTCATCCGATGGCAACACTTAATTACCCAAATCCGATTACCGTCAGCCGCAGCTAAAATGGATTTACATCATTAATATGTTCCTTCTTTCTTCATCCTTGTTGTCACCCAGATTAGCATGACCCAAGTTTACAAATTATACATTACTGTTGCAACAACATATTAAGACTCATAAATCTAATAGTTGTTTAAATTGAATCCAAATTTACAAATTTTATATTATTGTTTGCAACAATCAGAAATAATATATTGTACGTAATGAAATGTATACTAACACCTCAATTAAAAAACTTTCCAAATGACTGCGCTTTTTCATTACGTACAAAAAATTATAAAATTGTCCGCAAATCGCGACTGAATGGAGGAATCAAATGGAGCTGCGTTTTCAAAACAAAATTAATGGTAAACTTTTTTAATTATCCAAGTTTTCAACATTAAAATAAGCAATAACAAAAAAAACTATAACATATTCGGAGGTTGGGGAATGGTTATGTCAGTTTTGTTTGTATGCTCAGAAAATCCTGATTCGTAGGCTCCGGATTGAACCGAATAATATAACCACCGCAGCGAATCATGGTTTGCCCTACGAGACTTCATGATCGGACCCTTTGCTAGGAGTTTGAGGGAGTAGTGAAAAGCGTCGTTGATACGCAAAAACCCCATTCAAACATTGGGCAAAAAGAGGCAATATGCCGTTTTAATCTATTCCCAAACAAAATCCTACGCTCATAATTCGCCCAATGCACATCTCGCAGCAATAGACCCTGAGATATAATACGTAACCCCGGTTACGCAGTGAATCATCATATGCCTTTCACATCATGCAAATAATATCTGAACTATGATTAAATAAGTATTTTACTTGAATATTTAACAATTTTTATATTAAAAAATATATATTTCATGAGAAAGATAAAAATGCGTGTGTAATATGTATAAAGAAAATAGTATTTAAATCACGTATGGTGTGGATGCAGCTATACGATAATTTTTTTCTTTGCTACGCGGAAGAACGTACGCTCGCTTCGTTTTTCCTCTACGCCAATTGCGTAATCATAATTGGCGATGTGTGTTGGGTAATTCTTATTATGGTTGCGGCCTTTATTGAGCACGCTTAGGATATTTATTGATTAAAATTTGTAATTAATGGGTACCCGGTGTGGGCTTGGGTGAGCCGCGCGGTGGAAATCGATTCCAAACGAAAGGTAATGACATAATCTTTCGGAATTTCGGAAAATGGACACACACATATACAAAGACGTTTCCCAATCGGTGCCCGCCTCTGTATACGTGAGTGTGTTGGTGTGAGTGTTGTGTATGGCTGTGTCCGACAGGCTTCGTATGGAATTAATGTAAGGTTCTTATAAACGTTCTTGAGCGGCGATCATTATTAGAAGGTATCTCCGGAGAGTTGCACTCCACCTATCTCTGCGGCATTCCCAATCGGCCATCTCGCTTCAACTTTCGAAAACCCGAACGGATCCGTTGAATCCGAACGGTCCGGCAGACCTCGGCTTTGTTTTCGCCTCCCCCCTGTTGCCACCGCCCCCCTCACCAGAATCATGGTTCTCTCCGCGTTACGACACTCTTAGGAATTATTAGAATTGGAACTTAATTAAAATCATTATTATTAATCAACATATTATATTAGAGATAGGCGACTCTAATTAGTCCGTTCCGCAGACGGACTAATTGTGATTTCTTTCGCACCCTAAAACACATTAACTACACTTCCTATAACTCTGTTCTACTCACGCACTTACCATTACCATTCTTCCTCATCGACCCGCATACCAGGGTTGCCAGATCGAAATTTTAATGCAAATCCACGAATTACTACAACATATAAATCATAGTTTATTATCAATCATCCTCACTATTAATTTTCTTTTCTAAAATTATTATTATTTATTTTATTTATTTTACACAAATCTGTATATTCAAAGTCGTTGCCATTTCAGTGTGTATTTTGGAATCGTCCCTTTGCACGGTTGTGCAGCGAATAAACAAGCTTTTAAAGCTAGGCTTTATTCCTTAACGTCGAGCATTTTATACCGACGTGTGGGCCACCGCCACCGCATCCTTTGGGAGGCGGATGATGAAACGGAGACAGCTTCCTTCGCCGCCGCCGTTGCATCATTCAAAACTATGAAACTGCAGTTTCCAATATAATTGCTCAATATCACTCATGTTATCATCGTGTAATCACCTAAAAAAAAGGAATCCAATTACCGCTGCTTCATGCAATACGACAAATTCGATGCCAACGAATGGTCGAAGCCTGACTGAATGCACAGGTCCGAGCAATTAATAACCAGTTTGCTAATCGTGCGCCTATCAAATCCTCCGGAAATCTTGCAGAAAATTAAAACCCGACTCACGCCGACCGCTGCCTCTTCTACTTCTTCTTATTCTTAACCATTCTATCCAGGCATTTCTTTCCCATGCCCCCGATTATAATTGCAAATTTGAAATAATTGTAAATTTTAATTAATTGCACCCGCTCATTTCTAGATCTATCTTCAACGTAAATCGAACGACCAGAGCTCTACCTAATTATGAATGCAAATTTTTAACTGTGTTGCATCAGATACAAAAATATTACTTCAACTGTTGACAATTAAATTAAAACTAATTTTGTATAAATAATAATTAAATACTTGTCAAGTATCGCGAATAAAAAAGTTTATTTAAAAAATAACAAATAAACGGATTAGGTCAAGTCGTCGAATTTGTAAAGATAATAATCATAGCCAATTGCGAAATTGCCACCGCGAAAACACACAAATCACCCGATTATCTTTCACACTTTCAGATTAAATTAACTCGACCTGGTTAAATCGGATTTTCCTTCGTTCCCGCTTGTTGTTGTTGCCTTTCTTTTTATTTCCTTTTGCTTCGTCTTCTTCGTTCTTTCAAGCTTCGTTTCCATCGGAGCCGTTAATATCGGAATATGTAAATTCAGGTTTGATTCAAATGTAAAATGTAAATTTAATTACTCTACGACGACAAAAAATATAGTGTGTTTGTGCGTATATATATATATATATATATATATATATATATATATATATATATATATATATATATATATATAGACAGACATAAGCCGAAAGAAAATCCTAATTGAATTCATTAAAAATATATTATAATCGATTTATCATAATTATCTCTGCTTTTCGTGCTTTTAATACATTAATATTTTGTAGTCATTTGTCAGATTCAATCTATCGAATGAATACATAAAATTATCATATCTGCTGTTTACTTTCGCCACGAATCGGACAATGCTAATATTTTATCTAGATTATTTGTTCGGACCGATAAAATCGTTACATTTACAGTATTTGTCGTCCCCGATTATTTTTGGTGTAGAGCACTTCCTAAACCATTTGGGCTATGCACAGAAGTCACGCCAGGTCATGAAAACTCACATTAAAACATGAAAGTAATTGATTATACAATATATGCGCTACATTTCCTGTTATAAAAATCAATTTTGAAACGAAAAACTTTCACGTTTTATTATATTTCTCATAAATATCTATTACAACTATTATTACTTAAATTAAAATAATTAATTAATTTTTTGTCTTTATATTTTTCTATTTTGTCTTAATTTTCTATTACAAAAGTTTTTTTTTTTTGATAAACGAAATATAAAATAAAATGTAACAACTAAAGAAATCGTATGTAGAAACCTATTAAGGTAAAAGACAGTTTCCAAATAGCTCGAAAGCTTCTTGGATATGTATGTATCTGTATTTGTTAAGAGCTTTTGCTTCTAACTGTGCGGCGACCACGTACTCCGTGTAGCTTTTTGTGTGCATTGTGTAGTGTACTATAACAAAACGTCTCCACTTTATAGCGAGTGCCATTTTTTTGTCCATGCTGCAAGTTCTCTCTAAACTGCGAGATTGAAGTATTCACTGCTTTTATTCCTGTGAAAATATTTATTATCGTTTCCTAGTACAAAACTCTGAACTACTAATAAGTGATTGGTAATATTCATTAGTTGATGATTGAAAAGCTGAAAGAAAATGAAATAATTGTTGAAAGATGTGCGTGTGGATATAGTTAACGCTCACACAAATATACAATGGGTGGTCGAGCAGAAGTTTTAATTAAAAATACGAAATGAATTGAATGCGAATTGGATATGTCCGTGTTCGTTTTGCCATGGTAAAACGGGAATCTGGCCAGAAGTTTTAATTAACAAAACATGAACAAACAAAAAAATAAAACTATCCGCTTGGTTAAATATGTGTTGACACCGCAGTCAAACTCGTGACCTTAAATGAGGAGTTTCTGTTAATTGAGAGAAGACTATAGTAGAGATAAACTCAAAGAACTATGAATTGCAGGTGCAGGTTTAGCAACTTTGGCGCAGCTCCTAAGTTATTTCAATTATTATAAACTTCGGTGCACTAAATTATTAATTTTATCTATTAAAATGATCTAAGCACAATTTCGCGAGTTTAATGGCTCAATGCCGTAGAGGAACTTGAGGAAGCCACTTGAAGCCCAGCCTCGAGGTTTAGTGCAAAATATTGTTATAGCACAACCAATTAATTATTTAAGTGCAATATTAATATATTCAATTATTCGCAACCTAAATTATTTATTATAATGTAAACTGGTATTATTTTGTTCATTATTTGGTACATCCTGAAAAAAAAAAAAACAATAATATTTATTATTCTTAAATTTTAAATATATTGTTAGTACAATTTGAAATTAAATATTTTTTATTTATAACGAATCTATTGATGTCCACAATGAATGAATGAATTTTCAATTCGTAGAAGAATTTGCAAAAATAAAAGTAATGTTGCAGTATTATATTGGTATTCATTCGCGCGCTCGCGTTTTTACGCTCCGAAGAAATAATTAATTAGTCAAGGAAAATGATTAATTTCTGCTAATTGCAGCTAATTTGAATCTGATTTTAAGTCGTGATTAATCACTTCTATAAATCGTGGAATACATTTCTCGGGTAATTAAAAAACAATATGTTACGTTGAGCGTACGAGGCTCCTCCGAGCCGGAACACCAGGATGTTCCCATCCTTGGCAGGCAGTACCGTCAAGAGCACGAGGACATCAGACATCGGTACCCTTCACAAACTACAATGACCAATGGGGGATGGGGGAGACATCACCGGAGGTGGACAATTTCCGTTATTGAACATGTCCAACATGAACTTCAGCTAATTACTTAATTGATTAAATCCATTGCGTGCGCTGTCACCCCTTCGGCTGTTTCATACATGTAATTGCAGCCGGCGCGAAATTTCAAAAGACATAATGCAACGAAACGCATCGTTCGGATTATCCACGAATTTCGTTTCGGGACGCAACATGCACACGTCCGATAAACAATAGCGGTTTACCCGTTGCGATGATCATTCAATGTGTATTATTACGATTCAAAACTATATCCAGTTTTACCCAATTATTATTCACATTAGCCGAGCTACGTGCGTTCCATTGATAATTTCAGCTAATGATGCGTAAACGAATCAATGGAATTATTGTACGGAAAACTAAACATTATTCATGTATTATTAGTTACAAATCTGAATTTAATAACAATTTAAGTTTTTCAGTTTAGAATAAATCTTTCAGTTACATTTTTATTACTGTTAAAGTGTAATTAGTGAACTTTTTCATAAAAATTATAACAAAGCATTGCACAAAGCCAAACAATCGTTAATTTTTATTTAATGCTGTTGCCGTTTTTTTTTTTTATTTGAATTGCAGCAGAGAAGTGTTCGAATCGTGAAAAGGAAAAGGTGAAAAGGCTAGGGTAAGAATATGGTAATTCCGCAATTATCTTGATTATGAAGTTCTAAAGAAAGAACGTTCAATTTGTGCTGTAAACAGAGAGATTCTACCTGCTGCATATTTTAATACATGCTGTATGTATAATGACATTATTGCGTGATGAGACTGAAAATAAAGAAGGACTAATTTTAAAAAATTAAAAAATACAAATAAGAAACAGACGGCAAACAAGAAGCAACGCACGAGGAGTAGCACAAACACGTACATTTATTATTGAATAAAATGAAAGAAATTTCAGAAAATTTATTTATAATCTGAATTTTTTTTTATAAATATAGTCTGTTATTTTGTTGGTCAGTTGTAGTTGTTAACTGGAGTATCTAGCCGTCACTTGCCGCATCCATATTTTATGCCCTCGCATACCATAAATAGCTCCGACTCTATTAACTGTATTATAATTTCCACCAAACTACCATCTATTTAACACCTAGTCACACTAACATCCCATTTCACTTAACGCAAATCACGGAGCCCATTTAATTATCATCGTTTTATCCTTTTGCCTTTTCCGTTTCTTACAATGCACACGCAGAAAGTGCTCGACGACGCTCTCCAATTAGAATAACATTCATACACTTGAAAACTAATTAACTTAAAGCCATTTATTTCTCCGCCTTACCTTTGCACTTACATCTCACGTCACGTTTCCTTTTGTAACCACAAAAAAAATGTGTAACGCATTGAATACAGAATATTTTTATTGCAAAAAATAATATTTTTTACGAATATATTTTGTTAGGAATTGTGTGGATGCAGCTTTAGAATTACAGAAATCGATTTGTGTTGTTGTACCATTTTTTTTCATTTACTTTTTTATATGGTCCAAGTTTCGTTTAATGAAATGCTCGGGCCGGGCTCGGCTTTTTGCTTTCAATTTCGCACGGGCGTTATTTATTAGAAATCTGCATATTATGCTGCAGATTTTCATTAACCTTCAAACAAAGCGGCTCGGTTTTCGTAATAAATCAACCCTCGGATCCGAATGCTATTATCGTTTTATTTCGATTCGAAAAAGCGACCCTCGAACATTATTTCGCGGATAATGAATTTCCGCGAATAATAATAATAATAATGATGATGATGATGACGATAATAATAATAATAATGGTAGGAAAGGGTCTTTGACGGTGATGGTGACGGCATCGCAAAATGGCCTCGACGCTAATTGCCTCCGCTCCGTCCCTTGCTGCCGGTGGTGGATGGGTTTTTGGATGGGTCCAACCCATCATCCAACGTTCATGGATCCACGTAAGGCTCTATCCCGATGGTATTTCTCTTTTTAGGTGGAAGGCCGCCCGAAGGCGTGGAGGGCCTTTGCGTGCACGGAATCCCAAGAGCCGCTTCCACGAGGACTGGATTTTTACCAACGGCCGAAAGTGAAACCAATGTGAAATACACGCTCTCTGCGTAACCCAAGTACACATTACATTTCACACGAACGCGCATAGAATAATTGGCCGGAACATTCGTTATTGCCACGAAATTACCGAAAAGCGAAAGAATCCCAACAGCAGCAATAACACAAGAAAAAGAAGACAATTGCAATGAAAAAAAAGCATCACCAAAAAAAATGTAACCACGAAGAGTAAAAATACGTTAAATAATTTTCCGCACCTTGGGCTTTAATTACAAACTTTTGCGAGCCGCTTAAATAATTAGTATTATTAGTGAGCGAAAAAGTTTCGTGGCCGCATAAATAGATTATAGAAATTCCCATTACGGAAGGACAATTAATTATTCAATCGAAACGCAAAGGACTCGGCCCGCATTCCTGCAAAACTGAATTTCCCAACAAAAAAATAATAAATATAATTCTCAAATTTATTATTTATATTCCCTACGCGAACTTTCAATCCATTTCCAAACAACATTCGATTCACTTTCTTTCTCATAGTTTCTTATATTTATAAGGAAATTTATTAAGGAAATGAATAAGATTTCATTCTATATTTCATTTTGGACTACTTTTTATACCAAAAATTTACTAATAATAAATATTATTCCTTATTTGTTTGTATTTTCTTTACTGCAAGACAGTGGCGTAGCTAGAAATATCGGGCTTTTCCGCTTTTCTCAGTTTACTCTACAAATGATGTAAAAGGTGACAAAAAAATAAAATTATTTCTGAATTTAAATTTATTGGATTTCCGCATTGCAGATCTTTGTTATGCAGTAGTTACGCCACTGCTGCAATATGTTTCCAACGATCGCCGTTTTTGGTGGTGCTTCTTATAAACAACTATAATTACTGATTTGATGATGTAACGAACATATGTTACTTCTCAGCAAGAATACTGGGATTGAAATGAACGCGAGCCTTTTTCGTCGTTTGCCTCGTAAAATCTCGCAATAAAAAAAAATGCTATTCACACATGAAAAATGCACTGAACGACGTAATAATATGAGAAAATAAATTTGTCTTTTATTAAACGAAATATAAAATGTATTACAATCATTTTTATCTATATTTTATTCCTCTCGCAAATAATTTTTAATAGTTGGAATCGATTAATTTTATAGGCATTTCTAAATTCATGATGTAACGTGTGTTACTTTCTTTATTAGATTAAAAATAAAGATATCTTTATAGTCTTGCATCACGTAAAATCTAGCATAAAAAATATTGTAAATCTTCAAAAAAAAAGTAATGCAATAATTAATTAATTTGATTAATTTTATTTTAGAAAATAAAAATAATTTTTATTTGTTAATGATGTATTTATTATTTTGTATTATATAAGTAAAAAAATAGAAATTATATACTCGAGGACTGAAAGTGATCGATACTTCGTAAATGATTGCGTAATGAAATATGAGAGACATAGTGTATAAATATATATAAAATGCGGCAGAAAGCATTGTGCAGGCAAAAAAATGTTTATACACGAAAATTCCAGTGGTTTGCGAAACGCAGCAACATTCGTTACGAGCCTTTGAAATATTTACAATTATTCACCTATTTTCCTTCGCAAACCGAATAAGGATAATAATGTAATACCCGTTTTCGCAACGCGCCTTGCAAATCGCGGTTATATAAACTACGGTAATGAGTTCGCGCATCTATTACTTACTATTTCATCGCAAAAGGCCCGAACGCAACGAGAGGAAAGGAGACGAAAAAAAGAAACGAACCAGTCGCGCCTGCAGATTTCCATACGTCCGTCTGTCGCAGAACGCAGCCACTTTTGAAATGTTTACAGTCGAACCGATTGTATTATAATTACATAAACGCAAATAGTTTCAGCATTAAGCGTCGGCACAAATATTTGTCCGTTCGTTTTGGGCCGTAATGCGATTACAAAGCTTTCCGCTGTCGAAAATAAAATATTTATATCCGAAAACTTCCGCGCCATGGAAATGCGATAAAGCGTAATTATTCCCGTGTGCGAATCCTTTTATCCTTTCTCATTTTTTTTCGTTTTTATTGCTGTGGATTTATTAACAATTAGATAGATTCGTCTTTTATTCCATTTTCGATTTTCCTTTATAAAAATGAAACCATCTTTGAGAAGCTACCGTTTTCGGCCCGATTACGTATGCAACCCAAACGTCGTGTAATTTCTAAATCCATCCATAATCCTAATCCAGACGCAGACCTTTCACTAATTCATATCGCCTAAAATTTTCAAAAGTCGCCGACCCTGTTTTTCGACTTTGGACCATTTTCATAATTTAAAGATACTCCAAACTCCGCTGCAACGCATCCAATATTTAGCAGTAGACGTTTCTTCGTGATTACATGTCAGCAACTCCAATCTAAATAATTAGACATCAAAAAAAAAGAAAGACAATGAGAGAAGAAGAAAAAAAATCAGAAAGCAAAGAATGAAGGTATCATCATTTTTATTGCAAACGCTGATGGTAATTAGCGACGTGCAAACATCACACCGTGATACAATTACACAAAACTTTTAATTAGCAAAATTATTTCTTTAAAGTATAACTTTTTTATATAATTTTTTTTGTACTTTTCTCGACGTCTGGAGCTCTGGATTCATTAAAATTGGGCGAAATAAATTCGCGCGAAAGATATAATAATAATAATCATCATCATTATTAAAATTAATCATCAAGCCCAAACTTTCACTAAGGCTTTTCTGTGCTCGGATCGAATTAATATCCTGAAAATGTTTCTGTTCATTTAAACGGGGGATGCGATCACGACCGAGCGATTTCAAACAATGAGCGCTTGATTTTCGGTAAATCAAGTTGAAGCAAGCAATTATGTACTTAGATTAATAAGGGAGGATCAAACCGGATACGCATTAAAGCCGAATATAACTTAGCGGCAGATTAAGTAATAAATCAATAGATCAATTTAATCTAATAAACTAATATATTATTAATTTCCTAATGCAAGGATAACCGTCCTGCCTCCACGGAGCGTTGGACGCGTCCTTAAAATAACTAAATCAATACACGCATTAAATATATCTACAAGTATATATAACACGGGTTGTGTTATATAAATTAATACATCTACATCATAAATTTTCTTCTACAATATAAATTAAAAAAATAATTATTGAATGAAACAAATATAAAAAATTTAATTTGCAATTTAGACAAAAAAATAATAATTTAATAATCGATTTTGTTTGATCGTTAAGGAAATTCTAACATTAATTGCTTAAACTTTCCCACCGGATGTTTATCATTATTAAACAAGTTTAGAATTTTAATATCTAATTATACCTAAACGATAATTTTAGTTAATTATAACGCTTTAATCTTTATGCTAATTAGATTTATGATAATGTCCTTAACTTTATTAAAATATTTCAAAAAATAATTAAGATTAACTTAATCACTTAAAAAGTTTTGCAAATTTATTTATGGAAATTTTTATTGTAAAAATTGTAATTTGATTAAAATTTAATATACAAAAATGCATATATTTGTTGCATGAACAATTGTTATATTATGAAATCAAATGGTCGGTTAACAAAAGTGTATGGTAACAAAAATAAAAAGTTCAAAGGTTATATTTTATTGTTAAAAAAAATTGTGTAAGAGAAACAGGTTTGTATTTTTGTTATTGTTGTATGTTTGTTGAAGTATTAAAAGTATTTTCGGTAATCACCAAAAGCAAACAATGGATAATGAACGATTGATTTTCAGTCCAATTTGCGAGGGCGTTTATTTGTGCGTAAATCGGAGCGCAATATTTGCAATGCGTTTCACCGTTATAACGAATGCCATTAGTACTTTCAGTCGTTATTTGCATATATTTGGAATTCCACTATGAAGGGATGCGAGTGGAGCGCGGAGCGATTTCCTCTCGCCGTCACAAGGGCCATCAGAGAAGACCACCTCCGCAACGAACTCGAACCTAAAACCCAAAACCTATACCTATAGCCAAGGACCAAACGCTTGGGGGTTGTTCAATGAAGTACTATGCATTTTCCCACCGGCGGATTCCATCCGTTCCGTTGTCTAACGTCGTTACGGGTTTCATAATTTTTTGGCGTGTGACGGGTGTACTTTTAATGGGGTCGATTGTGTGCGTGTTCGCGAGAGCTCGGATCATTTTTCCGTGTAAAAATCTAAAGATATTTCACCTGTCCGCAGTTCAATGTGATATGGAAGAAATATGGCAGCGAACAAAATATGAAATATAACACCGGATACATATACACATATACGTGCATTCCGGCGTCGGTTATATAACAGATCTTGTATGAAAATTAATGTAGTGGGCTTATTCTCCTTTTTGCGTACACGGACCTTTCTTTAATGAATTTAATGAATCCGCGAGCGGCGGGGAGAGGATGTTGTTTGTACCTCTTTTCTTCTCCACCGCTTATCCTACTACTACTACCTCTTACACCGGCAATGCATCATCCTAACCGCACGGAATTGATGATCATTGTGCAACGAACCAGTATTGTGGGAGCTTCCTTTTTTTTTTATTTTGATTATCTTGTTTTTCCTTTTCAGTTATTGTTCGCAGCGCGCAAAAATAATGCCACTCATTGAGACACGCATGCAAATATAAATAATGTTTAATTCAATTCTGGTTCAATTCCCCACCTCTACAATACGGCACTGTATTCCGTGTGTATCGATCAACCGTTCGTGTGTGTATCGTGTTTATGCAAGTTACGCGTGTTATAGAACAGAGATCATGTTTCAGTTATTATTTAATGCTCCATAGTCGTCCGTCCACGGAAGGCCCATAATACAATGTAAATTAATTGAGCGGACACCTATTGTTTCAAGAATCTACTGTCACGCCGAACTTCCTAAAGCCAAACATTTCAAAGCGCAAACACATACAACCGCACACACGCCCACTAAAAGCTCCCCCTTTTATGCAGCCCTTCAACAATTCCCGGAAAACAACGACCGACATACCAGCGGCTACAAAAAAA
Source organism: Nicrophorus investigator (assembly GCA_963457615.1). Taxonomy (NCBI): domain Eukaryota; kingdom Metazoa; phylum Arthropoda; class Insecta; order Coleoptera; family Silphidae; genus Nicrophorus; species Nicrophorus investigator. Next base: position 11,383,670 of record OY735146.1, read on the forward strand.
AAATAGTAAATAAAATAAATAAATAAAAATAATAATACACTAACAAACAAACAACAACAATGACAGCCAATAAAAACAAAGGAAACGACCGTCGCGCCGCAGTATATTTGCGTGTGCCATTATTTTTCTCCATTTCATTGCACTTTTCTCAAAGCAATTTGAAAAATACATGCACGTTGCTTTATGCTTTATACTGGAACACTTCATGTCTAACCTTTTCCTCACACCAACATCCAAATACGTATTTCAAAAGCATATGAATAAAAATAGACAATTGATATTATTGCATCAAATAGACAATAAATAATAATAATTAGTTTTAAAATTAAGTTGAAAGATAATAAATCAAAAATTGTGTAGTTGTTAAATTCCACTAATTGTCAATTAATTTAGTGAATATTTAAATTTCAAATAAAATATAAAAAATATGGATTTTAAAAGCAATATTTAATGGAAATGAAAATTGTAAAATAATATTTTGATAATTTATATATTTAAGTTTTGTTATAAATATTCCTTTGTATTATAAAAAAATGGTTATGCTGATTTGGAAAAAAATTCATATGTATGAAGAAATGAAAAATTGTAAAGCTTTGATTAGTAATACAGTTTGTATAGACTGTGATTTCTGAATATCGGTATTGCATTTTGTGGTTTATAAGGTTTATAGATGCGAAATGAAGTTATACCGAATTGTTTGTTTGGTTGCGTTCATTTGGCGGAGAGCGACAGGAATAGGTAATGCAGGTTTTGTGGTTTAAAAAAAAAACGATGGTGACCGAGGGTGTATGGAATAGTTGCTAATTCTATCAGATCGACAGGCGGTCTCAATGGAACGCATGTTTCGAATATTTGCATCGCATAGTTTCGTCCTAGGCTGGAGGCTTTAATTACAGGAAGCCGCGTGAAATGATCAAGTGTATGCGATATAATAAAGTGCACGTAAATTCGTAGAGGTCCGATTGTTATCCGTTGTTCCCTGTGATTTATACACTTGCAGCCTTTTAATTTCGCCCGAAAGAGAGGAAACGCGAGGGAGGAAATGTGAAAAAATGAAGAAAAAAAAAAAAAGCTTACACACACCTCAGACGTCTAATTTTCGGAATCATTTATGTAAGAGCTAAAAAATAAATAAAAAATAAAAGTGCTGCGGAGGCTCGGAATTAGGGATCGATTTGAATAAGTACAACCTTGGCGCGATTATATTGACGTCGATGGGGCGGTATTACGAAGGCTTCTGGGGCCGTTTCGTGTTAGAACTGTTTAAGAACCTGCCCGTATATAACGCTACATGAATAAAAGGTGCACTTCCAGATTACGCCGGTGATTTCATGTTGTTAGACGTTTTATGGTCGTGTACAAAAAAGTTAATACAGTTATTTTATAATCTGCCGGCATCTAGATAGCTTTATACATTCGACTCCGCTATTAATTATCTTAATGACAGCGGTCGATCTGCATCCCCTATCTGCGGGGGCGGTTAGGGAAAAAAATTGAGTCTTCGGGCCAAAAAAAAAATGGAAGCTTTTGCATAGAAAATGAAGCGAGATGTCAATCAATACCGAATCACTAATTCCCCCTTTCCCATTCTTGCGTCGAGGACCTAAATAAATCATGAAATCCAAATTGCTGTCCTGCATAACCGAGCCAGCCCAGCGCGTTTAATAATTTACATTACCAGAAATCAGAATTAAGCCATTATTTTCCCTGAAATAAACATGCTTTGTCCATAAATATCACCGATTTGCCGAAGCCAGACCTGCCAATTCGCAGCACGAGACCTCCTGTTCCTGTATTTTTTTCACCCCCAGTTTTGTTTTCGTTCATTTCTATTTTATTTTTTATTATTTATACCACCACGAAGTTGTAATTACTTTCGATGTTTTTTTTTTGGTTATTTTCTCGGTCATCGGATTGATACGTATCAAAGAGCTAATTACAGGCTTTGAAATCTACATGCTAATCAATTACATACCAATCAAATGAGAATAATTTTTTAAAAGAAAAAAAAATGAAATGACGAACAGTGAGTAATAAAAATGTCATTCCCAGTAGTATTTGATTCGAGCATCACAAAATTAAAAGGAAACTCCCGTACGGAGTATAACGTGTATTTCTCTCTCTCTGTGTGTTTGAGCGTGGAATAGAACGTTAATGAATGGATGTTCTATGTCATACAAGCGAAATGCATTCCTGAAAAACATGTCGCGAAACAAAATCCCATTAAATTTTGTTACCATTTCTGGAGCCCCTAGGAGCTTCAAACATTTCCTATTTATCTATAAAAAATGTCCCTTTTGAAATGCATCCGCATGAAATAAAACAAAATTTTAATATAAAAAATTTTTCATTTTATTACATTTACTTGATGTATAGAATTTTCCATAAAATTTACGTAAATTAAAATATTGCGAGTATTATAGAAATTAGCGATATTTTTTAATAACTCAAAAAAAAATTAATATTTTAAAATTCGTGAAATTTTGTAAAAATACCTTTTAATTGAAATTTAATAATATAAAATTAATAAGTGTAAAATGAATAAAGTTTTTTATATTTGATTGAAGGAAAATATAAGCATCAGGAAGAAATGTTATTTGGTGGTGTATATTTTATTTTTCCGGTCGAGATTGGGATGATCGAGAATGTGCAGTTTGGGTATTGGGAAATGTGTTCTTACCGAATTGGGGAAAAGGGCGGCATTTAAAGTATCATTTTGCCGCCTCGCCGGTCGCGGGGGGATTGAATTCTGTGGAAGTTGGGGGTTTGGGGATGTGCGAGCGATAATCAGTGGCGCAGGTAGAGGGAAGAAAAAGGAGAACAAACTCTAATCGTTGGATTTTAGATATTTTCGGTCCAAGGAGAGAAAGAAAGAGGGAAAGATATTAAAAAATGTATTTTCGGCAGAAATCTCCTTGCCTCAATGCTCGGGAAACAGAATATTGGTTCCGGTTCGGCAATCTCTCCGAATGAAAAATTGCTGCGTTTTCCTTCTCTGCTCTCCACTCGCCGCGCCATCTTGGCTTCGTTCTTTCTTTTTTTTTTGTACCACCATTCTCTCTTCCCGGTTTACCCTCCTCCCTTGCCCTTCGCTTCTATTCCGGATCGTATTCCGCTTCACTTTAGCGCACATTTTGAATTTATATAAAGTTTTCTTTCCGCATTTCTACCCCCTTTTTTATCATCCACCCTCGTCCTCGTCCTGTGTCCTCGCCCCCTCGATGTTTGTGAGCCGAACATGTATATACGTATATAATCCTCTATTATTGGAAATTTTTCATTATATTCCAATCACTTTTGTTCAAGTTCGGCGTACACAATGGCACTGCAAGCGAGTGGATCGATCGATAGGTGTCCCTCTATAATATATTAGAGTCTCGTTTGATGGTACCTCCTTCCTTCCTACTCGTAATCACTTTATAATTCCATTTTTCACACTGCGATTTTCAACGCAAATTATCAATACTTTCGCACTATTTTACATAGCACACACATATGTTTCCGCATATGCATTTCAAACATGCACACACACACACGAATATATACGAACGAGCAAACGGGAAATAATCCAAAACGGCCACTTTTATCTCGCAATTTTTTATTTTTGCCCATAGGTTATTTGTCCGCTTTTATCTATCAGTCTGGCCGTATTTGCTTATGGTATCGTTCGTCCACAACGACTATTTGACTAATTTATAGCAGCAATATTGATAATACTACTAAAAAATAGCAATTCATATTACTCTGCTGGAAAGGGTCTTAGTCGTGTGATATTCCTGCATATACACATATATTGCCGTTGCACGTGTAAGTGGAAATGCAATATAAGTTTTGTGATATTCATCCGTTCGTTGGGGGGATTTAAAACGCGCACATCTAAATGCTTTCCATCGGTGGAAGGATGGTATTCCGCATTCTAATTTTATTCTACTTAATATCGTTCGGTCCTGACGTAGCAGAATTTATTATGGGATTCATATTTTACCTATTTTATCGCATTTACGTAACATGTCATTGCGTGGGACAGGGTGGTGGTGGGGATCAGGAAATTTGCATTTACCGCCGAGGGTTGAAAATCAGCGTTCCGACAGGTGGATGTAACACACACATACACCCACAATAAAAAAAAATTGGCGTTTACATTTATTTCATGTCGTTTCTGCAATCAACTTGCAAGATTAATTATTCGTGAACTCACATATGTTCTTCGTGAAGTCACGTTAATAATTTGTATACTCACGTATTCTGTCTTTGAATTCACATATCACCTTAGCAATCACAAATAAACTCATATTTTCTTTATTTATAAATTATTTTCAGGATATTTGCTGAAATTAGAAAATAATAAATTATTTATTAGATGAATTCAGATATGAATTGCATCTATTTTTTTAAAATCAATTTCATTAGCAATCTTAACTTTTTTTTTGTTAAAAATCAAATGTTATATATAATTAAAAATTAGTTAAGTTGATTATTGTCATAACATAATAGTTGTTAACGCGCTGCGCAAAAGTAACTTTTAATTAGTGTATATCTGATAAATTATAATAGTTGTTATAATTGCGGTTAGCTACACATCCTCTCTTCTCTAAGCGCACACTAATATTTCAGTATATTAGAGTAAAGTAACGGGTTGCATATCTGGTAGAAAGCATTAAATAAATGCGGCACCTGGGGGTGAAGGGAAAATGGAGGCTTTCCTCCGCGCTTAAATCACCTTGTTTTACAATGACGACATGTACATGGATATATACAGAGGCACCCTCGCACGCATCGTACCATACCGAACGAAACCCTTGGAAAGCTCCACATCCGACGCATTCCACCATCATCCATTAGCAGCAGACGAGTTAAATAATTAAGATTTCAAAGAGTGGATGGTATGCAGGATGTGCTCGCATGGACTCTTCACCTACGCTTTATACGTTCGCCAGATATTCACAATGAAAACCACCATTATCCTTATGCTCGCTCTTTGTTTTCTATTCCTACCTCTAACAGACAGTTGCGGGTCAACATTTAATACTCGCAGCGCTGCTAATGCCACTACTCCATACAAGAGGGTTGATTCTTTTGTTTCCTTTTTTCTCCCATCTCCCTATGAACAAAGATATGAAAGCCGACTGACGAATTACTTCCCTGCAGCAGCAAAATCCAAAAATAAAACGAAACAAGAAGTATTTACACAAAAAAACACAGATGAGAAGCAGACGACCTTGAGAACTTCAGTATATTCATATTTCAACCGATTATTAGCGAAATCCCGAGGAGGTGACGTTCATTTCCTTCTTTTGTCTCCATTGCCATTGAGCCCCTAAACTAATTAGCAATTAAACGCAGCCCTTTAGCAAAGCGAGATGTCCACTTTAGTGCTAATTACACACATCGCGCAACCATGATACCATTATGTTCAGCACCCATCAACAGTTGTCACAAAATCAGATTTTCTCTTTAGCTCTTAGTTATATAAAAAATTAAAAATTTTACTGTAATTTATTTTTTGCAAAATTTCCCATTACGAATACTTTATCACATAACTACTATTAGATAATGTTAATTAATAACAGATATATGGCGTTTATTCAATAGTATTTAATATTTTCAGCTTTTATTTAATATAAAATTTGTTTTTAAAAATAAATGCATTCAGCTTTTGGTTGACTTCTCAAAAATGTAATTAGATATTTGAATATGTAAATAATTAATATTTTTATTATGTTCAATTTTTTATTTAAATTTGTATTTGTAATGCGAACGCTTTATCGCTGTATATAAAATTGCGTTTTCCTCTGCCATTGATTTAATCTAATCTCGTCGCGTCCGGGACAAATCTGCTGTAGGAAGACGTGGTTCCGGTCTGATTCCATACATCTTTTTATTGACCGGAGAATACTTTTCGTATTAAATTTTCCGGTGGTGGTTGTATTTGTAGGCTGTGGGGGCGGCGGCAGCTCCACCGGAATGCATTAGAGATGTAGTGCACAACGGTGTTTGCATAATTCCATCAGTTGCCGTGTTTAGGAATTCGCTTCAATTATTGGTTCCGAGCCCGCGATTAGATCATTTATGGCGTGGCCATGTAAATCTGCAGAAATGCACACATATATACTACACACAGGCAAGTGCATATTGCATACGTTCGAACTCATTTGGCTTGCTCTGGCCTGTCTGCTTTGTTATTTCATTTGTTGGCAACGTATGGATATCTTTATCCGTTATCCGCAGCAAATGCAATGCAATATTTCGCTCATGTCTGTTCCAACGTGTAATTCACGTTTGCCCTGATTTCCGATGATACCAAATCAACTTGCCATTTCATTAATCGGCATTTAAGCAACTAGCGCAGATACAAATACAAATCCAAGTTTCCTATAAATCCAATTAAAATTTGATATACTTCAAGGAAGTATATCAAATACACCTAATATTAGAAGCATGTCAGGTCTACTATCTGATATAGGCAGCTGTCATCATAGCATATGTAAAAAAATATAATTTTCTATAAATCCAATAAAAGTTTGGTAGATCTCAAGAAATAATATGTCAAGTGTACTAAATGGTAAATAATTGACAGCTGTCATTATTTCTATCATAAGGTAAATAGTTGCTAATAATTAGTAGTAAATAAAATAAGTTACCATGAAGGTACTGAGTTATATTCAATTTGTCTGTGAATATATATGCTAATATAATATAGAATATGTAATCAATGCTGAGTTTACTTAGACCTTTGGCGACAATAATGCAGAGGATTAGTTCAAACATGTTTCTATAGAATAAATATTGGAGTTGGATTAATTCTAATAATATTCAGGAGATATTGTAAACAGGATAATCTAATGTATAGAATAGTAGTAAATAAGTAAAACGTTGAATCAAATTAAATAAAATTAGAAAGTAAGAGTGGATTACGGAATACGATATATCTGCTTCCTCAATCGATATTTGATCTTTGCAGTTATTCACAGAGCGCAGCCGACTACAAATTGCTGGAGACAAGCGGACACAACTATCATTCGCAACTTTCGCGAAGATTTATCGAATCTCGAAAAGTTATTATCTCCTCGCATAATCTATTCCAAGAGGGAAGGAAAGCCGTGCCCAGATGATCCGACCCTGAACTTCCTAATCGCGTTATTTAGAAGGTTCACGAAGTGAAAAAAGGTCGAGAAGAAGATATTGGAATTAAAATTGCGCTCACCTTCTCCTTCATTATATATTTTTTTCTTCTCCGTTGTTGTTGCTGTCGTTCCATCTCCCCCACCGAATTAGACGGGGCGTAATTTTAATTGGAAATCCGTTTACGTAAGCGACGCGCTGTAAGAAATTACTCATAAAATCGCATAAAAACCCAGGGCTTATTATTATGATCTTTTTGAAGGGAAAAAAGCTGGAATTGAATCGAGAGGAGTTTGCGGACTAATAAATATAAATAATGGCTTCCACCTTTTATAAGACTTCATTAAAATAAGAAGAAATGGAATAAAAAAATTGGGATGAAGGTAAGCAAAAATAATAATGAAATTTATCGAACGGAATGGAGAAGTGCTGAAAATGTAAAAAATGGTATTGGAAACGGATCGGAGGCGTTAATTCCAGGGAATTGGAGAAGGCTGTTTGCTTTTTGCGCGCTCCTTAATTAGTTCAATTCGCGTCGTCCTGCGGTACCTGGGAGCCGAGGACGACGGGGGTCGCGTTAATATTTGAGGGCCCCGTGCAATGCTTTTACAAACGCGTTTTATAAAGACCGCCGGTAAATTTAACTACGTGTTTTACGTCGTCCTCGCATAATTCACGTTCGCGATAAATACTGGATGCACCACTTACAGAATGGCATCCATAACTTTCAGGACAATTTTCACATCCTTCCGTTCTCGAATGCAAAAAATATACATAACCGGAAAAGCAAAAACTTATGAATAAAACAAGGAGGCGCATGAAATTGGTTTCGTTTAATGAAGGGATTAATTAAATGACCCCTGGGCTGCGCAAACCGCACGGGTCACATAATATTCCACTACCTGTAATATAATTATAAACTTTCCTAACTGGTATGTGTATTCTTTATGAGTGAACGCACGGAATTAACTCCTGCCTTGTGAGACTATCGATTCTGTTAAGGAAATTTATGTAATAAATTAAAAAATCATATTTTTTGTGCGTTATAAGCATTCGCTTTTCGTGGGTGCAATGAATGGGCGAACAACAGCAACAAACTGAAGAAGATGGGGAAAAATGCACTATGTACTGAAAAACCTTTTTCCCCAGCAGCCACTATTTGTTTTGGCCAAATATAAATCATCGCCCTATGATTTATCACCGTCGTCCTTTACATGATTTACGACCTGTGTTTTTTTTAACCAACATCCTTGAAAATTCGTACCAGCGCCATCTCAAGCTTTTACTTCGATGTTCCATTAGTTTCAAATACCTAATACGGATGGCTCTCCAATTTGAAATACTTTCATTTACACAACATAGATGGCCACGAAACTACACTTAACTAAAGAAACCTAAATAAAATCTATTACATAAAATATAGTTACACAGTATCAGATGTCGCTTAGAGTTACACAAGTATATTTATAAAAAAATAATTTTAAATAATTACACAACCATATCAATTATTTAAGAAATTTTAGTAAAATAAGTTTTATTTTAATAAATTTAAGTCTAAATTCTAATAAATAATCAAATATTTTAATTGATTAATTAATTAATTGATTTTAAAGAATTAGGTCGAAACGCATTATTTAGATTTTTATACTTAACTGTTTTAAATCGCGAATAAGATTTTTTTATATTTTGACAAAAATAATTATTTTTTTTTATTGTTAATAATATATTTTTCAAATAATTCTAAAACTAATAATTTTGAAATGCAAGAACTGAAATATTTTTTTAAGATGTTAGGAAAATTAGACGTTGCAATTAGCGTGGTCTAATTACAATTAAGAATATGACTACAAAAAGCAATTTTGTCAATTGACGCAATTAAATAGCGAGGCTATTGTAGAATGAGTCGTATCTAAAAGTGTAACGAACTTTTCTTTCCCCACTTTGAAAACCCGCAGCTAGTTTCAAATGCAACGGAACATAACACCCCAATTTTACGTACGCCGCACGTTGCAGTGGGTTCGTTTTTTTTTTCCTGCGTTTCCCCACCGAATATATTAAAGTTTGTTTCATTATCTGAGTGCACGAAATCGAGCAGAAGGATATTTGTCTGTACTAAAAAATAATATTGAAATAATCTAATTGGATTTTATTGGAATCCAATTGGAAAACCAATAGTGGGAATAGGAATTGAAAACTTCGAAAATGTAGTTATATGAAAATGGTGTATTAGTTATTATTTTGTATGTTTATAAATTATGACAAATATATGTTTTTTTTTATAGGTATTTAGCGTTATTTATACAGATCATAGCTAAAGTATCACTCACTCAAATATATATTATATAATAAAAAAAATAAAACAAAGAAATATATATATATAAACATTAGTAAATAAAAATATTATTGCAAAGATCGAGGAATTGTATCAGTCTAAACATCACATTGAAACAGTGTCACAAACATAAAACGGAATTTACATTCTCGATATACTAATATTATAATAAATTTTCCTTTGTACAATTTATAGGTTTTATTCAATTTCCTCGATCATTGACGAACACCGTTTAAAAAAAAATTGGTATTTGTGCACGTAACACCAGGAAACAAATAGTCAATACTGAAATAAAATGATGAATTGGATAAAATAATGAACAGTAACAAGTAGAAAGAAAAAAGTTAAGTAATGAAAATAAAACATCGATCGTAATCGGAGCACATAGCGAAATCATAATCAAGCGAGCCCAGATCACAATAATACATATACAAAAAAAACTGTATATGTTGGATTGCACAGGAAAGACTGCGGCCGGCAGTCGCCGATAACAAAACAAACAAAAATATAAGAAAAAAAGAATAATAATAAAAAATATTAAAATAATAATAAAAAGAACTTTGGTGTAAAAAGCATTGCGGTTGACCAATCCTAACCCTTTCAGAGGACACAAGCTATTAGGGCCTTCATGTATGTACAACGGGATAGACTAGGTCTATGGTCCCGATCAAATTCGAATTATGCCCGCGCACGTATGTACAAGATATATAATATTCTTTTATAAGTATTTACAATATTTACAAGTAGTTTGCCCAATGATGGTCAAGTTTAGGTGTTTCCAGAAACTCAACGATTTGTACTAGATGGTTGCAGCGGACTCTTGGTGATTAAAGTCGCTTGAATGAAGAAGACCTGAAAGAGGTCTTCTGTTTGGCGTCGGCGTTAAGAGTCTTTGATTTTGCTCTGAAAATGCGCAACTCTTTGGCGTAATCAGGGTGTGACATGGGTAGGTAGGCGTTGGGTGCGCACAGATGACTGTAGCTCTCGTAGAATTTCTTGTAGCCGCCGTCCAGGAGGTACACCTCCGGGAAATGCAAGGACGGATAGCAGTCTTTATTGTGTGATCTATCGATGTTGCGCAAGTAACGAGATCTGCAATTAGAAAAAAAAAAGCGAAACATGAGTAACCTGTTATAAGCGGTAAAAGAGAGAATTGACTTTTTCTTATGGAGGTAAGAAAAGATACTTACAAGTTCGGTCCACGTTCGCTGGAGAACTCGCAGTGAAAGACAATGATGTGTCGTTTCTGTGCATCTTGGGTTTCCGGTTGGCTGTTCTTTGATTTTAGGTTAAGAAGTTCCTCCTGGACCTGCTGCTTGGTGTACATATTTTGCGCTCCGGCGATGTGGCCGCCTTCGAATTCGTATGGGTAACGGCAGTCGATGATCTTGAAAGAGGCGACCATGCTGTAGTCTCCTTGGATGATGCCGGCCAATGTAGACGGCGTGATTGATTTTAAATCTTGGTGGCGACCAGGGATTAAAGGCAGGCAGAAGGCTTTGCTGAAGTCGCCGATTAAATCAGCGTCAGTGGTGGAGCGCTGCAGAGCCGACTTGATGCTATCTTCCCTGGCAGAGATGCTGCGTTGGAAGAGGGGCTTAGCCGAGATGCGTTGAATGACTTGATCCTCATGGAAAAGGCGACTCCTCTTTACATTAACGGGGCTCTGCAAGCTAGTCGGCGGCTCCGGTCGTTTGAAATTTCTGATTTCAACCTCTTCGTTCATCTTGAACAAGCATGAGCGAACCTTGCTGGTATTCGGCGTGTTGCTGCTGCCGATCATGGACAGAGCGCGGCGCATCGGTGGACGGGCGAGGACCATCTCTGGCGATTTCTTTGTCTCCTTTATTGTTCCGGTAATCAGCTTGTTGAAATCACCAGGCAAATTGCTGGAGTCGTTCTCCTGCTCCAAATCAGATATGTCCAAGAATTCTTCATCGTTCGAGATCAGCGACACGAAGGACAGGCCCTTGCTCTTCGGCGAAGTCCTCCTGGATTCGCATGCACTGTATCCGGAATCTTGAGAGTTGTTGTCGTGATCTTCCAACGGACGTCTCAGCGTGTACGAGCAATGAGTCGGCGAACCATCGCATGACATACGAGCTGGACTGTTACTCTCGTACATCGATAAGTCAGAGTCGAACTTCCTCGTCGGACTTGCGAAGCTCTGGTTTTCCTTCTCGGTGAAGGACTCCTCCATAGGGTAGACACTGCAGCACTGCCCGTTTTTCGACATTCTGTAAGCGGTCAGCGAATGATTAGATACAAGGTCGTTAAACTTTATCGGTGATAACGAGAGGAGAACGGTCCAAAATAAATTAACAAAAAACATTAAAATTACGCAAAATGGATGGCTCTGCAATTTATTATTTATCATCCACAACATAATTTTTGTCAAATGCAATTAAAACGCATCAATATTAATGAGCCGGTCCCCGGATATTATTATTATTCGACTACCTGCCTTTGGGTCAAGCAGTCTGTTTAAAAGGCATTCCCGCCAAATATAAGAAATATGTTGATTCGTTAACGTCCTTTAATTCAAATTTCACTCTTGAATCACGCGGCAGAAATTCAAGTCTAGCTGTCGCGAACGACTCTGAAACGAAACTGAAGGTCTTCCTCCCCAAAAAAATAAATTTAAGTATACTACATTATCTCGCGATTTTTATTTATCCGTTCTTCTCTCACTCTCTCCAGCGCACAGATATTTCAATACAGACAATGTATTTGATGCAGAAAGCACCTGCTCATGTTTTACATGCATGCGATATTGATATTTACCTTGTGGATTCACAAGTTCCGCAAGAATTACTCATAGAATCCCAAAACATGTTTTCTTTTCGTCGGTGTGTTGGTGACTATTAGCACTCTCGGTACGATTACCGTGGATCTGACGGAAAATACTGAACCGCGGAATTTTTCGAACGAGCACTTTGTTGTTACAAAGATTGTATGATTTTATTCCAGATCTGTTGGGCACATCGGGCGTCGCTCTACTGCAATGAGCTTATTTGATACTTTGATCACTTGCACTTGATGCTAACTGACTCTCAACGGCGTTCCAAAACTATATATAGTAGGATCCCCTACCACAGCTCCGACGCCAGCCGGAGAGGGGAGAGCCCTTCCTTAGGGGTTGGTTGATAGACTCATGGGCGCGAAAATTGATACACATGGTAAACCGAAACTTCCACTTTCAAAACTAACAACAACCACAAACTACAACTATAACAACATCAATAGCAACAAATTATTCACACACAAAAAAAACAAATTATTTTATTATTTTTTAATTATTACTTACATCACAAAAATTATAAATAGTGAATCCGATTTTGAATTAAATACGATTACAAGAAATTCCGTTAATTTGGGCGCGCAATTCACGGTTTCGTAAGTGCAGTTAGTTTTAGATAACAAAGTTCTATCAGCGTTCCTTTTCTTACTATTTTATTTTGAAAGGTCTGAATTGAAAACGATCTTCGTTAAAATACATCAAATCGACAACATTTCCATCGGTACATAAACAAAAATAGATTTGCATGTCAATTAAAAAGAAAAAAAAATCTTTATCGTCGAGTCAAAGTCTAAGTCAAATAACCTAGCATAAAATAATATTATTATCAATAATTCGATTTGCATATTTTACTCATATGTAACATTTGAAAATTATGCAAATTATAATTTAAAATTTATAATTATACATTAAAAAATTACTTATTAATTAATTAAAATAATTAAAAAAAACAACTAGCATTAAAAAATATAAACAAATTTATATTATTATAAACAAATTAAAAATAATTAAGTTTTTAAAATAATTGATTAAATTTTTCAACTTGAACGCAGATATTATGAAAAATTAAATTTACACAAAATAATTCTATTAAACTATTAACAAAATTAAAACATTACTTTAAAAAATAAATTTAGTTTTTTTATAATAAATAAGTTTGAAAAACATATTATTATGTAAGTTTAAATTTAATTGCGTGCATTTTCATAATGGAAATAATCTAACAACGCAAATCGCTTAGTTGCGTTCCAGAAATACACAACGTCAACATAGACTTAGCAAAATTAAGAAACGTTAATAGTACGCAAAAAATCATATACAAAGGACTATTGATCGCCGTTCTTTCTCACAGTCATTTTTGCAATAATGAATTTTTAAGCTTTACCCACGCTTGATTAGTAAACACGTCCATATTACTAGAATCAAAATTTACTTATATTTTAATAACTATTTCCTTTTATTAAAGAATTAATTTAATTACATTATTATTGCAACATTAAAATATTGTTTAGTTAACTTTAACTTTAAATGGAATTATTGAGAATGAGATTTTAATAATGTGATAATCATCATTTTTGTTCAGAATTAACATATTTTTAACATCGTTTATTTACTTTTTTGTGTGTGAAAAATAAATCGTTTTTTGCAATGTCTAACTTCTTGTCGCCGTTATATTTCCATTTTAAAAGTAAATATATAAATATTTGTAGGACCATAAAATAAACTAAAAAATGTGTTTCTTGTGGTTAATTTTATAAATAAATGATGTTTCATATGCATTGTTGTTCAGGAACAAATTTGTTGCACAAGATAATGTTGCAGCATCCGCGCTCATTTTGATACGGGACCGGAAATGATAACTGGAATTCATCTAATTAAAAGTTATTCATTGCAAATGGTTCGCCTGTGAACGGAATGAAGAGATATTTGGGAAAAGACTTTGGGGTGATACACATATGCGGATATGTATGTGCATTCGCATTGTCCTCTCCTTTCGGTTCCTTCCTCTCCCCGTCTTTTTCTAGGCTGCTGCTGCATTGAGGAAGCTGCAACGAGGTGGTAATCTGTATCAATTGGGGGATAGTGCCGTGAGAAGAATCTAGGAAGTGTTCCGTATGGGAACCCCCCGGGTTCCGGAACAATTGGATCCGGGGTAGATTTTTTGTCTATTCCGTTGACCAGTTTCTATGTGAGAAGCAGCTAATTTGCAGATTCCTTCCCGGACGGAAAAACAGGAATCTCGAGAATTGAAATTTTTAGTTAAATGTGAATCGCGCGCTTTTTCGTCCCCTGCTGCACCCACGGAAGGCACGGCATGTGCGGGGCTCGAGTCATGTGTCCCAAAATTAGGTTGGAAAAAAAGTTGTATTTATGGAATCAACGGAAGGGGGTGTCGCGGTTCCGCGATCCGACCATCGGACCGAGTCGGCATCTGCCCCATAGCATGCATATGACGCCGTTTGACCCCCGAACTAGCTGCACATTTAATTTCAATTGTCTTTAATAGAACGTTAGAGCAGACCGATGTCGAACAAATTAAGGGTGAAAGCACTCATTCGGCCATAACCGACAGGTCCCGCATGCATCGTCAACGAGCAAGTGAAATGAATAAAACAATGGACAGGTGAATTTTCCCTAGTACACCGTTTTTCCTTTACTTTATCCGCACATTTTCAGTTTGTTTTTCATTTCTTTACACCCGTAAAAATTGTGTAGAGAATAAAGAACGTAAAAGGAAAGGGTTGAGGCCTTTCTTGAAAATCTTTGCTGGCGCTAACAGATTTCTGCAAACGGTAGGGCCGCTATTTATGAGCTAAACAATAAAGCTAACACTTTTTCAGTGTGCTGTTGCATTGTCGGAAAAACCATCCCTTAGAAACTAGAAAACCAAAAACGAAAAATCCTATCCGTTACGCTCTTCGTGTTTATTTCCCCAAGAAAACGTTAGCTTTAGCGCCATTGGAAATCAACCAGCGGATCAACCCTCCCGTAGCACGTGTCTTATTGAACGCAGAACCGCGCATAGATTATCTTTGTACACACATGTTGCTTAAAATTACCATTCTTAAAATAACGTTCTAAAACGATTATTTCTAAAAGTACTTACATTAATTTGAATTGTATCAAATGCACATATGCTTAATTTTTAAATTTAATTAATTAATTTTACAGAAATGTTATTTATTTAAAAAAAAAATTCTAAAAGAAATTTTATTTTTAATAATTAATAATATTTTTAGTGCAAAATTTATAAAAATATGTAAATTTAAAATATTTAGGACAGGTACAAAATTGCATGCTAATAAAAATATAATTGAAGTAAAAGTTTGAAAATCTTTAAGAATTTCACACTTCTGATACAATAAAGCTAAACGAATTTTGAGTACTTTTGAAAGTAGTTCTCAAACTAAATAATACAAGTTCTAAGATCTTAAAGATGAAACGAGGATTGTAAATATTAACAATAAGTAAAAATAATTTTATTGAAAGGTGAAGTCCTTTCCACAAACAATTATTCTCTGATTGTTAAGACCCTAAAAACCATTCAAAAAGGACAATAATAAATTATAATAATTCATAAACAATTTGTTAAGTATAATTTTCATAAAATATATTTTTTGATTTCATAAAAATTATAAAAAAAAGTGAAATAAGGATTATATGCAAATACTAAAATCTTTAAAAATAAGAATAATAGTAAAAGAAAATAATAAATTTCTTAAGAATAATTGCAATAAATATAATCCCTAAAATTTAAGAATAATTAAATAAAGTAAATAATTTTTTGTATAAAAAATATAATTTCTTGAATTCAAATCAATATTATTACAAAGAAGGATAAATTACAAAAAAAAGGATTGTTTGAGTGCGAAAGTCTCAAAAATAAATTTCAAGAAATATAAATTAAAAACTTTTTTTGAGTATTTTTATATTAAAAATAATTTAATTTCAGTTATTTGAAATGTATGATTAAGGGAATTTAAAATATGGGATAATAATTGTAACACCTATGATGGGTAGACAACGTGAGAATCGTCCTTTCGACGAGTACGCAGGAAAGGGTTGACTGTTGATTCACATGAACGTATTAAAACGGCCCGTACGAGAATCGGTTAATCGAACAGGTATATCCGTTGATGTCAACTCTGACCCGAAGACGTCTTCTAGTTTATCTAGTTTGCCGTGGAATGGATTTTTTTCAGCGGAGCGCGCATATTTGGGGCATGTCACCCCTAACCAGTCTAGGGTTCTTAGACAGCTGCAAGGACGCCGTTGCGAGGTCATATTCTTGCACTTACACTTAGAGCAGTGCGCCACGGAGCAGCTGACGTCGCGAAATACAGTACTTTTCGGACAGATCCAAATGCATTGATTTCGTTCAGCAAACATCGTATAAACCTTATCAAAATTTATATATGAAAAAAAAAATAATATAATAAAACGAAAATTCGTAATCGGATCAATTCGCGTAACCTTGGCGGTTTTGCGGCTTGCCTCGACTCAACCCTATCGCGAGCGACAACTTTCTTACGTATTATCACAAAGAGGAGGACAGAACTAAGTAAAATAATAAAAAAAAAATCTGTTACGCCAAGAGTATTAGAATTTGTTCAAGGCATAAGTACTGTTTGCTGAACACACAGGTTCCATTCCTATATGTCTACACAATTTCAAATATGTACGTTTAACGGACGTGAATTTTTCAGGTAAATGCTAGACACCCTTTCTTGTTTTTTCCTACGTATTCTCTAGGTTTTCTTCTCTTTCGTTTCTCATATTTTTTTATCCTTCTCCGTCTTTCGTTACTCGACTGCTTTTTGTTTACCCGTGATTTAGCGAATTGCGAGAGCCACTAATGATTCTTCCTCGGATGGCAAACGTCTCGGCATCGACGCACACGCATTTTCCGAGGGCGTAGAGGTGCAATTAAAAGCCTATCCGATTCCCTTCCATCGTTATAAATGATTCGGTAATAATGGGCTCATCCATAATTGCATCCAGGTTCTGCAAAACGGCACGAACGCAAATGGTACACATATTTAACCAAAATGGATTCAACAATAGTTTATTGGCCGTGAAAAAACGAATCTGGGAACCGAAAATTCTATAACTTAATTTATGGGCAAATGCTAGGAAAACTAATTTATATGTGGCGCTTTACCTGACATTACCTAGCTTCTATGTAAAGTACAAGCGAAAGAATTGTATTTTTTTCTACCGCCCAACGAATACTGAAAAGGCATTCTTTCATCGTTGAAGGCACGTAATCATAGTTAAATCCAATGAGACAAATTATTCCGACGATTTGCATGTGGCGCTTAACCCAAAAAAATATCTATTTATTAGATAAGATTAGCATAGAGATTTACGTGTTAAGTTTATCTCTTACAAATGTAAGCAATTTTTTTTTTCAATGAAGTGGAAAGGCTAAGAAACATCCGCTTCTCGCGCAAAAATGAAATGCAAATAGACAAAGAAAATTATGCACGTAGGATAACGAACTCATTTATATAATAAATATTTTCTTTTGCTTGTTTGCTCTTACTGTTTAATATGAAAATGGTAATGAACTCTCGTGATGAGCGCATATCTAAATAAATATTTGCCTCTTCGCGAAATTAACACATTGCATTTCTAAATGTAACAAAACTTTAATATTAACTTGCATTTTTTTTGCATTAATTTCATTAAAAATGTAGAATTTTTAAAAATTATTAATAAAACTAGAAAATCAATAATATACCTAAAAAATAAAAGTTTTGAATAATAAATTAAAATACGATAATTAAAATTTTTATAACCAATATTATTAATTTTTTTTTAAATTAATTTAAAAACTGTATATTTTAATATTTGTGATAATATTGCAATTATTTGTAAATTATTTTTATTATAATGTAATGTTATACTGAAAAAACAGTTATTTTGAGATTTAAAAGGAATAATGAACGTTATGAAAAGTACATTAAAACGTTGTTGTACGGGTTTCTGAAACCCATAGTTCTCGTATTTCATAGAAAGAGTTAAAAAGATATTCAACAAATGGTAAAACGGTTTTTTCCTTTGATGTCCTTAAAAATGATTTGAATACGTTTTTATGTTGGAAATATAACAAATCTAATTATCATATAAAGTTAAAAAGAGGATTGAATTAAAAGGGAATCTTTTCGTTTCACGTATAAAAGGGCAAGTGTAATCACCCTTTTTTGATGAATAACTGGAATAAAGGATATTTGTCGTAATGAAACCGTACATCATAATCGTATGTACGAGATTCCAGTTTCTTGGATGGCCGACGAAGACGTTATTCTAAACGGGTGTAAGGGACACAATGAACTTTCGGTTTTTAATTCGGAGCTTTCGTAAAAGCGAAAATTCAAATGGGATACACACATGTATGTGTATATATATATATATATTATGATCGCGGCAGAAAGTTCCTTACAATGGATCTGCGCTCGTGCCCCATTGTCACGAATATTAGTCCCCTCAGTAGAAATCTTGAACGTTGAAGAAGCAGCTGTAGCTCTTCGTTACCCTCTTGCATTTTCTTTTCCACATACATACGTCGTTATCACGGCTATACAGAGATCAGCAGCAGCAGCAGCTTCTCACATCAGGTATATAATACACACGGATCTAACGTTTCTGATTGCCCGCCAAAACTTCCGTATACCTCAGGTAGTTCCGGATCGTGAAATTGAAAGTGAAGCTGCACTTCCCCCAAAAGGGAGAAAAAAATGATGATGAAGAAGAAGAGTAGATGCAGGGAGAAGAAATGCTCTCCATCTGCGCTGGGAATCTTATAGGAATTAATCGTGTGATATGCGCGCCAAAAAATGCGAGAAGAAAATAGATGGAGATTTCGAGCCTGGACGAAATAAAAAGGAAACGGTCGTGGTTATAGGTAAATTGTTTAATAAATAGCAACAGGTTCTACTTGTTCTTAAGAGCATTAAGAAATATGTTATTATATAGGTGTATTGAACTTCTCGCGCTCTTCCATGATAAACTCCAACACCGAACGTGTCTTCAACTCGGTTGAAAATCAACTCCATCACCAAATGGCATTCTTGCATATCAAACGGGCTCATAAAAGAACGATCATAAAATCGATTAAAGTACTGCATCACTGAAAATACGCATTTTTCTAATAAAAAGGAAAATGAGGGAAACGACTAGAGACGTGCGAAATCGAAAGAAGTAGGAAACGAGATCGGACATCGTTTATGTGAATAATGCCTCGAAGGGGGAATCCACAATTCCAATTTTCCTTCATTCTTTCGGACAGCTGACCAGCAGGAAGGACGTTCTCACGACCGGAAGAAATCCTACAATGATTTTATGCAAAATGTGTTCGCACGCATTGTGCAAAGATCGTACACTCATACATGGACATAAACGCACACGCATTTGTATATATATTTATATGTATGTATATATATAATCCTGTCCATCGATCGGTAGGTGCGCGCTGAAAAGCCGAAGGTGGAAAAAGATGGACGCGTCTTCGTGGACGTCGGACGAGTAGGTGTTGAACAATCGAAAATTTCCGAATCGTTACTCCCATTCCGCTGGGCGCGTTAATATCCGTGTAATAAATTCACGAGCAATGGTCCATCTTCCTCTTCGTCGTCCTCCTCTTTCTCTAGCAGCTCCATCCCTCCTCGCATCTCTCTATCCTCGTTCATCGCACATCCCATATCCTGTGTCTTGTTCTTATTCTTCTACTTATTCTTCCACTTCGTCTTCTTGGCGCGAGTCCAACGAACACGCATTCTTGCGGGCCTCGAGATGCTGGTCGGACAGTATTAACTAGCGCGAGAAGGATGGAACCAAAACAATCAAGTTTCTCATATGTGCGCTGCAACAAAGCGAACAGCATAACGCTGGGAAGAGAGTTTTGATGTTCGAGCCGCGTTATAAGTAAGCTTAAGTAAGAACTCATTACACGGACTTCCGCTGTATTTTTATCCCTGACATCCTCTTCTCTCTCCGGCTTCTATTGCCATTAAGGGAGCGAGCGAGCGGCCATTCCTTCCTTTCATGCTAGCTGCGGATTCTCCGAGGGCACTCCGTGGCCTCGGCACGAAGGAAAAAGGACCGAACGGCGATTTCCTGCGATTAGAAAACGGTTGCATTTTTTCCACCCATTCCCATTTAAACCACATAATAATGAGCAAAGAGCGAGCCGCGTACAGATATAAAATATACACGAGAGTCAGTTGTACTGGACCAGAGAGCTTCATGGCTCTTTACATCCAATGTTAATGGTCTTGAGAATAAGGAATGTGGTCAGGCAAGAGAGTTAAGCCGCACTGCACCCTCAATTCAAATCATTTGTATACGTACTAGTCGCATCAACAAATATTACTAAATCATTTTTAATTATCGGCACAATCGTATATTTTTTTTTCTCCGGAAAATGCGAATGGCAGATTGAAATAGTGGACGTGAAAATAAGAACCATCTTAGCCGTCATTCAAAACGCCTCTTCTATCCATTATTTGTTTTGCTTATCCTCTTAAAGCGATAGCTTTCCCCAAATTGCCCACTTTCGGCTGAGCCCAAATTTGCATGCATCATTAAGACAGTAATGTAGCACCCGAAAACTACACTCCCCAAAGGAGCCGATGGTTTCCTTTTACACTTTCTTTAATAACAAAATTTCTATTTTGCTACGAAAAAGATAAATATGCAATCCTTTAAATGCACCGACAATTGAAGAAAAAAAAGCTGCCATCCATGCATTTTTGTTCTACCGGTATTATAATATGCATACACATATTTTTTTGTCCTCTTCTCCCATGGCTGCAAAGGATAAAAGTTTCGAGATTAATAACGGCAATTTGTTTTTGCAGTTGGGGCCGGATGCGGAGCAAATTATTTCGAGGAGCACGCGATGGTTATCACTCAAGCCTTTCTTTCTTACCTCAAGTTGACAATATTTTTTTTGTTGGTCCTGCAGGAGTGCGCAGGAAGGGGCATTGAAATTTTTCGAAGGCCGGATTTGCATAATCGCAATCATTTCGAATATCGCTTGAGCGGCAGGTCTTTTTTTCGATTTTTTTCCCTTGCCTTTTGTGAGGCTGTGGGCGTAGTCTGGCCTTTATCCTAGAGATGAATAGTCTCAAGTCAGACACACCGCAACGATCGGCGCCCTGCGTGTTTATAAACAGACATCCATATGACTGCAACATATATCACCTTCCCTCAAAAAACGAACGTTCCCACAGCGGCAGCCCCAATGATGATTCGATACGATTTTTGTCCGATGATGATGATGATGATGATGCTAGTGGTGGTGGCAGCGATGATTGGAAACTGAAGGAAATTTATTGATCCATCGGTGCATGAAGTTCACATCCGTGGAGAATCTCCAGTTTCTAGAAAGTGTTGCACTTAAATGGCCTCACGAAGGAAATCATACATCTGAAACGGTTCGAGCAGAAACCAAACGCCGTTCCTCTCTTCGCTTCTCTCCGCGTTGTCCTGGCCTTGTTTTTTTCTTCCTTCTTAGTCTCGTTTTTTCTTATTTTCATTTCGGTCTTGCTCGCTTCCCTCATTGTTTAAGTACGGTGGGAATCTGCCGTGCACAATGACATCTCCTGGTTCGGAATGCATGCTATGACCATTATACGAAATTAGGAAATGAGCAACCGGACACGTTTTCTGGGGTCTCAAATCTAAAGATTTTCCTCATCCTGTTTCTTTTTCGGAAGATAGAGAGAAAAATTGGGATAAAAGAAGAGAGAGAGAGTGATGCAAGTAAAAGAGAAGGCAAGCACTTGTCCGTTTCGGTAATTTAAAAGTACGAGCCAACAATGGATCCAGGAATAGGCAACTCGCCAGTGAAGTACCTCGGCATTCTGATGGCTTTCAGCTTAAGATTCTGTAAGCACACAAGTGTTACCTACTTGCATAACCAAGATCCTCTCGCGCGGGTGAATGCACCTACCATTGTCTTACTCCAACCGGACCGGATACAAGACTATCCGGTTGAGCTAGCTCTTTAAGGAGAGTCCAAACAAAAACACATTCTACGTACATTCGCCAGCAACCCCAATAAACCTAATATTCAAAACGGCATTAAAACAACGGATTACGCGTATTAACATCCCCATGCGGACGCGTCTCGAAGGCAATCCTCAATCTTGTTATCTCTCCTCCTCCTTCTTCACCGTTCGCCTTTCAGCTGAGAAGAAATTAATTTCCAACAGCTGATCGACATTTAAACTGTTAAAGGCTATTTCAGTGATGCGCTCCTCCTGTTCTCTCCGCTCCTCTCAACCCTTCCGCGTCGGCATGGAGGAAGAAGAAAAAGAATTTGCACGTCGGACCGCGAAACGGGTTAACAATTGTGCCTTCATTTCATACTTCTTCGGCGACAATGGAGCGTACCGTAACGGCTCTAAAACTTGAATTTTCTAACATGCATGCATGGTAAGAATGGCCCGACAATGGTGTGCCCAGTATCAACAAACGTCACATTAAAAAAGTACTGCTGTGCATGTTCGCTGATTTATTGCACAAACAGAGTACTTGGTCTCTTGGTGGTTTCGACTTTCAACGGCACAAGAACAAATATATGGAATGCGAAATTCACTTTTTAATATCCCAGGTCAGCACTTTATGGGCAGCAACTCCATCTCGCCGTATCCGCGCGTGTGTTTCTCACTTTTAAATCGCACGGTTATTTACAAAAAATCCTGGCCCCATGCCACACTGCCAGTCCATTCAATCCTGTTTTCCTTTTTAACACTCTTTCGCTGACCATTAAACATTATTAAACAAAAATAAAATTCTTCTGAACTGAACATTCCTTGTAATATTTAGTCTAGCTCAATCCAACTATAGCAAGAAAAGAAACCGTTCCCAAACCGTACCTGAAGCTTTGTATATCCTTATCAAAACATTGGCAACTTACTACCCGCATTACCAAGGCAATAAAATATTTAAAACATAAAACGGTGTTTAAAGCTCTTTCTTTTATTTCTCTTTGTTCGATACTTAACTTTTCGCACTACCCGATGATAAAGCTCCTGGGAACAAAAATCAATACGGAAAAAGAATAAGATTAATGCCCATGAATAGCAGCCGCAGAGGTCACACGAAGCCCCATAATTCTCTCCCAAATTATTAGATAACATCGAGAAAATCTTTTAGTTTATTAAAGACCACATTTTATCAATCCACGCACAGATTTATATTTTCTAATAAATAACGCATTACACAAACGCTTCCATAAACCAGATACACGCAGTTAATTTGTACAATCTCTCTGAATATTCATGAATGCATTCTCATAACGGGAAGCGATAATCAAACGTCCACATTTCGAGAAAAATATATCAATGTCGAACGGAATTAAATAATTAAATAATCTATAGGGGCTGTTTGAATTTTCAATCTCTTTCGCAATTTTACCCCCATAATATTATCCAATTATCTTGTGGTTAATTTAACTTGTGAAAGCTTTTATTGCGGTGAGAAATGTTTCAGGATTATATCTGAAAATTTTCACGCGCATATTCTCAGTACGGGGTTATCTATTGGAAGCATCTGTAAAGGTTACCAATTTGTTTCAATTTACAGGCAAAAGTTATTTCACTGATTTTCAAGATAAAACAAAACGAGATGGAAACCCATGATTTTTTATTATCTTATCAATATATCTGAATAGATAAACATTTTCTGTTCATAAAGAAAATGTAAATTGTTTTTTATATTTCAGTAACATTTTTTTTGTGTCTATTTAAAAATAGAAATAAATAATTTTTAATTGAATACAAATTTAAAATGAGAGTGGTATTAGAAATCATAAATATTTCTGTTTAAATATAATTTCAATTTTGTAAAATAAAATGTACAGATGATTATCTTAAGATGTTTGTTAAAAAATCTTGTGCAAAGGTGCAGTATCTTTGTTTCGATTTAGAAAATCAAACAAAAAGCTTTTAGACACGTTTTGAAGATATTTTGCAGATTTTGAGAAAAAGGGAAATTGTTGTATCTCGTGCTGCATCTAGAAAGGTAAGTACAATTTTGAAAAAAAAGTTGCTTAACATATGTAGAATTATTACGAGTTTGAAGATAAGCAGAAAAAAGTTGCTTGGCACATTTATTTATTTTTTCAGGAAAGGTATGGTATTAATAAATTGTAGGTGAACAAAGCAAAAATATGCTCGGCAAATTTTCCGTGTGCGTAAATTGCAAACAGTAAACGTTTGGAACAGTGCTCCGTACCTCAAAACTTTTATTCGGAGACTCAATCCAAGTCACGTTTCCCATGCATAACTATATATTTACAAGCACACAATGCATTGGAAACATTCTTAAGAAAGCTACGTCTGCCATGTACGAGACTGTTTCAGGAATATATGAAATGAGAATGCTTTTAATAACGAACGTATATTTTTAAAAAGGAAGTTCGGTTGGAAAGCGAAAGCTATTTGGCAAAATTTTACGACAGAGGGAAAATGTGTTTCATGTAATTGTATCTGCGCTGAAATGTATCATGTTTTAATGCGGTGTATCCAGTTCTCGTCATGTGCTTTATGGGAGACTTCTTGGTGGCACAATTTTAAAATTGATTTAGTGGTGCGTTTCAGGCTTAATCCACCGTGGGCCGTTTCAGGTGGCGATGCTTTGTTTTGGCGGCGTACCTGGTCGTCTCCCCGCCAAATTACCGAGTAAACAAAAGTCTCATGTTTCGGTCGTATCTAATGAACATTGTATATAGACGTACCAGGAATCTGTAATTACTCGTTGTTAACTAGCTAGGTGCTCGGGTTACGTTCCATTTGCTGGTATGTTTTTGTAAAAATAAATCAGAGCCCCTGTCTTCGGGGCTTTCTGAAGATGTCTGGCAAAATGTCTAATTACGGATAGTTTTCACGAAAGGGCATAAAAGAATTCCTTGGAAGGCGAAACGAAAACAATGGTCATACGAGGGGGAGTTCTTTTGCTTTGAGACAGGATCTGGGATCATGGGTCCATGCCTCGCCGTTCCCATCACATATACAAACACACACACATAATAAACGGGAACGATTATGAGATTCCTCGTTCACCTCGCCGCTGTACCTGTGCGTAGGTGGGACCGTTGGGGACGCTACAGGTGGATTTCTAAAGGAGGACTGACATAAAGTGGGACACATATACCGCAACCTTTGAGAAAAAAAGCCTGGAAACTCTAATACGCACACATATAAATCCCCTTATGTAAGAGTCAAAAATTCAAGACAAATTATTTTCTTAAGATGCTGGGGGTGCAGCACAGGTACCTCAGCAAAACGCTTTATCTATCACGCCGAGTGGACATTTCAGATAGGATAACATATATTATCCTAAAGAAACGGTCCGTTCGGTTTGGCTTAGTTATCGCCACGTACTCAGCGGATATATCCACAAAGAGTCGCCCAAAAACCGGAGGAGAACGAGAGAGAAACGAGAGAGGAAAAAAAAACTAACCTACGGATTCCCGCCTTCTGAGAAGGGCCTAACCCGAAAACCATCAGCTGACCGAACTTTCCCAGGCATTTAAAAATGTCGGCGACGCGGGTGGCAGACAAGTGCATTCGAACATATATACATATACAAAACACTCACATATACACATCAAACCCAAGCTTGTATAGGTGTGTAAAGTGTAAACACACATATATTCGAATGCACAAATACCAGAGCATAAGGAGCAGACATATATGGACCAAATATATGGGACTCGAAGGAACATTTAAATGCGAACCATATGATCCAAACAAATGACCATTATGCGAAGTAAATGCTCGATACTTCCTGTAAAAACAATAATATAGATATTTCGGCGATAATGTGCTGATCCCACGAAATGCTCAATTGACCCCACAGTTTATTATTAGCATACTGAAACAAAAGTAAGAGTCACGTAATTAGCGGCCGACGAAAACAAAATCGATTTTCACGTTTCCAGAAAAACGCTTCCCGATCGCAAGATAAGCTCCCGCGGGGTGAGACGCTCGGAGTCCTATTCCATTGTCCCCCAATGAATTTATTGGCCGGGCCCTGAATCGGCAAATCTCAGTTCCCACAGCCAACAAAAGACCATTTTATAATAAAAACCAATAAATATTACACATTTGTTTTCTCCATCTCCCTCTTGCTCATATATATATATATTTACAAACACATACACTCTACCTCTTCGACGTCCTAACCATGGTCGTCTCCTCCTTCTTCAACCAACAAAAAACCGATAAGGCCGTATCAATTTAATTCTATTAAGGCACACAAATATTTACTTTTTGTTCTGCCGAAGGACATAATACATTTTCTCATTTGCATTGCAAAAGATCTTAAATCCTTTCAATCGATCAGAAGGATTCACCACCACCGCCGCCGTAATTACAGTGGCCAAAGTTACCCTTTTTTTTCTTTTTAGAAGCAATGCACTTCGTTTTACGAACGCTGTAAGAAAAAGAAAAAAAAAGCGTATCCTTTATTTTCCGTTATCTTATCAGACCACCGTAAATAACAATACATATTTGCTTGTTATTTTTATTGGATTCTTGTAGTTCACCGCTTGTTTGTCGTCACGGTTCCGCTGCAACGTCTTACCTATGGCAAGTTCATTTTTCGAGATCGAAATTGGAGCCGCAGACGGAATACCTGAAATAACACGGATGGAGAATATAACGAGATCGGTTTTGAGGTGAAACGCGGCGGCACCATGAACCGATGAGGCAGAAACGAAAATTACTTACTTACTAATTACGTCCGCGCACTGAAATCTCCTTTGTTGCAAAAGAAGAAAAGATAAATTGGAAGTCGACTGAAATTAATGATGCCGAGCGTTTCGAGCAAAGAAAACAACACAAAAAAAGATGACGAGAGAAAGAAAAAAGGAAACTGGGACGATTCTATTAGGTTCTGAAAGCTCAGTACTTAAAATGTCAAAAAGTGCCAAAACTCGAAATTATATATAATTAGGCCATTGTTCGCATCGGGAAATGGATTAGCGTAAATATTTAAACTAGTAATCATCGGGTCCGGATGAATAATTGAGAGTAATTTTGGCCGGTGTCACAGCTGACATGCATTCGGAGATGCAATAAATACAAATACCAGGCGAGATAAATGTTTAAAAATAATAATGCAAGAGGGTTGCCGGAGAGAGAACCCTTCGGTGGAGGTCATAAAATCAAGGCTCCACCATATATTATTACATTATCTCAGTTCCTGATCGTTTATTATTCATGGCGGCGTCCCGTTTACGTAATGGTTTCTAAGTTCCGTCAGTTCAACTATGTCCATTGAAACATGCCCAGGCGCTGGGATGCAATTGCATTCCGAGCATGCACACCCGATAATTCATTCCTGTTGTTATTGTTTGGTCAATGATTATTGTTGGTCAGGCTGCATTTCTACACGAAAACGGAAACCGACGGATTCCTCTCTCCGGGACTTTAAAAACGCATGGAGAAAATCAACTGAACGCAAGCAAGTGCATGTACGTTTTTCCATGACCGGGTCCATTTTTCAGCGGCTTTGTGGCTCCGCACTTGATGAGAAAAGGAATGCGTTTTCTATTAGATAATTGATGATACAGAGAGGAGAGTCTGATAGAAATATAACGTTTCTCCGAGGCAAAACCTTTTTCTCCTTTTTCCCCATATATCGTTTTTTTTTCTCTCCTCTCTTCTTCTCTTCTCGTATTATTGTTGTGGCGGTTCAGGTTTTGGGAACAGGTTGGTCTGAAAAGAGGAGAAGACAAGTGCTCGAGAGTGCTCTTTGCCTTCGCCCGCCTTTTAACCGCCCTCAACTGTATGCAAGACGTGAATGTGTGTGTGTTGTGCACAATAATGCCCCATACACAGTACCCTGTACCCGTAAACAACGCATTCGTAGGCACTTCTTTATACATGTATACACATATATATTTCTAGTAGAGTAGCTCTAAGTACTTTATAGTTGGGCTACTGAATGAAGGACGAGGCAAGATCAATGGCTGAACTGGATCCGTTCCCGCCAAATCGCGATCGGAATGCTGCCTTAATTGAGAGTAAATCCCCAAATCCCAAGTAACCTTCATTCTTTCTTATTTGTTCAACGAGGCGCTAAGGACATGTACGTTTCTGTTTGTTTATTTGAAAAGCGTTTTGTGGTGCCAACAGCATCCACTCCTTTATACCCGTAACTAAAATTATTGTTATCTGTATTTGTTATATACCGATAAAATGTTATTCCATTAAGAGAATTCCGGAAAGTAAACTCCGAAGATAAGCATGGAGCCGTTTTTGTCTCCCTCTATCTATCTATATATACAAACGTATCTCAATGTGAACTCTTCAGAGGAGAGAGAAAAAAAAAATGAGGGCATTGGTGTTAATTGAGGATTCCCAGCATATTTGAGTTTCGCGGAAACCGAATGAGAGAAGTAAGATATGTGCGCGTCTAAGGTATACTAATCAAAGAAAGAAGAAAGAAAAACGGCTCTCTTGTTGTTGTTGTTTTTTTATTATTCCTCGTTCGTCTCCCTCTTTCTTCTGCGACGATGTGTAAATGGAGTTAAACGTGGGATAAATATTTACCGGGTAAGCTGGATTCTTGTGGAATTCGAAGGGAAAACGCAAGGAAGTATTAAATGTCTTGAAACGAAACAAAAATCCAAACCGAATCCATCACAAAGCCTCCTAGAGTTTACACAAATTGGCAACGTCAGGCTTATTATTTAACTTCTTCTTCACGTCTCGGATGGAGCTACCTGCTGCATGGAAAAATTTAAAGGGACACACAATGGAATCTCGCCGAATCAGCTGATTTTTATTAAATGCCCGCATGGAATGTCCCGGCATCTCCGTTCATAATAGACCGGCACACACATACCCATTCATACGCATATATATATATATATACGCACTCGTACAGACGCAGTGCTATGATTCCCAAACAATTAATGCTATCTTAAGGTCTTAATTGGGATTAAGTTACTGTGGGTACGGGCCTATCAGCTGATTCTTTAAAATCCCATTTGGGATCGACCGTGAGCGGCAATCGGAATATCAGTCGACCGGACCGGAGGGTTGTTTCTTGCTTGAGATGTGACAAAAATCTCGGTTTCTCAGCTGATCCCGTCCAGGAGATGGAGAGAGACGGAGCGAAAGGGGCCGTTTAAAAATTTAAAAGGCCCCAAAGAAGGATAGGCGAGGAGGTGGTGAGAAGCGGAGGGAAGGAAGAAGAAGGCGACTAAAAGGAAAAAGACGATGAAAAAAAACAACCTCACAATCTCAGCAAGGGCATTGAGAAAACTCCCAAGTGGGAATTGCTTAGAATGGCCCTATAAATCTAGACCCCAGTAACCTGTTCAAAAGTTTTAGTAGGTGTGCGCCGCACATATCTAACAAAGAAAGACCTGTTTCATGGTGGGTTTAATCACGCACATCCACAATTTAAAGGGACAACGTATATATAGCTTCCAAGAAACGAGCCCTCGACGTGGGAAAGCATCGAAAACATGCGCCAATATATATATCTATACATATATACATTCATATAACCTAATTTGATGGAGGTTCTTTCGTCCACCCCTCCGACAATTAGTGGCCCACTTACGCACAATTGTCGCAATAGAATGGGAGCAAACCGCGTACGAAAAGCAACCTGAAAAGATCCACCAACACCAAACGAAGATGAAAGAAAACAACGAGCTGAAAGATGACGATAACAATAATAATAATAATAATACGGAGCATGAAAGAAACTGAACGTGCATGTGATAAGGCTTTATTTACCTCATAGGAACCGCATGTAAATGCGTGCCTTATCTTCCGTCCGTGTACCTCTTTATCGAGCACCAATCTCACGGGCATAAGCAGGCAATTGGAATTTTTATGAATGAATTTGTCATTAAAGTCTCCAATCAGAGGGAACCTTCTCACATAGAGGAAACGTTACGAAACAACGTTCGTGTCTGTTTGTCGAGATCGGGTGTGAGGAGCTCTCTGTTTGCAGTACGTGCAAACTAAGCAATTCATTTGTTTCGTTTGTTCTGTTTCTATTCATCTCTGTTCTATATAGGACAATGGATGGAGCGAACGGATGGAAAAATGGTTATGGGAAAACATCTGGACCATTTCCACTTAAGGAAATTAACGGCGGTTTTGCCCATGTTCGCAAGAGATAAATGACAAAATTGCCCTGTCGAGATGTAAATTATGTCTAGTATGTAAACACATGTTTATTGTCACAAATCATATTTTCCACTAATTATTATTTATATTTTATGAAATAGATTAGATAACCAAAAAAATATATTATTTCAATAATATAATTTTTTTATAAAGTAAAGTTTACTATTAATATATTTCATGGAACTAGGATAGCCAAAATACGAGTCAATAGAGAATTAGTCAAATATTTGTAAATTTAGAGGAAACTTAAAATATCTCTATTTATCTGCTCACTCTTCAAATGCTTAAAATTATTTCAAATCATTGTTACACAATAAGTGTATTTATCAGCTCTAAAAAGGCAAACTTAAGAAAAAGGAAATATTCTTATTATATTACTGTCTCTGTCGTTGACGCTAATAATAGGAGTGTTTCATATAATTAAGCTTATGTTAAACGTTAAGGCGTAACTTGTCAAATACATGTACTAGTAAAGCCGTCTTTGTATACAATTCAAATATTTTAGTATTTATTGAAAGACAATGCAAGAATTTACATGTTAATTCTCAAATACGAGTACTTTCTTTATGTCTGTATATAAATTTAAAAATTATTAAATTTTCTACAATTATTTTTTTAAATTTAATAATTTGTATATATATTATTTGTTTTACTAATTGTGAAAAGGTTCGTTAGGAATATTCAAAGTATTACATCATCATTGTGGATGAAACTGAGGCGCCAAGAAATTTTAACATCGCCTTGTGCTGTTGCTCCACATGCCACCGCGGAGTTTTGTCATCAACGTGAGAAATTAAAAATAGCTGATACACACATACATCATTAATTATGAGCGTATTATATTAAGAGAAACAAACGAAATTGGAGAATCGAGAATGCGGTTAGTAAGATATTTTTATTTAACCAACGAACTCAAAAATTTTAAATTACTAACGAATTTACAATCGACTTGTACATCAATAGATTTAATTAATTAAATAAATTTACAACTATTAATTTTTTTAAATTTTTGATAATTCTCAAATTATTATTTTTTATTATTTTTAAGTAAATAAGATATGATTATTATATATGATTTCTGTTTCTGCTTAGTTTCATCATCGTATTTTCAACTGTAGTAAAAATGTAAATGAAGTTTCTTTTTCGTAATGAAAATATCTTTTATCCGTTTTAATTAAAATCTATTTATAATTTTAGATTTGTAGACTGAAACTTTCAAATGGATAATATAATCTTTCATTATGAATTTACTTATAATAATTTAATTTTAAATGATAATTCAGATAAAGTTCTTCTTAAATTCTCAATTTAATTTCTTCTCATATTAATGTTATGTTTATATGCATATCTGAATAATTTACATCATTTGCATATTTTAAATAAATATTATTATTATAACAATTTAATCTGTAATTTTTCATTTTTTTAAAGTGATTGAAATTTTATTATTGAAATTGTAGCCTTGGTGATTATTGAGTTTGCTGTACGGACAGCAACGAAAACGTTTACCTGCAACGATTACTTTTCATATTATTATTCTGACTAGGACCTTAACCGATTGGTTAGTAATAAACGCGAGGAATTAAATGTTCCTCCTGAATCATTGATCGGCGACGAATATCTCAGTATACGAGTAAACAGGCGCGTGTATGTGGCTGTGTATGTGTGTGTTTTTCTTCTTCTTTTCTGTCGGTCGCCGTTGTATGAATGAATTCGTTATTGAAAGCTTCCAAAGCTAATATATAACCGCGCTTGAATAAAATTAATTCGTAAAGCGCATTGAAATCGCCTAGGGAGAATACGAAATCAGTTAAAACTGTAAATCTTCGATCCGACCTCTCTCGGCAGAGACACAGATATCCTCTGTTTTAAATACACCGGACAGATGCTACGTGTAAATGATTCCGCATCTAACCAGGATAATGATGGCGAATTATCTTTGGATCTTCTTCTTCTTCTGCTGCTGCTGCTGCATTGACATTGCGTCATGCCCTGCCTTGGAGCACTCGGGCTGGATACGTGAGAAAATAAGAGGAATCCACTGCAAATAATAAACGAAACAAAAAGTATATTATAATGTAAATGCTGAAATTTCAGGTTATATTGAAATGTGCCATATAAGATGTTGCTGCAAATTGACGGTTGGCGTATGTTATATATGTGAGTCTATATATATATATATATATATATATATTTATTTATATACATATGGATGTATATATATATATATAGAGACAGAGAGAGATCCAAACATATTTCTTAAAATATGTGTGTGTGTGTGCCCCACCCGAAGAGTGCACTCCTTCGTCTCATTCTGGCTTTTTGTTACCGAGCACATGGCGCAATGCTGAACAGATTTTCAGATTTTCCGAGTAACAAGTAACTTGAATACGGACGAAGCGAAGTTTACGCCACACGAGGTTCTCTCGCCGGCTCTCAGGGTTACTAAAATTACAATTATCTCCTTCATAAATATAATATCTCTTATTGTGCAAAGGGGGAATAATATATATGCTGTAAGCACATACCGACGTTTTGCGCCGTACACAACATAATAATTACTTAATGCTGGGCCGTAATAAGAGTAACAAAGCTGCGATGGGCCCACGAATTCGCAAGGCTTTAACCACAGCTCCGGCAGTTTCCAGTTCGTCCTTTTTTGCACGAACTCGCAATTAAACATAATTAGTTCATTTGCTCGCTCTCGGAGATGCCAGACCAGAAGGAGTTTCGAATCTCTTTCGTATGTGTATACATACAGGATGAGGGTACAACGAAGGAAAAAAAGAGCAAACAAAGTATGTCGCATCCCATCTCCGAACATATGTTCGACAGCATTTCAACGAATATTTTCTATATATATATATATATAGATATATGAACGTGTACACGTATACTTTGGTGCATGTAGCCTGGGGTACCAGAAATTGCTAATTAAAGCCGATGATAATGAAGCTGCTGCGAACCAACCGAGATTAGTGAAACAGCTGATCTGGTAGAGAGTGTTATCAGCGGAAGGCCAGCCAGATAAGGCGCGCCTCAATACCTTCCCCTGTGATGTTTCATAGAAATATCGCTTTATCTGGGCAGCCGGACAAATACCGTTTTTGCATTTCAATTCGGTTTTCCAAATAAAAAAGAGAGATGTATAAGAGGTGGAACACAAAGAATGAGAAGCGAAGGAGGTAGAAGGTATCATCGTTACCACGAAGAGAGCATTCGAATCCCGGTGCGTAGGGACTATTACACCTACGTGCGCCGAATCCGGAATGCGTTTTCTAATGATGGAGGAGTCAGGGCCGTTTGAGCCGTCGTCCTGGCCACTTCCTAGGATGCGACCGTGCAGGTTTGAGCGGCCGGACCGGGTCGGCAATTCAGCTGATTTTATCCATTTGGGAGGGCGGGGAGGACGGAGAGGGTTTCCCTCGGATGCCTTCGCGCTCTCCTCCACCGCCGGTGCGGTAGATTTTAAATATTTAAAGGGCCGTCCTCGGCAAATTACCGGTATCCGAGCCGCAGCCTCCTCGCGCGCAGCGTGAAACAAAGATTGAACTCTTGGCGAGAGGCGCGGCATCTTAAGTCTAACCGCCACTCCGTACGATGAACTTAACTTCCCTGACTTATTCTATATTCTTAGGTCGCGACGTGTTTGTTTGAAAGGAGAAGGCGGCGGGTCGGGTACCGGGGAAGGAAAGGAAAAAGTAAGAACGAAAGGAAAGAAAGAAGGAAAGAGCCTCCAGATTGTTGCATCGCTGTGCGCTGTTCTTCTCTTCTCTACGTACGTTGGAAATGCAGCATGCAAGTGCATAGAGAGATGCGCGGATAATAAAGGCCCCCATTCGGCTAATGACTTTTAGCTCTACTATCTTCTTCTACCTTGCGGACTGCATGGATGCGGTCGTCCTCCTTCGAACTGAACGCCAGATGACGGACGAATACACAGCAACAATCCGCATCTATCATCATCCGCGGCTCCATAATACGATTCGAAATTCTGCATGATAATCGGATTTAATCTCGGGGATCATTAAGCTTCGCAGCCCACCCTCGCAGCCATCGATATTTTCCCCTCAGCAACAATTAAACTCCAACTCAATCACCCCGTCATTAAAACATGCGGACGAGTTAATTGAGTTTTAACCATAACGCATTAGTTCGAATCGTAAAATACTCGGCTGCAATTAGACACACCAATCCTCGATATAAACGTAGTATTCGTTATTACAAACTACATAGTATGAAACAAACTATTTTTTATTTTTAAGAAAATTTAATTGAAATCAAACAAAGTAGATTTTGAATTTAATAATATTGTAAGTAGAATAAAGAAATTCCTTGAACTTCGTTGGACGCTACGTTACTTCCTTACAGTAATAATTTATCAACAGCGAAAGTAGAATGAAAAGGTGGGAATTCGCTATTGAATGTTTAATAATGTTCGGGCTGCAAGAGTTCAGACCTCCCATGCATTTCAAATGCAAGAGATTACGAAACCGAATCAAAGAGATGTTCCGTTAACAAGGAGAGTAGAGGAGTTATAAATGCTGACCGGCAAGTCTTTTCGGGCACCGGAATTATTTAATCTCTCCAGTCAATTAAGAGTAAGAGAGAGACGATGATTTTAATGATAATAATAATAATAAAAATAACAATGTTGAGAAATTTCCACCGAAAAGCATCTTTGGCGCTTTGCGGTTAATAAACCTTGGAAGACGTCAAGACGGATGACAAATAGATATCAAATTATACTGCAACGAGAGGTCCTGTAATTTAAAAATCTCCACTTCAAACAGTCCTGAGGATACCTGTTCGGCGTTAGCTGTCACACCCTGTTTTGTTCTCGATTCATTTCCCCGTCTCTCTCTGTCCATCAACTTGTTTCCTCTTTGCTGTGCCACCTCTTCAGTTTTACCAAAGACTTTTTTTTCATATTCGAAAATCACGAAAACGCGCGCGGGTTGTGAAATAACGACGAAAATCCCGTTGGCTCTGTCGAAAGCGATGCCTAATTATGCCTAGATTCTCCGTATATCTTCTATAATTTATTTCAAACGCATCGGCAGCAAACGCATTTACATACCAATTTCAAAAATATTAAAGCATGGACGTCTCCAATATCCACATTTTAATGTGTACAAATTATAACAAACCGTATTGTCATATATAAATAATTCATTGGCTGCAGTTTTCAGCCATTTACGACCGGGATTTGGATTATGTGCTTCAAAAACAAACCTTAAATGGACTTATAATAGCCTGTATTCTGAAACTTGACACGTCCTTTATTTACAATTACCTGCCGTCGTTTATATTAAACCAATATTTTTTAATTTTTTTTACTGCCCGTTGTAAATTAAAATATTTATAGGAAAAGCAAATAAAATGGCAACATTAAGTTTTAAATTGCTGCTTAGACAAGCGATTAGCTTATATATGCGGTCGGTATTAATTAGGTCCTAAATATGGAATTATCTTCTTTGACTTATTACTGTAGCTCATAGAATATGGTAGAGAAAATAACGTGTGTTTCGTTATAGGCTTTAGGATATATTTTACTGTTATTATTATAATTTGTGAGAGCCATAAACGCCATCGGGGGTGGAGGCGAAAATGTCAGTTTGTAAAAATTGAAGGAAAATTTCTTGTGTTCGTAATCTCATGACAAAGGATGTTGTATTATTTGGGTTGCGGGCGAGTCTCCGAAAATTACATGTTTTGCCCAAAAAAAAATATGCAGAAGTTGTAAATTCGTGTGTCAAAGATTTCAAAAGGATGTATCAAAACGCCCTCGGACGAAGGTGTTGCTACTTGTCAGATGGAAATAGAAATTACAGTATTGGACGAAGCAGATACCAATCTTTTTTCTCTTAACCCTTAACAATATAACTTATCACGGAAATTCCAGCGAAGGTTAGAAACAAAACGTTTTCTTTTTCGAGGACTCGTTGAAAGAGGGGTCCATTTGACGTTTCGGAGTGCACCTCAATAGTAGGTAAATGCGTCCAATAACGACGGACAAATTTTATAGAGAGTGCATTTCCTGTCCGATCTTTTTTTCTGCCTCCGTGTCCACAGTGAATGGCGTTTAAGAGGCTTTCGAATGCCAGACACTATGTATCCTATAGTAATTGCAACAAACATGAAAAGGATAAGTGAAAAAAAACTGGCAATTTGCCACCCAGGGCAGCGGACCTTATTCAAGATTGTGAACCTGAATGAGCATTCTATGTGGAGTAGTTCCTGTTAAAAGATGCGTTTTTCGGAAACTGCACCGCCCGGAGGCTGAAGGAAGTTATTCATGTGCGAAACGGCGAGTATGGAAATTTAAGGAAAAATGATCCGATGCCCTCCAGAGACTCGATTGAAACGTCGCCAATCCTTTGAGTCGAACGATCGTAAAGAGGTGATAAACACCAATTGTAAATCATAGGACTGTCACAAGGAGTCAGGTTCAAAGAAGAGCGGAAGTGGCGGTCTGAGTCCAAAAAGCGGCCAAATTTATTTGTGTTTCTGCCCCCTCCCTGGGAGGATAAAGAAGAAAACACAACGAAAGAAGAAGTTATAAACATATTTTACAACAGGAAAATGTCGTCGCAATAAACCCTTTGACGCGTATTGAATCTGTGAGCCGATTCCAAGCTATTAATCCTATTCATTCAATGAATGGGAAATGTTTACAGGAATTTGTCAACTTTAAGCCATTTCCTCAAAAATGTAGGAAAAGGAACGATGATGAAATAAAAGAATAATTACAGGTTGTTTTGGTGGTTTCGGGATTTAGGCCTTTGTCCTCTCCCGGGAAGGAATTACTTAATGGCTAAGCCTCCTTATTCTGCCGGTAATAAAATTGTTTAGAAAAGAGAAAGTACTGCTGGACTGTTTTTGGTTGCGCTGTTACGCCACTGTGTGTGTGTGCGCGCGTTTGTGTGTGTTGCCGGTCTGGACCGGAGAATCAGGTTTTTTTTTCTGATGGGGTAACGACCCGAATTTAAATTCCCGCGATTGTCGGTTAGACCTCGGGGTAGGGCACAAATGGCAATATGTGCTTCCAGTATGATGCTGTGTGTATGTGCGAGAGTACAAACTACTCTCTCTCTTCCTTCTTCCTCCAACCACACTAGTCGTCCTTTTTCTCCGCGTCGCGGTGCGGATCACAAATCAAAATTAGTGGCTCATTCAGTATTTTTTTCGATGCCCATGCATTTCCCTTATGGATTTCTGTTCATCTCATTCTCTTCTTCAACCGCTCCTCTTACTCCACCGAGTTATATAATGAGCTGAAACAGGACCCGTCGGCCTTGGCGATGGCCATTTTTCTAGGCGTTCTCGGAACTTTCGTTGTTTATTTTCCACCAGAGCTCTTCTACCATCACAGATACACACATATATATGCACATGTATTTATGTGTATGCATTAAACTTCCTTCATTTTGGGACACGAAGTGCCACGGCGATGAAAACAGTAGAAGGAAATTACACAATCCGTATGGATGTGTTTACTCAATCAGATAGATTTATTATAATTCTCAGCTTGAAGCCTCTTCACAAGTCTCCTCTCCCTTTCTCTCTTCCTCCTAACGGAATCTCACATACTGATTTCCCGCTAAAAATTATCTCTTGTGTATTTTGGTTTTATCGTTTTCTATATTTTCTAACGGTTCATAACACCCAAGCCGCTTTCATTCCATTATTTTATGCACTAATCACCTTTTGAACTCTGGCAGCGGTCGCAGCCTGCGCTGCCGCGGATGTCCTTCGATGCGATGAGATGACGCGCGTAACGACCGTTGCAATTACTTCATCTCGTACAATGAGACCCATTTATCATCGCAAATGTTTGATCAAATATTCGACGAATTGTTTAACAACAAACAAGGCACTATTTGGCAAATATTCAAGCCAGGGCCCGTGCAAATCATTCTGGATATTATAAGGATTTAGTAATGGTGTACGAATGTCGTTCGTACCATTCTTGGACGCATTAGGAGGTTTCCGATGCGGAACGATGCTGTGAAACCTGCTTATCGCCTTATCACCTTGTAGTCGAAGACAATTTCCGGGTCACGAAGATCGAATAGGGACGTTGGTCGACGTGGATGGAGCGAGGCTCTCCGCAATAGCGGTCGATGGTTGTTATTATCCAAAACAGGAACATAACGTTGATTCCCGCCAAAACAATCTGGAATGTTTCAGGTAATCGAGAAGTTTAAATCAGAGGCGTGCACCGGCGTTTTACACGGCGGCCGCGCCTGACCAACGGATCTTTAAGAAATTCAAGAAGGAAGTTTCATAAATAAAAAAATTCACTTGTTCCTTCCACGTTTTCATTTTTTTTTTCTGTAGCACTACAAGTGATAAGTATGCTTAGAATAAGATAAATGGGCCGTTCCTGGCATCGACACAATGAAGGGCCCGGAAGCTGCAAGTACCTCAGAAAACTTTCTGCACTTAAGCAAAAAAGAACGAGAGATAATAATCGCCGCAAAAGGTATTTTCTGCGAAAGTTCTGAACAGCATTCCTTCCTCTCCGGCCCTTGTAATAACAGTAATCGAGGGCGAATTCAGGGCGCAGAGCTATAAATCGCGGCCCGGTTAATGGGACGCCCGTAATCGGTCCGTGATTTGTGAGGTGCCGCTTTCCTATCAGCCATAATTAAATTCACCCTTAATTTCACCTCCTTGCGAAACGATAATAACAAGGTCTTCTTTAGCTCTTACTGATTTAGAAATACGTTACACTTGTTCCTTCTGGCCGCAGGTTAAAGGAAACTTCCGCTTTCTGTGCACGGTGCGTACTTCCGCCAACTCGAAGAACTAAATATTTGATTAAAGTATAATAGTCGTTATAGTAGTTGCATTTCCTTTAGATAAAGACACAAAGAAAAAAAAACGGAGAAATGAAAACAACGAAACAGAAGACAAACGGTAACGGAGGGAAATTAAGGTGCAGAAAGGAAATTAGTATGAGAACGATGGTTAGGGCTCAGCATCTTCTTAGGTAGGTAAGTACTCTAATCTGTGCCCTTATTAGATATTCAAATTAGATGGGGCGACCTTTCGGATGCGATGCGGAAGAGATTTATTCCGCTCTTCTTCGGTTCGATCACTATTGTTTTCCTTGAGAAAAAAAATTAAACGAAAAAAGTAGAAAACCGTTGTGCGTTACTGTCAACAGTAATTGCAACGAAACCGCCAAATTGCTGCACAATGGGGCTCAAGCTGTAAGTCGCCATCGGTGATATTGCAAGCTGATGACTATACCCCAGACTCCCTAATAGTAAGTCAACGGAAATTCCGGTAAGTCACCCTCCTCGGAAGAAAGTCTAAGATATATATTTATAGAAAATATCTATTGGGTTTTTATTCAGTGCACTCCCGTGTCTACTATACGGTTAGCATTCGAGGCACGGGGGGAGATGGAATGAGTCGTTTGTTGGGGTGGTATAAGGGTGGATTTGCTGCAGTCGCGCCCTGTGCGTATGCAGCAGCTGCAATAACGGCACGTGCCCCGCTTTCTTGTACATACGGGGCCACTGCACCCCATATCTTAGGGTAGGTCACGCCAATTGAAAAGGAAATCTACAAGGAGATCAATACATATATAAAAGAATCCTCCACCCCACACACCTTTTGCACGTCTACTAATTAAATAAGAAATAATTGCAACACCCTAAAACAAACGCCATCTCCTTAATCAACTAAGACACCGATCCGGAGGAAGTGACCTAATCACAAATGTTCTTTAAATAGCATACACTTAACGTACATCCGCATCGTGTACATGTTTATAGTACACGCTGCGTTTAAAAAATAATTACATGCACTCTACAAGACATTTTAAACATTAATTTCTAGTTGTTTTTTATTCAAAAACATAACATAATTTATAGAAAATAAAATTAGATATTTTTTGGAGATTTTCTTAATTTACATTTTCTATTAAAAATAACACATAAAATTCTTAAAAAAAAATTAGAAGTCGATATTTTTGGATCTTCCATTAAGTACAAGTAATTATTTAATTATATAAGCGTTTTATCGTGAAATAGATAGAAACGTTTATCCGTATCCATAAGGATAAGACTTTCAAAATGTTCTTCAATTTCATTCAAAAACATTTAAGTTTTTATCACTTTCAATAATACAAATATTTTTTTATTACTTAACCTTATTACAATAATGATTTGTAGAATTTATGAAAAAAAGCAATCATCAATTTATTTTCAAGATTAATTATTAAAATTTTGAATATATTTTAAATCTTTTTCGTTTGTTTCAAAAACTTTTTATATAAAGTACTGTTTTTATTTTCGTATAATGAAAAAAGGACAGAAAAGGTTGTTTGTAGATTTTTATTTATATTTAATAATAATAATAACAAACCGTTTTGTATTTTCGAAATATTAAGTAATAGATAACACAAATATATACATAAAATATGGTTTTTAGGTATTTTTGGTCTGTTAAATAATAAAAACACTTTAGTTTTCAAAACAGTTCAACTTTTAAATTTTAATCTTTTTCGTCTGTTTCAAAAACCTTTCATTTCAAGTACTGTTTTTATCTTCGTATTATGAAAAAATTCAGGTTTATGGTTTATATATAATAATAACAAACCGTTTTGTACCTTAAAAATATTAAGTAATAAATAACACAGAAAATATGGTTTTGAAATATTTTTGGTTTGTTAAATAATAAAAGCCCTTCAGTTTGAAACTGAAGTGTTTTTATTATTTTATGACAGGGAAAAACTGTCTCCACTTTTATTGCATACGATTAGATTTGGTAATGTAAATATAACTTATTTTTTGTTAAATTGAAGAGTATTATATTTTTTACAGTAAAAAAAATAATAATTTTGCATTTGCAAATTGAATTATATAAAAAAAAGTAGTTGAAATGCAATGAATGAAGGACGGAGCGTGCAAAAAAAAAACATTAAACAGGACACGCAATCAAAATCTGTGGGTTTATCAGAAAGTAAATAATTTGCAGTGATATAAATAAATAATTCATGAATGTGGGTTAATTAGATACCCTTTTCTTAATGGGTTCATCAGTGAATTTTCGCGCCAAAAAAAAAGTAACGAAGTAGAATCATTGCCCGTAACGCATCTCGTCGTTATCAGTCGATTGCGTCCTTATCTAGGACAAACGCCGTATGGCAGGAGGAAGTGTGTTCGTTAAGCGAGGGTGAAAGGTGCGCGCCCAAAGGAAATCGGTAGACAAACACCGATGGTCCCCTATTGTGTTTGGTCATAGGTGACTTTTTCTTGAAGAAAGAGCGCGTGCCAAACGTCGCCTCTGGATGTCCCCACACACATTCCAACAAAGACTATTGATCAACACGTAATGCACATATGCTCCTTGCACCCCAGC
This sequence comes from Nicrophorus investigator, assembly GCA_963457615.1. Lineage (NCBI taxonomy): Eukaryota > Metazoa > Arthropoda > Insecta > Coleoptera > Silphidae > Nicrophorus > Nicrophorus investigator. The sequence goes on from OY735146.1 coordinate 11,425,473, forward strand.
AGCAGCATCTCCTCAAGAAAGCTGCACGCCGGGTTAAGAAAATCGCAACTAAAATCACAGCTGCCTTGAGGGACGCTTTCAGCTGCCCTAATTAACCAAAACACCCTCTGAACATATCGATCGCGGAACGCGCTTAACGCAACCGTTATCTATGTACACACAGAGAGAGAAAAAATATAGACGTTTTTTGACCGTTATTAGATAATAGCCCAAATCTGGGACGCTGTGCATCCTGTAATTCGAACGAGATGAGCGATGCTGCAGGTTCTGCTACAGGTGCGCCACCTACCTGGTCGACCTATTGTGGTTTACTCACGTGTCCCATTATGTAACGCCGATATTTGTCGGTTTACCTTTCACATAGATTATTGTTGTTATTATTAATATTATCATTACATTCAAACCTAGGTGTGTCAAAAATTTGCGACAATAATACCCGGAAGAAAGAAAATGATTAAATATTTGGCGCCTTATCAGAATAAACATTATTCACATACTTACAACAAACCAATTTCCTGTCCTAAAAATGTCCATAATTATAATATTTAGAATTTTGGTATTATAAATATTATTTTATTATTCTAAAAGTCGACTTTAGGAAAACCTTAGCAATAAAATATATAGCCAATTGTTGTTTGCCAAAATTTTACACAATTGCCCATCATAAAGTTTGAAAGTTACCAACGTACACTTCACACCGTGTCAAAAGGTATATAATCCAATTAACACGTTACTTTGGCTGTAAATAAGTCAAAAATATTATTTTCAAAGCCATATTTGTATTTTCGCTAAAATTTGTTTATATTACTAATATGGACAGAAGTTCCTCTGGGTCTGTTTACGACCGGTTTTACTGCGAAGTTCTTTCCAGGAACGCCATTATTTTTGTTACCTACATCCCTCAAACATAAATCTTCAACTTCAAGAATTAATAAAAATTAATTGTTCCTTTATCTACTTAAAAAAAAAACCGCCCAAAAGTAAAACAGATTTATTTATACAGTATTCGTCCTATTATTGTCGAATTATAACAAATTACAAAAATGTTTGAGTCATAAAATATTAGTCTATAAACTAGGGATTAGTTAACCAAGAATCAATAGCTTTGCGGATTTTTGTAAATAGGAGCAATATAAAACCGATTGTAAAATAGTCCTGGAAGGTAGAAGTAATAAAATAACAATATTTAGGTACTACAGATTCGTAATAATTCTTATTTTGAGAATTTAATCAAATAAATTTAGTAATGATAAATATATAATTAAGTACGAATTGTGATAAATAACCACTTTGCATCAATAAATACAAAAGCATTTCATCTCTTTCAATATTCTAAAAAAACATATTTCTATTGAATAGTTCTATCATATGTTTGTGCACAATCATGCTTCGCCTGTTGTACCTGTCAAACACAATCCGTTTGCAAGAGTATCCTCTGAAAACATCTTAAAGTGCGACCGTTTCGGTTGTAAACTTGAAATTTTCTCCGTTTTTATGTTCCCCGTGTATAAAAAGAAGAATTGAAAATAAAAATAAAGGTAAGCATATTATAGGGAACCGTCGAAGATAATACAATATAATAAAATTTTAAAAACTTATTAGTTTTTCTTTTTGAATTGCCGCTTTTATTGTTACGGATTTTCATGCTACTATGATATTAGTTTTTTTTATATATATTTATAATAAATAAATAAATAATATTAGTTGATTTATACTAGCTAGAAATATGTGTTTCTAGTATCAAATTCGTCGGTGATAAACAACTTGTTTTTATTGGGATTCTTTTGAAGTATAGGTATATTATTTTAAAGACGTGTTTGGGCCATCTTTATCTTCGTCTTTCATTTTCTTGGAAAAAGGTATAGCTTTAGCCTAACCACGGTAAATAACCGAAGAAGAAGAAAAAAACAGAATGCGAAGAGGTCCTGGTGTTATATTAATGATGGGAATTGATTTCGTTTGTAGATGCTTCTCCGCAAATACAAAAGGGAACTGCCAGTAAAGTAAATCCGACAGTCAGTATAACCGAACACTTAAAACGTAGTTGCAGTGAATGCTAATTACTGTTTTATGGCATATTGGCATTGTTTAGTTAAATATTTATAACCATAAAGCGGCATTGTTTCAATAACTGTTTCCGCAATAGAAAAAAAGCATTTACGTACATGACCGACACCCGGGCACTGCCCAGGATGCACTTCTGGTTGGTCATTTGATCTTTCCACGAAAAGAAACAACGGATACGGTGAGAAAGAGACAGAACGAAATTGGAAAACAACAACAACAGAAATCGTTTGGTTTCGAATTGTCATTGACTTTCATGTATTATTTACGTTAGATAATTTCAATCGATTCAAGCACTTTCGGTGAACTTTGTAGACTACTCCCATGGATAAACAGTACTGAATTATATGTTGAGCTCGGTTTACAAAGTACTTGAAACTGGGATCAGAAACACGTTAAAATACGGATTAACGACACCAGCACAATCTGTTTAAAACAAATATATTGAAATCGCAACGGACATTCACATTTGATACAGAAGCATCAACGGATTATTCAAAATCATTGATATAACTATCACATTTTTTTGTGTGTATATTCGTAGCTGCGTTACGTAATACGTAGAAATGGACACGTAATTATAATTCTCAGTTCATTTTTGTTTTTTAGGACGTTAATAGGAATTATCTGTATGTATTTATTTTAATTTTGTTTTGTATATATCTACTTAAAAAAAATCTTTCAGCTCGAGGACTTCATAATTTGACTTCTTACAACACGAAGAGTGAAAAGAATCTGCAAAAAAAGGAGAAATTTAATTTATTAATTACTAATAATTGAAAATTACAAGCGTTTTGTACTGTGTCAGATAAATGAAGTAGCGTGTTATTTTTCTTACTAATTAGTAAGCGAAATTTGACATACGCTAAAATAACTGTACTGAATTATTGAAAATAATTATGGAAGATGCACTTTCTACAATTATTGGAAATCGAGGTGCACATGTCACTTTTGTAAAACAATTCTTAAGCTTTCAACATGCGGTAGCTTTCAGCCGAGAAGGCGTAACAAAATTTTGCAGAACATTTCAGGAAATTCTCCTAAAAAAATCTCTACATATGTTACATTTTATGATTTTACGGTTAACATAAAGATTTATATATTTTGGTTTGAAATATTTTATTTTTATTAAATATTTGTTATTTTTTATATTAAAATTTATTTTAATTTTATTAAATTTTATAATAAAAATGATGTGTAACTGCATTTTAAGAATTACATTTTCATAAAGAATTGCGGCGTGAAATTAAGTAATAAAGTGTGAAAATAAAAAGAGAAAGATGAATGTGCGGAGTTCGGCGCTGGCGTTTAACTAGCAATTCATTAAGCATAAAATGATAATATTTAATATTAAACTCAGGAATTTCTCGCGGCTTTTAATTGTTCCTCGCAAATGCACGACGCGACTGCAGATAACGCAGAGAGCTCAGCGTTCATAAATCGGGGTTATTGTTCGTGTTCAACTGCTGCAGTGGCCTGTTTGAATAAACAAGAGGATGGAGCAGCAATTGATGCTCAATTAATTATTATACTATTCAACTCCAAAGTTCCCCAACGACTTAGCAATTTTAACAGCTTGATAATAACTTTTAGTAATCATGAAAAAAAATATTTATTATGAAAAATTATAATACAATTGCTGAAACTATATAAAACTTATTTGGTTTTACAATTGATGTACTATAAAAGAGAGGACATATGAGATCTAAATGAAAGCTTACTTGACAATAGTTTACGTTTCAAAGCATTTGATCTACCTTTAAGATTTGATTAAAATCTAATGAATTGTAACATTATTATTATGTACTTTAGTAAAATTGCTTTTGGAACAACTGTCAACTGTGAGATTATCTAGTGATTGTTTATTAGGAATGGACTGATGATAATAAAATCCGTTAAAAAGAAAAAATATTTGCTTTATTCTTTATGAGTGTATTGACTAAATAAATATTGCTTTTATTATATTTATTAATATTTGGTCGTTAATTTTTCTAACCGAAATCGGGCTTCTATGGGGGAGCCAGTAGGGATTTCGTTATCGATATGGATTATTAGTTTGGCACACAATGGCGTTCATTTGCGTACGCAGTTTATTAACCTTTCATGTTAGAAACGAACATGTGGGTTGTCAGTTAGAGGGAGGGTGTATTGCACTGCACGGAATTGAATGCATGACGTGGGGTGCGCGCCCTTATCGCCCGTTCAAATCCACCCTGTCGCGAGCCAAAACCAGGTGCACCACCGAGATAGGCTGTGCACATGGAATGGCGAGCGTCGTTTTAGGGCAAGCAGCCCTAGCTAGCATCGGCGGGGGATCCAATTCGATATCAAATTGAGAGCCGATTCGGTTTACATAGGGAGAGCGTTATCAAATCGATAATAGTGCAAACAAGCATTGAGGATTCTAGGACTACGAAGGATGGCCGTTGGAGGTGCTTTTACACGCTCGCCCAACTTTGCACCGGACGCCGACCACGCGCGACGCAATGACGTGTGTCGATGGACATATGTGCAGGCGTCGTTACGCAACTAACTGACAAGACAAGAGCACGGTAGGAAAGTAAGAAGGAAGGAAGGAAGGAAAGGCGATAGACCCAAGGAGCATAATAATGGAAAGTAGGGAACGGTGCATAATGTTTATGCGGGATAACGACAAAGTCCCGTGCACCATCCTCCAACCCCATTCGAATGAACGTAGGTGATACGAGGAACCCGATATCCCTTTAAGATCACACGTGCATAATTATAAGCCACCATCATCTTCGTCGTCTTCGTCATCATCAGCCGTGTCTTCCTTCCGCTTCTTTGACGAGCGCGTGCACAACAAACAAGTACGAATCTAAATATGGATGAAAGGGAAGCACGCACCAGCCTCCGCCACGTCCTATTCAAATCGGGACCTAAAGTACGTCCGCAGAGATAGATAGCAAACCTTCATCCATAGCGGGAATCATTGTCGGCACAGAGAGCACATGTCGGCTGCAATGGGAAATCACGCACGTGCGTTCGTTAATGGAAACCGTTTCCCCCGTCGCATTCGCACCCCCTTTTTTCTCCCCCTGACCGTTTCGTGTATTTAATCAATAAATATGCCCGCCCGCCTGTCCGTGCTTTGGCGTGTTATATAATGCCATCCTTTCGGCGATTACGATTGCCGCTTTATTTCCGTATTTAGGTTGCTGTTATCAAACCTCAAAACCACTGTGCAAAAAGCATATGCATGATACGATACATGATTCGACATACACGTATATTAACTTATTTATATATAACATTTGCACATTTCACGCTGATAAAGCCGGCAATATTTTGCGCTGTTTTGGTAACTGAACACGTTTGCATTATGTCGGTTTACCGAGAAATACGACCTAGAGCAGTCCATGAAATGTACCATTATCAAATAGCCATTTGCATATACCATGCACCAGGACTGCGATCGGAAAAGGTAACGCAGGTGATGAGCCCCACGCATCCAGGCAGGATGTCTAAAACATCCAGTCCATGTGTCAGGAAATCAGGAATACTCTCCTCATTGCGAACGGAAACTTCAATGCATTTTGCATACTATAAATAGAGTACGACACCCCATCGCGGTGCTAAATATACACGATTCCCTTTTCTTTTCAGATACTCACATATATGTTTTTTTTTTCTTAGCTCCCCCATGCACACTTCCCCTTTCTTTTTCCTTCCTTCCAGATCGAAATCTTCGCCGCCTAATAAATCGCTAGTGTTAATTACGCTGAGATTCCCGGCCACGATTGTTCTGGCTTCGTACTTCATCCATCCTCCATGTAATTAACCCACCAGAACAGGAGGAAACCCCCTTTCCAATTACCGCATTCCTTTCACGAAAAATCGCAATCGCTATATAATTACGACTTTCCTATTGTTAAAAATTCGAATGTATAACGATCATATGAAATCCAACCCTTAATAAATCAAAAAATATTTAAATAATTATTTCATCAAAATTTAGATCAAAAATATAGTACACAAAAATGTTATTAAAAAAATCATAATTATCAATTATAATATTTTTTTTTCTACCATATATTAAATGTTACGCCATCTATTGTCATATGCCTACACAACTTTAGACGTTACATTTTTTTTAAAACTTTACAGTTTACTATATCAACATACATTAGCTATTTACATATTATATAACACACCATACATGATTGCAAAAGTAAAATATTTTTTAAAATAAATAAAATTATAGCAGCAGCTTGAATAAAATTATATCTAATACTATCTAGTTCCTTAATTATAATAATTTTAATATATATTTTTTTTAAATTTTAAATAATTTATTTGTCTCCATCTATTAAAGTTATTTGTTACCTATATTCCTTTATTTCAAACCTGTAGCATTAAAACTTAATATAATTTTATTGAATTATAAGCTGTATGTTAAATATTAAAAATTATTATTTTAAAATTATTGATATTGTCATTTATTTAAAAATAATGTAGATGGCGTATAAATTTTGTGTTACAAAAGTAAATTTTGTAATATACGAATAAGTTGGTAATATTATTTAAATATTGAAGATTATAGTTATTTGAATTATTAAAATCTAAAGAAAATTAGTTTAAATTTATATTTATATTATATTGCAGCTGAATTAATATTACGTAACCTTGAACTTTTCTATGCGTTTTTAATAAATATTTTTTTTAGATTTGTGCTTCAATGGAATATATTCAGAAAATGTGATATAACTGGGTACAGAGCACCACCTGGTGGAATCTTGTCGAATCTTTGGATGATCGAATAGGAACGAGTTAACTGCCAGATTCCCATTTAATTCCTTTTAGCCCCTCTTGATAACAGTTGTTAGGTAAGTGCGGAAAATTTATATTATTGTTGCGTCGCCCGTATGTGTGTGTCCAGCAGTTTATTTTAGTTTAAAGATGCTTTCAACCGCTTTAAGATCACAATTCAAACCTCGTTACTTTTCTTCACTTGTTAAAGCGATGGAAAAATTGGAGGTTGTGCCGGACGTTGTAGCGACTGTTCCCAAGGAGGTTGCAGAAGTAAGTATTTGTGAGACCTCGAGTACAGCAATTGTATGAACTGTATGATTATTACAGGTTAGCTATGCAAGTGGAGCCATTGTAAACCTTGGCAATGAGCTAACACCGACACAGGTCAAAGATATTCCCAATGTCAAGTGGACAGCTGATAACAATGCCTTTTATACGCTGTGCATGACAGGTAATTACCGTTAATCGAATCAATTGCGATCTCTATGCAGCTATTGCATATTGTAGATCCGGATGCGCCTAGTCGTAAGGAACCTACGTACCGGGAATGGCACCACTGGTTGGTAGGAAACATCCCTGGATCTGACATCTCCAAGGGTGATACTCTTTCCCAATATGTAGGTTCAGGACCTCCAGAGGGTACCGGTCTTCACCGTTACGTCTTCCTTGTTTACAAACAAGCCGAAAAGTTAAATTTTGATGAACCAAGACTTACAAACACGTGAGTTCGAGGAAAACAAGAAAAAACAAAGATTTTTAATAATTTTAATTTTATAGTTCCGGCGACAACCGTGGTTGTTTCTCAATTAAGAAATTCGCAGCTAAATACAAATTAGGAGAACCCATTGCTGGAAACTTCTATCAAGCTGAATGGGACGACTATGTTCCCATCCTTTATAAGCAACTTGGCGCTTAAGTGGATTTAATTCGTTATTTTTTTTTATACTGCCTTTGCTATTTGTTTTTCTCATATCAACATAAATAAAACCTAGTTTTCTGAGAAATAGGATATGAAATGTAATAATGCTTACATTTTTGTTTTTTTTTTATTAAACTCAAAAATGCACTTATAACTTACTGAGCTAAACTATAAGTACATGTATCACATATTAGTATAAAATAAAAAGTAACAATATATTACGAATATTACAATGCGGCATATTGTTTCTATTTTCATTGTTTATTTTTATTTGGCAAAAAAAACAAAAGATTAAATTTATAACGATTTGACTAGACGAACGAAGAAATAAGCTGTGGTTCAATTCAAACGATGCTCCAATTCCGTAAAAAATATTCTGAGGCCGAGCGAACGCTGCGGTTGGACTAGATACAAACTTTAGTTTACTCTTCATATATATATATTTTTTAGTTTGTTTTTCTTATTTCTTTCTTCTTTTCACTTAAACCGATTATTTCTCTTTACTCCATCATAGAAAATATATTAAAATAGATTCTTATTAATATTGATTAAATCTTATTCACTGACGAATATCTCTTTAGGCAGCAAGCACTGATGTATGATCGTGCCGTTATTTAGTACCAATGAAAATAAGAAATCAGTCCCGTAACTCTCGAATAAAATAAAAGACAATATAATAAAGTACTTTCGGTGTGATTAGGCGATGAGCAAGAACATTCTCCGTTCGACTATCTTAAGGTCATTCCCATACACAGCATGTGATCCCTGCGGTCCCCCCACCCACCGTTGCCCTTGCGTAACTTCTGCTTCTTCAATGGCGTAACGTAAGTTAGCGTTAAGTAGTCGGGAAACAAATGCCTCTTCGCCGATTTCAGTACCTTTTGTACTTTCGATATCACCGCAGTGGACTCGCAGTTCTTTTTCTTGTGATGCACACCGCTGAAAGTTAGAAACTTAGAAATTAGTATATGATGGGGTTGGAGACAGTAACGTTACCATTCGCCAATATGGAAGACTCTTGGGCCACGGACGACCATAGCGTGTAATTTTTGTTTCAAGCAATTCTGGGACACCTGTTGCAGCGACCAGTCCCAATTATAGTCGTCGTACTTGCAAAAGTAATCTGCGCAACCAACTATTTGCATCCAGGTGGTCCTGTTAAAGGCCATACCCATGTTATGCTTGCTACTTATCCACGGTGTAATCTCTACCTAAAAAATTACCAAAAGCGGTCAGCAGTCTGATGGAAGACAAGTGACGTCCTGCATACAAATGTAAATATAAAATTTATATATATATATTAAAAAAAGGAAATCTACAATGAGGACACACTTACAAAACTTTGCATCACAAATTCATATGAGCTCCTCAATCTCTTTTCCTCGAAATTTCTTACAGTTAATTATATTTTTATACACATGGGCACACACATATAAACACAAAACGACAATAGGAATAAAAGAGGAAAGTCCGCGCTACGGCGGGTGATTCAAGGATTATTTTGGTGTATGTTATTTACGTGATCGTGTCTTGGAAAATATGCGTGTCACAGAGAAGATAAATAGAGAGTGAGAGTGATTAACGCGGATGACTCTGTCTCTCTGAATATGTGCAACGGAGAGATGATAAAGAGCTGATAGAATGTGAACAAATATAATAAATTCTGTAAGATGTGTGCTCTTTTGCTCTCTCAGTTTCTGCGGTGAGCGCTAGTGGCGCGCAAAAATCTGGGTTCAACGGATCTGGAAGTCCTTGACGCCTCAAATTTCGCTCCCCTGCTCCCCTCAGGATAATTTACGAATGATAAATGAATGCCTCTAAACTACGGACACATATTCACAGGCAAAAGCAGAAACATGCAAAATGCGATGCGATCACATAAACAGGCGCGCATGTATAATAATAATAGTATCAATGTATAATAATAATAACAATATCAATCAGCGGAGGTTTCGCTGCCTTTTAAAATAATTATTAAAAATTAATCGAAACGTCTCTAAGAACTTTCTACGAAAAGCTACCTTTTGTGAGTGCTGATATAATGAAGGCAGCACTTGAAATGACCAGGAAGGTTGTACTTGGCCTGCATTTACAACACTTTGTTGTTTCATAGCTCGCAATACCTCCTTCTGCAATGGTATTTTAAGTTTGGTACTAGTTAAAAATTCGTCATGAAAACAGTGCAGACAAGATGGATGGAGTTAAGCGAAAAGCAATAGTCATTTCAGTTTGTCTAAACGATTATTAGAGTATAGAGATAGAGAAAGGGTGTGAGTGTTAATTGAGTAAATAAAGAAATAATGAAATTGGTTCTTACTTTTCCGTAGTAATTATACGTCTTTAAATACGTTCCTAATGATAAAATATTGCAGTATCTGCACGACGTCTTACATGTCCTGTCCATCAACTTAAGCACATGGATGAAGTCTTCAGCGACGAAATGATCCTCCTCCAGGAATACCACCAGACCAGTGTGGTTCCTGGTCACATCCAGTTGATTGAACACTCTGTTCGCCTTCCACCACCAATGGTGTTTGGTTTGAGTGAACTTGGCTTCTCTGTAATGGCCGTACAGATCAGGAAACAGAGCGTTATTGCAGTTCCTGATTAGTGCTCTAAAATTATAAACCTATTAATGTCTTTCGCTTTGCAACAAGGGACCATCGCCATCTACTGTTCTCGTTTGATGTCCCGCGGACAATCGTTCGGATCTTCTCCTGGAAACTGATTCGGATGGACTTGTATACTGTACGGGTAGAAAATTTGCATAACTTTGCAGAAGTCTATGCTTTGTACTAGGGTGTTTATTTCCTCGTCATATATATCGTGCGAAAAGACAATGAGGGCTTGAGAGATGTCGCGAGCTTGCGCCAAGCTCACTATGAGATGCCTCAAGTACGTAATACGATCATGTATCTAGCAGAGCAAAACAAACAAATTATTATCTATACAATTTGTTTGTCTCTTTGTATACCAATAGCAATATGGGTTAACGTTTTACCTGTACGACGATTACAACTGAGTCATTCTGTAGGGATCCGAACAAATCTTCGTTGTATACAGTTTGCTGTAGATTGTACAATGCGATGTTGCGTTTCATTTCGGATATGTTGAGGGGTTGTCTGTAGATAAGGTTGGCTGTAGTACCGTTCTGATGGACATGCGATAGGTTGCGAGGACGAGGCGTAAGGAACTTGTGGAGACCCGATGGTACCATGCTGAGGATGGCTGCCGTCGAATCATTGAAATCGCCGCCGGAATCCGAGGAGTCTCCCAAGCTTAAGAAAGCAAGCTGCAGAAGGGCGCAGATTATCACTACGATCATCAGGATGCCAGACCACGTGGTTGGGAACCGACGTCTCCCGATGAGGGTACGTCCTCCGCCCATGATGTGGCATAACAGCCTCACTGAAAACCATACATTATTAATTTATAGTCAATCGACGTGTAACATTTCTTCGCGTCACACGCGATCTTTGAAAAGCCCAATCAATATTCAACGCAGCGCATTTTTCCTTTCAATAATAACAATTCGCGCCGCGTTTCATCGAAAGGTTAAACGATGTTAATACTTGAAAACAACAAGCTCCTCTTTGGCAACGTGCGATCATCAATCGATTGCACTACGTTGATTTTATAATGGAAACTATGTCAACGGCTATCGTTTCATATACAAAAAGATCAATAATCACTCTTATTCTTAAGATCAGCTTTACAAGCAAATATAGTATGGACTCTTACTTATTGGGAGTTAATTGCAAATCTCACACTTAAACTTAAAACAAACACAAACTTAGTTACATCTAAGTGTTGACGAACAGTAAACAATGCATTTTCTGCGCGCTTATTAAATGGTAATATCTCAAACTTTGCAATCATTACTATATAACAATAGGAGTCTTAGTCACGAACACCGATAAGATTTGTAGTTATATAGTTATGAGCAATCTGTGCTAATTATGTTCAGATAAGCTTAAGTAGCAGGTGAGACCGGAATGCGGGACCTCGTTTCGGCCAACTTTCTAATTGTACCACCGAAATAGTATAATAATGTGTATGGTTGGAAGTTGGAAAAATTGGCCCCAGGGTTTGAGGGAAGGAAGGAAGTAAGGGTTGTCGAAGACCGCCGCGGACAGGTTCACTTTCTAACAACTCTTCAACCAGTGCGAGTACGTACACAATTTGCAGTGGCCTTCCGAATGTAAATAACGATTCGTGACTAATTGTTTACAATACCTGTCGTTGGAACGAAATATCAGTAAATAATAGAAAGAGAAGTGCGCTGGAAAGTTGAACGCGCAACGGGGACAAACATCCATCGCAATTAATCGCCGGTCAGTTGTCAATTATGTAATTGCAGCGGGGCGCGTTTCATAATTTAATTAAGAGCGCGGTCTAACGAGCCGCACAGGCTTCTCACCTATATCCAAAAATCGATGCCGGCGGAATTCCTGCGATTCATACTTCTGCCGTCTGCATCAATCCTTCGGGAGCTGCCATTTCCGACGGGCAGTCGACTTAGGGATGGACGAGCTTCTTGGATCCTTTTCCCGGAATTGGGGGTTGCGGCCTTTCAATGGGGGCAGCTTCAGCGTAACGCGATTATTTGTTTTCTCGTATACCCGAAGAGCGATGTTCTAACGCGGAATGTTCTTACGTTTTTGCGGTCTACTGCAGTTCTGCGCGTTCGTTCAGTTTGTCTCGTCGAGGCCGCGGAGGCTGCCCCACTGTTAAGGCCGACCCTCATTCACATTCATTTAGGTCCTTTGACAGGTTTTTCCATGCCAATACGACATCTGTCGTCTCTTGCGTAACGAAAACAGCTACAATCGATCGAGGGAAAGTCGAGGATTTTCCTAACTACACAATGGCCTCCTAAAAGCTGAAACGAAGTAATACTTTTAGGAATAAATAATAGGTGTCACCCTGTAAGTAATCCTAATTAAAGCTATTTTACCAACATTAATTTTAGTACTGTACTATTTATTTAGTAACATCGATTTAATCATTTTTTTTTATAAAAAAAATAGTTTAAGCGATCTTCAACTATGAACAACCAATTTATACTAATCAAATAAAAATGTAGACATTACCTTTCAAGAAGTGAAGTTTTGTTATATTTTTAACCAATAGCATTTGCAAGGAGAAAATCACATTTTAGCACAATCAAGAATAATTTGCAACTAAAAAATAAATAACATTTTTCAAATTATAATTACGTAGGATCTATTATAATTACGTAGCATCTTTCGTAACAATACTTTATCAGCAATATAATTTGTATTACAAAAAAAGTATATGTATTTGTTTAAATTTTTGTTACGTAATAAAAGGAATGTTTGTGTTGCAATACGATAACATAAAAGATAATAATAATTTTTTGAAAGACGAAATATATGTAATCGAAATTGATGTTATTTGTGATTGGTTTAAATTAAATACTTCAAAAATACCGCAAAAGAAAAAAATTCTTTTATACGACTAGTGCCATCTTTGAATAGTGTAAAAAGTTGTTTCATTTTAGATTTTTGTGAGTTTCGAACTGTAGTACATTTTAATGATCTACTTTTAAGAATCTCAATTCTCTATACGAATGTTTATATATGATGTTTTTGGTTTTTAATGTACATGTCAAATTAGTAGTGAAATTCTATTATGCAACGCAAGAGGGCATCCATTTTGCTGCGTCGGTTGCATAAGAGTCGCAATGGTCCATGATAATAAGAGTTGGGTTAATGGTTCACACAATTTATTTATTTTCATTAAGTACAGAAATACTATTCACGAGCCTGCATTGTTGGTACTTCGAAGCTTCTCCGCATGAATCAGCAGCAATTATAAATATCATTCAAAAAATAATAAATTATTAAAAAATCAACTAGTAAAATAGTAGTTAGTGTGTCTTAGGACTTTGGTATGGAATAGAAAATATTAGATATATAGATAAACGGAATCTAGGATTGGAAGATCGGAGAACTACAATTGGAATATATAAAATAATTCATATAAATATTTAAAACAAAATGTCGAGATTGTGCTGCCATTCTCAACAGAATTTCGTGAAATTGCTCATATGATCGGCTGGTATTCACGGTTTATGGCTCTCAGGAACATGAAGGCTAGAAATAGGAGTGTGGATCCTAATAAGTCGCCAAGAGCTGTGAGATACGGGATCGCAGAGTTGTCTGGATCTATCTTCCATCGCCACATGGTGTGGGTCAGGAGGTGAGCGATGTAGAGCAACAGCATTATCTGGATCAAGCCCACAGCTAAGTAGGTGAAGACAAATTCCGCTGTTACCGTTGATACTCCGTTGTAAATGAAATCGGCGACAAACACGAAGACCGTCTGACCGGGTATTGCCATGATGATCAGCATTCTTGCAGTTTTAGCAGAAAATACTGAGGAAAAATAAATTATTATTATTAACGCTGAAATTTGGAGTTTGTATTAATCATAGATTACCTCCTTTGAATAGAGCAGTCCAAGGCATTACCCACCAGCGTGTATGAGGTGGAAAGATTCCAGGCAAGGATGTTTGATGTAACATCGTTGATATTCGACTAGATTGTACGGAAACCAAGTTACCACCAATACCATTGATAATAGGTTGGAATACTACGAAACCTTGATAGTCATCAACTGCAGAATCCAGAACTAGACCACCCAACCTAAAAATCCAAAGTAATTAAAGTTGTTCAGATAAAATAAACAAACATATCACTTACCCACTAATTAATAAAGCTACTAATACTGGAGTCCATCCATGGGTTAATATCGGTCTTGTGTATTCATTCTTCCTTACCACAAAAATCCACAAAGGAAGTGCGAGTAATAAATAAAAGCCTAAAATCAAGTACAAAACCCAAGTGTGGCTATCTGCAAATTTATGAATCATTATTATTAATTTGTTTATTTTCTACCTATAAAGATCTATTATGCTTACCATGAATTTTGTAAAGAAGTCCGGCGATTGTCGAGAGCAGAATCAATGATACAATATCCCCAATACTTGCAGCTAGTGGAGTGGCTAAATTGTCCGGGTTCACTTTGAGATGGTGTGCCAAAGTGATGACAGCGATCAACACCAGGTCTAAATTCGAAAGGATCTTAAGTAAAACACGCCCAGGGAATGCGTTGTGAATGTCTATTTACCCAATATGAAACAGGATATGGTAGCTGTGACTACACTAGAGGCTGCCAAGAGGATAGCATCATTGAATACGAATTTTCCAATCATTATTGCAGATACGCTCACTGCAAAAACAGAGACCAAGCAGGCAGCCACTATAGCTTGCACCTTAAAAAAATATGTTAAGTATCCAAATTTGTGAAATTAGGAAAATATCTTACTTGGACTAAGCTTATATTGCCTACGATCATCTTCAACATTTTTTTCCTACTGGTCATGTTTCCCAGGTTGGCCTGGGTGGAGAGCCGCGAAGCCAGGCACATATCAAGGTTGCCTTTGAGGCCGAGAATCGAAGGTACCAAAATGAAAAGCGCATTTACGTTCTTAAATACTTCGTGCTCCTGGACGTTGCCCAACACAACTCCAGCTCCAATAGTCCCAACTCCGGCAATCATGAATGGTATGAAGATCTGAAGCGTGACAGAATACCACTTCTCCTTTTTCAAGATATAGTCGGAGCTCGCTTGGGAGCTATTGGTGTGCTGAGTAGAACCCATATTTGAATTGGGGAGAGATTCAACTTTAATTACAACTTCTGAAATCCATAATATTTATAAGATCATCATTTCTGGTAAGTTTCAATAATTACCATCGGAATCCTTGCCATCATCGACCAGCCCTAGTATGGTTGAGACAGTAAACTGCTCGGAACTTAGCGAGCTCTGACTCATCGTACTATCAGGTGTGTCGGTGTAACGAAACTCTGGATCCTTGTTGTCCGCCATGGTTTTTTATACTATTTTCCGATAGGTATCCTTAAAACATTTATGTTGATCATAAATGTTAAAACAGGATAAGATCCGCTGCAATAGAAACAATAGAGTTTTAAGTACATGTTTAAATTGCCTATACGTATCAATTGAAGATACGAGACAACAATTGTTTCAGAACTTACTGCTTTACATTGATGACGGTTTAATTGTTTCGTTGGTTCACTGAATTGTACACAAGCCAGATCCCTTTTTCGGTGCAGTTAACCCGGAGGACGTTCAAGGTCGCAGAAGCTAAAACCAAAATTGATCATTCAATTAAAGACAATCGGTTTCCTGGTAATTAGAGTTTCGTTTCCAATAGCACGCACGCACACTGAGCAGACGGAGTTACGAAATCTTGGACTACATCGCTGAAACTGTCGGGAGAATCCAACAAACTCAAGGCATGCTATCGCTAGTCCACAGTAAAAATCGCGAGTGATAGCGCACACACATTTTGCACATGCTTTTTCCACAGCGATAATGGTTTTTGACAAAACTTACACTTTCTATCTCCAACTCTGTCGCACTCCCAATTACAAAACGTGCATCTCTTTCAGTGATATAGACATATATTGTTTGGCATTCCCTTCCTATTTCTTTAAATGTTTGAGTTAGTGTCGCACGCAATACAATTACTAACTAAAGTCGGTAATTTGTGTTCGAACACGAAGGTCACGACAGCGAAAACCGTTTCGAAAGAAAGAGCCGCTTTGGTATGATACCAATCGCGAAATGTGATGGAGATTCAATTGCAGCATACATTTATACCGCAGATCGGACTCGAAATATTAAATCATAAAACTGTACAGAAACAAAAAAAAAGTAACAAAAGAATATAAATAAATAGTGGAGGCAGAAACAAAAAGAGAGACAGAGAATGAAATATTTCCTTATAATAGTGTAATAACCAATCGATTTGAAATTGTAATTATCAATGGGTGCCCCAGGCTTCGTCCATTATTTTTCCGTACTCGGAAATTTGCTTTTTTCGTTTAGCACGATCTCGTCCCATCGCGAAATTTTTGAAATCGTTCCGCAGCCCGTGTCCGATTTTTTCGCGATCTTTGCACCTACTTGAGGGGCAACATTGTATTTAGGGATGCGATAAGCAGATCGATTTCCTCAAAAGATACGAGATCATCAGACAATTGACCTTAGCTTTGGACAGCTGCGGATTAGCAGAGAGGGAGAAAGACTTATTTTTGTAAATTAAATAATAATAATTTAAAATATATATATATATAAAAAAATCATTGATCTCTACTTAAGATTTCTCCGAACTCCGGCAGGACTTTTACTCTCGAGATAAGCCCCGGGCATTACGTAACACCCATTGTCTGTAACATCGTGATGTTGAATCGGAATGTTTTTTTTTTGTATTTCATCGGTGAGTCTGCGATCATCCGAAAGGGGGGAATTACTGGGTTCCTAGACCTTGGTCTCAAACTAATTAAGTCATAATCGGCTTAATGGACTGTTATGTCATTAGACGATCCGCTTTCGGTCATGGGGAAAGATGATGGAAGATGGTTCGTTTCCTCATCTCTTCCTTTAATCATTTTTTTAATTTTTTGTCGCTACGGTGATTGAAATTAAATCACGCTGTGACCAACTACAAAGGGATCATTTGCAGCGATAAGAGGTTCTCGTTATCGGAAATAATTGAATTTAGAACAAGGCTGAGAAAAAATCAATTATCAATATTCATTAAGAACGTTCCTTCGAGTGGATCGTTGTGACGCAAAACGAAGCGTCCCGGTATCCGTCAATTAAGGACGATTATTTTACGTGCGGGGATTGTGCACCGTGCCTGGTCTACTAAGAATAATTTATTTTCGAAAATTTTCATTTTTTTTTAAATATATTTTTTACAGTACAAAATCCCCCCGTCAACGCATTATCGCATTTGTCACATGCCGAATCGATACCGAAATGGAAATTCGTTGATAATGTAACAAGTGATTACGGTTTCACGCTAATACAACATTCAATCACGTTACCGAACGAGCTGATAACAGGTGGAAGAAGAAGATACCAAAGTATTGTCTTCCATCAGCGCGGAAACGGATCACTTTTTTTTAATTACATAAAATGATAATAATAAAACATAAGTGTAAACTATATATACACAATAAACTGGTTTTATTTGCGTCTATAAAATCTTTTATAGGCGTAAAGTCGGATTAAGCGATAAAGCCTTTAGCTCGCGACACGATTTCAAAAAAAATAATATAAATTTGCGAAAATTGAATGAAATTTGATGGATTTTGTATTTGGTTGTTGTATAGAATGTTGGTGTGGTGCCACGAAGAAGCGTTAGGAATCAACGTTGGGCGACGCCATGTAATATCTTCTCGTTTGTACTTACAGAGTGGGAACCTTATGGAATTTTGCCAGGGTTGATAGGTTCAGGACCTCGGTGTTGAAGGTGATGTTTGGCCCTTGGTAGCACTTTTCACTGCAGCTCTGTGTCCTATACCTGAGGACGTCCGTTCCGTACAGCTCCGAACTTGGCACTTGGTACTAGCTTACCGTTGCTGATAAGTAGCAAATTCTATAACTATCATCGGCGTCAGTCGCTCCGCGGTATGATGATAATAACAGCGTGATACAAATGAATGGGTGGCTGCAGTATTTATTGGAGCGCTTTATCAACCATCTCCTCTAGACGCGAAACAACCAATAATAATAATAAGAACGAGGCAACGAACAAAAAAATAAAATTAAATTAAGTGTGTGCGTATGTCTGTCAGTCTGTGAGCAGATACCGTTGGTCGCGCTGCGCTGCTTGCTGTTGGCCCACCGAAAAGGGTCTAAGAACTGGGAACGATGGGTACCTTACCTGCCTACGCAAGGACCCTACCAAGAAAAGATCACCACCGTCAATACCAACCTTCGGCATTTCCAAAAACGAAAACGCGTTCCTCGCAATGAGGACGAAATTCCCCTACCGAAAAAAAAGAGAAAAACAACACATACCCACCATTTCAACTTTGCATTTTATGTAAATCCGCGGCGCCGTACCGCCGCAACGCTTTCAGCAAATTAAGCTTGATAGCATCTCGCCACCCCGTTATCACTTTCCAATTATTTAATTAATTGGCAATCAGCGTCGTACACTTGATTTCACTTTATGCTCTTCCAATAAAATACAATTACGTTTTGTCGTCCGATATGGAGGTAGGTCAGTGCCCTATGCGCCCTCGTTGCGCGTACATCCACTTCAAATAATTCAATTTTTTACTTTTTTTTTCAAAACCGATCTATCGGATTAGATTCCAAGATACGAGATGACAATAAGTTATATATACTTTAATGTACATATATTATATTATATCTATAATATTTTAAGTATAAGTTGGATTACCTTTGGTTAGTAAGCCGACTCCGGTGTGTTTAAACTTGAAACTAAACTAAATATTTAGACACAGGCGGACATAATGAAATCACAGCACTAATTAATTACTCATTAATAAACTTGTTCGGTGTCGATTACTTCGCGTAAACGAAAATAATAAACAAAGAAAGGTATAAGGAATGCCGATACCTGTCGATTCGCAAAACCCAAATCAGCGCACAAACGTCTTCGATATTTCGAGCAGCTGCAGCAACTGATGAAGCGAAACGATTTCTTGAAACGATTTCGTAGATGTATCTTTATGGCATGCAGATAAGGCCCCGGTTTTCGCAATCCAAGATGTTTTCGCAGAACGCCTTTGTTTTGTTTTATTTTTCGTTCGAACTAGAACAATTGTTAAGTCGACTTCGCGCATATTTAACGGCGAAAATTATTATTATTATTACTTGTCTTTTTCTGTTATCGTCCGCACATTTATTCCAAATCATCGAACGAAACCGCCGTTACTCACCATATCGCATGCATTCTTTACCGGAAAATTGTGTTCGACATGTTCTGTGATAAGTAAGAAAGGAAATTTAAAATTCTATGTGCAAAGGAGCATTTTTGGGAAGATAAAACTACAATAAAAGTGAAGGAAGTTGAAATAGTTAAAACAACTAAAAAATAAAGGAAGCAAAATACTTATTACGGATTTCTCAACGTCGTAATTAACGATTTGACTACGAAATTAGAAATCGACTCACCTTCATCGTTATGCTCTGATTACGTCCTTTTTCCGCGCGAAATTTTCTCAAAATTCATTCATTGAAAGTACTTATCTAATCTAAACTAAATTGAAACTTTCTTCTGCTTCCTCCTACAAAACACATTTATTAATAAATCCTGAAACGCAATCTTGATTAATAATTAATAAAACTGATTGAAATACTCCAATAATCAACGTAATATTATTAAACGCAAAAGATATAAATCTATTGATATTACGCAGATACTCTATAAATATAACAGCCTAGTTGATAATGCAGGGTAACTGAAAACCGCAGCATAATCTCCAATTAAGCGTTAAATACAAGATGGGAATACTAATGCATATAATAAGTATGGAAGAACATTCCAGGAAAACTGATAAACAAAACCAACAATTTTGCGGTTTGCCATAAAAATTATTAAACAACAGCAAACATGTACGGAGTATACTTTTTAATTTTCCACCAGATTAATATTACCATAAAATTCTATTAATTATTTAAAAAACAAAATTGTTTGAACAAACATCCTTGAGAATTAAATTTATATTTTTTTTCATAATGCCTTTAGTGGAGCACTTGCGTAATTTCGCGCGAAGAATAAGCAAACGCAATTATAATTAAGAGAAACTTTATGGAAGGTTCTTTGGTATATCCATGATGTCAAACAGTCCCGGGAAGTCCCCTTTCTCTATCGGTAAAGGCGCCTTTCTTTATTTAGCTAAATCAATTAATTAAATGCTTTTAAAAATTTATTTATATTAATTTCAATTGAAATTTTCGACCCTAAAATCCTACGAATTGTATCGTTATCTAATTCTTGTCTTATACAATCAAATAATTACTTTATTAGCTTTTTTTCAAATATATTTGTTGACGAATTTTTCATTTAGAATTTAAGTCCTGAAATTTTGTTAATTTCAAATATTTAAAATTTCTTTGAAAATTATCCGTTTAGTAAAAAAAAAATACAGATGGACATAAATAATTACGAAGAATCGTTGGAAAGAGTACCATAACCGAATCAAGTTGGTCAATGATCCTGAGTTAACTGTAGATAAGAGAATACATCCGCGAAGCGAGCGGAAGGATGGAAATACCCAAGCACTGGCGATTTCAATTCTTAATTGGAACGAATGTATCGATCGTTTCAAAGGCGTACGTACGCACAGCATTGGGAAAATATTGTTCCAAAGAGTGTGGATAATTGCGTAATGAGTGGAAATTCATGGCATGCACGTACATGCACTGACTCGAAAAAGCGACGAACCGAAAACGATGAGTGTACCGATAAATGGATTTAGCTGGAACAGAATAACAAAATGTGGAAAAACAAAGTGAACGAAGATAATTTGATAATTTTTAATGAATATAATAAAAAAAAATGTCCGGACAATCAGCATTAATAAACAGCGTTTTGCGGCAACTCATATTTATATAAGACAATAAAATATGGATTTAAAAAAATGCGATTTTCCCCTCTCGCCTCTAAGTAAATATAAATTTTCGAAATCGATTTCGCTCCTTCTAATATCTAATCGCCGCATTAATCAGCTAAAATTGAGAAAACTTTCCTAGTATTACATTGTATCGTTGTCTCCGGGCATATAAAAATTAATCCTTTCGATTTATATATATATCCTTTATAAATTTATATATCATTTGATTATTTTTATATAGGTGATTTATATAGCGTTCAATCACTCTTGCTCTTTAGAAATGACTAGAATGAAAAATCAAGGGGTTATTTATTTGCTTTAAGTAATAAAATAAAATCGTAAAGGTCACTGTGATTGACTTTTCAGTTACATCAATTTTAAATGTTTCCTTTATTATTATTTTTTTATTATCGTCGTTATTAAGATGGATCCAACGACTTATATGATATACGCGATGACCTTCAGACGATTTTTTGGATCTGAATACACGTGCAAAACGATGTCAACCAAACGCTATTATAACTATGGTCAATGGTCGCTTGTACACGCATGAAGTATAACATACAATTCCGATTGTAATGACCATAAAATGATTTTTTTTTATTGCTCAGTCAGCAGATGAAGTGGAAATGATTCCAATTCATGATAATACTCTATTTGAAATCACAAAAGAAATTGAATTATTCATTTATTCATTAATAAAACGAATCATTTATGAAATTTAAAATTTTTATGTTTTCTGTTAACAATAATAAATGTCCAAAATGTAAATTACGGTATAAAATATCTTAAAAACAAAGACTGTAGACTTTCTGTACAAAAATATATTAATGACCTTGAGATGCAATAATTTTTCCATTGTAATAATAATTTTCTTAAGTTTCTATTATTAAGGTAATTTTTCTATCGAAAAAAAATTTAGTGTTATTTTTCTAAAATTTGTTGTTTCATTAAATACAAAGTTTGTTTAATATTTCTTTAATTTTGTTTATAATGATGTTATTGATGATACTAGTTGTTTATATAAATAAATGCATTTGTGTTATGCGTTTTGGGAACAATTAAATATTTATTTTTTTGTTTTCTCATTCCAAGATCAAATGACCAGTCGTATGTTAAGGTCGGAATGAATCGTTGACGAACTTCAATTAGGTTCAATGAAGTCGCGCTGCTCGGAAAACAAACATTAATTAAGCAGTTTATTGTGCTCCATTCCATTATGGTTATTATTATTCGTTTCATTTCGAGTTTATTTAATTTAATTTATTGATTCTGTGTGTGCAACGTTTCTAATGAATCGGCGTTTAATAATACTCATCGATTACTTATTTATTACGATCGTGCATGCATTGCACTAGACGGAAAGATAATGGAAACAATAATGCGATTCGTACACAATGTAATAAATGAGTCTCGGGGTACGTAGATACAGGGATTATTCACCGGATAATCGCGCGGAACTCGCGGTTACGCAATTGGAACCCCTGCGATCGCCGCGGCGCTTACGCAATCTCGTGTGCGCGCGGGGATACTCAAGCACATCAATTGAAATCAATGTGCTTCCATAAAAATAGAACAACTCACTTACCTGACAGTTACGTGAGAATGTCGACTCATTATCACTGCTTTTTTTTTTATTTTTGGTGTTTGTGTGTGTATATGCGCGAATGCAATTACTCGGGTTTGCGAACATCGCGTCTCAGATAAGAAGACACTTCAATCACTGAAAGAAAAAGCTGAAAAACAAAAATCGGACACAACAAACAACAATTCTCTCCAAATATTTCTTTATTTAGTTTTTTTTCTCCTTACGTCTATTAATAATAATAATACATAATTATTTGCCACTAAATCGTAGTACGCTTAGCAAATACAATACAATTTATCATGTTTACCATTTGCATCATGTCTCTGTTTTATTTTATTTTTTTTTTTCTTCATCGATCATCTCAATATATATATTTATATATAATACTCATTTCTGAATATGAAAATGTAAAAAGATTTACTACAGAGTTTTTTTTTATTTATAAATTTAATAAACGGCCGTGGCGTTAACCGAATCCTCCGAGTCGCGCCAAAAATAATTATATTTTAATAAGAAATTTTTTATTTTGTATTTTTATCACCTTTAGTATTAATATTAGTAGCAATTGTCGTCATTTTGATTAGATAATGAGTCGATTTCCGGGCGAGCTTCGGTATGGATGAGGTTGCGCCACCGCCGACGGTGGTATTTACAGATTCATTTATTATAAATTTGTTTATTACTATTATTAGTTTTCTTTCTTTAGTTGGTTCAGCGCGGCCGGAAGCAACGGATTCTACGTTGATTTTTACAATCCAAAGGTCTTAAGTAGTTAACACAAACAGAATAGTATAGAAAATGCGGTTAATAATGTGTATTTTTACGAAGGACCACGTGGTTCCCGGCTGCGCTGAGGCTGAGGTACAATTGTTCAACTTCATATAAAATATCTCCAACAAATGTAAAATGAAAAATAAAAGGAAACAAACCCAACTTCCGAACTGTTTTGTATATATGCGTTCATTTCTCATTCATATATCATCATCATCATCATATCATCTTAATTCTTTGTAAAGGTTATATAAAAGAGGAAGTTTTGGTTTTTGTGTACAATGTCCGTATAATATATATATATTTATATAATCTTTATAGTTTACATTTTTTTTTCTTAATCTTCATCTTTTGTTACATATATTATATATAATATATATGAGAAACTGGCAGTTTGCATAGATTGATACAACTTACACATACATAACACATAGACAGAAACGTAAAGCAGAAACACTTACACAATCTATTCAAATAGGTAACCATTCGCCTCCCCGCGCCTCTATTAATAAACGCAGAATAATATGAAAATAGTTATATATTTATTATGTATATTTAGATTTTTTTTTTCTTTTTTATTTTTTTTTCTCGAATTATTTCTTTTATATATCTGAGTCTCCAATGTATGTAAATAGATATAATCTCATGTGAAATTCTCTACGTAAAAAAAGAACATTCTATAACTTATGTGTAATATAATATATAATATATATATAAGTACTAAACATCCCTTAAGAGCTAATTTTGATTTTGTGCCTCCGTTTTTTTTTTTAATTCTTAATTATATAACAACACGACTTTCAGCAACATTCGCGCAATCCACTCTGCGGAGGAACCCCCTCAGAAAAAAAATAGTTTGAAAAAAAAAAAATAGATTGTATAGTTTCTAAAGAAAAAGCAAACAAATGGAAACGGCAGATAGAATGGAAGGGACGCACCCGTCGTTCGCGTTTAATATTTGGACGGAACGGGGAAAAAAGGATTAATGGGGGAGAGAGAGGCTTAATCCTCGATTTTACCCCGTTTACCCTAAAATCGACGTCGACGTTTATTTGATTTGTGCATTTCGCATCCCCCAAAAACCGGCCACGTGCTACACCCATTGTCATCCCTCCAGCTTTTCGCCAAAAATAGGAGAAAAAAAGAAAGAAAGACCCAAAGCAATCAATAATCTGTAAATACATGGGGGTAGTGTGTTAGGGTTTTACAGAAAACTGGAAAAAGGGAATAATACGCAACCGAATAAAAGTGTTATTACATAATGGCGCCCTGCCATCTACCCCTTTTCGATATTTTTTTCATTATTTCCTGCTATTTTGACCAAAAACGCGCGTTTCCCCCTTTCACCCGAATTACGCGCAGCTGCATATTACACAATAACGGGGGCGATTAAAGAATAACACTTATTTCTCTCGTTGTTGTTTCTTTCTTTTTTTTATTCCTTCTTTCTTTCTGTGTTATTATTATTATTCCCGATAATTTTTTCCTCCCCGCCGGAGCCTCGTTTGTTCAGCTGCCCTGCGCGTGAAATTTAATTAATTCGAGGACGATTCGAGGCAAAAGGAGGAAACAGAGAAATACGGAGGGAGGAAAATGAAAGAGAGAGAACGTATATGACAAACGGACAACTCATTCTTGGAGAAGGGGAGGGTAGGGTTCTCGTTCCATATAGAAAAATGTATTTGTGAGGATGCGGGGGTGACGGGGAGGGTTTTTTTTTTCGCTTCAATAATTGGAAAGGCGGCCTATTTCATTAAGTTTTCCCGGGGAGCGATGTCGCGTCGGCCGGCGTCGCGGCGCGCAGCGTGGGCCGCGCCTTTATATATAGGTCGTAAATTTGGTGAAATGTGGATTTGGAAGGGAAAAAAATATATATGGGTGTAGGTTTATCCCATTCTCCCTTCGTCCGAGGGGAGTCCGAGCCGGATGACCGCGGGGGTGGATATTCCACCTCCCCCACACAGTCTCCTTCCATCCCCTGCCA
The DNA here is from genome assembly GCA_963457615.1 of Nicrophorus investigator. Lineage (NCBI taxonomy): Eukaryota > Metazoa > Arthropoda > Insecta > Coleoptera > Silphidae > Nicrophorus > Nicrophorus investigator. Next base: position 11,451,065 of record OY735146.1, read on the forward strand.
AATCTTTCCATTAATTAAAAATAATAATGATAATAATAAATATAATATATTTGCTTCATCGGCTTATTTATATATATATTAAAAAAAATAAAATAAAACAAAACCTATGTCTAATAATCTAATAAATATGACTAGAAATAAAATGACTTAGTTGAAACGCAACTGAACACAACATTAATAAAATAATAATAAAACCTATCTATAAATATATCTCTACTAGTTATTAGGAACTCAAAGCTAAATAATACTAATTAGGAACCGTGCGTTTTTGTTGCTCTTGTTTTTTTTTTGTTCTTAGTTTCTTCATATAAATTTTCTCTGTGAATCGGTAAATTCAATAAATCATTTTTACGTTTCCTCTCAGACATCCTCTCTCTTTCCATCTCTCTCTCTGAACCAATCGGCCTCGTTCAACGATGAATTCGATTTATATTCAATTTCGTGCTGTAAATTAGAAAACCGTGTGGAAAGGAGCGCAAGCGCGCCTTCTGAGATGTGCTGCAGATAAACGAGCACGATGGAAAATCAATAGAACAATAATTATGGAATTCCTGATAGGTGTATATCTATATAGATATAGTTGGCTGAAGAGTTGGAGAAAGAGAGTTTCGAATTCGAAAGGAAATGGGTTCCTCCCAAACATTAAGCGCTCACCAATCATCTCAATTCACGTTTTCACCTTACAAAACTGATAGTAATAATAGGAACGAAACTATAAACGAACATAAACCTGACACACTAGCCCTGAAGCCCAATAAAAAATACACTCAATAATTCAAATAAACTACTAAATATGTATGTATATATATAATATATGATAAATAGAAATCTTAATATTTTGTACAATGTTTTGTTTTTTCTTTGCAAAATATAATATTCTCCATCATCATTTGGAGATTACACGCAGACAGGGATGAAACGCAACTGCTGCAGGAAAAATTGAAATGAACAGAATATGCAATCGAGTCCCAAATATATGTATATATAATAAACCTCTGACATTTCGGAGCACCGAGTATGTAAATAAATACAAATATAACGTCCCTTTAGTCGAATAAATAAAATGGATCTTACGTCTGCATCGGGCGTCTGTCCACGCAATGCACACGTGAGATGCCATCTCGATTGTATCAGAAAAGAAAATAATTATAATATATAGGAGAGAACCCGTAACAGTTAACTTAACCGTGTCTTGTGTTTGGTACCACACCAGTCCTGGAACATCATAGACTACGAACAACTTATAATTAACAGGCGGACATGGTGAGTTACCCCACACAAAGTTTTTTTGATTTTTCGCTCATTTATGCTAAAACGAACACTCACTATCTAAATACAATATATATATATAATTCTTAGAGTGTTCCTGTTTATTCTTATTCTTTTTTTGCTTTGCATCATCTTTATAATAATTTATAGTTTATCATAATTTACTTTGTATCATCAATCTTCTTGTTCTTTGTTATCATCGATTGTTTATACATATATATTTTTTTCAACATTTTCATCTTTTCCTCAATCTAGTTTTTAATTTCAATTAAATATCTGGACCCTCGCCTTCACAATGTAGCCAGCCCTGTCCCGCCCAAATATGCGCAACAAAATACAATATTAACATTCTTGTGGACCCGGAGGGACGGTCCGACACTGCGACGGGGTCGCATTGCGTAATACTATCATCCTCTCCTCTGGTTCGCCTGCATACGTTCGCCTTCGAGTTATTCCCGTTTTCATCATCATCATCATCATCTTTTTTTTTTTCATCATATTTTTCCTTTATTCTATTGGAATATTATCGCTCGCACATAAATTATTCACGTATTGTTACACAAGTATAGCTCAATTGTGCTCGACGGGCCCCGCGCGTTCGTATTCAAATTTCTGCCCCCCACAATGGATGCAATTGATTTTACGCCCGATTCCGTAATTTTTATGCATTTTTATTAGCTGGGGTACTTTGCGAAAAGGAGGAATGACCAAGGGGTAGGGGGATGTAAACAAGGAGAAAAAATATAAAGGACCTAATTTGCATACTCGTAATTCGATACCCTGCAGAAGCGTACGCGTTATATACATCATTCAGCTTTTTAAATGTAATGGAAGATTTACGTTAAACCTGAGATTTGTTGGCTTATTAAATATGCAATTGTATGAAGAATTGAACAGATGCATATATTTAAGAGAGAGAGGTGGATGAAGTGAAAAAAAATTGTACGTTTTGGGGTAGTTTTGAATGGGGGAGGTGCACGCGCCAGGCCAGCTGTTTACAAAATTCGGGAAAAAAAGGGGGTCGCACAATGGGGCAAAATATGGAGAATTGTAAAGAAATCGACGGGAACGATTTGCATGCCGTAAAAATGCAGAGCTTACGTCAGCGTAATGAATTCTATTGTGGGTGAGACAGAGCGAGGAATGAATAAAACCGAATGAAAAAAAAATATAAATAAATATTATGCATGGGGGTCGCAGAAATTTGCATGCGAACGCAACGCGCGGCTTTTTTTTAACAGTTTCTAATAAAATTCTCTTCGTTTTTTTTTGTACCATACAACATAGATATATCATATTTTATATTTCGTAGCACCCAGGCTGTTACATTATGAAATAGCAGGTCATTTGCAATTACTGAAGGCACACAGCTTTTAGTATTATAACTAGTAATTAGCAAAGGTAGTCACTTTGTACTATACAACAAGAAAACATTTTTTTTGTTTACATACCGATTTTGTTTGTCGACAGCCGCTTCCGGCGGAAATCCAGAGTGGAAGACGGCCTCGGCCAACGGTCGAGCCGGACCGAAGGACTATTACATGTATAATCAAATATATATATTTTATATATGTTTATATGTATATGTTATAAATATAAATGTTGCCGAGAGATGATAATTCCCAAGGCAGATTCGGCGACAAATGTACGGCCAGGCTAAGGCAACAAACAACCCCCTTCAGCTCCAATTCAAGAGTATCCGTAATTCGTCAACCCCTTCAATGTGCTGCATATTCCTTCTTTGCTTTTATCCGTTTATCCTTTTCTGCGTCCATAGCCATCCAATATAATCCTTCGTCGTCCTGATATCCAATTGCCAATGTATCCATATCCTGGTTGTGCTTCTGTAGCCGGGCCGTCGGTTTGCCGACATCACTGAGGTACCGTTGATATTATAATCCTATACTATTCAGGAACTCGAGACAGGAAAGCGACGCCGACGAGGGCCAAACGTGGCGTTGCGACGTCGCCGAGATCTGATTGTACTCGTTTCAGTTAACCCTGAGTTGCGTGGACTGGGCATGCGGAACGTTAACTGACTTTTGAGCAAGCTACATCTAATAACTGAATACATATACACTTTTTGTGAACGAATAGTTAATAATATATCGAGAGATAAAATAGGAACTTCATAAACATCACCTAAAGCTTTCTATCGTACAAAACATCATAGTATATCTCGATACTTGTATTTTTATATTTATTTCTTTTTTTGCGTTTTTCTTTCTTTCTTCGTCTCCTGATTATCATCCTACTCCACTTCATACTCCTCGCATCTTCCTAATCATCATTTTCCCTTCTTTTTTTTTATAATGTGAAAATTAACAGACTATATAATTTTTCACTCAGTCTTTCCGGTATTTGCATAAAAAATATGTGTGCTCATATGTTCCCCGTAATATACGAGGTCATTTTTGCAAATATAGGAATTCGCTTATATAATAGATTTAATATTAATTTAAGTTAAAATAAAAATAAAAATCACAGGTGTAGCTATCGCCGTAATGTTCTTAAAAAAATATTGTAACATCTATTATGCAAACTATCTATCGTTAACGGATTAGGCCGGGGTGAGAGTGAATGTCGCCGTCACCGGAGAGGACATCTTCTGCGACACCGGCAGGAACACTACCGAAGGTACGAATTTGGGGCTGTTGTTGGTGTGTTCAGCGGAGGTATTTTCCTCTACCAGAAATGCTTGCATTACATAGTTAGCATCATCTCCGTTCGGTTGAGGTATAGCATAAGTGGCTGGCAGCTGCATCTTCTTCGCCGATTCCTTAAGCACCTGGTCCATATCTGTTGGCATGCCGTCGGGACGGATAAACGGCTTACGCTTCACGCCACCCACTTTACTTTTGATCTTCATATGCTGTTGTTGCTGATGTTGTTGTTGTTGTTGTAGAGGTTGTTGCTTGCTCATGTCTGAAAGCGATCCAGCGTCTTCGTTTTCCTCTGCACTCTCCGAAGGCTCCTTTGAAATTTCTCCCTGCGATTCCGTGTTACCGTTGAAGAATGGTGGCAGTGGAAGGAACGGATGTTGCGTAAATATATGGTGTTGCAGGAGTTCTGGTTGTTGGAATGGTTGGGAACATACTGGGCACTTTAGTTCTCCGTCTACACTTTGAAGTGAATGGGATCTTTCGTGGACGAACAGGAATGGCAGGACCGGTGTGGTAAATGGACAATAAGAACAATGGTATGTCTTCGATGTAGACTCGGCGTCTGCTCCCAAAATACTCGACAGCACATTCTGCAATCCCATTTTCTGCTGATTACTTGATTCTAAGCTAGTAGGTATTTTCAATGTCGGACTTATTCTCTCTCCCTGAGGCATCTTCATTGTAGACGTAGAGGATTTGTTTGGTTGGTTCATGGTGTGTTGTAGCTGCTGCTCCATTTCAGCCCATTTCTCGGCACCGGCCTGACCGTGGTCACTCAGCAGGTGAGCCTTCAGCCACTTAGTACTTCTAAACCTGCGGCTGCAAATCGTGCAGACCTCTGTAAAATGCGTGAAGTATCTGTGACTGAGATCCGCTAAATCGGTAGGCTTTAAAGCGTTGTCTGGTTCAACTGGCATCGGAGGAGCCGCTTCTTCGCCTTTTCTAGGCTGCATAAGGCCTGATCCGTACTCGACAATGCCATGGGTATTATGCTTGTGAACGCGAAGAAAGTATTTACTGCACAACTCTTTATTACATATGTCACAAATAACTCCGCCGATTTGAGCACCGTTCTCGATCTCGATTCCGTGCATGCGTTGCATATGCGTTTTCATGAAATACTTATTGCATAATTCTTTGTTGCAAATCTCACAATAGCTACTTGTTGGTGTCAGGTTCATTGTCGCGCGACGTTCGATCACAGGGGTGCTCGTTACAGGTGTACGGATTGGACCCTTCTCAGATGTCGTCGGGCCATTGTTAAAATCTTGCTCTTTAGTCTCGCTCGGTTGAGCAGGAGCGCCATGCGACTCTATAATATGCTTCTTCATGTCATCGTAGTTTTGGAAATCCTTTCCGCACAGGTCGCACATAGTATTATTGTTGATATTTGCGACGTCTCCGGCTTCTCCGGGTTTCTCTGCATCTCCATTGTCATCTAGTAATAACCCATGTTCGGTCATCATGTGAGCATGCAAGTAATATCGATTTTCAAACTCTTTATTGCACGTAGTACATGTGCTGTTCACTTTGCTCACATCTAAATCGTTCAATTGGAGAATCATAGTCTGCAGCTTCTGGAGATCTTCGCTGATGCTGTCTGCCGAGTTTCCAGCTTTATCGAAATGTTCAGACTGTTTCTTATCGTCGGTCGTTGCATCTTGGTTGGTGGTTGGCAATTTTGAATGGACGCTCACGTTATGCAATTGGAATAGGCTCATATTCTGGAATTTGATTCCGCATGTCTCGCAGCTAATGTCTGAAGGGGATGACGTTTTACGGTCTATGGAACTATTGATGGCTTGCTGTTCTGCCATGATTAAGTTCAGAGGACTCGTCTGCACGTAATGCACTCCCATGGAGTCGACCTTCATGTCTTTGTCTCTGTCGTCAGGAATGTAAATACCATGGCGTTTCATCTTATGGGTTCTTAAGAAGTATTTGTTGCAATACTCCTTGCAGCAGATCTCGCAAAATGCTTTCGGATTCATCACGCCGATGCGGCGTAGTCGGTTCGAGAGGTCCAGCTCGCGGGACTGCTGACCGGGCGAAGTTTTACTTGGGGCTGTATAGAACATACCCTCTTGGTCCGAGATTTCCTGTTTCATTGAGGTAGGTGGTTCCGATTGGGGAGCCCTGGGGCTCGGAGATTCTTCTTGGTCGTTGGCTGATACGGCGTCGTTCGCCGATCCGTTTTCTGGGTTTTCCATTTCGAACACGGACTTTCCAATCTTCGGGAATAGCTTGTTGGTGAACGGATTTGGAAAGAGGTCGGGATAGGATTGCATTAGCTGGGGTTTTGGCTCGATCTTGACAGAAGAAATGTCGACGCTTGGCACGGAATTCGGTATTTTCATGTTGCTCACGTATGAAGGAATGCTGACGGAGGAACCCAGACCGGCCGTTTCTGAGGCTGCCGGTGGATCGGAGTAGATGCCGTGTTTGTTAGCTTTGTGCGTTTTCAGAAAGTATTTGTTACAAAACTCCTTGTTGCACAATTCGCAGTAGGCGTCCGGATTGAAGATACGAATGGGTTGCCGGGGAGGCATCGCGTCCGGCTGCGTGAACTGAGGTAGACCCATGAACATGTGATTCGTGGTTGGAAACGGTAGAAGGTTGGGACTCATCCATTCCTTGCCGGGGATCTCTGAGATCCAGGGGATGTCCGGCTTGGTTATCAGTTGTTCTGGCGTTGCTGTCGCATCCTGGTTGTCCAGAGAGTCGAGATTCGGCGAATCGCATGGTTCTTTTTTGCATTCGAAATTAGAGTGCTCCGAGGACATGTGGCTTTGCAAGAGATCTTGGGTTGCAAACACCACTTGGCAAATAGGACAGCGCAACTCCGGTTCTGGGGACGGCACAGGCTTACCTTCTGGAGGCGAGTCGGAGGCCGAGATCCTCACCGGCGTGGATTGTTTCCTTCGCTTTTTACAGTTGTCTGATAGGGATGTAGCCAGGCAACGTTTGACAGGTCGAGGGACCTCGAAGTCGTGTCCACTCATCGGCGGGTCTTCTGGTACGGTCGGCGAGAAAGCGCCGTGCATTGGGCCGGAATTGGAGGGCAACGTGACCGATGTCATCATCTCGTTTTGCAGACGACATGCAACACTACCAAAAGGTCCCTGCCCAACATTTGCAACAGAAAAAACACAAAAATAGTAATGCGAAAAACGCGTGAATTACATTCACATTTACAATTTAAAATCCAGTATTAGAATTTTCATTCAGAAATAAATTTTGAAAAAATCGAACTCATGCTCAAACACCAATAATAAAATTACTTAAAAACACGATTTATTTATACTAATAAATCTTTTCAAGTTATGATTGCGCAATAAAAGAATAATAGTAGACAAAATCTATTATATGTAGAAAGAATTTTTTTTAGAAACTTAATTTTTGAATTATTGATGATTTTCAATAAAGTTTAGTATTAAATCATTTCAAAAATTACTTACTTTTATTACTTATTTTTAATTCTAAATCATATTTACAAAAAGTTACAAAACAAACATTTTTAGCAAAGAAATTACATAAAAATGTATCAAAGAGAAATCTAATATGAAAAGTTATGTTTCTCAATTATAATTGATATTTTTCCAATTCTGAATTAATTACAATAAAAAAGTTATATTACGCAACCAATGACTTGGATTACTAGTACAGCTTTTGGATATCATATATTTTGAACAACAATGAAGTTTAAAAGTTTTGCTTTTGAATTATTCTTTATAACTTACAACTGTTTAAAACTCGTCTATTGCACTAACAAATCTGAATTGCGATACCAAAATCTGATCAGTTTGTGGTTCAGCTTGAAGGTTAAGAAAAGGTCAAATTTCAAACAAGAAGTAGTCAAAAGCATAACCCAATTCGAAATTTCGCTACCGCGAACGACGGTGGCGCGACTGTGGCGTGATCATAAGAGGTCCCAAAGAAAAATGTCAATATCCTCTCTGACCATCGGGGATCAAATTAACGGAGAGCCTTCATTAAATATTTACTGGGCGCGTATGAATCATCATCATCCCCTCGACCCTTCATAATTCGATCCCGCCGTCGATATAGAAAATAATTACGCTGCTACGTCTACTAACCGTGCTTCAGAGGGTAGGGGGTGGTTTTCTTAATTAGTCAACACACAGTTCGAACATCACAGAAAAAAAACAACTCCTATGTACTCCTCCAACGCGCGCGACTTTCAATCAATGACACTTCTTCCAATAAGAACTGACAGGCATACAGGACACTCACTCACACACACACGTATATATATATATATGTACACGGAACAACCACATGTGCTCCCTTGTTCCACGCTGCACGATGTCCGCCTGCGTATGTGTGTATGCACATACATCCCCGAAAATACAGCGTATTGAGGTAAACTATTAGTCTCCACCCCACATATCCCACATATAATAAAAACTACCCCCTCCTCGTCCTCCTACTCATGCGGCTCGTGAATCCAGCCGATTCACAGAAAAACGTGACACGCATCGAATGTAACAAAATCTTTCATTTCAAATAATTTTGAAAAAAAAAAAAACTCAACTGAAGCATTTTTTTAAAAATAATAATAAAATATTTAATAACGAACGCATTATTAAAACTGTGCGAGTAGATTTTTTTTTCAATATTCAATACCGTATCAATATTTAAATTGACACAGAAATATTGTAAATAAGATAATGAGAGCGAAATTAAAAATGTGGCCCCAATGAGAATATTGATTATGTGATATTAAATGCGTATAGATAAAAAAAAATTGATAGAGGGAATGAGAGAGAGTTATTTGTATATTATGTATATGTATATATATATAAAGGTAGAAATATAAATGTGTTTATAATGAAAACACCTGTATTTGCTTTAAAATATATGTGTGTGTGTGTTTGTGTATAGATGAATAATAATAAACTTGATAAAAACGGAGAAGAGCGCAGACGAGTGTGTATATAATATTTTTTTTTTCAGGATTAGATTATGTAAAGTATGTGTATGTGTGTGTATGTAATATGCGTAACTCGGTCAGAGGGGTTGGTTGGAGCACGCTATCACCAAGGTTCCACTACGAAAAAAAAAATGAAAACGGGAGTAGTGGGTTTTTCATTTTAAACATAAATGAAAGAGAAGAAAGTATAAAAATTCTGTAACGCACGCATACGCATACATATCCACACACACACGCATTCACACGTATATGTATAAGCACATACACACGCATGCACGCACTCACACATAGACGGGAATTGTGGATTCCAAGAACTGGGGAAATTATTGATCATCAGATAAAGGCAACACAGCTATCAGAATAACATAATGACGAATGGAAACATAACGGACAGCGCAAATGAGAAGTATGTGAGGGTGAGAGTGAGCGTATTGTGGATCAATAGTTCCACCCACGCGGCCAGCGAGTCGGCGACCACTGGTCAAAACGCGCACCCTAAAATATATAAGACATATACACCCCGCACGACACGCCTTGGCAGACATATCTCAAAAAAAATATGATGTGTATTTATACAAGAGCATAAAATAAAATTTAAACAATAAAAAAATTACAGCATCAATTTTGATTCAAAAGATATTGTTGATCCTTATAAAAATAGAATCATAATTCAACCTAATATATCAAACTATTATTATTGTTATTAACCTGAAAGAAAACAACTAAAATAAGGGCAGCAATGTTTTGATCATCTGTACACTTTCACTCATCTCTCTCTTCGACTTTAAAAGTAAACGTTCGTTCCCATTCGCTCTTCAAGTGCGTTATTTACAAACTGTCTAGCATCCTTAACCCCTTAACCCAATGTGCGCAAATTCTAATAAGCCAACGTATACAAAAAAAAACTAACTAAAAAAAAACTAGATAATGTCAACATAACAAAACTCTACAGGACTACGAAAAATTTAATGTATTTTCAAGAAGGAAACTTACAAGGACCGACGGCGTCGATTTAGAATTTGTTCATTGTGAGCACCTAACGACACTAGCGCGGCCTAGCTACTGATAATTTAAGGGCAGCGTCGGGTTTCGACGCCGCCGGTGCGCAACTCCATCAAAATTAGATGACAAAATCCGCCATTTGTACAAGAAATGCGTGGATTTATGCCGCACACCCTCCGCCGCGCGTCTTATCATATTTTTTTTATTTGTTGTTGTTCTTCAACCCGAGGTCATCGGAACTGTTATCCTTTAACAGTTGGTTTCAAAGTTTTCAACATTTCTTAATAAATCAACAAATATCTGATCTAGCACCAAAATTAAATATAATAATATTTCTTCATAAATAAATTTTGAATTTTTCAACAAAAATAAAACCATTTATATTTACATTTTTATATAAATCATATAATAAAATTTCACTAGTTGTTGGAAGTAAAATTATTATTTTTAAAAAGGTTAAAATAATTATTTCATTTTTGGAAATTTTATTATGTTTTCAATTTTAATTTTTTATAATAAGGAATTTTTTTAAAGTTTTCGACCATCTTAAAAATGAAAAATACTATTATATTCTTTATATATAATTTATTGTTTAAAAATATTAAGAATAAAAATAGATAATTGAAATTAATGTAAAATGATTTCAAAAATTCCCAATTTTTTATGACGTTTTTCCAAAGTCAATTATAAATTTCTGAAAATGTTGTTTCGGAATAAAACTAAATTATACATTAGTGAATCATGATATTACGAAAGTCGTAAATCACAAGGTTATGAAATAATCAAAAAAATTATATATTTTTATTATCTTATTGCAATAATTTAAATTAACCTTAACATAATTCATAATAATTCTAAAAATTTAAAGTAAATAAATAAACTAAATGTATAAATAAATAATAACGTAAATGTAAGATTAAGAAAGAGTTAACCCAGATCTAAAAAATAAAATAAAATATGTGCAGGTCATTCGAGATTCCGAAACTCATCGTTTAAAGCTGCGAAGAGAAAACTGGTATAAGAGCTTAATGTACTTGAATTTTTATAGAGTTGCAGCATCAGAAGTATAAATAGCGCTGCAACGAATTGCACGACGATTTGCGGGGGAATTTTAAACGCTACAACTCTTCTCCCCTCGCAACATTTTCTATCTCGTGACATGCATTATTTATGACTCAGGAAAACCAAGATATATTCACTTCAATTATTCCTAACTTCATTTTTCTTTTAATTTACATTATGTAAGCTATAGTCTTCATTTTGATGATAAAATTTAAAAAAAATATGTTTGACTTAAATTTTTTTTTTAAATAAGAGCATTACAAAATATAATGCAAGCGTTATAAAAATTATTTGTTAAAGTAAACTAAGGGAAAAACATGTATTTTTTTCTTTTTTAAGTTACTTATGGGATTTCTTCGATAATGGTTTCATTTGATCAGTTCATTTTAATTGTTTTTTTTTTATTATTTATCCATTATGTCTGTATTACATAAACAGCACTCTGTATCTGTGAATGTGCTAAAATAAAAATAAAGTACAGTGCAAATCCAAAACAGAACCAAAACCGGAATCCACTAGAGCCATTCCTCATCGGTGTCTATTTATAGCGTTTCCGCATCTTCAAAAAAGGGGAAAACCCGAGATCGGTGCTCTTTCGATCACAGAAATTAGCGTTTGCAACGGAAAATTTTCGCCAGTTTCCAATTGCATCCCGTTCGGGGAAAAAAAAATATTTATATGTGAGAATATATAAGAGACTCGCCAGACGTCATTGCGTAATTTATTAATTCCTGTTCGAGATATGCAAATTGGTCATTATATATCCTTCATAAATAATTCATGCACGGACTAAATCCTATGCTTCCGTATATCCATTTCTCTTTCTGCATGCTCCTCCACCTTCGGCGCACAAATAAATCTATGCAATTATTTTACCTATCATATACATTATGCAGTTAATTTTCCATTGATACAACGTTGTAATCTCGTCCGTTGCGCAACAATTATACTGATTTTCATTAAATGTAGTTGCAATTAATTGATAAATCTTTATCTCGGTTTTATATATAAAACAATATTTTTCGTCCTCTAACATTTATTTAAAAAATTGTTACATTTAAAAAAATTATTAATTAATAAATTTAAACATAACATTGATATAAAGCTGCACCCATACCATGCGTTATTTGTTACATAATTGTATATCAATATGTACATATTATATGACATTGCAGCTGTCATTGGAATAGGTAACTGTCATTGGAAATGATGGCCACTGGTACTCCTGACTTATATTTATATCTCCTATCACGCATAGTGCGGATGCACCATTATAATATCTTATTATTTGCTTTTCAATTTAATCATTCACATGAGAGATTTTTATCAAATAAATTTAAACTTTCGACTTCTGTTCCGTAACTTCGAAATATTTGTACATCGAAAAGGATATATAAATGATTTTCATGATACCTCATAATCTAATTACTGTAGCGGATGAACGTTGCTTAACTTAAATTCAATAAATGTGAATTAAATAATTGAAAAATATTGTTTATAAAATAAATATAATTAAATTATTTAAACAAATTTCTGTGATGTCGTTGATTAATTATATAAAAAGTGAAATTTTCCCAAAATAGAAATAAACAAATGAAATTATTATAATTAATTAATTTACACAAAAAAATGTGGTTTTCTCAGAAAAAAGGAAATAAACAAATTAGTTTATGGCTTTCTATTAATATAATTGAATAATTTAAACAAATATTGTTAATGGAAAATAATTTCATCAATTCGAAAGTTTCGAAACTCGATCAATAATCGTGTGTATTATATATTTTTTTGGTCGTTGCACGAATTATTATTACTTTCGTTATTATTGTAATAAGTTTTTTTTTGTATCCTGTAGGGAAATTACATTTAAGTATACAATTGAAACTTTTGCCCTAATAGCAGTGAAAAGTATTCAAATAGGGGGAAGATTATTAATATTTAATCAGGGGTGGCGAACAAAAATCCATGTTTGGAGAATTAGTGTCAGGAAATACGGAATCGAAAATGGAAAACGAGGAAAAATATTTATTTCACTTACGCAATCGTGTTGTTATTTTATTTATAAATTTGTAAAGTCTACAGCGTTTACTTAAAATTCCAACGTTGAAATATGTTAGGTAAATCCAATGAAATCTATTAGCATCTTTGGGTAATGCCGATTTACGATTTCAGCGAAAGCAAACTATGAATCAGTCACAAAGATTTTTTTTTTCCAATAATATTTTGCAATCAAAAATCTTTGTTAGTTTTATCTTCGCTTATTAGACATGATTTATCTGCGAGTTTAATTATCGTGATTAAATGGCAACGAAGAAAAAAAATAATGACAACAACATGTGAAACCCGAAACGATTATGAAAATACTTGTTTGTTTTCTGGTCTTGGAGTTAAATACCAATGGAGCAATAAATTTAACGTTCGTTCGTTCGTTTTTGGTAAAGGGGACGCAATAAAAATTGATCCCCCTTTTCGGGTCCAGCGGTGAAAGCCTTTCACCCGAGGTTCAATATTCGTAAAACGACGAACCGTTTCTCTCCGCCTCCAATCCTTCACTTGTTGAATAACTAATCTCAATACAAATGAAACATCTACTAAAACACAGTTTATTACCTAATTTTTAATATACAATTATATAACGTAGTTTAAAATTACCTATAGAAATACGTTAAAAATAATTGTATTCGACATATGCTCAAAAAATTGTATTTATAGTAAAATTTGTGTTAGAATACGCGTAGTCATTCATAATTACGTCCAGTAATTGGAAATAAATCGATTGCACATAATAAATTTAATTCGATTTTTCGGACCTAAAAAACTGAACGTCATAATTAGTAGTTTTCAAAAGCCAACAAAGAATCGAATAAAAAATACACGATCATTTTATTATTTCATAACTTCGCATATAAAATAAATATAAATTAACACCGGCAAATTTGTTTGTTGCGTAACGTGCACAATGGATGACGCTTCTCTACTGCGGAGAAGTAAACAACATTTGATTTTCAAATCGGAAACAACGCAGGGCGTAAATATTGGTTATAATAATTGTATGTGTTAAGTGCCATCGACCGATGTTTTTTTCCGTACTGCGTGTTATTAGAATTATTATGATTTGTATGACTGTTTATTATTAATAGAACAAAATGTTTGAAACGGAAATTATTTGTTAAGGTTATAATTTTTTTTATTTATTTATTTAATGATAAAATTCATTGCAATTAAATGAAAATATAAGTACTTTGTACTAAACAACAATATATTTAATTTATTAAAAACACTTATTCATATCTTAGAAATTTTATCTAAAATCAAAAATTTCAATTAAAATATTTTTTTTAAATAATTAATTTATTTTAATTTTTATAAACTATTGAACAGAAAACATTTGTTACACTTGAAATATTTATTAAAAATAAATGTTCAGGCTTCAATTTTTCTGTAATTTTTTCCACAAAACATTTCCAAATAATAATGAAACTAATTTTAAAACTATTATAAAAAAAATTACATTGGACAAATAAATGTAATTTTCGTAAATTTTATTTGTATATCAACATGTGTAGATATTACTTTTACTATTCGGCTGTTATGATTAGATTTTTTTCAACTATTTTTTCTTGGAAAAAATGTCGGCACTTCCTGGGAAAGCGTAGTTATTATTTTTATTGTTTCGTTTGGGAAAAACTGAGGGAAATATTCGTGATAACTAAAACGAGGCTCTGGTCACGCTATTATATAAGACTATATATATATACACTTACATAAGTCTATATATACGTATATAAGTCTATATATATATGTATATATAAATTATAGCTAAATATAATATTATTTTTGTAAACAAGTGTAAATATTGACTGCAATCGCGAACGTCACATCGGAAATGATTAAAAATTAATCAACATCAATAACGTTCCACAGAGACAGGCCATTGAACAAAAAAAAAACACATTAGATGATTAATTCGACGTCCATTGCGGAACATTATGTAATGCATGTAAGAAAATAGATAAATAAAAATGAAGATTCAAAAGTTGGTACAATGATGGTTGGTATCGGTTTCTTGTTAGAATTTTTTTCTTGAAAAAGACGTTGCTTCGTGGAATCGATTGATTTTGGGAAACTGGAAGCTAACGAACAGAAATTGTGCATCGATGCAAGGACGGGGCCGGCGACGCCGTTAAAATGGAATAGCATCGATTTTCTAATTCAATTATCCTTAGGGGGAGTTTCCAACGCCATCTGTCAATTATCGAACGTACCTTGTAATACCAATCGCATCGTGCAGAGAGCGCCAAGTCCGGAGCATCGATTTTCAGCAGGTACTCACCTCGGTTTTCTTCTGAAAATCAAGGATCAGGGATCAAGGTGGAATGAATGAATAGTAATATAATAATAATTAATTAAATCGAGATCGCTTTAATTGTTCGCAAAGCTTACAAACTAAATCTTAATATTTCAATAGCTATCCTAAAAACAACAATTGCTTAGAAAAACTATATGTATATATATGTTGTAATAATATACGAGTCGTCGGCATGTTACATATACATACATGTATGCGGTGACAAAAACAAAATCGTACATATCTGTCTATGTAGGTCCTTGCGACTGTTAATATATTTTTTTTGTTATAAATTTTTTATTATTATTTTTCACTTTAAATGTCGCGTTCTCCGCTCCGAATTTCGAAAATCAGACGCAAAGTACATCATCGATAACAAAGAAATTAAAAACCAATACAAAAAAAAAAACAAGATTGATTGCTTATAGTTTTCCGTCTCCTGGGCTTTGAATACATCCCTAACAGTTTTATCCTTGCTCAAAAACGTGTGCAATGTCCTTTCCGTGTTTTCGCTAATAATTATTTTATATATGTATATACACACACATATATGTATATACATATATATAAGTTTATATTTACTCTCCTAATCAACTGACTATTCGCTATTTTGTTGAAATAAATATGTAGGAAAATGTAGTTTATATATAATATAAAATAAAATATTTAAAAAAAAAAATGCGCTTTTGTACTGAAACCGTGGAGGAACAAAAATTTCTCTGTCATCCCTTTCGCACTGTGATTCACTCTTCGTAAACGCACTCACTCTCATTGTCTGTGATCCGCAACAATTAGGGGACGACAGAAACGCAAAGAATAATTACGTTTTGTCGCTCGAAAAAGTGATTTTTCTTTTTGGGAATTGTGTATTTCAGTGTGTTATGTGTGTGCATATGGGAAGGAAAAGTTGATCTCTTCTCGCTGTTACATCATCTCTCGCGAACGCTTTTGTTCATACAATTTATTTATTTAATCATCGGCGGCTCACAAAGGAATTAAACAAGAAGAAACAGAAACCAAAATGTTAACAAAATAAAAATGCTCATTTCCAAAAAATTTTAAAGAAAAAACATCTCGTCGTCTATATAGTTAATCGCACATATATATAAATATATATGTATTTATTATATTTATATATGTGTAATGTTAATTATATAACGGTAACAAGCAGCAGAGCGGTGTGTATAACAAATGTACTTTTTAGGAATGCGAATGCCTGTATAAATGTAAATATTAAAATTATCACGTTCTTCAATTATATGCTCTTTTTTTTGTGTGTGTGTGTGTGTATATATATATATATATACATACATACATATATATATTTATTATATATTTTTATTCTCACTTTAAAAAAAAACTTTTTTCTTTTTGGCGGCCAGCAGTGGTGGTTTGAACAGCGAAATCCTCTCTCACGACACGCTCGTAACTCATTCATATTTATATTCATTTATTCATACGTCCATTCTCTCACGCATTTGCCTCGCATCTACAAGTACTTAAACGTCCGAAACTTATGTTTACTCCGCGAACGAACGGCTGGGTAGGACAACAAACAGAACAAAGAACGAATCTAAATGAAACTAGAAACAGTTCAGCTAGGATAATTGTATATTTTGTTCATATTTTTCTCTCCTGTCCATCTCCAAGGATGGAAATTAAATAAAATAGATTGTAATAATAATAATGATCTCTTCCTCTACGGTTTAAGTTATTATCGTGGTGATTTCTGTGTTCGCTTCGTCCATCCATCGATTCGGTACAAAACGCAATCCGGTACCTAAGGTTTCCGTTAATCCCGTAACCTGACAATTCCCGCTCTTACGTAATGTTCGTGGTCATGGTCGCGTGGCTAAATCAAAATCCAAAAACAATTATTCACTTACACATATATCATTTGCAACGTTTTCATAAATTAGTCATTATACAATATCTGTACATATATATATACATACATACGCGTCAACATGTATATATATAGATATATTATTATGTTATCAATTATTATACAATAGTAACTAAGCATCTTTTTTTAAGTTAAAATTTCACAATTTTTTAATTTCATTTTAATATATATATATATATATATGTATATATATGTGTGTGTGTGTGTATATATATACATACATATACAATATAGATATAATCGTTATTAAATTGCTGATTTATTATTCACCCAACACTTTGCTCACCGCTTCATCGAATTTTATTAATTTGTGCGCATTTTCATATCACCGTTTTTCTAACGAACAAAGCAAACGGACGAAAAATAAATAACGTAACTCCCGTCTACATAACTTACACGCGAAGTTCCCGTTACTTTCATCTTTTAATAAATAGTTCTTTCTTTTTCAATTACTTTAAATTTATTATTATCCAATAGTATATATATATATATATATATATATACGCATGTTTATATATATAATATTTATTAACTTTATTAGTATTATTATTAGTGTCTCTTTTGTTCATCGCTTACATAATTTACTTCTTTTTTTATTATTATTATTATTAATTTTTCTTCTTCGTCATTTCAATTCAACAAACATTAATTTATTATGGACAGTGTTCTTTGCGCACAGAGGATTGTTTCTTTACACGTTACAATTATTATAAACCTTATCAATTACTATTATCCTTAATTATTACTTGATCAAGTATATTAGTATGTTACTCTATTATATAATTCGCGATTAGCAGGCGAAGTAAGAACTTGTTTTCGGGTTGCATTGAAGGCACGCGGCTACGATGGCGCAACTACCGTCAAATGAATTGCTTGGGAAATAGCAATCGATTTATCGGAGCGCAATTGAATAATATCTTTTTTTCATCTTGTTATATAACTTTTTTTTCCATTTTTTTTTTCTCAATATATATATATTTATATATTAATATGTATATATACATATATATGTATATATGTATGTATATATATATTTATATAATTATTTACTTTGGAATCGATCGAGGCAACTATATACGACGTTCGAACAAACACTGTTGGATACCGCAACATTTATATAAAATTTAACAATAATGAATTAATGATTAACGTAATTAAATGTTAATAACAGCATATGTATTACAAAAAACGTATATATCTCATAGAATATATATATGGCAGTTCGTACTGCTAAACTGCGAATGTTTCCAGTGATGCATATTGTGGTTGATTTTGGTTGTTATCGGTTTCTCTTTAGTCCATCGGTATTGAGTATACTTCATCTCAAGATCGCCGCACTTTCCGTGATCTCACTAATGTTACATAGTTTTTTTTTTGGTATATTGGTATATATACATATACTTATATATATTTATATATATACATATACATCTATATCTACGTCTATGTACATATAGGTATATATATATATATGATTTATATTTTTCGACAGGTATGAGTGACATTTTTGGGTATGCCATTTGATGATCAAAATCGAATATGAAATAAATGCGAATTTTTCCTTGAATGGTCCAGCCATGGTAAACAACAATTTCATATTATGTTTTGTTTCTTTTCATCATCATCATCATCGCCATCTATAATGTCCCTTCCGTGAGAACAAATTAATAACAAAGTATATATATATATATGTATATATATATATTTATATAAATATTTGTATATAAAATAGGCATTCATTTTCTTGTTCATCAAATGTTTTCATTTTCTCTTCATTATTAGTATCAACTTTTTCTCTTTTGTTCTCTTTTTTTTCTGCATTGGACGAAATGAAATCGAAAGCTTTTCTCTTATATTCTCAATGTTACTTTTCACATTTTTTCTCTCTTTCGCTTCAGTTAATTAAATGGATGGGTGCTGGAGATCACGTGCCAATGAAAAAATGTCACACATACTAAAACTTACGATAGATAATATTGTACGAGGCATACAAAAAATTGTGTACAATTTTGCAAATTTACCCTTTCGCCCCTCCCCTAAATGCAGTCCATACAGCATGTGAAGATAGCTTGAATATAGCAATTGAAGAAAGCACCATTAAGTTAATAACGTTAGTTAGTCGACGTGATGTGAATTAAAATAGTCCATCTTGGATTAAGTGATTGTTCATTGATTCTGGGGCCCATTTATAATATAATTAGTTATTAAAGAAAAAATGAACAAACAGAAATTGTTATGCAAGACTCTGGCAAAGAGTCGGGTGCGCGAGCGCCGAACCCCTGTCACAAATTTGCATACAGGTATGGAAGAATAATTCAGAATCGTAATTTGTAATGAAACGTCTGGATGCGATTGGCTTCGCGGTGGCGGATGGAGCACTTGGGAACTGTGCTCAATGTGCACGATCTTTCGCATCTTCTTAACCGGATCGAGCCAAACGCATCCTGGGCAATCTAGCTAACCAGAACGCAAAGAGTTCGGAAAATTCATACAGAACTTATTTAGTATAAAATGATACAAACATACGGAAATGAACTGTTCTAGTGACATCAACCAGCTTATAGTAATGTTCCTAGATATAATTGAAGTTCCACCGAATGGCAGGCGTGCTTTGCTTCGAATTTTGTAGAAACGAATGTATCGATATCAAAATAATTGAACGCGTCAATTGGCCGGATGAATGGTACGCTCAAGCTGGGACTTGAGCGCTCCCTTCAACCGAAATGGAAATCATCAATCGCAACGAAAATTTGGTACCGTTCCTCTACTCTTACATAGTATATCAGACTTTAGTCTTGCGATGTTGCTGCTGTTTTGTTGTTGTTGCTGTTATTATTATTGTAGTTGTTGATTATAGTGAGCACGCTCTAGTGGAATTTCACCTAGATCACACAATACACACTGTTCATAAAACTATTATTATATAATTTGATATATTACAGGTCTCTATACACGTGTGCGATATTAATAGCAATATGAGCAGCAAAGCAGTTGACATTAGGATACCTTCTCCATCAAACTACTCAGCACAGACTTTGCATTCCATGTCGATGATCGACTTATCTCAGTTGTATTCGCGGATTCAACGATTTACATCTCTATTTATATATCAGTATATATATATATAATCAATAATCGATAAACGATAGACGAATCTTTTCTCCTTTTTTTTTTCCTCGGGGGTAGAATTGTTAAAGTCCTAGTTTTTCGATGTATATGCATAATGGGAGCACAAATAACAAGTTACAAAAAGTTGCGAATCGAATAGAGCTGAGATAAGGAGTCGCCACAGGCATGTGGCCCGGCTAGCGATCGACTTGATCGTCCCGACCGATCCAATGGATGGACGATGGATCCAATCGACCTGACGGGTCAATCGGTCGTGCAGATCAGTCGATCAAATCGAGATCAATCGATGCTAGTCCGCGGCCGGGGAGGGGCGGGGCCGTTCTCAGACATCTGCGGAGCGCGAACTAAGGCTGGGCGTGCGGCTGTGTAAGACCACTTTGTGCCCGTTTTTTGTGACGAAGCCGTCGCTTTCGACGAGCACGGCTGTCTGTCGAGCCCCTAGATCACCCAGATCACTCGGGTCACCGACCCCATCCCCGTCTCCGCCGGGTCCACCGACTCCACCGCTTCCACCGATTCCACCGTCTCCACCGTTGTCTCCACCGTCACCACCAGCACCACCGCGGTCACCACCACCGTCACCACCATCACCCTCACCTTCGTCGTCTTCGCACTCGCCGTCGTCCCCGTCGTCGGACTGGTCGGTGAGGCCGCATCGTTGTCGCTTGTGTTTCCGCCAAGCGTTCTGGATCAGTCGGGCGCAGTACTCTTCGCGTTGCCTCCAGAGGGTAGAGCTGACTGGTTCATACCCGACCTCGTTAGGTCTGGCCTGTACCTCGGTCAGCTCTGCCGTCTCCTCGATTGCGTTGCCCTTGCGGGCGAAGAAGTCCTTCGTCAGCGCATCAAGAATGTCCACGCAGAACATGAGGTCGCCCTTGCAGATCGGTATATCCATCGAAACTATCTTGTACTTGTTCGGCTTGTGTATTTGTAGCGGTGGCTCCAGCACGTCCAGGAAGTCTGACAGCTGGTCGTACCGGATGTATTGCGTGCCATCCGGATCGAACTGCTGCCATATTTCGTAATACATATCGTAGTCGTCATCCGTAAGGCCTTCCTGTACGTCTTCGGTCGCTTGCGAGTAGTTCTCCAAGATCACGGCGATGTACATGTTGATGACGATCAGGAACGATATCACTAAGTAGCTAAGAATAAATGCGATGCCTATGGTGGAGTTGCCGCAGTTCCCTGTCTCGCCGATTTCGTTATTCGGCTGCTTGCAATCCTCCTCATTTATAATACCGTCGAGTACTCCGTCCCAACCGGCTGAAGTGGACATCTGTAACAAACACACCAGTCATTCATAGGTACCATCTACACAACCTTGCAAAAAACTCACTTGGAAAAGTAAAATCATGGACTGTCCAAACGTCTTGAAATTGTAAACGTCGTCTAGGCCGCTCTTATCTTTAACGTGCATGAAAAACGACATGCCGAATATAGCAAAGATAAACATGACCAAAAACAACAACAGACAAATATTGAACAGGGCAGGCAGTGACATGGCGAGCGCAAATAGTAACGTACGAATTCCTTTTGCGCCTTTGACGAGTCGAAGTACTCGACCTACTTTAGCCACCCTCACCACTCTCAATAGTGTGGGTGAAACGAAATACTTTTCGATGATGTCACTCAGCACCAGACCTGCAAAACGGAAGGGCAAACAATAAACATCAAATGATAACTAAACATTTTATTGATCGCTTACCGAGGATAGAAAGAATGACCACCACCGAATCGAAAAGATTCCAAGGTTCGGTAAAATAATGGTAACGTAACGCAAATATTTTCATCAGGCACTCGCTGCTGAATATTACTATGAAGATCATATTGAGGTAGTCTAATACCATAGTGAACGTTGCTTTCTGTTGGTAATGGTCCATAGTCATCGTCAACATATTCAGACCGATAAACAACATAATGAACATATCGAACTTTTTGTTAGTCACTATTTCGAATACGATTGCTTGAGGTTTCCACTGTAACAAAAGATACCAAAATTCAATAATTATTCCTTTGTACCTTCAAGACAAGTTTACCTTTGGTCTAGGTATGGCTTTCATTGGTTTCTTAGATCCCATCTTTTTCATCGCGTTGTAGTACTTCTTCTGATCCTCAGTCATGAACATCTCCAGAGAACCGCCCGCGTGCAAAACAAAAACACAGTTAGAACATCTTCTTCGAATACAAATATAAAAATAATAGCTATGACACTTATCTTCTTCTTTTGTTCATTAAAATTGTCAATAATTACTCCTATAAACAAGTTAAGCGTGAAGAACGAGCCAAAGATAATGAAGAATACGAAGTAGAGATACATGTAGATGTTTGTTTCTCTTATTGGTTGCTTCAGTGCCTATAAAGAAATGAGATCGTATCAATTAGGAATAGTAATAATCATGGATTATTTTTAACATACTTCTCTGGAATCAATGGCATCGTTCATAATTTGGATCCAACCCTTGAATGTTGCAACTTGGAATAGGCACAAGTACGCTTTCCCTACGTGATCGAAATTCATGGGCGAGTTCTCCCACGTGTAATTCTCAGCAATACAAGCATTATAATCGGGTATAATCTCATAGCTAACAGTCGTTTTGTTACCGTCTACGCACTTGAAATATTTGCCAGCAAAAAGTTGCACTCCCATAATGGCAAATATAAGCCAAAATATCAAGCACACTAACAATACGTTAAAGATAGACGGTATAGCTTGTACCAACGCGTTCACCACCACCTTAAAATAGAGAAACGGTTATTTTATGTTGGAAATAATTGTTTTTTACACTTACCCTCATGCCCTGCATTCGAGACATGGCACGAAGCGGTCTTAAAGCTCGAAGTGTTCTCATCGTTTTGAAGGCTTGAATTCCTCCAGCGCCGCATAACGAGGCGATGAAGTTGATTAAGGACACCATAACAATTATAAAATCTAACCAGCACCATGCGTTTGTGAAATACTTCTGGAATCCCAGAGCTAACCACTTGATTAACATTTCGAAGAAAAATATAACCGTAAATATCCTATCCATGTAGTATAAAATATCTTGTAATATCGGCCGATGCTGAAGATGCACGTCTTCGAGTGCTAACGCTAAACTACTTAATAGAATCATCGTAATAACAGCCGTTTCGAAATATTTGTTTTCAATAAGTTGGAACGTTTTGAAACGCAGGTTGGACCAGCCCTGCCAGAAAGGCGAATCTTCGTCGCCGGCCAAGAATGGGAATTTCTTGTAGCACGATTCTGGGAAACAGTCGGCGGAGTACTCTTGCACGATCAGATCGTCTGTAGCGGCGTCGATGATCAGGTCCTCGTCGAGCGGACCTTGGCAGTCGCATTCGTCCTCCGCGTCTTCGTCGATTCCCAGTTCCTCCTTGCTGGCATCCCTCTTCTCCTCATGATCTTCCTGGTCCAAGGTATCTGCGCTACCCTTGTGACTCTCGTCCTTAAATCGGTGCTTGTGGCTTCCGTAGGATTTATTGCTAATTTGATCGTCTTCTAAGTGGCCTATGTAGTTGCCGTGTTCCAAAAGGGAGTTGCCTATGAGTTTCGGTTTATTAATGTTATTTTTACCACGCTTCAGGTTCGTATTGGAGTCACCGTGGATGGTGAACTCCATGCCGTCGCCGATCGTCACTTCCAGTCGATCCTTCGGACTCTTCTTATCCCTGAATATAATACCATCCGCAAGGATCTCGTCACCGGATATTTCTAAGCCACCATCACGCGCATCTAAAACGTGCATTTTTTAAGTTCATACGACATACAAGTAACGCGAAGACAACACTAATATAAAGTATATAAAGTAAAACGTAACAGTTGGAATCTAGCCTGATAGTAAACCAGTTTTACATGAGCTCAATATTCAATGCTCCACAAGCAAGTAACTAAGAAATAGTATTTTTTTAGTCTACTAATTAAGAAAAGAATAATAGAATGAATCATTAATATGTTCAAGTAGAATTAATCCAATATATAATAAATAACATATACACCAACAAATTCGTTTTCATCAATCACTGTCATTACTAGAGAAACAAAAAGAAATGTAATAAATATATATATATATAAGGAATATACAATCTAGAGAGTTACATAAAAAAGGATCATGCTATACATTACAACACTGTTATATATATAGTATGTAAGAAAAAAATATATAAAATTTATATAAACCAGCATTTCCATTAAATAATGTGCGCTAAATGCAAACGGTGATTTCGTATTTTACGACAGAAGATGGAAGCGTTGGTTTATCGGGTAATTTGTTGAATGATTTTCTGTTTTTCTTTATATGTGTAAGAGTATTTTATTTTAATTTTTTTTGTTCTTCTCTTTTTAATTTAAAGATAGTCAGCAAATACCATCGAGCTTATGTACAGTGAAACGAAAGTATTTTGCACGAGCTATCTATAAAGTTAAGTACATATATATACGTACGTATTTAGATATAAATAAATACATATATAAATAGTAATAAAAAAAAAGAAAAGAGTAATAACAATAATAATAAAAAACAGAAGCATCTTCACAAAGTTACAGATGACACTTACAATTTGAATCACTTCGTCATTTTTTAAATCCGCGCAGAAGTAACAACTAAAGTGGAAACTAAACAAATTCATGATAAGGAAATGTTAAAGTGAAATAATGTAAAGTATGTTATAGACAGAGACAGAGAAATGTGGTGTGTAAGAGATAGTTATAGAGATAGACAGAAGAAAGAGAAAGTAAGAGAGTAAGGTTGGTGGGATTAATAGTAGATAAATTGAAAGACAGACAGATAGACTAAAAGAAAATAATAATATAGACTAATAGTAGTAGTAATCATTTGTAAAGACTATCAAACAGTTGGTATTGCAAGTGGCATCTTTTGCAACTCATATGAAGATTAGTTACATCTGAGCAGCAAGCAAAACCAGCAAGCTATCAGATTTGATAAAAACCTTTGTTCCAACTGTTGGACGGTCCCTCACCTGACGGCTGGTCGGATATTTGATTTGTAAGCTTGAATCGAACCATCTTCAATATACTCCGCATACTAGCTTTTATCCAATTTATAAACCGACCTATTCTATCAAACGCTTCAGCTATTTTGTTGGTATCGTTATCGGCAGTTGGAGCGGATAGGTTTGATGATCCAAAATTACTCAAAAGCAAGGCCAAGAAAAGGTTAAGAACCTACAATATATATTCAAAAACTAGCATCCTAATAATCTTCTATATATTATTTTGTTATTTTTTTTTTATAGGTTCGTTCACTTCGGGGATACATACCACGAGATTGCCAATAACAACAGTCGCTAGAAAGAAAGGAATGCAGGATACGTCTCCGACCAGCATACAATCCCACATGGATTCAATCCACTCTCCGCACAGTACTCGAAAAACTATCATGAAAGAGTGCATGAAATCCGTGAAGTTCCATCGGGGCAGTTTTTCGTCCGGAAATCTATCTACGTTATCTAAAACAGAAGGGAACAACTATGCAACGGATTTGCACCATCGCCGAAACAACATACCTAAATAATTCTTTCCAAAAAGCTGCATGCCCATCACGGCAAATATAAATATAATAATGCACAGGACGAATGTCAGGTTACCCAGCGCACCCATCGTCCTGCCCATAATAGATATGAGCAAATTCAGAGTGGGCCAGGACTTCGCAAGTTTAAACACTCTCAGCTGAAACGGTTCAAAGATTTAGTAGTACTTACTCAAAAATCTGGATTGACTTCTTACCAATCGGAATGATCGCAGAACGGATAAACCTTGAACTCCTTCCAATCCCAGTTCGAGCAACGACAGCGCAACAATAATAAAATCGAAGATGTTCCAGCCTTCCTGAAAATAATACTTGGGGCTCATCGCAATGAGCTTCATCGTCGCCTCAATCATAAACGTTGCAGTGAAGAACTGAAAACCGTACCCGTTATCTACTGACTACTACCTTTTACTTACGCATCGTTGCGACTGAGGTCCTTACATAATTACCGCTCTTCAGCGCTTTCTCTAAATCTTTATCCATATCGTGGTGATCTAAGGCCATAAATAACGTATTGACAACAATACAGAGCGTGATGAATAGCTCAACGAAGGGATCGAATACTACTAATGATACGTATTTCTGGAGCTGTAGCCAAAGCCAGCAGCAATCCCATACGCACAATATATCTATCATCTTAATGAGCCATTCTAAAATTTTCTCTTTCAAAGTTGGTTCATCTTCTTCGTCGTCGTCGTTCGCTGAGAAATAATAAGAAACAGAAACTGTACGAAGAATTAGTAAAAGTGAAGTTGACACACTCTTTTTTGGGGAAAGAGGTTTCGGTGAGGAATGCGCGGTGCGACAAATTTGTGAGGACCTTAACCAGCTTCGGGTTAGGTTGGCGTGCCAAATTGTGAACTGATCACATGGTAGACAGCCTAAACCTAAACGACTATGCTGAAAAAAGCAAATTCAATTGATCGCTCGTTTCGCCCAGTAGTCATTTATATGTGAACTTAACGAAAAAGAAAAGGTCACATAAAAATCAATAACACGAAACGGAAAGCTTTAGAAGTTCAGTAGTATTATATAATGCACATATATACCATAGGTATTTACTTTCTTTTCTTCCATTGAATTTTTCTTTAATTTTCTTTTCTTTTTTTATTTATTCCGTTCCTACTTTCCTTTGATTCGCGACTTTAAATTAATTCAGCAAGCTTCTTACTTCTACAGGCACATAACATTCTCGTTGCATTGTGAAATTCTTTTGTGTCGGGA
Source organism: Nicrophorus investigator (assembly GCA_963457615.1). Classification (NCBI taxonomy): domain Eukaryota; kingdom Metazoa; phylum Arthropoda; class Insecta; order Coleoptera; family Silphidae; genus Nicrophorus; species Nicrophorus investigator. The sequence continues at coordinate 11,478,168 of OY735146.1, forward strand.
TTGTTTCGTGTGTCAAATATTTTTCATTTTAAATATATATGTATATACATACATACAAATAGAGAGAAAGAGAGAGAGAGAGTCAGAGCGAGGAGTTGTTTGTAGTGCTTCTATTGTGTTTCAATCTCTTGAATTAGTCTATTGTGTTTCTTTAAAATTATTTTAATATAATATGATTACTCTATTCTGGTGCGAGATACTTAAAGTTTTAGTTGTTGTAAATATAGCAAGTTGCGATGGTGTGGTGACTGGGATGGCCTCTCGAGGTTAGGGGGTGGGATGTTCGGAATATTACACTTACCTCCGTGCTCTTGTTCTCCCATCTGTCTGCCGGCAGCCTGTTCTATAATGTCATTGAGAACCATCACGTCTGTAACAGAAACATGGAACATCGTGCAAATCGCAATGCATTCGAGTCGATTGTATGTTGTTCCGCTTTACCTTTCATATCAACTACTGTTCGTCTTTGACAATTGTCTATAAATGGATTGTCTAAATGTTTCAGTTTGTCTTCGCACATCGTACCCGTTGGTCCGTCCTGAAGAGAAGGAAGTGAAACTCTCGAACGCATTGAGCGGCACTCTTTGTTTGCAATACTCACGTATTCGCCCCTATGTGATTTGTGGTTGTACTCCATGATGTTGTTTGCGGCCGCCGGTCCATTCCTTCTACCTCGGAGTTGGCTCTCCTTGGTCATGATCTTCCCGTTGTTTGCGAATCCGCCCAGCAAATCACCGTGGGAGGTGTACGACATCCTCGAGGCGTGCGATGTATACGACGAGTGTCGAGAACCTGCAGGAAAGAGCTAAACGTGATGGGGAAACCGGCAGAGCGTTGGTGCATTGAAGGATCATACCTAGGTTTGTATAATACATCGGAACTACCATAGCACCATTTTCTTCACTCATCGGAGTCACTGCGTTCGAGTCGTCAGCGTAAGGCAAGTGTTCCTGGGCATCGAGATACGTAGAAAGAACCAGGGGTTTGCGGTCACCAGGCCTATTGTACGGCCTATTATTCCGAAGCGTAAGCTGGTGGCTACCCCGCGAACCGCGCCGAATGTTGTATGGGGACCCGGGCAAACTGAGGCTCGTCTGAACACGGGACATGGTCTATTTATGTTTGGCGTACCGACAAACTATTCATGCAAGCTGGTATGTATATTGTATGCACAATGTACGAATAAACGATATATGCTCTACTGACACTATTATATGCTGAAATATGATAGAGCCCTGGCCATGTCGCGTGTTTCGTAATCAATTAAAACAAAAATGTAACAAAGGTGCTCAGGACGATAAAGGAGCAAAAACATTTGATAATATCGGATAGATAAATTTGATGTATATCAACTACTAGCCAACCAAACTGATTAATGGAACAAAACAAAATGAACGCTTTTGAAAATAATCTAATTCAAGGGTTGGCGGGGGTGGAAGTGTATGCGTTTGCAGAAATTATCAGAATAATACATGTACAACTAAAATAAAAACAAAGATAACTTTGCTGTCTGGACACTATAAGTGTCATGAACTGAACAGTTGTCTTTCTCTGGAATTTGCCGTACTCGAGACGTCGGCAAATCCAGGTATCAATGAAGTAGTAAGAATAATAATAATAAGAGAAAAATTTAGAAAGGGTTGAACAAACGTCAGGACACTTACAGTGCTGACTTTCCGCGTGGTGTGATTTGTAGGAACTCCTCTTTGCTCACTCACGGAATCTAATCCTTCCGATCGGATGCTCATTTTTTCCTTGTTGTTATCCACGTGACCCTTTTCTTGACCTACAAATAGTTCGTAGCTATGACAGGAGAATTCCGAAGGAGACTTTACGATATCAGGCCCACCTCCGTCTGGCGGTGGATGTGGAGAACCTGAAGCTCGGGCGGCGTGAGCTTCGGCACGACTCGCTTTCGCTAAGGCAGCTTCTTCGGCTTCCTGTTACAAACAAAAGTGCAAGAATATTGAATGCATGGTATAATTAGAATACTAAATCTACGGCCGTCTGTGTCGTACCCTGATGGCTTCTTCCTCGGCCGCCTCTTCCTCTTCAGCCTTCTTTTGCAGCTCGTCGTAAGACATAGCTACAATGGCCAAAATCAAATTCACTAGATAAAACGAGCCTAGAAAAATGATGACGATAAAAAATAACATGTGCCACGGCCCGGCAGATCTAAGGACAAGTTGGTATAAGTTCTCCCAGTAATCCTGGGTCATCAGGCGGAAGGCAGAGAGGAAGGCCCAACCGAATGTGTCGAAACTGGTGTAACCGTAGTTCGGATTATCCCCATAGCCTTGCAAGCAAGTGTAACCAGGCTTGCATTGTCTGCCGACATATGAAAAGAGAGATAAATCAGAACCATCGAACCAGCGCCAAATATATATATATATATATATATAATATATTTACCCGGCTCCAGAAGAATTCCCGCATAACGGTATCCCAGTTTCGTCGCTATACCAGTTCGTTTCATTACTCATAAATCGATCCCAGTTCTCATGAGTCAGATTACCCCAAGTACCGTCATTCGGAAAATTCTTTATACATTTCTGCGTAAGCACGCCCATATAAATTTGTAAACCCATGAGAGCAAAAACGGATAGGGAAAACATAGTTAAAATTATCACATCTCGAAGATTTTTTACAGACTCAATTACAGCTCCCACGATAGTTTTCAAACCTTGAAAGAAATTAGAATCAATCAATACACTGACTGTATAAGTATGTGCAAGCGCGGCGAAATTTCAGAAAGTTTCCGCCCGCAAACTGCTTAATTATGTAATAGGTTTTAATTTGTTTTTTATTTGAATACAGTACCTGGCACAATGGCAACGGTTTTCAGTGCACGAAGTACCCTAAAGGTTCTCAAGGCAGCGAGGTTTCCGAGGTCTATTCCCATAGTAACATAACTGAAACACAATCACTGGTGAGCGTCGGCGGACGCGGGGGCGGCTGCCTTTACATTTCTACAGCTAGGTACAACTAAAAGCTCTCGTTTAAGTTAAAACTTTTTATCAATTAAGATATTTCTTCCAATTAAGATTACACCAAATACATTTCACATAACAATATGCATCTCACCCTACCATTTAATGATATTTTTAGAAAATAAAAAATCAATTTATGTATGTCTAACAAGATTCTACGAGAAAAATAATTCAAAGAATATGTATATATATAGTATGACAATCTATGGAAATATATGTAATTTTCAAAATAAACAATAATAATAATAACAATCTCGTAATGAAAATCTAAGTAAGTCAATATCTAAGTTTGGTTATTCTTTTTTAGGACTATGTATATACTATGTTTTATATATATATTTATATGTATAGTAAGTAATTAAGTAATGTTTCAAATTGCTAAAATTAATAACGGTCAATTTAACCAACGACTGCTTACTAAACAATTATTGCTACTTTATACTTCTCGTTCTACTTATATAATAAAGTCAATAAGCACTCACAGAAAACTCACTTGATAATTTATTTATTTAGTTTTTTTTTGATTATTAGTTAAAAATATATTATATACTCTTAAAACTAATATTATAGAAATAGCTGTGAAACAAGAGGATCGGTTGTTAGTTTTACTTCTGGCACTTAGCATCCTCAGATCATAGCGATTTAGTAATAATTATAAATTTCTATTTGAAATAAACGTAACTTTAAAATAAATAACAAAAATAATTATGATAATAAGAACGAATGTATAAATGTATAAATATATAAGACAAACGACAAGTTCGCTTCATTAGATTCGTTTATATACCATAGTATCTTAGGTCTATATATATATAAATATAAATATATATAGAGAGAGAGAGAAAAAGTCAGAGAATAGATAGAGTTTGAAACATAGGGGAGACAGAGAATAAGCAGCAAAAGTGTAATGTAATAGTGACCGCGGCCATAGATCAAAATCAACGCTGGTCATTGTTATTTATGGCCACTATACAAAGATGTTCGAAGTATTCGAAACGCAAAACTTATAGTAATATATATAGTAAGTAGTATTTCGTGTAGTTGTATCGTCTATACTTCCTATTCTAAGCTACTCACGCTAAAGCTATGACTACGAAGTCGAGCCAGTTCCATGCATCTCTAAGGTAGGTGAATGGTTGAAGAATAAAACCTCTCGCCATCACTTTAACGGCGGACTCGAACGTGTAGATTCCGGTGAAAATCACTCTGGAATTTGATAATGTTTGTGATAATGCGGACCCGGGGCGAGGCTCTGGGGTTAGTGAACAACTCACTCTGTTGATTCTACGGTGGGTGTGGTGGGCATAATCATAAGAATGCAGTTCACAAGGATAGTGGTGATGATGAAGAGAGAAAATAGCGGATGTACTAGAATGTAAATAGCTACCCGGCGTATGGGATTGAAGGGGTCGAGTATCCAAAGAGCATTTGTCGCACTGAATCGGAATATGTCTTTGCCCTTACTGATCACTACGAAAGTCTAGAAATCAGAGAGAAACAGAACAGAAAAAAAAAACGAAAAAAAAAACATAGATATTAGAAACAATTAGTACGAATCGTCCCAGTCGGGGGGTGAGAAATCGATTGATTTCGTTCTCTCTCTCTGCCCTAAAATGGACTCGAGAAGCCATACCCTTTGGTTACTGTAGAAAGGGTCGATGTCCTCAAGTGGTGTGCTCGCAAGTTCCGGGGGAAAGCTGCCATGAAGCCTAACTGGCAATGGCAGACCCTGCTCCAGGGACTGTTCTGGTTGGGGGCCTTCATCTTCGTCCTCGTCCTCATACCGAATCTATATACATTCAAACGCCAGATTAGAAACATCCCTTACGCGAATCGCCCCTGATTTTTGCAAATGGTTAAACAATCGAAACAATACCCGCACTCGATTTCACCTCATCCACCTTTCAAAAAGATAAACGTCAAAGCTAAAGAAATGGTTCAGGATCAGCGCAATTGCCTGCCCTTCAACCACACACTTTGTTATATATGTAACTTGCCACTTCATAACTTTTTTTTGTTCGACTTTTGAAGAGGGTGCGAATCCTTGTTCTGGATAGGATGTGAACGCGCGCGCAAGGTGGAATCAAGTGCTTGGCCTAGTTTCTCGTTTCTAGACTCTTGATTAAAGTGAACACAAGCTGATTCAGGGGCATCGCGACCCTGATGATGCACTAAACAAAGCCCATCACTTCATTATAATTTTCGTTGCTAATAAATGAATATATTTATACATCAACGTACATACGGAGCCATCTTTAAAATAATTTCATGTATCAAAGGTCTTTGGAAAAGGCAGTCAAAAACCAATAAAACGTACACCCTGGATTACATAAAACCAACAAATAGAGAAAAAATCGTTCGCATCTCGGTATGCACCAAATGACAGGATATGTAGGTTGATCAGAGATAATTCATAGAGTTGTAAATTAAAAAAAAAATAGAATGAGCGAGTGTTTCACAGAGAAGAAGAAGATTTAGTACACGGAACTGTGTGTTAAAATAGCGAATACTAAAATACGGTGCATGCGTTTCGTTGACCAACAAAATGATCCTCATTATACATGCTTAAGCTGTAGACTAAAATGCAATTTCACCACCGACACTGACTCCCAAAATCCATAATCCCTGTATTTGTCGAGTTACGCTATGCGACTTTCGACTCGCAACCTCTAGGATGTCGCGACCTACTTTGAAGAAGTTCTCGTATGGAATTGTACAGTTCGGGAATCAATGTCGACTACTTAACATATCTACTGGGGTGACTCGCTTTGCGCAACATTGCGGAAAGCGAAGCACCGTTTCACGACATTATTACGGAATAAACAAATAATTGAATAAACAAATGAGGAACTAGAGTAAACCTATTATACAGAACAGTGTATTGTGCTCGTGTAGTAACTTTGCTAAATGCAGCAACGAATGAAAGTAACTCAAAGGTAGCAGAAACTTTACGGAAATCATATTCGTATCTTTACGCTAATATTCATTATTATTACTAATTTATAATTTTTTTTTCGTCCAGTGATGTGTATTGTTTGCTTTCTCAACAAAATATTCGTTACTTTTCAAATGTTATTTTAAAGTGTATTCAATGAGTTGTCAAAAGTAGCGATTATTTACTGCACCCATCACTAAACTGATGATTAAACTGATCTGGGTTGGTGTATGATATTAAGTCATGCGTTAATTCTGGTAATCTTCCATGATTATCAATTAATTATATATTTATTGTTTTTAATATATTTTTTTTATCAATTATATAATTATCAGCTAAGAAGCAGTGTTGTTCTGAATATGTTTATTTAGGGAAAGCTTACTTCTTTTTTCTTTTTCTTCCGTCCAAAACCGGTCTGCAATAAAGGTTTAGAGTTTAACATCGATAAGCACACAAACAGCGTAATGCGCGTTAGGCATCACATGGTTCTCTAAACACTCGAAGAGAGTATGTACCTTACGAACACTTAGTAGCTGCGACCACTGCACCTCAAATTGTTTCATCAAATCACAACCAAAGAAAACAACGAAAAACGAAAACTATGTATAATAAAGAATTTGGAAAATTTCAAAACATAAAATAAAATAATGTGCTATGTTATTTACAATATTGTTAAAAGAAATTAACAAATATATATATGCATACATATATATATTTGAGTGTATAGGTAATAAATTTTTGTAATAAAGAATTTAGAAAAATCTGTATTAAAAAATTATTGTAAGTAAAAATAAATATATATATATATGTAGGATGTTACACAAGAATCATGCAGTATTTTCAAGCACGGCTTTACATACATAAGAGTCCTGTGAAATTAAATTATAGAATAAAATTTATATACATATACGGGAACTTAAAGACGGGTCCTGATTTCGAATGGTTCTTGTTTGGTTGTTCTTTTTTTTTACATCATTTTTTTTTTTGGAGTGGAGACAGTGATTTACCAAAGCTGAAGATGCAAAATTGCTTCTTCGGCGTTGGCAAATGTTTAAATTTGTATAATTATGTACAGTGTGTCGCTTGGGTTATGAACTTACCTCTCCATCAGCTCTTTTCTTTTCGAGCTCCTTCTGTTTGGCATGTTCGTCGGCGATTCGCGTCTCGATGGTCGCAAGCGACTCGCGCGTAAATGGACGGAATAGACTACGCTCCTCCTCGGACAGTGAATCAGAGGCGTCGGACATGTCTCCTCGCGCCTAGGCCCCCACGATACCCTGGAACAAGAATTGAGATGTTAGGCACATACCTACACAACTCCGACCGAGAGAACTTTCTTCTAGTTTTCTGTATTTAAGGTAGTCTTTGCAGTTATTCAGTAGGCGTTTCTCATGAATTGTGAGTAGTATTTGGATTGCTCATCAACTGCAATTAACATCTCCAGGTGGTGTCCTCCGCGTAAAGAAGCAGAGAACAGGAACGTACGTCTGAACGCGACGACGAATTACTGGTAATTGACGGATTGCACTCAATTGGGACTGCCGTGTACTAGCGAGGATGCGTAAGGATGGCTGCGCTACAGCATCGTACTTGAATGGTAGTTTTCAACAGAGGTAAAATTCTCGAAGCGAATATCAAAGTACACCCCCGCATTCCTGAGCTGCGCTCTGATATTCCGGGAATTCTTTTGACGCAAAAATGTAAAAATGGGAGAAAAAGCAAAAAAAAAACGAATGAGCGATCCTCGCATGGTTTATGTGGTAGCCGATGGAATGTAAAATTGCAGTCCAACCTGTTGATGCAGTTGTCCAGCTTCCTTTGGAGGACGTTTGAACTCAAACTCATTTGGGTCTGGCTTCGCAGCACCACCGACTAATTAGCGAAGGATCAGGACTATATAAGTGGATTCGCGGTGGGCGTACAGCGGTCATATCTTGCAACGGAGAAGAGGAATGTATCCATGGGGACCATTAATTTATTTATATGGTGGGCGGCAATCGATACGATACCGTTCGGCGCATTCGGATACGTACAAACATGTTTGGGCTATAAATAGGCGGAGGGCATTATTGATGAATGTCCTGATTGTTCCGTGGCCCCGCGTCGAGTGAGTCGAGTGGAAAAGTTGTCGAGCAAAAGTGAAAAAAAAAAGAAATAAAATAAAAGAGAAGAAGCAAGAGCGACAACGAAATGGAAGAAAAAAAAAAGAAGAATAAACGAGAGAAGGAGGAAAACTTTGACCGCGCCGACGGAAGACGGGGGCGGCCGCATCGATCCGCTGGAAATTCTCCCGCATTAATGTGTTTTGTTGGAAAAACATAATTTTCCGAGCCGCGCGAGATCGATTCGCCGACTATTAACTTGCACCATGTATTATAATACGTGTGCTGTGTGTACATTCATAATGGATTAAAGCAAACGGGTTTACGTCAGAGGTATTATCCTGCGGTGGCCCCGGGTTAGGATCGAATTGCAGGACCATTTTCGGGGCCGATTAAAGGATCCCTTCTGCAGGACTTCGTGCTGGTCGGCAATAAGCAATTAAGTTTCGCTCCACAGTTAATTGTCGGCCGATGCGGAAAATTGCGGCCCGGCCGCGTTTTTCCGTCGCTCGACGCACGCAAACTTCCGCGCTTATCCGAAGGACGACAAAAGGGACAGCAGCAGCAGAAAAAAAAACTATATGTACAAGGAATAAGAATAATAATAACAATATTTAATGGAATGTGTTGCGCTGCACGACAACAAACCACAAACCAGGACGAGGTCCTCCGGGCAAACGCACGCACACACTCACACGATCATATACATGTACACGCATACACAGCGATCACGACGAAAGCCTGCAGCGGACTGAGCTCGGAACCTGGTGGTGCTTCCCACTGGTAAAAGCGACTGGCGCGAATTAGAATTAGCCCTCCGTCGGACCACCTAGAATTGCATCTGACAAGGTCCGTAATCCGGAGGAGGCCATTAGGGAGTCTGCATTATTTAACGAGCGAAAATGACAAAAAAATACTAGTAGCAGTTACGAAGCACTAGTGAATTGAGTCCACATCAGGTATTTGCGGTTGTCGCTAATTAATTAATTAATTAGTCGGATGCCGGAGGAGTCGGATTTAAATTCCTGAGCCAAGTCCGAATGGCCGGAATTCACGGTCAAATAACTACATTTCTGGTTTGCTGTTTATTGATTTATGACTGAAATATTATTTCGCTGCAAATATTTGTCCGTTCTGCGGTTACAATTAATAACAAAATTTTATGCTTTTTATTTTTGATTTTCCCTCTCCGTAAATACTGCGCTAATTGTAATGGAAATCAAAACGATAATAATCGCAGCGAAAAACAAACAACATTTTGCATGAAAAACCGGTACACAATTATGAAATAAATGGAATTGAATAAAAAAAAAACGAATCGATGTTTTTCATATTTTTCGAATGAAACTCTGCAAATACAACACTAATTACGGTGGAATTAAAACATCGCTATGATATAACTTTTTACAAAAATAAACAATAAATTAAAATAACATGAAACAACACTATAAATATTGCTACAATTAAAATGCACATAAAATAACATTTCTAAAAAAATGCATTTTAATAGCAACAAATATATAAAATAATTTTCGAAGTTGAAATCTAATTGTAATGAATGTGAAATGCATAAAATTGTAAATTATCAATGAAACCTTTAATAGACTCATAAAATATAGCCGTAAACAAAAATGGTACAAAATAAAACCGTTAATTTACAATAAAAATTCATATTTTACGCTTCATAAATATTTTGATGGAAATCAATTAATTTAATGGAAATTTTAAACGTTACAAATTGTAATGGAAATTTAAACGATAATAAATAGATCAGTTATTAAAAAGTAATAAATAAAATATTTTATAGAAATGTTATTTTTTCGTAATAAAAGTCATGTTACTAATTATACTGAAAATTTTAATGACAGTTGAAATGAAAGAAGTTTTTTAGAAATGTTTCATGTTTTAATGTTTGAAAAATGCAGGATGAAAAAAAAAGTGATATGAAAGAAATTAAATAAATTGAAATGGTATGGAGTAAAAACTGCATTAAAATCTATTTTAAACTGCGATGTGGAGCCGAAATGGAATAGTAGAAGCGCATTCGCGTTTATTAATGTAATTATTTCCCATTGTATGTCAACGTTGATAAACTTCGGCGCCCCCGGAGCCGGGGCCTGCAGGACTGGAAAAACCGATCGATCGACTGAGGGGAAACGGTGACGCAAGTACGACATGTACTTAAGTACGTGGGGGAAAATGTACATGTTTCATTCACAATTTCCATTGGTTATAAAAACGAAGCATAATAACTGGTTGTAAAGATCGGCCCAAATTGCTTTGTACGATCGATCCTTGAAGCACTGTGCATAATTTAATTGATTCCTTCTGGCGAAATAGAAGGAGCCACATTACTTTCTTCAAGTTGATTGATAGATGATAGATTGATTGATGATATCCATATACATAAATTAGAATATGTGCAAATAAGGGCCGGGTCGAAGCTCCTTCTTCTCCTTTCGAATATGGATCGAACAGAGTGTTATGACTGTTTTGGGACGATTTGGTTTAATATCGCGTACTGAAAATGATTAGCGGTTTACGGCTTTGCATAAACTGAGACCCCTTCGAATTGCGCATTAAGCCTAGCCGAAATTGATTTTGTAATAAACCGTATTCCGCGCTCGGGCGTTAAAGCTCCACCTAACCTTGCTAGGACCATCGAAGTCCTGATCCTGTACTTACGCCTAAACTTTAGGCTTTCACTGCATTCCCACGTCCAAGCAGTTCGTCATCCATTGATCCGCGCCGCCGATTATTCCTTTAATACCATCTCCAATTAATCCCGATTATTAAACTCCGATTACGCAAGACGCAGATCAAATTCCTAATGAAATTCGCTCAGTTTACCTGATTATAATTATTTCCATCTACATTATTAAAACTATCGATTCATCCTCATTAAAGCTGCATTATAAGACTATAAATAATTCTCATTACTGGCATCATTAAACTAAAGCGATCAATAATCTCTCGCTTAAGAAACACAAATATTATCTTAATCCGTTGAATGAATTTCATAACTAAAATCGTTATTCTCACTTTAATAGATAGTAAAAGTTCTTCAACTCTAATTACGTGTTTCATAATTTAAATACTTTAAGCAAATATGAATTTCTGTAAACAACTAATATATAAATAAATTAGTAAGATAATTTGAGGAGGTTTCTTATTACATTCGAGTATTCTCTTTGAAGGCTATTCGAAAAAATAGTTAATTGCTGATTATCGATGTTAGGGCAATTGTGGGATGTTTATTGAATGTCAGGAATAAGACTGTCGTTGAATCTAATTTATTTTAATTGGAGACGAACCGCTTATAGGAGCTTCGATCGGGCTAGAAGAGCCCCGATTGGTTGGCCTCGTACAGGCCTATTTTTTGTATTCTCAAAACTGAATAGATTCCAATACATCTACGTGGGAGTTAGGTGGAGGCGCCGGGATGAGGGCAGCATTCAAATTTTCAGGAAGAGTATTTTTCTTCGATCGATCGGTGCACTTGGAAATAGCCCACTACATTATTAATCTCATGGATTGGAAAACTTTTCTAAAATGTTGTTGCATTATTGATTTGATTACTTTTGCTCCTCCAAACATCTCCTAACCCTGAAGATCCATTAAATATTATACAATAATATTAAATTTAATCAAACTTGAAGCAAATATACATTCTCGGATTATCCGTAATCCATTGAAAATCAAATCCAACTTCATCGTATTGGAAGTAATAAGCCATCTCCAATTTTCCTACAATATGTTTCTATAATTAAATTGGAAATAATTTCGGTTGCTACCGCAATGCCAATTGTTAGACTTCAGTCCGCAATGTATTTTATTCATCCCTGAGCTCGACCCTCGCCCCACTGCAGATACCCGGTCATCGATCCAGGCTTTTGCTGCAGGAACCGGCGTTTAATATTTGATAGGAGAAAAATTCTGCTAATACATTTTGTTTTTAACGACTTATGGAAATCTTCGCGCATCATTAAAATTGTAGGCGTTGCGGTGTCCTACAGTTTTCACCTAAACAAAAACCATCTCTATGTGTACGAGTCTTCGCTCATTGGTAACAATTACAGTCAACTTATCGTCGAGGCGACATGAAAAGCCCTTTGTGTCTCCAGCGCTCTGATATCTGCCGAATTGAAAATGGCATTTTCCGAGTGATTTCACAAAGGAGAGCACAACTTGCTCGCATGTTTTAATGAGTTGCTTCACATGAAAGGAATACTATCTTATGTCACCAGTTTACTGGAAGTCAACTTTTTCTACTCACGACAAACTCAATAGATATTTTTATAATATTCCAACTACAATATTTTCAATCCATAACTTAATTAAGAGTAGGCCACGAATCAATATGATGCGAGCTACATGCATGCTCTAGATAATACCGGAAATGTGTCAGCCCCAAAATGTACTCTGCAATTATGAATGAATAAATGATGTACTATTGATTGAACTTTGTTGAAAACAGTTTTCAAACACATTTCAAATTTATTTTTGATATATTCCGATTCTAAATATCATTCGTGTCCCAAATATTACTAGAAATGTGTCAGCTCGAAAATGCAATCCGTAATTGTAAATTAACATTGATTGACGTTGTCGAAAAGCACTTTCAAATGTTTTTTAAAACAGATTCGGAATAGTTTATTTCTACATCATCCCTAAAGTGAATTTTATTAAAAAAAACATTTAAAATAAATATTTTTATATTTTTTATATTGAATATAAATATATTAATAATTGTTATATATAAATATATTTCATAAATTTTTGTATTTTATAATAGTACCAAAAAATAGTTTTAAACACCTAATAAGCGTAATAGTATTTTAGAATAGTTATCAATGGATGGCGTAAATTTACTATAAATATCTTACCTTACTTATTACAATTATTTTGGTGTCTGCAATTGGTATAAACTGTAAAGAGTACATAGATTCCAATTTACTTATTAAAAATATTAATAATGTGTAATTAATTAGTTTTAACGAAATGAATAAAGGAAAAAAAATATTTTGAATTGTTGATTGTAAAATAATAATTGAAATATTATATAGATAAAAGTCGAATGATAAATAATTAAAGCTTTTTGGTATTAATAAATAAATAAAATTTTGATAAATTATTTGAATAGGATAATAATAGTATTAAAAAAGTTTATGGTTTGTCTGAGTTGGAAGTTCTAATAAGTTTTCTATAATTAGCAAAAGAGGGTGAAAAATAATTGATGAGATTGTTCTGCAGCAACATTAAATTCTTAACGGCGAAGCCGCATTTACAAGTCATTGCTGTTTGTTTCCCTTCGAACGTAAAAAGGAATTTATGTACGGGCGGTGCCCTCGCCACATCCCCTAACTTCTTTCAGCCCTATTTGGTTTGGCTCCTTATATTTGTGTCTCTGTTTGTATCTTTTATTCTGGCAGCATTTCATTTGCTAGAGCCACCTCCTTAAACATAACGGATTGTAATGGAAAACCGATACTGCAGCAGAACGCAAAAGCCGTCTTCCGCCAAAAGTGGGAAACAAAAAGGGGAGGGAAAAAAATCGAAACGAATTCGTTTCCTACATCCAGTATCGACCCGACTTGTAATTAGTGAAACGAAATCACGAAGTTCCTTTGTCGCTTATCCGAAAGGCATGCAAACACACACGTAGTATTTTTCACCCCAAAAATGAACCTTATGTACATTTTTATTGATTGCTATGCGTGTTATAGTAAAATAGGGTAACGGTTGTTTTGGAATCCGCAACCGAGTTTTGCATTTGAATTTTGTAACATGAAACAAAACATGATATATATGTAAAACAAAAAAAAAACGTACAGAAGGAAGTATTGAATAAGTTAGGTTACGCCCCTAATTAAATTAGGCATACGCATGGTACTACGTGTGTGCGTGTGCGTATATAAACCTGTCCTCAGAAATCGTATCAGGTTCTACACGAGAAGGAAAATATTTATCAATTATGAAAAGGAGGAAGTTGTGGAGATGGAGCGGTGACCTACATACGGTTGAATGAAGGGCTGCTAGGGATGAATGGGGATGCGTAACAAAGGATTACCGATTTATATATATAAGGTCTAAATATAGCTAATTATCAATGATGCTGCCGCAGTTAATTGTGATCGGTAATTGTTAGGGTAAATGGGTCAGTTTGTTGTTTTTTTCATGCTGATATGTATACACATATATTGTGTAGGTGAATCCACTTTTACTTTTAATTTGGGTCGGGATTTATGAATGAAATGCCCCTCCAGATGGGCGATTGATTTTTCTCGCGCTGCTGCAGATGCCAGGATCTGAACGAGACGTAGAGGAGGAGGAAGCGACAGGGCCGGAGTAAATTGCTGGGTACTTGGGGTTGTATAATATTTGTTGTTTACTTGGGATTACTTCGAACAAACCTGCATCGAGGGGACAATCACATGGCTCCGGTTCTCGCATTGGAGTGGTTCCTTGGGCGCTTCATGTACGAGGCACAAGGTTCTACGAGCACTGGAAGAGACCGCAGTTCGCGCGGTTCAAACGGTTTTTGGCCGGTGCGGCCTTAGAATAGTAAAAATAAATGTAATGTAAGCTATGAAAGGGTGGGCGGGTTGTGAACGGGCCTTACGAAGTCACCCCTATGCGACAGAGCGAATCGATACTAAGGAATGACCCACAAACCGGAGCGGCACACTGCGGAGTGGTTCGCGCTCGAGGAGGTTGGGTCGGATGGTTGGCAGGCAGGATCCTTCTTTGCTCGGGAACGGGTGGGGGGTTCGTTGCTTGGTGGTAGGTCTCCGCATCGGAATTTAAAAACTGAAGCCACTGTACTTACTACTTACATCAACTTTCTTTGTTATGAGTATATGTCCTTGAAAAATCATGTGGAATATTAGTCTTCATTTATTGCTGGTTGTCGGGCACAACGTTTTGCAGATAGTTGGGCAGCTTCCGGTGAGAACGAAGAGAGAAGAGCACATGTCGGGTCACACTCGCGTCACGATCGCGCTCTGGGGGCATGTCTTGGATCATACGTGGGCCCGCGCCCCCAGCTGAACACCGACCTCTTGTGCCATCGCCATTTTCTCCTTAGACTGCAACGTCCATCTTGTCGCAGAGAGCGCCGGTACGTCTAGGTGGGGGAGGCGTCGCGCCGTCGCCACTCATCCGCAGGATGCTATCAATTATGCAGGCACATGCCACGGTCGCGTACCACGGTACTACTACTTCTACCACGGAGCCTCGGAACAAACAGAACGGAACCACGGATACCAGCGATTTACTCGAAGACCATCAATGAAAATGCCCACAAAATCGCGATCCGGATCCAAAACGCGCACCCCGACGACCCACCGTCGGCCCGTGCACCCGCGACTTCCTCGCAATCTCCCGGAAACGACTCTTTTTCCGCGCTACAAACAATTCGCATTCAAAGTGCGCCACGTCGCGCGCAATCGACTTCATATGCTGCAGCGCCTGCGTACGCCCCCGCAAACCCCGCGCCCATAATGCCCTAACCCTTTCTTACAAGACGCGGTGGCGTCATGACGTCACGCCGCCCGTAATGTTGCGGAAACCGTCTCCATGGCGACGATGTCGCTTATTGCCACTGCAAACCGACTGTCACTTTTCGAATCAATAAAAGTCCTTGAACCCGCACGCCTGCCAACCGTCGCGACTCCCAATACCATCCCCATCCCCATTCCCGACTGACGATCGCTTATACCAAGCACATTTTTGAATAACGACCTCAGTTTTTTCATTCTCCGCATTCGCCTCTCACATCAAAAGTTTACCCCTAAACATTCCTTCAAGGGGATGATTCAATTTTAGCACACTCCCAGGGATACATATAGAAGAGACACTTAAATTAGTCCTTGCAAGATAAACAGAGAAGTCCATATCCTATTCTAGAACAACATACAATCAGAATATATTACATTTTCTAACCAAAAAGAAAATATAAACTTTTGTTAAATAAATTAAATTACAAATCAATATGACAATTCGTAAAGAGTTAAAATTCATAGAAATATTCACAAACAGGGATAATTGAAATAGTATCAATTATTAATACTATTTTGAATAATAACAAATAAAAATGAGGTGTCAACAATCAAAAAAATGTTTATAATAATTATTAATAAATAAATTATTTTATTTTTATTTATTGCTTTTCAAAATTAATCAAAATAAATTATTTGAAATTTTAAATAAATACAATTTTCTTCAATTTGGTTCTATTAAATCGATTTAAACTATTATTAATTTCATAGTGTAATTATATTTAAATAATATTTGAAATTTTAAATAAATACAGTTTTCTTCATTTAAGATCGATTTTTGATCACTTAATTAAAATAAACAATTTTCTAATGATATTTTGCGCTAAGGAAATGAGTTAATTAAAATGATTAAAAAATAATAATTTTATTTACAATATTTTAATTCGTTAATTGATGAAAACAACCCTCTGAAACAATATGCACCTTTCTACCCTGCTTAGCAGATGTCGCTACGAAACCCTCGTAGCGGAACCTTCCAAAAATTCAAAACGCACACAATACACGAAGATGTATAGATCAAACAGTTTCCGATATGAATTAACGCAATACAGCAGATTTCCCAAGAGACAAAAGGCCCTTCGCATGTCCATGCTCCGTAACTTATGTATTTATTCATAATTATACACATCGAAAAGGAAACGAAACAGGAAAAACATAATAATTCGTTGAACGCTAATGAATATCGTAGATCCAATGAAATGCGTCTTTTTATGCGACAAATAAATGAATAAAGAAGTGGTTATTATACACACACGTGCGGCATTTTAAAAAAAAGCCCTCTAAATGCTTAATATCGATCATTAACGCAATTAGCCAGGGAAATGCTCAAATGTACAACGATCCTAATAAAAATGAAAAGAGTAGAAGAAATGAATAAAAAAATAGAGGAATGAAAAAAACAAACAATAAATACTTTTGCTACACGTCACATTGATTGGACCCAAATCGATTGTCCTTGCCCCATATTATAAATAAATTAATTAGTTAAATTTTTTTCAAATTACACTCAAAACTCTGCGATATCATCGACTATCAAATGCCATCGCGTCGAAGATAATGATATTTGTCGGGTATTTTTAGAAAGCTTAAACAAAATGTATTGATTGGGCGATAGCCGAGAAGTCAATTTGTTAAGATTATGTCACAAAAACAAAAACGAGAAGCGTACACATCTAGAGTAAATTACGTTCATTTTATTACGTGAAAGCATTAAATTAGCGATAGCATCGGGTAAATAGCGCGTGCATTTGTCCGAAGACCGAAGTTCGTGCACCATTTATAATGGAAAAGGGAAAAAAATAGAAGAATACAAAAAAAACTATACGAAACGCAACACCTACCTTTCAGTAGGGGACTTCAACTGTGTTCAATAATGAAATAGTCTATTAGTTAATTCACATCTTAATTGATTCAACGCAATCTATTTTGTCTCACGGAATTTTTGAAATAAAACCGGAGAAGAAATATTCATTTTGTTTGGCGAAAGTGAAAAAAGGTTGGTGGAGGCGCCGGGTACATGAAAATATCCAACTTCGTTATAATCAACTTTCCTAAACAGAAAATTGGATTAGTGCATTTCCTATGTTATCGTGACTAGGTTTGTAATTAATTTCACTTTTTTTACAAAAAAAAAATTACAACTCGTCATAAAAACAAATGAATTATTTTCTCTTAATAACTATAATTAATTAAATGTTATTAATATTAACAAATTATGTAATATTATTAATAATAATAATAATAACATCATTTATTGGCCAGTATACAATAAATATAAAAATAGGAAAATAAATGTAACTGAAAAAACACTAAAATAATATTAAAAAAATATTCTAAATATAAAACAACCAAAAATTAATTCATTACAATAGGGCTATCGACCAAGGTCTTTCTGCTCGTATTTTTATTAAATTACTAATTTGCATGGAAAATTTTAATTAAAAATTTTTCATTTTTTTTTTAATTAATTAAAAAATAAAACGAATTATGTTAATATGTAAAGCAGTTTTAATATAAGACGACAAAGCATAATCTAGATGCGAGAAAGTTCGCCTGACGAGGTATACTTGTATTCGGTAATTGTGGCTGCGCCGGGTACATCCGAGCGGAAAACGCGAAAGTTAAGTGAACATGCTTTTATAGCCCACATTAAGATGTGTATCTGAATCCCATCAATTTTTCTCTTGTTTTTGTTCTCGTTAAGTCTACATAATTTATTCAAATTCTTTAAAAAATATTTATATTAAATAATAAATTTACAAGAAATAAATAATAACAATCATGTCAGTCAAGGTAAATAATTGTGGCTTCGCCGAGCGGAAAACGTTCAAGTTATGTGAACATGTTTTTATAGCTCACATTAAGATGCGTATCTTTTGTTTTTCTTTTCTAAATACTTAGATAATCCTTATTCTTAGTTTACAGTTATTTAGAATAGCTACAAGCATTTTATATATTACATAAATTGAACTATTAAAAAATATATTTTAGCGCAGGAAGGGTTAATGAACTACTGAAAATCCCGGTTTGCGGTTTTTACGGAATTTCGGAATGAGTTCCACTAAATGCAATTAACACATATATTCAATTAAAACTTAATTATGTTTTATTATATTGGCTGAATAATTTAACAAAATTTAATTAAATCCATTACGTACGAAATATTGCATTAATAATCATAAAAATATATTACGTTGAAATTTACGTGTAAATTACAAAAAAATCATAATTATGTATATATTTTTAAATAAAACTAAATTCAATTTATAATAAGTTAACTGCTAGTTCAATAATATGGGATAGAGCTTTTCTTAATATTTCTTAGCAAAACTTCTTCGAAAGTTCTAAAGTTTTTTTTTATTATTGGTAAATAGTATAATGCACCTGTAATCTTTCTCAGGCGTCGAAATGTTTCTATGTTTGATGCGCTTGCTGTTTCCTGCAGATCAATCCCTATTTGCACTTATAGCTTGTGATATAACTTTGTGATACATCTAACTTATTTTCTATCGATATTTCGAAAAATTCTTACGTAATTTTATAAAATATTTTTAATATATTATATTTTATAAACTATTGACCTAAAAAAACAAAATAAATAATTAATGTTAATTAAAAATAAAATAACAATTCTAGAGAAAAAAATGAAGTATATGAAATGTTTGACTTTAGTTTATAAAGTAATCTGTTAATATGCAAAAGTATTCGTTTAATCCCTGAAGTTTGATAAAGCTTTAATCCAGAATATATGTAAGAATTAAAACTGTAATTTTTATATTAACAAATTTTAAAATAAAATGCAATGTACGTGCGTTTTAAAAACTGTAAAGCAACGCAATGAAAACTATTTACTACGTAATTAAATGTTATTATTGCATAATTCAAGCTGTAATTGTAGCAGAAAGCGTCCACTGGGTAGTAAATTCCATTAACAGTCAACCTCGAAGTAATTTTCCAAGAGCTCAAATAAAGTCGACCATAAAAAAATAACCAATGTAGAAATGAAGTATTGTAATATGGAAACAAAGTGTATATAGTGTTTACTCAGTGGCTTTATTACAACATTGTTCTACATTTTATCCAAATAGATAAACAATAAAAAAACAATAATAAAATGAACTCACACAATGTTGTGTATTTGCTTACCTATATGATATTTACATGATTTTGCTGTTTTAATGCTAGAAAACGTATATTACAGAGACTAAACTGATAGGAATGTTTGCTTGGATTAAACTATCTGAAATCGCTCGGGGCTCAGTCGGGCTCAAAAAGGGAAACATCGTCGCTGTTGATATTATCCTGTGAGGCAACAAAATTATCCGAGCGTTAGTAAACCTTATTGGGATGCGATTAAATGCATAATCCTCGTTTGAGGTACGAACGGGTGAATTTCCCCATGCATTTTGGAGCAAGTTTTCCACACGAAAAACAGGCACAATCGAAGGCAACGCAACGATCGACGAACTCTCATTAAGCTCAATTAAACAAATCTTCGTGAGCGTGAAATACAGGATTTGGCGAGTTATATAATGAGGGAAATATTATGTTTAATCCATTACATTTACTAGGAAATTTTGAAATCTTAAATCGGATATTAATATAGTTGAACATCTGCTTCTTGTTAAGTTCTGAGTGTTAACTTATAACTGAAACGTAAGTAGGATTAAGAAAGCTATAGCTCAGGAGTGGAAGATTAGGGTAAACTAACAAAACGATGGAGATGAATTGTAATACTATGGCTGATCCATTGTATTAGTATAGAGTTGATATATGTCATCCATCCATTGCTGAACTTTCATTTAAAAAAAATTAACATCATATATTTTGATTTAATTTACATTTCAGGTATTAAATGTATAAAAATCATTATTTTATTTGATTAAAGGTAAATTAATACATAAAAAACTAAAATAATTAATTTTTAAACTTTATGACTACGAGTGATGATGTTTATATTATCCTGGGGTAATAAATTTATCGAAGCGTTCAGGTAACTTTATTGGGATGAGATTAAATGCATAATCCCTCCAATCGTGGTATGCGCGTAAGCGCTTTTCATGCAAGTTTTCCGCGCGAAAACCATGAACAAACGAGAGCTAAAGAGATGAGATCGGAAATCGCTCTAAGCTCAATCAAACAAATCCGATCTCGCTTAAGTAGAATATCCTACCGGATTTTAACATCAGATACTAATGAAAATTACATAATTCCAGTTCAAATCTTTAAATTAAAAATAAACTAGTTATTTTTTTAGCTTCTAAATTTATTTTGTTTGGTCAACAATATGTTGCTTAACTTTAGTTTAGTTGTTAAATATTAAACGAAACATTAAAATTATCTCAAGAACACTTTGTCTTCTTAACAACTTGACAACGTTGATATTATCCTGTGAGGGAAGAAATTTAACGGAGCGTTAGAGATTAGATTAAAGAGATAATCTAGATTCTTGCTAGGCGCGTGTTTCCATGTAAATTTTCCGCGCGAAAAACGAGAACAATCGAAATCGTTGCGATCGGAGCTCAATTATACAAATCCGTTCTCGCGTAAATAGAGTGTCTTTGGCGTTTTTAAAAATAGAGATTTTTCCGGCTGTAAGCAATAAAAATCGCCTCGCCCACCATTTTTTTTAATAATCCGTATATTATATTCAGGACCACTTGCACCGTAGTTTTCGCTTTTGGAACGTAAACATTTCACTCGGCAAGTGAAACTTAAACACATCTGCAATAAATTCAGCGCGTACTGATAATCTTGCGTGCGTGTTTCCTTGTTTCTTTTTTTCGATAGGGGGCGTCGTAAATTCTGGTGGTGGTTTTCTTTGTTTTCCTTTTTCTGCGTCTTCCGTACTTTATTCTCCCCTTTTTGTTGGGTTTATCTACGATGAAGATGCGGGAGGTGATAAATTTTGAATGTTTCTTGTTCTCTTGGTTTATTGGAGTTAGTAGTAATTTGTTGTTGTTTTTGGCTGGCGTTGTGGGACTGCGTCTTGGGATCAATAATTTTCGGGGAGGCTTCATAGGTAATGAGTATCATTGATGATCGCATGTCAATATTTGAAAAAATGAGATCGATTGGGAAGTGTGGGTCGGGCGGGGCATTGGACGAAGAGTAGAGAAGGAAGAGTAGGGTCGCGCGCGCCACTGACGCCGACGCCGGTCCTGGCAGCGTCGGGACGCGCAGCACGGCTTACGGCCGGCGTCAGCGTGCAGTTTGTTCCGAGTATCGAACAAGGCCACAACTAGCCTGGCCGGTCCGCACTTCGACAACACGTTGGAAAATCCAAACATATCATAATCATAGAAAAACGAAATAAATCTCGGTGAGCACACTCTTTCGGTAATGTTCTCCTTCTCGGCCATCACCGCATCCTCAGTGCCTCCACTCGCCGACCACTCTTCATCCACTTCTTCGCACGGTGCTTACCTGTGCAGATTCGGCATCCACTAAAGCTCACAATGTGCCGAGGTAACAATCTTAATCTTTCAACATTGTATTCTATATGTATGTTATGTTATTGTTGTACCAGCAATGTTTACAGACACGACCTTACTTACACTAATCTATTTCTCGTATTGCTCATAATCTTAGAGATATAGCTAAACATCCTACAATACTCCAAAAGATCAAATTAAGCCTATTAAAAAACTTCAAGAGTTCCAGCTGAACCTTCTGCAATACTACAAGACGTCCAGCTAAACTTCTTATAATGCTTCAGGAGATATAGTTACAATACTTTTACCATACTTCATATAATACTTTTACCATACTTCAAGAGGTATAGCTATAAACTTGATAATTCAGGAGGTGAAGCTAAACCTCCCCGAGCAATGCACCCGTTAATCTAAAATTATTTACACTCACTTCGAGAGCGAGTCCGGAATTTGGCAACACTCTCGCGAGTATTATTTACAGCATCCAGAATTTATCCCGGTGGGTCTGGGCATAAATACCACTACACCATGTGCTTCCCTTGTTTCACTTCACCCAGAAGCTGATAGAAACTTTATGAATCTATGGCCTTTCAGCTATTTGTGAGAAGCAAACGCGACTTCTTCGATCTTCGATTTCTATTATCGAGGACCTTAGCCAAGAAAACAGGCCTGTTTTCCACTTATTACGAATCGATCATTCTATTTTCGTATTCGTGAATGTGGCGAAACTCGCATCAATCCGGCTTATCATTCTATTTCGACGCGCTCCTGATTTTTCTCCAAAAATTTGTTCTCCCGTTTGTCGTTGCTTTCTACCATTTCACTCTATTTACGGAATGGTTTATTTTTACGGTCCCGGGCCATTCAGTTGCATTTATTTATAACGCCACTCAAAGATTCCCTCGTACTCCGCGCGCGACATCAAAACTAATTAAACTAAAATTGAATTAATCAAAACAAATCTCATCAAAAACAAGTGCTTTGTAATAAAACCAATTCATATTGATCGCGCAAATTATGTAAGGAATCAATAGGGGGCTCAAAAAAAAGCGCCCCGAAAATAGAATTGAAGACGGGACAGTAAGAGGAATACACACATTTCAACGGCGCGACAGGGAAAAGGCTATATTTATATTCGTTATTTTCTTGTCCCTTTGGGAATACTGAATATAATTGCGATCCATTTGTCAGCCGCTATTTATAAGGGACGAGGGCCTGAAATTCAATTTCCAGCGGTGCACTTTCGAATTCCGCCACGGAAACTTGATAATGTAATCAAACTTTCTCATCCGATTACAATCCAATTTCTTAAAATTCGAATCGCCTCTGCAGAAAAGCGACTGTTTGATGTTCCGTTGCCAAGAAAATTAATTGCGCATAGTGTGTTTGTTTGCTTATTTTCTGGAGTTTTGTTTTCTTGTTTCATTTTGTTCTCTTCCTCCGTTTTCTTTTCTTTTCCGCACTGCGAGAAAATCATAAATTTCGCATAAAATCGCGTTTACGAGTCTTGTGTTTTAAAGTGCAAAGCGAAAAAACAGAAAAGAAAAGGAAAGGCGCGGTTTTGGCAGCTTGGGTTACTGCGGGAAACAGTTGGAAACCATTAAAACCCGTGTTTTAAAATAGCAAGTCCCGATTGTGTAGACCCTCTTAGCGACAACTAAATTTCTCGCATCGGTACCAAAAATAATTGGTCATTCATGTCGCCAGGAACTAGGAACAAATTTTTGTTTTTTTTCTCTTCTTCCTTCCGACAAATAATATCTGTTTTTCTCGCAGAACTTTTCCTGCCCCCGCAATCACTTTCTCGCATCCCCCTAAAGATCAGATTACTCTTGTTTTTCTACTCCCTCACTCGGATTTATCTATCTGGGATTAAGAGCGTTGCCAGCGTTCTCCGATCTGGCACATGCTGACGGCATAATTCAATATGCATTGATGCACTTTCGACGTCCCTGGAGATTTGGTGTTTCATCCCATACACATAATGAGATTATTTTCTTCCTTCCACGATTTTTACCCCAACGATCGAACAATATTGATAGCAACATCATCCTTGGATTATCAACTTTACATACTAATGAAAAATTATAATCCCTCCTCCAACCTTCTCGCAAATCCATTACATTATAACACATTTCTTTCAACTTCCTTGAAAAACTTTTTATATTATATTTATAAATATTTAAACACCACTACTAAAAGAACATACTTTACTAAAACCCTAAAACTTAATTATATTTTAAATTTTTAAATAATAATTTATATTACATTTTGAAATAAATATTATTATTCGATTAATTTTGAAAATTTAATGATCCAAAAAGCAATAAAAATTTCATGACTTTAAAATTTTCTGGTTGTTAATTTCACATCTATATTTAATTGATTAATAGTCAATAAAACTATTATTTTGAACTCAATATGCGAACAGTAAATTTTTTTTTTAAATACTAAAGTTTATTTACTTTCATCTTTTGAAGTAGTCGCCAATCTCACTCAAAGTTTGTATTTAACGGTTTATTACTCTCTTAATCGAACTGATTCATCAAGTATATTACAATGTTGTTTATTTTAAAATACTAAAAAGAAACAACTTTACAAATTTAATCAAAAATTTAGTTTGTTCAAAACTATTTCTTTGAAAATTAATTTAATTTATATTTATGTATATACAAAAAAAAATATTGTTAAATAAATAAAAATTTAATACGGAAAATTTACTTTGTTTTAAAATTAATTGTAATCGATGACTGTGAACACATAAAATACGTGTGAAATGATGTACTGAATATAATTCGACAGTTTGTAACTTGTTTTAAAAGCTTGCCAAATTCTATTATTGAAATATCAACGCTTTTGCTAAAGTTGCGCGTACTAAATACAAAATGTAATTACATCTATAATAGCGTTGCGTCGTACGTGACTTAACTACAATGACCAGCTCGATATAGACGACAGCGTTACAGACACATGCTCGGACGTAACAATATTTTTTTTATTTCTTCTTTCTTTTATTACGTCGTATACAATATTAGTTCTCTGACGTCGCTTCAAAGAGGCCTTTGAAGTGATCCGGGATGAAAACAAAAGTATCTTCTTCACAATAGGATCGACGGCGTAGAGGATGCGCATTTTTCTCTCCCCCTTCAATCTCGAGAAAAGGGAAAACTACCGTATAAATTGCAGCGGAGATTAACGTTTGGCCATGCACGATGTTTGTTTTCGTAAAATGCTTCAAATATAATTTCTGGCAACTAGCCTAATCGAAAATAAAAAAATATATATGTATAACAACAAAACAATGTGTAAATGCTCATTTTACTAATTTATTAAATCAAAATTTTAGTATATATTTATTTTTAAATAATTCTGAATTATAACAAAATTAAGTTGATTTCGATCAAATTGTATACTTTTAAAAATTTAATAAAAAAAGCTGTAAAAATATCGAAGTTATTGATGCAGTGTAATAACAAACAGATTTATAGCGAAAATTACCACCTGTAAACATTTCCATAAGTACTAAGCTGTATTGATTAAAACCGTGCGATGGAGTAGATAAATAAAATCACAGTTATATATATATTTGGTACACTACATATAATTTTATCTTTGAATTCGGAAATTTAGATATAATAGGTATTGATCTGGAATACAGGTAACAATAATCTGTCCATGCGATTGTTGCATAATGTCGCATGTGTATTTCGCACACGTAACAATGGACAAACGCGTTGTTTACTGCTGCGTTGTTCGATGTTGTTTGCTCGCATCGGGCATCAGAAATGTGGTATGAATAATGCAGGATGGAAGAATATTGGCCACGTGCAGGTTGCAAAAAAAAATTCGCTGCCGCCGAGGATCTGAGACTCCTATGCAGACGAGTTGGTAGAATGCCAAAGTCACGCATGCGAGTTTCCAGACTTATTCATCTATTTTGGAAACATCAGAATGCATCCATTATCGCCGTTAGCCTACTTAGGCTATTTCCGTGCTTAATGAAAACTAAATATTATTTTTTTCACTTTTATTACTTTTGTTACAAATCGATAGTTTTGAAACTGGAGACGCTCTGTGACTAATTATAAATCCGGATCTACAAAGGGTTTTCGCTCTTTTCACGGTCAAAGTCAAGTTATCTACATGAAATGGAAATTCTGCTGCAGATCTAATAAACGAGCATCCTATCTCGCTGACAGCGCTCAGGCTCCACAAAGCCCGGACGGAATCTCTATATTAATAAACTTTGGATCTTGAATGGATGATAAGTCTGCGAGGTGACCTTGGCCAGGCAATAACTCCTCCGGCTGCAGCCATAAATAATTACGACAATTATGCAGTAGAGCCTTTGGATTTTCGGTCGAAGTGCCATTACCTCTATCCCTCCGCCATCATCGATGGACGTTATTCCTTCGATTTCGCTGGAGACTATTAAATTTACGGGCAAAGTTTTATGTTCAATAAAAAATTTACGGCCGCCTCCAGGCAAATACATTTTCAGAAGAAAAAAAAACTGGAAAACTCAGCGCAAGATCTGTTGGCATTGCATTAAAACCATCGCTTAACTATTAAAGTCAAATATAGATTTATCCGGAAAAATCTATTATATAACCACAAGTATTGAAATTGAAAGAAACATATAAAATAATCATGAAATATTATTATTCGTATATAAAAAAAAATAAACTATACCAACTGACTATTGATTAATATTATTAAAAGCGAATAACAGAAGTTACATGGACTAAATTTATTAAATATTAATTGATTAATCGATTAGAAGACGTAAATAATTATTGAAGAAAAAAATCTATGCACATTAAGTAATTTTACTAATTGTCCTGGAAATTTTACATTCAAAAATTTTATAATAAAATCATTTATATTTTTTTTATTTACATTGAATTAATTTAATTTTTGAAACTAATGAAATTATTATTAAAAATATGTATTAATTATTAAGAGTGATAAACCTGAACTAATCATATTATAATTAAAATTAAAAGTTTGTAGAATTGGTAAAAAAGTGTGGAAAAGGTAACTTATAAGAAGCATCAATTAGTAATTAAAATTCAAAAGAGAAGAACAAAGTTTATAAAGTTACGCTGAAGTTTTACACGGAGTGAATCAATTAGTTGTTAATTGACTGGCTGATTGTTCACGTAACATCGACCGGAGAAAATTTGTAGCCAATTGCATGTTACGCAATGCAACTACTATAGAGATATAAACCGAGTGAAGAAAAACTATTAAAAATAACAAGAAGGAAAACGTTACGTAATGTTTTAATAGTTTTATGCATGCTATTCGCGAGGGACGCATGCTTGTCCTGCGACACGAGTCGTTCATTACGTTTAAATTATTTGTTTTAAGAGCAAACAAGCGCACACCACAAAACGTCACGCATTTCCATACGGAAAATGATGAGAATTTTGACAATACGGAAAACGCGACATCTCGAGACCAGCAAGCGTATGATTATGAAATTGAATGGGGGAGGTAGATTTATGTGATCCGGATCCGGGAATATATTAACAATTAAGCCTGCTTTACTCCATAATCGCGTATAATGAAAATGCACCTAAGCGGAATGGAAATTGCATTTCCTCCCTTTTTATTGCACCCCCTCAAGCTCGCGGACCAATTCCGCAACGGCAATCCAATAACCGGTTTCCTTCCATTTCCACCACCCCCCGGTTCGTCGACCACCACCAGACCTTTTCTTACATAACCGAACGCTCGTGATTTATATTGTGTTTTGTACATCAAACGAATATACATATATACACATATACATATTGACAGCCAGCTATTACTTATTCACGTTCCAATTTTCATGGAAATATATGATGCAGCGCCCCAAAAACCTCGATAATAAAAAGAGGAAACTGGCTCAGGGAGGTTGTAAAATAATTAATGGATTTCCCTTAATTTCCGCTTTCTAATCTTGATACATCTGACATAATTGGGTTTAATTAAAGCACGTGCATACGCGAAGCCTAATGTAATGAAAATTTTGAGCAGGAAAACAGATTAGGAAAGGACCGTTCCGGTACGGCGGATAGCGGAAGTCTTCAGGAAATTGATAATAAATGCGCGGCGGAAGCGAAAACAAAAGAAAAAGATGGAAAGGAAAAATAAACGCGTGTATACGTAATAATAAATGGAAATCGTAAAATCTTCAACGGTAAGTTAATTTAACAAATAGAATAACAATTTGTGTCTTCAATCATTCCTTTTCATCCATTGTCACGCTTGTTTTCACGATTCAACAAAACAAATCGAATTTCCCATCAATTTAACAATAGAACCGCAAGTAAGTAAGGTAGCCGGATAATTCGATATATATTGCTATATATATATATATATTGGATAGAGATAAATGGTGAAAATTAATTCTACAGATTTTTCGCCAGTAATCAAGTTAGTTGAGGAAAATAAAGTTTTGTTTGGTGAGCGGGCAGCAGCTTTGTTTTCCTTTTCACGGTCTGTCAATACTCCACCGGTATTTCCATGAATATTTAACCGTAACGATCCCAACGCGGTGGACTTATGTAAGAAGTGCCTAATAGCGATCTCTTCTAAGTTTAACTGACACCAATTACAGGATTTATTATGTACCAAATACCCGGCGCATCCACCGGAGCGCGTTTCACATTTATTTGTGATAACTATATCCACCCCATTAATGTTTTAGGAAACTATGTAGGTCGGACATAAAATATGCATAGGGTGGAAGCGTAATTGGGCAAGCCCATTTTCGTGAACGCGGGTCCCTTGTTTTTCTTTTACCTTATAATACATTTTTTGTCCTGTTCCTTTTTTAATTGAATCATTTCAATTTATACCGCTCGTTTAATGTCATTTTTATGACGATGGACAATGTGTTTTTTTAAGGCATCGGACAATGGGTATAACAATAGGTCCTTTGGATGGACAATTTTTAGTTTCGCAAGTTTTGTATTAAGATGGCGCAGCAATTTAACTTTCAGCCCTTCCCGTGCGCTGAGTTTGGGAAAATTGTTCTCCGAGCCGCGTCTTACTAATTATATTTAAATAGAGCCCCGGCTTAATGATGCTGCAAGCCGGATGAAATACTCCATTCCATTCCAGTTTCGGGATTGGAGTGGAGCAGCGTGTGTTTGTGTGTGCATGAAATTTTGTTGTTGATCAGGGTCAAACTAAAAATAAACCTAGGCTCGAGGGTTTTCACGGTCCCAGATTCGAAGCACGTCCCACGCGTGTGATCTTGATTCCTGACTCTGATAGCTGTCTAAGTAGGCAGTAAAAATCATTGACATACACACATTGGAGACGTGTCAGCGTTGGAGGGTGGTTGTAACAAACGAATGAATCTTTAAAACCTATTGGTTTTTAGGGTCAGCCAGAAAATTGGAAAATGGGTTAAGGGATCAAGAGCGGGAGATGTATTCAGCGCGCGCTCGATACACCTTCGTCCGTCTCTGTATGGTAAATGACTTCAAACCTTACCCCCGCACGTCAATATTGGATTCCTCGGAGTAAAGAGGGGAAGGACGAAAAAGTTGTAATTAAAAAATTTCCACGCACACACCTACTTCGGCCACAGATACGAATTATATATGATGAAAATCGATACGAGGGACTTGTTTATGGAACGCCACCCCTTCGGTCCCTCCGCTCCCCAGACGTGTATATCGTCGTTTCGATCTGTACATCAACAGTGACATTTCTAAACGGGGGGTGAAATGAAGAAAAATCGATGACTCACACACAGCACCGGCCCATAGATAATTCCCCATTTAAATGAAAATCTAATTACACTCATTTTCCATCTCCATTTCAGATAGTCTCCATGATCAATACACCATTTATTACAACACACTTCTATACCTTACGTAAGCGCTTTTCTCCCCTTTTCGGTAGACGCGCCGTCGCCGCCGCCGCATACACCTGTTCATTTTTTTTTATTCTTCTGTGGATCCCCCAAAAATTGCCGCACGCGGTGCGTGGCAAAACCCCCAAAATAATAATAAAACAGTGAAAAGGATCGAGCACAGCACAACCCCACGATTTCGTACAATACATTATCATTACTTTCCTTTTCACCTTCGCTCCGGGCGATTGTAAGGAACGATTTTCAATACCGGCTTACGACTCACGCACAATAAAAAATATAGACAGATAAATAAATAAATAAATTGAATAGAAGTGGATCAGGTCAATGGGTGTTCCAAATTGATCGACACGCATTTCCATATCGATTACTACTAAATCTGTATTATTAAATTATTAATATAAAATTATAATTTTTCAATAATTTTCACGAATTATTTTGAGATTGTAAATAATAATATAAATCAATTAAATTTTTAACATTTAGAATGTTTAAATAAAATTTATTATTTACTATTAAATATGTTTTTTTTTTAATTGACAAACTAAAAATAAAAATATAAATTAATTAAATTTTTGACAATTATAATTTTCAAATAAAATTTATTATTTACCAGGAAATATGTTTATACAAATAATATTAAAATTATTTAACTTAGTAGAATTACAAATTGAGTAACTTCTATAAGCGTTATTTGCCAAGTAACTAGAAGTACATAAGTTATTTAAACGCATATCGAGACTTGCCAAGTAATAAACAATCAATTAAAAAAAAATAGTAAATATTGTAATTAATAATTACTTAATAGAAATTATAAATCATTTCGTGTATTTACGGATTATTTAATTTATAATGTACTGTTTCGCTAAATTTTAATTACAAATGAAAATAATAAAACGATAGAAAAGTAATAACAATTGAGAGATTACCGAAAAATCAATTTATATATTAATTTAATAAATTTTTATTTGAAGCAATTCCAACATAAAATGTATGCGATAAAAAAGTAATAAAAATGAGATTATTTATAAAAATTGAACACCTGCACTTGCAGCTGCGTTTAAACAATCCTTATTTGGGCACGAAAATAGTGCGTTTCGCAGAAAACAATAAAAATTAGTCGATTGTGCGGGTGAATCATCTGCACCTACAAATCACAGCGAGGTTTCGGCAATCCGCGGATTTGTTCGTTGTTAACAATTCTATTGGTTCCTTCGCTCGGGTCGTCACGAAGACTATTGGCTGCGTATCTTTTAAAATAATAATACAACAATTTTGATACTTAAAAATGTTTTTCGATTTCGATTCGAATATATTAATTTGACTTTAAATTATTTTTTATATACAATTTCTTAAATAATAAACCTATTTTTAAATATAAAAATTGAATCTATAACAATTATCTAATTTTTTAAGATTAATTGGATAAACCGTGGAGATTGTAGCTTTAATTGTAAATTACTTTTTGAATGATATTTGCAAAATATTCTATAATCAGAGGGAAATAATACAATTATCTTATTTAAATGAAGATTCTGTTATAATATGAATGTATTAATTTGAACAAATTTATTTTAATAAAAATTTTGTACTTTTTCGATAATTTTTAATTGCAAATGAAAATATTAAAACGATAGAAAAGTAATAAAAATTGTGAGATTTACAAAAAATCGATTAATATATTAATTTAATTAATAAATGTTTGCGATAAAAAAGTAATAAAAATGAGATTATTTATAAAAATTGAACACCTGCACTTGCAGCTGCGTTTAAACAATCCTTATTTGGGCACGAAAATAGTGCGTCTCGCAGAAAACAATAAAAATTAGGCGATTGTGCGGGTGAATCATCTGCAGCTGCGATTGTCGAACGCTAATCACCAAAATTATTTTATTAAAACTTATTATTTTTCAATTTCTCTATTTAAACGCATATCGAGACTTGCCAAGTAATAAACAATCAATTAAGAAAATAGTAAATATTGTAATTAATAATTACTTAATAGAAATTATAAATCATTTCGTGTATTTACGGATTATTTAATTTATATTGTACTGTTTCGCTGAATTTTAATTACAAATGAAAATAATTAAACTATAGAAAAATAAAAAAATTGAGAGTTTACCGAAAAATCAATTTATATATTAATTTAGTTAATTTTTATTTAAAGCAATTCCAACATAAAATTTATGCGATAAAAATGTAATAAAAATGAGATTATTTATAAAAATTGAACACCTGCACTTGCAGCTGCGTTTAAACAATCCTTATTTGGGCACGAAAATAGTGCGTTTCGCAGAAAACAATAAAAATTAGGCGATTGTGCGGGTGAATCATCTGCACCTACAAATCACAGCGAGGTTTCGGCAATCCGCGGATTTGTTCGTTGTTAACAATTCTATTGGTTCTTTCGCTCGGGTCGTCACGTAGACTATTGGCTGCGTATCTCTTATCTTTTAAAATAATAATACAACAATTTTGATACTTAAAGATGTTTTTCGATTTCGATTCGAATCTATTGATTTGACTTTAAATTATTTTTTATATACAATTTCTTAAATAATAAACCTATTTTTAAATATAAAAATTAAATCTATAACAATTATCTAATTTTTTAAGATTAATTGGATAAAGCGTGGAGATTGTAGCTTTAATTGTAAATTACTTTTTGAATGATATTTGCAAAATATTCTATAATCAGAGGGGAAATAATACAATTATCTTATTTAAATGAAGATTATGTTATAATATGAATTGAATTAAACAAATTTATTTTAATAAAATTTTTGTACTTTTTCGATATTTTTTAATTACAAATGAAAACATTAAAACGATAGAAAAGTAATAAAAATTGTGAGATTTACAAAAAATCGATTAATATATTAATTAATAAATATAACAAATTGTATATAAAATTTATGCGATAAAAATGTAATAAAAATGAGATTATTTATAAAAATTGAACACCTGCACTTGCAGCTGCGTTTAAACAATCCTTATTTGGGCACGAAAATAGTGCGGGTGAATCATCTGCAGCTGCGATTGTCGAACGCTAATCACCAAAATTATTTTATTAAAACTTATTATTTTTAAATTTCTCAAAAAAACTAAATTTTATTTCTTTTTATAAAAATATTATTACATTTTTTTTATAAATTGCATTTTACATATTATAATTATTTTACTTAGTAGAATTACAAATTGAGTAACTTCTATAAGCGTTATTTGCCAAGTAAATTATAGAAGTACTCGTTCGTTGAAATAAACATAAGTTATTTAAACGCATATCGAGACTTGCCAAGTAATAAACAATCAATTAAAAAAATAGTAAATATTTTAATTAATAATTACTTAATAGAAATTATAAATCATTTCGTGTATTTACGGATTATTTAATTTATATTGTACTGTTTCGCTAAATTTTAATTAAAATGAAAATAATAAAACGATAGAAAAGTAATACAAATTGAGAGAAACCGAAAAATCAATTTATATATTAATTTAATTAATTTTTTTTTAAAGCAATTCCAACATAAAATTTATGCGATAAAAATGTAATAAAAATGAGATTATTTATAAAAATTGAACACCTGCACTTGCAGCTGCGTTTAAACAATCCTTATTTGGGCACGAAAATAGTGCGTTTCGCAGAAAGCAATAAGAATTAGGCGATTGTGCGGGTGAATCATCTGCAGTTGCGATTGAAAAATATTTTATTAAACTTATTATTTTCACAATTGTATATTTTGCTTACTTATACCAATTAGAAAATAAATTCAATGAATTATGAAAATTATTTTAGTGGAAAAACTAATAATAAATTTTACAATTAAATTAAAATTTCTAAAGTGAATTTATAACAAATTATTTTTTAGCTGATTTTTCATTTTTGTATGTAATTTCATGGATATTACTTATTTTTTTATATTTTAGGAAAGTTTGAAATTTAAACTGTAAACTTTATAAATGTAGAAAATTTGTATACCCTTTGGTCACATAATGTTTTTTTTTTAGTAGTAAATGCATTTTTTTTTGATTTTATGGAAGTTAACTAGGTTTATTGTGTGTGAAAACGAAAGGAATCAGGTTTCGTGCACAGTTTGCTCATCCGCATGCATTTTGTCATTTCTTGCCTCTCTATTTTCTTTCCTGGAGGCGCGCGATAATGGATGGGAAAAACCTGGAAAAATGTTTGCCTCGTAAATCGCGATTTGCATTTCAATTTCCTCGATAGAAAGTCTCGGATCAGCACGTGCGCGCGCCAAAGACGAACGACATAAAGCAGGTAATGATGCTCCCTTTTCGCAAACATCGCCCTCATCAATTGCAATTTGTTTTTCCGGCGAAACAAAGTCGCCGATTCCCATTCAAACGACCCCCAGCAGCAATAAAGATGAAAAATCTTCCTATTTTTTCGACGAATATTTTACCATGCATTATCCAAGGGCAACAACTCCCAAGTAATGGAATGGAACCATCCTTTGGGTAATAAAAGCCTTGTTTTCTACTCTCGCCATGTTTGTTTGTGAGCAGAATCGTGAAATGGACGCGTGCATGTGAATAAAATTTGATAAGCCAGTCTAGCGTACTTTTCATAAATCTCTGCAGCTACATAAAGAAAGCAGGCAACAATAAAGGCGATGTATAAAGAGTCTCGAAATGCTAATCGCCTGGAACAATTGTTTGTAGCCATGAAAGGGCACTCCCGCGGATAAAAGCCAGGAAAATCGTTGACCCATCCAGCAAATTTCAACTTTCACCAACAAAATAATTGAAAAAAAAAAACAAAACAAATGCATCACCACGAAATCCTCTAGTGTCATATATCGATTCTGTGAAGAGCAGATTCCAATTATGCGCTTTCCCTTTGTTCAGCATGTGTTTTTGTGTATTTCGTTCGCTTTTAAACCAATAGGAACTTCATAAATAAACAATGGAACATTGTCAAGAACTGAATCGATCGCATATTCCGGTTATAAATTAATCACAAACGGCTCGATTTTATTGCTGCTGCTTTCTGTATCGAATTGGGGCACTTGTAAAATGTTTATTGCATCCGCGGGAAATGTATCTTAATTACAACCACCCCACTCGAACGCCGGTATTGATTACGGTGGGAAAGCAAAAGCTACCCTCCTCCTATCATATGCAATAACTTCAAATTAACCCCGATCCGGAGGGTTTGGACCACCTTTTAACATAACTCATCGCGAGCTTTGAATATCGCCACAGCATCCTTCCTCCAGGCTCAAATCCCGCATCTGACACCGCTCGTTACGGCAAGAAGAAAATGCCTCATATTTCGTTGCTAAATTTAGATTTATTGCTTAGCGCTCTTGTTTACAATCCAAACAAGTATTAGAGATGTCCAAAATTAAAACGAAATACCACATTTACCAATTTTATTGCAGTCACCTCTATTGTTAAACTTTAAAAATATCCCTGACTCATTTCATTCCAATAACATGACAATTTTATCAAATAATTTTTAAAATTTAAACTTATTCCTAAAATTTTTCTTTATTTTTTTAGAATAATAATATTTTTTTAAGAACATCGTCGATTGTTGCATGTTCCCAAACATACTTCAAAGTTTCAAACAACTTCTCGCAACTTAAATAGATTAGATCACAATATTGAGTGCAAGAAAAGTTTTTAAATATATTAATATTTCTTTAAATCAGTCAATTATTTCAATTCAATTAATTTATTTTAATTTTTAATTATATTCTATTATTAATTTAAACAAATTTGCATAATTGAAATTTAAAAAGTTTTATTTATATGAGTAACTAAATATATTATATTTAAAAACGTAGTCAGATTTTTAAGAAAAAAATGTCAAATATGTGGTTTCGTTTAAAAATTGTCAATTATGGTGACACGAAAAAATCCAATATTCCTGAAACGAAGACAGACACTTTTGCAAAGTCCATGAATAACAGCTTCGAAAGCACCGCGCTGGGAATATCTGCGAAGGGGGGCGGAGTGATAATTTATTTTTGGTAGAGAAGAGGCGGGACCCGGCGTAAAGGAAAAGATTCGTTCGAATGCGAAGCGCGTTCCATTTATTCAAGTGTTCAGTTAACGATTGCAGCGGTTGAAGCTACAGTCCATATTCGATATCTCGAGATACACTTCCACGAGCATTTGTGAATTGGATCGCAAGACTTCAGATTAGTTTTCGAAGAAAAACTGCTGCGCTTCCAGTTACTTCTTCAGATCCAGAGTCTCATCCGGATTTGCAGGTGTTCGAATTTAAGATGGAAAGGTAATGATTATAGTTTCAGGTGTGGCTACCGCCCCCAGAATGATGTCTCTGGGGTGGTAGTTTATTACAGGTCCGGAGAATTTAATACCGCGAGAGTACATAAAGTACATCGCGTCGGCTTTGAAGGAGTCCTCAAGAAAAATAAAGAAGAGCCGCCTTCCCGCATAAAGTTGAAATTTATGTCGCGCTCGTCTGAATAAAATATATTTTCATCCATAAAATTGGGAAGTTTTTCACGTTAATACTTATTGCATTAATCCAGCACTTGGGGGGGTGCTAACAATGAGAAATGAATATGGAAATGAAATGCATAGCAAACGATTTTCGCGCGCCGCCCGCAATTTTCCTTCCGATACTATCGCTAATGGGGCGCCGGAAAATGCAATCTCCTTGATGCATTCCGTATTTGTTTGTGAGATCGGCCTGTTTGCATTAAACCGGTTAACGGGAAAAGCAATTCCGTAAACTGGCTTGGCATATGGTGTACTTTACAGACTGACATTTCCCGGAGTTTTAAACAACTTTATGCACATTTCGGCCTAAACAAAAGCGCTGAATTAACTGCGAAAATTATAAACCGCATGGGGGAGGGCGGCTAAATTTAGCACATTGAAACGGAGAACAAAACATTAACAAAAAAAATAATAATGAGATTATTTTCGATTTTCGCAGATTTTCAATTCAGTGCCGAAATTAGTGTTTTCTCTTAATTGAAATTAAAGTGTGTTTAATGGGGGGTGAATCGAAGTGGAAAATCATCACGGATCTAGTCTGATGGGGTGGCATGCACTGACCCAATTACCGAGCACACACAATACCAATCGCCTGTCTTCGCTGTTCATTAATGCTAACCCGTTCTTCAGAGAACACCATTAAAAAGGTATCAACCGATGGGTGGTGTTGGACGGTTATACAACCCGTCGGGTTAATTAGCTTGACGATGGTTCATACCGATGCACGCGACGTCAAATTTCAGGAGTTGGCGGACCGTGTTTATGGTATTCTCGACATGCAAATTATTCGTATTTTAACCACTGAAAACTAGTAAAAAATAAATACAGCGGAATCATATTTGTCTTACAAAATTCGTTTGAAAACCGAAAATTATTAATTAATTTTTCTTTAATTATGATTATATAATCGCTAAAAATATAAGACACAAAAAAATGATACAAAACTTATATAATTTGTAAACTTGAAATACTCATTGACATTAACACTTAATATTTATTAAGTGTCGACACGTAAATTAAATGTGTATTTGGAATATGCGTATGTCATATATAAGACATAATTAGCCGTGTTGCGCAATAAACGTTACGCGATTAGTCACTTGTGTCACGACGCATTTTGTATGAAACTATTAAAAAATAGACTAGATGATGATGAAATTTGTATATGCAGATTTGTCGCTTATCGATGTTTAGAATATTTTTTATGGTCTAGCCCGAGGCGAAATTCACTACACGTGTTTTACGATTTTTACTACTTTTCATTCCTTTCGTTTATTTTGAGAAACGACTGCGCTTTTGTGCTGCATCCGTCGCATATAGTATTTTTTATATGAATGAATTAATTCAAAACATTAGTTGCATAACTTATATTTTTATACATTAATTACTTGCGTCAATTGAAAAGTCTTGTAGTAATATAATTATATTAAGAATTGCAACTAGTTTTTCACAATTTGAATACGATGAGTCATATGCAGCTGCAAGCACTAAATAAATATAGTTATGAAAATTTCTCATCTGCGTCTCACCGAATCATAGACGCACGCAAAACTAATTATTATTTATTTTAAAATATTTTTTTTTTTAAATAATAAATTGCTTTTTGTATACTGAAGCTATTTGTTCTGACAAATTTAATTAAACTTAACCTAACCTGAACAAACCTTAATTAATTTAACTTAACTTATTTCATCAAACCTAAACTAACTTTACTTTTAATCAGTTTTCTATGGAAAAATTCAATACTAATTAAAAGCCAAAACTTATATTAAACATTAAATTTATTCATTACCAGTGCCACGTCATATAAATAAATTTTACGAAATAATACAATTTAATAAATTTCAATTTTGAAATAATTTTTGTTGAATTTGATTCAAAATAAATTTGATTAACCAAATAAGTTTGCTTTAAAATCTAAAATTTTATAAATTGAATTTCAGAAGTCTATGATTTAATGGTTATTTAAAAATGAAATAATTTTGCTTCAAAATTTAAAATTTTAAAAATTGAATTTCATCTGTTTATGATTTAAT
Organism: Nicrophorus investigator; assembly: GCA_963457615.1. Taxonomy (NCBI): domain Eukaryota; kingdom Metazoa; phylum Arthropoda; class Insecta; order Coleoptera; family Silphidae; genus Nicrophorus; species Nicrophorus investigator. The sequence continues at coordinate 11,516,604 of OY735146.1, forward strand.
AGTTGTTTAAAAATGAAATCCATAAAAACGAACGAGTATTTAAAATACAAAAAAAAAAACGAATTAATTAAATCGATCCGCAGTTACGCAATATATTTTTTTAAATTTTTATCACTTCTCCATTCATTCATTCATTAACTTTTTTCACCTCCCGTCCGTTACGTAACGACGGCCAACAACGATTGAGTCGTTCTTAATTAATATTTTCGCTCGAGCGAGGTGCAGATTCAATCAGCCGCGAACTCATCGGCCAATTAATCGGATTAATTACATCGTTCAGTTTTATCCCGGGGCTCCCCGACTATACGCTTCCCATCCTCCGTGTTTTTATTTTCCACCCTCTTGCGCTTTTTTTTTGCTGCTTCTTCCAGTCCGTTGCGCCCCACCGACGGTTACGCAACGGGCGCAGGTAATGCGCCCCTTTATTGATTTTGCACCGCTAATGAGGGTCCACAAATTGCAACACATCAAAACAATGTAATTGCTGTATCTCAATTGATGCAACCTACATTTTTCATCCCTCTATCTTTTTTTTTAAGCTATATTATTTTTTAAAGGTTCATCATAACATATTTGTGTATTATTTCTCCTTCCTTGAATTCTCCCCTTTGTCTACTTGTATTTTTTTTGTCATGTTGCAAAGGGGATAATTCGCAGCCATCGTTGCAATACCGTTTTTACGGTCGTCTGTAACATAAACATTTATGGTATTCTCGTCTGCACATATCTTCCCAAGTGGCGCTTTAAACGGGTCCGTAAAAAACGGAACCTCTGTGAGTAACTTCTTCTCGAATATTCGAGCCGTGAATTCTAATCCCTGTCTCGGCGCAGCGAAACGACACATTGTTCCTGTCTTCTCCTCGACGACGTGTGCACGTGACACTCCGCAATTTAAGGTCGCCCTTTCTTCTTCATTTACCCGATTCTCATAACTTCCGGTCTTACAAGCAATACATCTCAGGTACCTAAAAATAACAACTTGTTTTACAAACAACTCACAATTTTACACAAACCACAAAAAAATACAATCCTGCAAAATCAGTATTTTTTTCTTAAATAATTTACATTTTATAAACTATAAATCTTTGTTTTTTTTAATTTAATTACGTTTATTTACAATCTAATAACACATTGTCTGAAGGTTCACAATGTTGAACTTCTTAAGTCAATGTTGCATTGTCCTGCGAGTTCTCCTAACTTCCAGCATTACAATGCTACTCCACAAACAACGCCCTCAAATTCCAAATGTCATACAACATAAGGAAATTTTCAATTGTCAAAATCCTAATTTACTAAGGTTATTTTAGTTATTCATATAGTTTATAAAATTATATGAATAAAAAAAGGTGAAAGATTGAGAAAAATAAGTTATCGATAAAATCAAAAAACGATATGTGTGTTTACGTATAAAATCGTTTAGAAATTTATAAGACCACAAATGAGGTTTGAATAAGATTAAATATTACTAAGTGCATTGAAATAATAATATACATATGTCAGTTAAGGCTGTCATATATTTATGAAAGCATTCATCGTAAAGGTTATATCTCAGAACGTGAAGTAGATGCATAAATTTAAAAATAACATTCGTCATAAAAATATGTCGTAGTAAATAATGGTACAATAAATTTTCAAACAAAATTACAAAAATAAACGCTCACATTTTTCCTGAGCAAATTTGCAAATTTCCGCGGCAACTACGTAATTGAAATAACACACACACACATACCAGAAAACAAAAAAGAAACATCCGGCACCGGTGTTTTTAATGGCAGTATGCACGGTTTTGGCACAAAATATGTTATGATAACCAAACGGACGAAAGAGATGTTGCACAGCGACGAACAAATAAAAATAATCGTAACACGGAATGTATTTTTGGTTTTAACAATATACCGATTATATTTTTTATTTATCATTTTGTTTTACTCCCTTACTTTCGTCTATTTACTTATAAATGAAATACACTCAGGATTAAATAAAGAAAAACCTGGGACTCGCTTCGATCCTGTGCTTTGCCATTGAATATTTTATGATCACCAAGGGCCCCATTAATAGTCTCGCAGTCCCAACGTACATTCATTTTACTCTGACGATTTTATAACATTTTTTTGTATATATATTATTAGCTTTAAAAATTTAAATTTAATTTGAAAAACTAAAGCCTTTAGTAAATTAGTTTAAAATAATTCAATTTGGAAATTACAATTACAATTAAAAATACTGAATTTATTTTTAAAACAAAATTTAAAACTAACTGAATTTAAAAAAATATTTGCTGATCTTAAAAATTACATTAAAAATGTAAGAAAATTAATTTTGTATAAGGCACTTTGCGAATTGTGCAGAAATCAATACTTAAAAGGTTCATTAATTTTAACAAAAAATTTATCTAAAATTTAAATTTGTTTTTAATGTTTTGATGATGTCAGAGATTAACAAGTAATCAAAAGTAAATTTGATGATATGTAATCTTTTATACTTTGACGTATGATATCCGTAAACTTTATGCGCATAATGAGTTCTCGGAAGGACCAAAGGAGACGTCTCGAGGACCTTATTAGTGTGCATTTTTAATTGTTCAATCCATTATTAAGGATACGCGGAGCGAGCGGAGGAAACAGTAGCAATTACTTGTGCTTTAAGTTGGTCGACTTCAGGGAATAAATAATTCAGTTTACGTGCACCGCGGCTGCACACTATTTGCTCGCCACCGGCTGAAAACCAAAAGCGAAGTTATTGAACCCAAAGCCGCCCCCGTCGACAACCACCCCCCACGTCCCTTTGCATGTTTGTATGCGTTTGTGCTGACTTGTTTCGAGTGAAAAGTTCAGGGGCCGCGGGGTTAACACCCCCAGATACTTGCAAATCCGCAATGTAATTGTCAAGTCGACCGCCTCCCAGCTTTCCGGGCCGTCGATTCCTTTTAGAAACCACCTCCAATTATAAAGCCCGCTAAGCCGCGCAAAGGCCCAAACTTTTCGCCAGTATTATTTAAACATCAACGCGAACATTATCATTTCTGCCGCCCCCAGGAATAAACACAGTTGTCACCAGTTTAATCCTTCTCTCCCAGGACCATCGAAATTCCATATCCAGAACAGTAATCGGAGCCTATATCGGGGGCACGTATTTATTTTTAGCACCGATCGACAGGGATTACAGCTGCCAGTTTCCAAAAACGGATTACGCAACGATCATATAGCGTATAACCGGTCGCGGGGGTGTTATCTTTACTGGCGCATTTTCTCTTTCGCAACCCATCTGAGCAGAATTTCAAACGCAAATCTACTTGACACACTTTGAACTTCCCCTGATTTTACAACAAGAATCATCCCTTTACTCTAATTTAAATTTATTAGTTAAATAAATAGTACAGAAATCGTACAGTGAAGACGCTCTCAGATTTTGTAATTATTAAAAATTAGATTTCTTTGATTTTTCTTTACTTTTTGTATGATTAATGTAACGAACTTGAAAACTTTTATACTGCATCAAAACTATGCGTGACTTGAATCATAAATGTCTGTCAGACGTAGCAATTATTATTAGTTATGATGAAGTTTGACGACAATGCAATAAAACTGTAGACGGTAGTTTGTACGCCTGGAAGACATTTATGTCTCATGTCACGCATAGTGTGGAGTCAGCAAAAGTGTTAATACTAAAAAAACTATTTTTTATTAATCCCTTGTATCATAATAATTACTTACATGACGATAGAACATCTCCTTTTCGTGGAAACTATTATGTTATTAATGCATAACCCGATCGATGAAATTCCAAACAATTTTCATAGTTTGTAACAGCTTTTCAGTTAATAAATTGCATAACAAAAATATTAAACTTGAAGAAACGTTTTTTAAGCTTCGAAAAAAAAAGCAGTGTTATTACAAATTAAAGTCAAATATTCACTCTTTAAAATGTATATACTGGTATTATTATACCATTTGTTGTTTAGACGTGATTCACTGTCAAACTTGAAGAAATGATTTTTAAGCTTCGAAAAAGCAGTGTCTTTAATTTTTTTTTTAAATCTCAAAAGATATGCAAGAGAAATTCAATATTGAGCAACCAAATTAAAGCTAAATGTTTACTCTTTAAAATGTATGTACTGGTATTATTACACCATTTGTCGTTTTATTTTTATGATTTTAAAATAATAAAAAAAAATGTTAGAATTTCATAAATTATTATGTTATAAATGTGTGCAAATTTGATAAAACTGTGTTTTTGAATCTGAAAAATGACTTTTGTGCTGGTCGATTTGAACAGTGTCGAAAGATATGCAGTGCGGTGGATATATTGATTTCAAGCGAATTCCTGAAGGAAAAGGCGAAAAATTCCAAGGGAGGCGCAAGACGGAATATAAACATTTAATTCACCCTCTCACAACGCTTCCGCTTTCACTTTGCCCCGATCGCATTATTTATAAGAGAGAGCGTGTACACGAAAAGAAAAAAAAGTTATGAAATCAAATTGAATTTCCGTCCCACACACTGAATAATTTTGGAATTGGAATAAACACACGCAGTTCGTGAAAAGTGATATCGAATCGGATCGTAACTAGAACACGACCACATCTAATTGTCGATGTTCTAATTGAATCCTTGTTTGCATTGCCGGGACATGCAAATTCGCACAATTGTTCGAACCGCACGTCCTGTAGGACAATGACAGTTCACTTGAATTTAGCGATTTGTAATTTGGTTGCAGAGCTGAGGAGACGATAGAAGGGCTCACCATGAGTACCCAGGATGAGACGGCTAGTCTCCTAGTCGGGCCGTCCTTGACGAGCGCTCCATCGCCATCCAACTGCTCGAAACCGGTGCTGATGAGACAGGAGTGCACGACTTTCCTAGTCTCCAGTCACCATCCCCAATTATCCGTGTTTTCCGACAGCGAGGAAGACGGCTCCCTCTGCCTGGAGGAAAGCAGCACCAGATCAGTACCCGACATCGAACTGCATTGCAGGTATAATACATTTAACATTACATAATTATATTTTTTGGACATGACGAATTCAATTCAATTCTGGATTTGTAGTATCATATAATTCAATACCATATCTTTTATTAAAATAATTTTTGACTATGACTGCAGTAATTGTAGTGAAAATGAGGTCTGTAATGTTGGAAGTTTCTAATATAGATAACATAGATGAGCACTTATTTCGAGAGCGAAGTCCGTATTCACGGACTTTTGGGATGAATGTAAAAATCCACGGGGAACGCTATAGATACGTTCCAGACTACGAAACGCCGACATGACCAATGTATATTCACCTAATTGCTGTTTTAAAATTCCATTAAAACAACTGCTGCAGAAACAGCATTCGCGTCAACTCGGAATGAACAACTTACCGTGAATTATAAATCCAATGACAATAGAGCCATGTTCATCAAAGACTAATTGATAATTAGCATGCATATGAGTTTAGCTTTAATTAGCGGCATTCGTTAATTAATAGCGGACAACAGTTCTGTACGAAAACAGATAGGTTTTCTGCTCGGCCATGTTAATTCGCACGTGGGACTGCGGTGCCCTTTTCACTTTTTATTGCAGTGCCACATTTATTTATGCAACAAATATATTTGCATAGCAATGCGATAAGACATCGCTTATGCATGTGCGATAGTGATGTTGTAAGGGTTGGCCAGAAGGGCCATAGTATGTGTGTAAAATATTTATAGAATCAATTAATGGTAATCATTTTCCCCGCATCAATCCATTATTCATACGTTAAGCACGTGGCCCTTCGAGACTTAAATGAATTTTATATTTTGGGTCGACATTACCTGCATTTGTCATTACTAACAGTAAACACGCCCTAACCGTGTTTCGGATCTAATCGTCATCAAACATTGAACGGCCACGAAGAATAAAATGTCACAGGCGGCTGTCGTCAATTATTAAATCCTCCAGTTTCCACTTCTATTCCGATTTTTTTTTCATCCGCCCAGGACACCTACTAAACATCACAAGTCATTAAACAACACATGTCCTTTATACGGCATCATAAATATAAGCTCAAACAATCAAAAAATACATTAAGAGCAAAAGCGACAACTTTACAATTAAAATTAAGCGCATATCACTAATTGCATTATTACTTTCCATTCGATTTATTTTCATTAAACATAATTTAAACTCCATCAAACAAAATTAATTGCAGAATTTACAGCTACAATTTTTCACTTTTATCTAATCAACCTAAAACGACATTTACGAAATTAAACACAAAAAATAAATCACTAACAAAAGGGTTATTTATTTAAAACAAAAATCAAAGCTGGAGGGAATAAAATCGTTGGAATGACACATCAAGGTAAATGTCCATCATAAATTTCACTCCAAAAAAAGGATATCAATGATATGTGGAACGCTTTAAAAGGAACAGCTTTTGTTTTCGTCGTGATTCTCATAAAACATGGAAGCAATTTGAGAAAATGACCAGCGACATTAAAGTTAAATCTCCATTTATATAGATTGATGCGTCAGAAAGCCTACTTTCTTATTTATGCTCGAATAATAACGCTCGGACTTTGATCGATACAAGAAAAAAATAGTTGGTTAATATAATGATATATTTTTACATTTAGGTTAATGAGACATAATTATTGAAGCGCATTCACGTTTATTAAAGGATGAAAAGAAAACTGTAAATTTTAATTTATGATTGATTCAGTAATTGTTGTAACTACAAATTACCATTTATTTTGATTTTTTTTTAAATCACTTAAATTTTATTGCAAAAATTTTATGTAAATAGATTATTAATTAAATATTTAATGTAATAACTGTGAGTTATTTTATTTAGTCAGTTATGAGTTTTATAACTTGGTTATAAAAGATGGAAAAGGAATTGGATTTAATTAAAACAAGCGACCGTGAAAATAATTAATTGAATTTGCACGTGGGAGTTGTTCCGTTGTTTCTGATTCGAGTTAATAATTTTCGGATGGAATGTAGTAATTCGGAGAGCAGAGGTAATACTACCTGACTATACGGAATTCGCGCTGCATTGAGATTGAAGAGCGGAATGAGAAACCAGTTGACCTTTAGTTTCTGAAAGCAGTCGGTTAATCTCGTTATTCGAATTATTTGATATTGTTCCAGGCTGGATTTGAAAGGATGCAAGCAGAACCTGTCGACGAATATTCCGACAAGGAACCGGAGTTCATCAAATGCTTTCCAGCTGGCGACGCACTCGTCCTCGCCGCGAGGACTCCTAGACCGAAGAACCTCGCAGACTCCGGTCTCCACCCTGAAGATAGTCCGGTCTGTATCCAGGGAGTCCGTAAGGTCTGCGCACCATTGCACCTGTCCATGCCTCAACGCTCCGGTAAGAAATATGACTGAAATACTACTTTTCTTTATCTTTTGGATACCATTGTAATACATCGAGCCTAGGTTATCTGATAACAATTAATAACACCCCGACCCAGCGCCAATTCAGCCGCGACGTATCTCCCATCTGGAGGAGAGATAGGGTTGGAACGGGGTGGTGTATTAAGTATTAACTCCCGAGTACTCATACTTAACGCACATAAAAATTACGTATCAATTATCAAATCTTGCCGTAAGGGCTGTTTTATCTATACGTAATAGGTGATTTTGGTAATGGATACTTCTGAAATCAAATCTTAATCAAACGTTAACTTAATCTATATATATATATACTCATTTAATTAATCGATTTAAACACAAACACTTCTACATTTTTTTTACCCTACGTATTAATTTAAATATATACATAAATATATATATTTTTAAAAGAAGTATTTCTGCACTTACATTAAAATATTATAATTATTTGTATGATTTTTCGTTACGTTTATTTATTTACTTCTTCTCACTGTTCTTTCGTAACTACTTAATTACTTCTTTCTGTATTTTTTTTTGTTTAATGTCTAATATCCTCTTATTTTCAAGAGTCAGCATTACTAAAATCTAAATATATAAGGAGCATTCGAAATATTACAACTAAATATAAGCAAATGATGAACACACGCACACAAGGAAAAGATTATACACAAACACACACGTAGCCTTGATTAATTGGTAATGGGAACGAGCAGCTATAATTTTTGTTATTAACTACATTTATATTATAATTTTTGTGTTCGTATTTTTGAATGGCAAAGCAATTTGTGCATGGCTTAATTATTTATTATTTTTGTACTGTTTTTATTATTTTGTTATTTACGTACCAAAATCTGGTTTCGCATCCGCTTCGATTCAGCTCTGCGCTCTCTGGACGATCTGAATGACTGAACGACTCGGCGAGGGCCCAAGTCAACAGCCTTTTATATACAATTTATAATAAAACTGTATATAAAAGCTTATTTTTGGGCGCGCGCCGCCGCAATTTCGACATTCTAATTATATGTATTGGAGAACCGCGGACGGTGGCGCTTAAAAGTCAGAATAATAAATTCACGGATCCATCCAGAGATCAGGCGGTAGAGGTCAGAGGCGATGTTGTTCGGTGTTAGTTGAATTAGGGCTCTCCTATTTGGATGTGTTCTTTTAGTAGTGCTGAATCTTAGGAGTTCATAGTTTTAGCACCTCTTCGATCCCAACCAGGTTGTGGACTTCGTCAATCAGCATGTATGTATGTGTCTCACTTTATTTTATTATTATCGTTATTATTTCCCCTCTTCTCTTATTTCTCTCTCTTTGTTCCCTTCTATTTCTCTTTTTATCCACACTTCTAACCTAAACGTTGATTTTCTAAAAATCTCTGTAAATAACTTTCTAACTAGTATTAAACTGGAATTAACATCGTTTGATCGAATAACTTGGAAGAACGAAATCGACTTCGACTTCTCGAGTCGCCTTGCTGCTAATATGCACGCTGTAGAGAATTTCAATTGTTTCTGAAGCAATTCCTCTCTTGAAGTCGAGTTGAAGTATGAATGGGCCCACGGCTTCGAAGCTGTTGGTGGGATTGGCCACTTGTGTCATTCTCTGTGCAAGTTCAGATGGTCTCACAAGCATAGATGACGGTTCTTCAGGTCTCGTGCAGCTCTTGCCCAGTGGCAGCACCCACTGTGGTCACGGCACTTCCGGGTACCCGAATTATCCGGCAAAGTTCGCAGCCAGAAGCATCGGCTCCATGCTGCGGCGCGAACTGCGTCCACGGGGCCACGGCTTCCACGTCCCTAAGGCAGCTCCGGGACCACAGCGATGGCGGAATCGCGGGAATTGCGGCCGATTCCCTCAGGATCAACGGCGCCATGCGGAATTTCAGACAGGTACGCTGCATGATTACAAAAAAAACACAAGCTTTAGCACCCGAACAAAACGAAATCATGATGTTAATAATGAATTCAAGTAAATATGATTAATGTTGTAATTAACCTTCCTTCGCATTAAGACTACATTGCGTGGTCCCTCTGGGACGGTACAGTACTAACTTATTAGAGTGTTAGTAGTTGCTGGCTTGTCTTGATCTGCGATGCGTTGGATTGGACTGCGGCTGCCTCTAACTATAACTAGCTACGTCTACCTGCTCATACGCTTACAGGATTTTTCCCACTTTCACACGATTTCCAAATTCAAAAAATAATTTACTAGCAAGTAACCTTTGGATTCAAGCAGGCCTCAATCAATACCATCATTGACTATCTAAACACGTAGCAGGTTCATAGTCCTGAGGAAGAACGATTGTTTAACCTTGAGAAACCCGTACGGCGTATGGGTAGCTCCGACAAAACCAACAATATTCAACGGCCGGAGTATCACACACTCCCCCAACTAATTTACCGCCTTTGGCAAATTTCCAAAAACGCCCTTCCACTGTTCTCCTGTGCTTACGCAACGCACTCCTCGCCCACCCTCCTTCTCCTGTTTCTTTCTATAAGAGATTCCACCCGCAATTCTCGTAAAAAAAAAACTCGAGCAAAATAAACAGACGTAACGAATAAAAACATGCTGAGAGATGAAACTGTCAAAAACAAGAGTAATATTTCCGATAAGCGTAGATTTTAGTAATCTGATTCGTCGATATTAGAAACATATACAGCACAGACACACAAATAGAACAAAGCACAAACGAAAAGGAGGAGAGTTAATGGGAACGAGTTGAACATATATCTCAAACATTTATGCAGCGCGAAATAATAAAAAAATAAGAAGAAGCGGAGTAATGACCCGGTTCGGATAATCTGGACGCCGCTTAAATCGGAATTCCCGAGGATCCGGATGATCCGGATTATGTGTGTATTCGCATGGAGGGGGAGGCGAAAGATGAAAGACAAGGATCGTCTTTCTTATGCTTTAAATTCAAATGAGGTATACCAAAAAAGAATAGTAATAACAAAACAAAAAGGGGTGTGTAGCCCTTCGCGAAAATCAACCGTGTAGAAGGTAATAAAGAGTATGGGGTGGATCGGGGAAAACCTGTATAACATAATAGGAGTTACGGCAACTTTCTGGATTTACTGCAGACAGCGGCCGTATTATTAAGCGGAAATCGAAATCGGGAGAGCCGTCGCCTCCGTTTCGTCGCCGCCTTCACGTCAATTCCAAATCATTATTTCATTTCTGGAATTACTTTCCATTCAAAAGCATTTGAATATGACCTCTTTTAAAAGGAAACACAATAAAAGCAACAATATAATAATCAAATAAATGATAGCTATAAATTATAAAGCCACAATCAATAACCTACATTTTTTTTTACATTTACCAAAGATATTTAAATGGAAAAATTAATAGCAATTACTACGCATTAAAGAATATTTTGCATTAACTACAGTTATAAATTCTTCTTTAAACAAAATCAATATTTACAAAAATAAAAATATAATCATCATCAATACTCCATTAACTATTATATAAATGCACTTATCTTTATTACAATAGTAATATTTAAAATTTTACTTATTTTTTTTTAAATTTACGTAAATGAAAATCTTTTGAAAAATTATAATATTAAATATGATTTTATTTAGTACTATGAAATAATAGTTCATAAATTTCAAAGAAAAATCTCGACTTGTAATGTTTTATTTCAGTCGAATTTTAATTTTTATTCAAATGAAATGAAATTTCAGCGCATATTTAGTTAAATAATTTAAGCATTCTGAAAATAATAATTAAATTTTACATGAATATAATAATATTTGATGCAACAAAAATTTTAAATAGAAACCAGGCGCATCCATCATAATCCATTCATAATTGCAGGTTTCCATTTAAACTTCATGCATTCTTTCTTCCATTCATTTTTCTCTCTTTCTACCTCTCTCTCGTTCACACATGTATACACACAGAAATAGAAATCCACGTTAATAACACGAAATTAAACAAATTCCACCGGATGGCAGATCTATTATGTACATTCGGAATTAAAACGTTTAATGTATATATATAAATGTCAGGTCGACATTGTTGTGGTGGAAAATTCATTTCCGCCTAAGGACGGCCGCCGTCCCCGATCCACGCGAAAGTGAATCCGTGCAAACCGGCCGCAGGATCTGCCGACGTGGAATTCGGTCGATGAACCATGGCCAGTTGACATAGTTTAAATTACGCAATTTTCCGGCGTATTGATCACATTTCGCCCGGCGCATCCACCAAAATCTGATAATGAAGTAATCCGTCGCGTAATTGGGACGGCGGCCATTCACCGGCCACCCCATTCATGATACAATGGTTTCCGAACAATGCCCGTACTCATCAAGAATTCCTTTTTATTTATTTAGTTTTTTTTTGATATAATGTTTACATGTATAGGTTTAATTAGACTGCTTTGAAAAGAAACGTATCCTTTCGGAATTGGAGCACTCTGTATCGATTGCGTTACTCTATATAATTTTATGTTTTTGTTTCAGTGCATTCACCGTTGCTTTGTATACTTTAAACGTGCACAAATATATATTTTTTTAAGTATAATAGCCATAAAATTTAATGATGTGTAAGATGTAACTTAATTATTTATGTTTTTATATGTGTATGCTTTCTTTATTTCGTATGATTTCGATCGGAGTGTGGTCAAAGGACAAATGGACGTAAATCATCCGGGATGGCATTCAATTTAAGCCTCGACAAATCGTTTTATTGTTCTCGTGAAAATGATAAGGATTCGAAGGCTTTTTACTACTCTCCGAATATAGAAGCCACGGACTGTGTTTCTTTTTATTTCTTTTTCTTTCCTTGAGTTTTAGGGCTTTAAAAGTCTCAAGCGGAAAATGTAGAAGTGAGAGGCTTTTAATTTAGTTTTACCAATTTTTGTTCCTTTTTGTTTACGTTTCATGTTCGTGCATATTATGGGCGCCAGTGCGTATTCATGAGGCACAAAATAACGATTTCTTTTATTTCTGATTTGGGTATTGGGGCTTTGTTTATTGTACGAGGGGGATGCCAGATTAAGATTTGAGAGCATAAGATCCTATCCAACAGGGTTCTGGACTTCTGATGTCCTCCCAGACGATGGCTCAAGCGCGCAGAACAAGGCTGAAGCGTGCCCTCACGGAGGTTACCAGCGACACAGTGTCCTATGTGAGAACGGTGGGCAACATGCGCTCAATTAGACAAATCTGCCTCAGCCTAGACACCTTTCACACCTTTGACACCTTTGTTATACATTTATTATTCTCACGATGCCACTTATACTTGAACGTCCAATTTCAGTTGTTTGTTTGATTAGTACGATATCTTCTCCGAGACGTCGAGGATCGTGCATGCAAGATCGCTACAGTTCTGATTAACCGCCTTCCGCAATCGATGGCAGACGAAGTTTCTATTTAAGCTCATTTGATAGACAACGTAATCCCGAAGTCGCATGCAAATTTGAGTAGCGACTTCCGCTCTCCTATTTCACTTAACGTCGCATCGCTAATCAGAATTGATGCGAACTTCGCCGGATCCCAGTCTCGCTAATATTATTATACCCTCCCCAAACTATCTCATTATCAATTACGTACAGAGAGAATTACGATGCACGGTCGCACCGACAACCAAGTGATATCGTCGCTGCGGATGCGGTAACATTAACGGTAACGGTAACGATCCGAGATTTGGTCGAAATCTTTGTTAACAGGATAATGCGGTTTAAGGCGTATGAATAGCTCCTCCTCAAGAAGGGAAACGAATGCGGTCAAGTCACGAAATCGATATGACGTGGCAAGTGAACGGGGCACACCGGGCTTCATGAATTTCTTATTGCATGAGCCGTGTGGCGTCGTCCCCCGAGCCAGACCCAAACTGCAGATTGGGTGGAGAAACCGGGACCAAGGTACAAGGACCACATCGCGCCTCGTTATCGTTATCCCCGCAGGACCTCCTGACGATATCGCTCCATCTGCCGGTCTCCTGCACAGAACACCCAACCTTTTTAGATTTAGAGGACTCACGTTTTCACATTAGCTGCTTCTCGCTACTCCACTCTACTTACATATCTGTCTCTTTAACTATCTATCTATCTACCTGTCTATCAATCAATCTAACCACCCATTTCATTCTTAACGTCTCTCTATGCGTGCTTCTTTACTGACGCTCTTCCATTTCTCTATTTCGCTCGCCACCTCACCATCATCACGAAGTGACAGATTAATCTTAAAGAGTTATCTTCGATATTTCGCTTTCTATAATAATAATACCGGGAGTCGCAAACAAAAAAAGAGCGCAGCAAAAGAAAGAAGCATGTTATAAGCGAAACGTAAATTTAAAGGCAACTCCCTCGCTTTCCACGAGAATTAATGTCCACGTATATAAATATTTACCAGCGTTATACAATCTTGACCAATTACACGCATACACTGTGTACATAATGGAATACCCGTGGGGAGGGCGATATCTGCCAGAGAGATAGAACTAAAGACAGACTAATTGCCGACGCGATCTCTGGAAGGTAAAGCTTCCCCCCGCAATTAGTACTCCGAATATTTAACTTGCTTTCGAACAAAATGTTATGTTACTTCCCATTGTATTTGTCCTAGTGGCCTGAAACACTGCAATTTGAAAACGATGAAGAAAAAAAAAATAATTATGACATTTTTTGAAGTTTTTATTTTGTTGTTGTTGTTGAACACCTTTAGTGAACCTAGATGAGCTTTTTTTCTGAATTGAAAAAAAACTGAAGTATAAGCTATGGTCTCTGCGGCTAAATAGAAACGGGTCGGTTGCAGTTGCGAAAACCGGTATCGACGCTGTCCATCCCTGGGGCGATGAAGAACTCGAGCCGGGATTCTGCAGGAGCCAGGATCCAGCCGGAGGAGTCGGGGGTGGCGCTCGTCGGACACGTGGACTACCCTCGCTACATGGAGGAGCGCCAGCTCGGAGGCGGCGTCTACAAAGGACCCTCTTCGGGCAGTCTGAAGCACAAGCCAAACGTCGGCTACAGATTAGGCAGACGCAAAGCGCTCTTCGAGAAGCGGAAAAGGATTAGTGATTACGCCCTGGTCATGGGCATGTTTGGCATTATCGTGATGGTTATCGAGAACGAACTCTCAAGTGCCGGCGTTTATCGCAAAGTAAGAATGGGCTTTTGGGTTCGGTCTGGGCATGGGTTTAAAAGCACTCACTCCCACTCACTCACCCACCCACCACACTCGACCCGCCACTTCATCCACAATCAATGGTGCTCATCTATCTACTTTTTTTTTCTGTCTTTGTCTTGCAGGACGAATTTTACTCAATTGCGCTCAAAACTCTGATATCTGTTTCGACTGTGATTCTTTTAGGCCTAATCGTGGCCTACCATGCTTTAGAAGTGCAAGTAAGTTGATCATCTTTTTTTTACCTCACACCTAACACTCAGTGGATTTGGCGCGTTCATGGGTTTGGGGATTGTTCATGTGACACGCTTATGATGAATGGTGCCGCGATGCCATTTTGTTTGAATTATATGTAATGTCTTCGTGTACATTTCCATTTCAATGAGACTATTTACATTCCGGGGAGAGAAGGGAGTGGGCGCACAAAGATAAGGAGACACAGACAATTTACAATGGCCCATGTTTATATTTCTGGGTCAGATGGTAACGGAATAAACACGCGAACACCGGAATTTGTTTCGTTTTCGCCTGGCCCGTACCTTATTAAACAGCATTAGGCGACCGACAAGGTTACCTTATGTGCCTCTATTTCTTTCTTCTTCTTTTTTATATGTTTAATTTGTTCGTAGCTTTTTATGATAGACAATTGCGCCGACGACTGGCGGATCGCGATGACGTGGCAAAGGATATGTCAGATCTCCATGGAACTGCTAATTTGCGCGGTTCATCCTATACCCGGCCACTACCGGTTCATCTGGACCACGAAGCTAGCCAACAAAGGCGGCGGAATCGGATCAAAATGCGTTCCGTACGACGTACCCCTATCATTGCCTATGTTCTTACGTCTTTACTTGATCTGTCGCGTGATGCTGCTGCACAGCAAACTCTTCACGGACGCCTCTTCTCGCAGCATAGGCGCCCTAAATCGAATCAACTTCAACACCCGCTTTGTGCTCAAGACGCTGATGACCATTTGTCCCGGAACCGTTCTCCTGGTCTTCATGGTGTCCCTCTGGATAATTGCTAGCTGGACGCTCAGGCAATGCGAACGGTACTACTAAAACCTATTTACTTTAATAGATTAGTGATCTTCAACATTGAAATAATATCAACATATTTAAAATTACCTTCAATTTTAAACAGTTGCTTAAAATTACAATAGTATTAAAGAGAAATAACAAAGTCGTAACTGTAAGATAGGAATCGAAACAGTATAAATTGTATCTTAAATTTGTTCGAGTAGTCAGACTTTGTCGAATGCAACGAAAAATGATCTTTTGATGCTACGCTAAATGCAGTATGGTGTACTACAAACTCGAATCGATTCTTGATGGAATTGGCGCGCTTTCAGGTTTCATGACGAGGAACACGCGAATCTGCTGAACGCCATGTGGCTCATAGCCATCACCTTCCTGAGCGTCGGCTTCGGTGACATCGTTCCGAACACGTACTGTGGCCGCGGCATCGCCGTCAGTACAGGAATTATGGTAAGATTGATGCATCGCTTATATAACAGAGATATGCTATCTAGCAAACACTCTCTAATAATTGCAGGGTGCAGGTTGTACCGCATTGTTGGTGGCGGTCGTGTCTCGCAAGCTGGAGTTGACGAGGGCGGAGAAACATGTGCATAACTTCATGATGGACACACAGTTGACGAAACGAGTGAGTAGAATTCGGAAATCCATCTGAAAACCCAGAAAAGAGTTCTTCCAACCACCATCAGTGGCCTCGTTACCTGGTATTAATGAGACACACTTTTTTAATTGCAGCTCAAGAACGCTGCAGCCAATGTCCTCCGCGAGACGTGGCTCATCTATAAACACACAAGGCTAGTGAAACGCGTCAATCCCGGCAGAGTACGAACACATCAGCGCAAATTCCTGCTCGCCATTTACGCGTATGATAATGTTTCACAACCGATTAACGATTAACTATTTAACGATACTCTCCCCCTTTGTGTGGATTTGTTTTTTCTGCCTTTTCTAGATTACGAAAGGTGAAAATGGACCAACGCAAATTAATGGACAACGCCAATACCATTACGGACATGGCAAAGGTAAAATATTCAGCCTATAATTAGAGACCGACCCTTACCCAACCCTCTCAATGAGCTAATGGGCCAAACCCTCTTGTTTTATATATTCGTTTGCTCGTTTTTTTTTCTCGTCCTCTTACGCTACGTGCAACATGCAAAATAAATATTTACCACCTCGGCAATCAATCATCGTCCTTTGCAGACCCAGAACACCGTTTACGAGATCGTGTCCGACATGAGTACAAGGCAGGACACCTTGGAGGACCGGCTCGGCACGCTCGAGGACAAACTGGTCGCGCTCCAAGAACAGCTCGAACTTCTGCCTGATCTAATAGCAACTAGAATACAAGCTCATGTAAGTCTCCCCAAATTTGTATAATGTTGATACCGAAAATTTATTTTTAATTCAAATTTTTAAATTATTTTCCTTATACAATTAGAAATAATAATAAAATAAGCAAATTCATGAACTTATATATAAAAGATTGAAATAAATTCAATAAATAGTGAAATAGAAATATCTGTTAGTGAATTGACCGGTGTCGCAGTATGTAGTTAATCGGGAACAGAAGCGGAAGTGTTTGATGTAAGTGAATATCGCGTGCCGACATTTTGCTTAGCTGTCGCTGTGGAATGGAAGGAAACAAAAAAAAAAAGAGAAAATAAAATACCTTCGTTTCCTTTGCTGCAACATAATATAATGATGGCAATAATAATAAACCCACCTTGGGACGGTAAACTTTTCGTCCGAACAACAGCTTTTGTTGAATAATGCGGTGTAGCACGTGTATTGCGATAGGGGTTGACGGGGTTTGCAGGGTTTCGGTAAAACGGAAGAAAGGGCGCGCCGCGATTATCCTGCTGCGAGACATAATTATCGAGCCCGGCGTCGACGCTTCCCACGGCTTCATGCATCTTCATCATTTCACACCTAAAGCCGAATCAAGGGGAGGCCATCTCCGGCGCAATGAAAATATCAAATTAACCGAGATAATGACGTTATCAAGATGATTAATATGGGCCGCGTCTGCCCTGCGAACTGCTCCTCCAGCTGGATGATTAATGGAGCGGACTTTCATTAGCCCAAGTGATAAACAATACATAAATCTCTATCTGCCTCCGGCCTCGCGAATAAGAAATAAGAAATGATTCGGCCCTTGGCAACCGTCCAGTCTGGGATTGTCCTTTTCTGAAACTCCACCAGACCACTTACTACACAGATGCTATTTCTTGTTGGTTGTTTCAGGCGGAGAAGATGGAGCAACGACGCAACTTCCTGCATCCGGAGTCGGCGGCTGGATTGCAGCAAGCCAGGAGCGTGCCCCCCGCCTGCCCATGGCCTGGACCAAGCCTACCGCCCCTGACAAAACCTATGACTACAATAGCTACAACGCAAAGTTGATTGCACACCGAAGAATAAAGAATCACAGTAAAGCAACAAAGTAGCTAGTTACATATAAGAGCTGCGGATAAGGATTCGATTCATTGCTTCAATGCGGAGGCGGTCTTCGCGCGTTTTTAATAATACTTTTAGTTCCGCTCGCATCCTTCGTCGACTTCGATGTGCTTCAATTTCGCGGAGATCCGCAAACTTCCCGTTTCCTAAAGTACTCCCTACGCGATAGTTCAATCGTACAAAGAAAGAATGAGAAAAAAAATACACTAACCCACAGTCGTCAGCACGTAAAATAACATTTTGTTTTTAATTAATCCAATAAGAAAGTTTGCGAATCACCGGCGGATTTGAGCTCCATTTTTTTTTCTCTATAGTCTAATATAATAAGTTAATGGAAATTGGGGTATCACCGTTTCTTTTCTTTACCGCCTCTCCCCGGAAACTTGGCGCGACGTAATTGTCGCAAAATTTTCTTCTCTCGAGGACTTTCGCGAACTTTGAATAACTCTTCCGCGCGGTAATATCTCCAAGATGGTGCCGATAAGTTTCGGAGTTGACGGAGGATTAGGGATCTGTTCCTAAATAATAAATGTTTTTCGAGGAATTTTAGCCATACTTACCCCTAATATACATACATACATATTGCATATATTCGTAACGCGTTCCGCATGGGAGGCATTGCGAAAAACGTGAGGCCGCCTCCAATGGAGCATAAGAAACAACCTTCTGTTACCCCAAAAGTCTATATTCTATGTCTTAGTCTTATTGTGTATCATGTTTAAAGGAATCGCCAAATTATCAAATTCATTGTAGTCTTGGTTTCCCTTTGTGTATCGACCTTTTTACCTTTCGTTCGTTCGAAACTTCGTCTCCATTCAAAATGCCTTATAGATTTAAATTCCCTTCGGATGGCGGCCCCAATTGCAGTATTAGTTGAGAACGGGCCTGCACCATCCGTATACTCTCTAAGTCCGGTGAAAGGAATTAATAATAAGATACTACTAATCATTATTTATCAATAGAATAAAGGACAAGTATTTAGAGTATAATATAATAAAGTATGGATAAGCATCTCATTAAAAACAAGAAACCAGAAACACTTTTCTAAATATATTTATAACTAGATAGACGACATAAGACTACTGGAAGAAGCCAATTTCATCTCACTTCAATTTTCTTTTCTGTCCTTCGCAGTTTTATTTTCGACGTACTCTTTGTACCTAGAGCACATCGCTGCAACCTGAACCCCGGTTCACTTCTTATAAAACAGTAATATGTATAGTGATTAAATCGATTTGTTATTAGCCAATACGATATTGGTCTCGATATTTTGCATACCCGGACTTTGGAATAGGAATGTGTTAACTAGGACAGCATTTGAACATACTTATACTTTATCCGAGAATTTGTTGCCAGTTTTTGTAGGATTACTTTCGCCAGCACATCATTAAGGTATTAATATGCTCCACTATTGTAGGCTAAAATGAAAGAAGGAAGCTGTTGGAATCCTTGTGATTATAATTCTGTATATATATATTTAACAAAAGAACAAAATATATATAACGATAAACTAAATTTTATATAGGACGAATACCAAACTATACAATTTGTTTATAAATCATGTTGTTTTTGTATTATTATTATAACGTTAGGAATACGTTTTGTTTTGTTACGAGAAGCAAAAGAAGTCAAGATGCTAGTAAAAAAAAATATTTTGCATTATGTTTCATTACTGTGCAGTACTTCCACTTTGAGTTAAGGTTGAATACCCAGAATGCAAACCTTAAGCTCAATAACAAGAATTCGGAAAAAAAAATAATATTGGAAACGCGGTTTCGGCTATTCTGCGTATTGAACTTTGCAAGCGTTCAACGAGAATGTGAGAATCGTTTAATTAGTTAATTTATAAGGAGAAAAATATTATATATATATATATAAAAAAAAATCAGTCGATATACTGGTGTGATAGTGTATGGTGCACCTTACGCATTATGAATATTAAAAAAATATATTGAGAGGTCCAAAATTGTTAAAACTGTTAGTGTTTTTCTGCAATTTCACAAGTTTTATAAGCATATATATATTATAAATATACCATGTACTATATATATATATCTGCATAGTTAGCATGTTTATATTATTACTTAGCGTTATATATTTTCAAATGCATTTTCATGTTACCCTACTAATGTTATACCAACGAATAAACAAAACTAGTTTCTTAGAATGATGACTTTAAATAGAAATCGATAAATCTTTATTCCACTTTCTGTCCGTTCTTCATCATTTACATGCAGCTTTCAGCACACCCTCGTGCGGTGAAGGATTAAGCTATAAACTACAGATGGAGCCACGTCAGCAACTACCCCTCGACAAATTATCATTTAAAAACTGTATAAACTGTTTATTTAGTTGTCCAAATATAAACAAATCAACATATTGTTATATAAAAAAACAATTAAAAAATAAACTATGAAACCAAAATAAATAAAAAAACAATTTAACGTCTCTTGAGGAATATTATTGTAGCCCTTTCCTTTGAATTGACTTGAAGCTCTGGCTTCATTCGGTATTTGTGATCTGGAATTAAATGAACATTTAATATATAAAGTAATAAAATAATGATCGACTTACCCAAATGGACAAGGTTGCTATAAAGACCGTTGTCCTCTTCCTTCGGCTCATATACAGCAAACTCTTCGCGCCAAATATCCGGTAAGTATTTATCGATATGTTTGACCAATTCATCGACAAGTTCGCAAGCAGTAACGATATCTGGTATATCCAGATTACGTAACTGAATTGTGCGGTACATCTCATTAACCGCTCTCTGAATCTCCTTCACATCGTCCACAAGTACCGATAGGTTATAAAGTAGCGCGATATCCTCGTACCTGGAATTTTCCTTAAGCGTAGTGTACTTCTTTTGTTCCTTCTTCAATCTACGCGTCATTGAACGATTCGATCTATTTGACGATCTAGATCTAATAATTAAAACAAATTAATTATGTTAGTTTTCTTTAGTTATTAATAATGCAACCTTGTGGATATGGTGGATGCTGCAGTTGTAACACTCATAACATCGCAAAATTCAATGTTGGACGAATCTTGAAGCGGATCCGCTTCCGCTTCTATCTTCATTTTCTGACGAACCACCTTCAATCTTTCGTAGTACTTAGTAAACTTTTCACTTAACTCTTGCGTACGAGAACATAAGTTTTGGCACTCAACAAACATGTTTTCCTGTATCATCTGATGGACGTTTGGACTGCTCAGCCTAATCGAGAGCCTCAAAGCCATTTCATATTCCTTCCCGTTGATGTAGCATTGCAAAGCAGCATCGTAATCAGTGCAGTACTGCACTAATACATTTGCAGCATCCACGTAGTTTCTGTGACCGCACAACGTATGAGCCACCTCTCGATATAAAGTTAACGATTCCGTTGGGGTAAGTATTCCAGCGTCAATAACAGTTAACGCTTCCTGCCAGTGATATCCTCTAAGCAAGGCTCTGACTGCTTCGATGTATCGCTGCAATCTGTTGGCGAGAATACCAGCTTCCAGATAGTTTTCTTTACTCAAAAGTAATTCGAAGTAAAGCATAGCCACTTCTTCAAAAATACTATCTGATATGTCCATCATGTTATACAATTCCGTCAGCAATTCCGAATCATTCGCGAACTGTATCAATTGTACGTCTGTGATGTGTTCTTGTCGATACATCTGGAAGTAGTAAAAGAGCGCTTCCTTTAAGCGGCCGATCTCGGAGCAGATCGTGAATCGCCTTTTAATCACGTTCATTGCAGTCACTTTCTGTATAAATGGTCGATAAACGCAAGGATCCATTTGAGATTTCGATGCAACCAGCTCGGCTAGGTGCAGGTCAAACGTAAAAAGAGATGCCTCATACAACTCCTTCTTATCCACATGGTTGCTGATGACTTCGATGGTTTTCACAATTTCATCTACTTTAATGGTCAATGTATTGCATACTTTAGAAATTTTGAGCATAGTGTCGACAATATTTCTATCGGTAAAATAAATGGCCAAAGCGTACGTCATCAGATGCTTTTCCGGCTGTTGCAAACGAAGATATACATCTTCGAAGGATCTCGCCACTTTCACGACCTTACTCTCTAAATGAGACTCTACTCCAAGCAATTTAATTTCTTTCTCGTTCAATGACGATTCGTTTTTGATTTCCACGAAAAATTTATTCAAACACGCGCAGAAATCAAGCGCGCGGAAAATTCTGACTTTATTATTAAAGAAATGAGTAGGTCCTAAATCTACTAGAAGATCTAATCGAAGCGACTGCCGTTTTATGTAATTCAGAGCTTCAATATATTTATGATCCAAAAGTTTGTCCCGCACTATGAAGAGAGCAATGTTTCGCAATTCAACAGATTCGATGTTTCCCCTGGGAAGCAAAAGAATCGTGGTGGCAGAATTCTCGATAGTATTCAAAACAACGCTCCCTTGTTCGACCGGTCTTTTATAAGAAACATCATCAAAAGAGCCACCGTCCTTTAATGTTTGAATGACTTCTGCAGTTAAGTAAACGCCATAAACATTATCCGTGGATATCATGTCTAATTCATTCTTAATAGCTGTGACTGTTAATCTATTACTGTGTACGAACATTGAGCTTATTTTATCCTTAATTCTTTGATGGTCGATGAATAGTCCACCATCCACTGTCATATATAATATATGATTAGAATCATTTACTTTAACGATGAATAATTGACAAATTGGCATTTTGTTCAAATCTTTAGAATAAAATTGTGTTTCCGGATCATGTCCTTCCATGATACTCGAGATACTAATTATATGTTTTTTAGTGGTGGACATTACGCAACTTGGCTCAATAGTAGTCAAATCATATGTATATAACTCATCTTCGTTTTTTTCTGAAAAGCAAACTACACACAATGTGGAGTCGTTAGGCATATATAATCTATAAGCATTCAATGGAATATATTCCGCCGATTTAGGTAGTTGCAATGTATGCAACAGATCCCAATTGTATCGATCGGTATAGTCATATATGTATACATTATTTTCTGAATCAACATACAAAAGCTTGTAACTAGTATCAGAAAAGACAACCGCGTTTATTGGACAACTATGCTCATGGGTGTAATGGGCTTCATCGTTGGATGACGATAATCCGGTAGCAAAATAGTAGCAATTCAAGACATTACCTTCAACATTCACGTTAAAACCATAGTCCAATTTTGATACATTACTCCTAACAAATTTTCTCAAAAATGTATACTCGTAATACCCATTATTAAAATGTAATTCTAAGTTAAATATTCCCGAAAGCATTGGTTTCATAATATAATTAACGAATGTCTTCGTTTGCGTTAATAAAAGTCGTTGTTTTAAAGAGTAATGGCAATTATGAATTAAGTATATATCAATCCAAATTTTATCGTTTCTTTTAAGTTGCACAGTTATACAAGTACTGCAGGGTGACCATAATAATTTCTCTACTTTAGCCTGTAATGAATGAAACAAAATTTGAAAAAACCTATCTATACTCAAAAACTGTAATTTCTAAATTAAATGATTGTATTTCTTACCCCTGCCTCCAATGGTATCATGCTCAGCAACATACAATTTTTCTCAATAATCATCAACCGTTGATCCTGGCCATCAGATGATGACACACATGCTATCACATTTCCAACAGGTTTAAATGCTAACAAAGGTTCCAGTCCTGACTGTATACCCTTTGAACTATACAATAGCTCACAGCTCTTGTTATAAATTTTAATAATTCGTTCTTCACCATCAAAATAATTGATGGCAAATAACTCTGCATTGCCCTTCCATTCAATAACAGGTTCTTGGTTATCACAGATGTATGTACCTAAAAAATAAATTATTTAATCAAAATTTTTAAAAAAATTTGCTGTACTTACTTCGAGCCTCTTCTGATCTTTTATATTTATGAGTACCTCCCCAACCCACATCAAGGTGTTCAATTGGCTACAATTTTTTTTTTGTAAATTTAATTAAAAATATATATATATATATAATATATTACCTCATCATCAAGATTTGTTTCACCAACTGGAAATGCTTGTTCATCAAACACATTCACTAAATACAATGTTAGTTTATTGTATTCAAAGAAAACGGCAAGCACATCCTGGTGTCCATTCCATTTGGCATGTATGATATTTTCCTCACCATCTAGAGTAATTCTTTTCAGAAAATTCACATCACCATCCAGGAAAACCAATTCATTTTTAGTGGTGAGAAATACCATATCATCGAATGGAAGATATTCCATATTAGAATATACTCCATCCATCAACTTAGTTGTTTTAAAATCTTTTGTATCATAGTTGTAGACAACAATAAGCTGGGAACATTCAGTAGCTTTAAATAAGATGTAAATCTTATTATCAACAGCCAAACTTTGTGAAACTTCACCACAATCATTCTGGAAATGGAGATGAGAAAT
The DNA here is from genome assembly GCA_963457615.1 of Nicrophorus investigator. Classification (NCBI taxonomy): domain Eukaryota; kingdom Metazoa; phylum Arthropoda; class Insecta; order Coleoptera; family Silphidae; genus Nicrophorus; species Nicrophorus investigator. Next base: position 11,541,026 of record OY735146.1, read on the forward strand.
AACACTGTACAACTCTAAGTTCCTCATTTTAGGTTAAATAGGTTATGTCTCTTTGGGGCGAAATTCTATATATATATTACACTACCAACAGATGGACATTTGTGGGGCCAAAGCTGTGCCCCATATACCAGGATAACAGATGTAAGGGAAGATATTTCAAATAAGCGCACTCTCTAAACACCCGCAAGCATGGGACGATTCATATTGATTCTTGTTGAATGTGATTGCAAGGATGGCCAACTGTTGGTTGGTGATCTGCAGAAACACCAACCGTCACTATCAAATACACAAGATGCCTATACATCTATTTCGAAACAAACCAACATAAAATAGGTTATGTATGCTGGATTTGGGGCTCAAACCTATATGAATTCAAACTGCCTTGTGGCTTTTGTGGGGCCAAACAGGTGCCCCATTCACCAGGAAATCAGAATACTAGAAAGATATACGAAATAGGCGCGAATTATGATCACCTGCACCAGTCAAAAGGAAAAATTCGTTTGCATTTCTGTTTCGCTCTCCATCAGGATTTCATAATATATAAAAATGTATAAAGGGCGCGAAGCACCACGTAATAAACCGGATGTCCAATATTGATTGCTTTGTATAGAAAGCTATGATTGGGTAGTTATAAAGGTCATTGCAAGGATGGCAAACTGTTGGTTGGTGATCTGCAGAAGTACCAACTGTCGCTCGCAAAATCACCAAGAACTTATTCATGTAGTTTAAAAGAACCCAACATAAAATAAGTTATGCAGCTGGATTGGGGCACAGTCCTATACGAATTCGCACTGCTAAAATGATTTTCGTGGGGCCAAAAATGTGCCCCATTCAGCAGGAAGTCAGAATACTACGAATATATTGATGACGTATAAAGGGCACGAAAAGGCCCATGTAAAATAGGGGTTATTTAATTTATTATTGATCGCTTTGTATACAGTGGTACCAATATAGTATTCAAAAGTTCCTAACGGATAAAAATAGACCGTATTCACTTCTAAACGAATTTATTTGAAATATAATGTGTTTAAACTTAAAGGCTTCAAAAACACATTCAACAAAATGTTACAAAATAATCAGAATACATATACAATAAAACTCATCTTTTATTATCATTCTACTGTGATGGGATATATGAAGAAGAGTTGCATTTATATAATTCTATTATTTCACATAAATGGGAGCGAATTGGACGAGTTTCATTTTTTTGTAAAAAGCCTTTGTAGCTGAGTTTACTATAAACAGTTCTTTTCTTTTGGTCATGGAACCAAAACACTTAAAAAAAAGATGGAATCACTTTATAATTTAGATAAAATACGAACTTATGTAGCATTTAAAAGCTTCTTTTAAAAAAATTTGGAGTCCATTTGTTAACTGGCGACTGAGGTTTGGGAGCAGATGCCGCTTCTTCTGCCAATTCGATGAGCTGCTTTTGCTTCTCGCGGAACGTCGCGAGAGCATCATCGAATTGATTGTAGTACTTCACCACCTCACGAATATCGTCGATCTGGTTTTGAGATATGGCCAGAAGGAAAGAACTCAAATGGAATAGTGTCATGTCATCATCGTTACCTTTCCAACGAGGAATTTGGAATACGTTTTCGGGATGATGGTTTGTAGAGTTACCATCCCAATCGACAACTATTGTCTTCTCTAGCTCCCTATTCAGTTTGTCCAAGTCTTTTAAGTGACGTCCGTCAATGAAAAGAGTTGCATCTCTCACCAGTTTGTAGTTTATGTGATTCTTAGGATCAAGCGCTTCGATAATCGGGAATACCGTCATACCTTGCTCTGCTGTGTAAACAACAATTTCAAATACTCCATTTAAAGATTCCAAGAAATGGTCAAGTCCAGGCCTCTTCTTAAACCTCCACCCTGTGTTGTATGTCCATTCTGGATGCACAATAACATCAGTAAACTCTAATACAAGAGTGTATTTTGGAGCATAATAAGGATGTTTAATCATATCAGGAAGCAGCTTGTCTCTGGATGGTTCTTTTATTAACTAAAAATAATTATCTTTAAATGAACTGTTTGCATAGTGTACTTTTCATAAATTTACCTGTTTGTAATAATTAAGTTCATTAATAGTACGAAGAAGATACTGCTTGTACTTAGGCATATCTGTGTATGGATCATCCAAAGGAAGGCCATCAATACCAATTCTGGGTTTACCAAGTTCCATGATTAGATATCCCCCGATGCAAGTAAAAGAAATTCCTAAAAATGCCAATGTATACTTCATACGCCTCCAGGATTGCTCTTTGGTCTCTTTCTGATTTGTCTCATCGGGAGGGGTTTGTTCCTCCTTCTTCTTGTCACCATCACCTTTAGCAAAGAGAGTGGCGAGCGGTGACTTTGGCGCATTGCCGTCTTTGATCTCTAATGAATTTTATAAGCTTGTTTCAAAAATAATTTTTGAATATAACCTTAAACTTACGGCTCGAGAAAAATGCTTTCTGAACATAAGAATTATTTATGGCTATTAGACCATTGCACTCCCTCCTGCATAATATCACATTCTTCTGATTTTTTAATATATTATTAAATAAAGTAAGCGCTTTTGGAGTAACGCGAAACATGTTTAATAAAGCCGCTAATCAACTCACAACCATTCGAACACATATGACCTCTGTGCAACTCTGAAAGCATAACTAGATTTTTATAGAAAGTATATCACATTAGTTTACTAAATATACATATGATATTGAATTATTATTTAAGAAATATAAATAGAAATCCTCTTTATATTATAATTTAAGACTAGTTTATTTTAAAATATTCTTTGATGCAACCCAACATACATCATCATATAATTTGTTTTAGGTAAATGATCAGTTCAAAATAATTATATACAATAAATCACAAATTTAAAAGCTTAATATTTGTTAAATCGCTTCGATTCGCGTTGATCCATCATATTAAAGTACCAACGAGCCTTATCTCGTTTCGTCTTTCTCGCTTGAGATCTTTCAAATAACCACTCAGAAGATTTTTCAGATTTCCTCACGTTGTCTCTGCCTTTGTGCAAATTGTCATACCATTCACCATCAACGTTTTTGATCGCCTTCTTGCTCAACTTTTTATAAGCTTCGGTGCTTCTAGCCTTCATTATCAAATCCTTTCTCTTCAACTGTTCCTCCTTGTTCTTCAAATGTTGCTGCTTCTTGTTCAAAAAATTCTCCATCTCCTGGTAATCTTTGGAATGGCGACTTTTATCTTTCTTCTTCTGTTCGCTTTTATAACCGTATTGCCGTTCGTCATTTTTATAAGCGTCCTGCTGCTCGTCATTTTTGTTCTTAAAACTTTTTCTATGGTTATTTTCGATGTATTCGATATCTCTGCCCAACCGCATTGAAGGTTCTGCGAATGCATGTTTCGCTTTGATCGTTTTAAAATCTATTTCTTCCATCGGAGCAACGTCTTTGTCGTAAACATCATGAAAATATATGGCGATGATTAATGCAATAATCATAAAACATGCTGAAGTTAAAGCGTTACCATTAACTGTCTCTTTTGTCTTATTGACATTGGTTATCTCGCGATTCTCTAAGGTAACAATTTGCTCTGCAACTGGATACTCCTCCTCTACTATGTCCTCAGGATCAGAAATCACACTGATTCCATCTGAGTCAGTTTCAAGCAAAGTTAATTCTTCAACTTTCAATAGCTGCTCTGCATTCTCAGCTTGTTGCTCCTCTATCTCTAGCTCTTTCTCTTCGCCATTTTCCTTTCCTCCAGGCTTAGGTTCAGGTTGTAAGTCTTCATAATAATTTTGGTTGTCATGATCTTCAAGTAGTATCCAGGAACCTGACCCATCAGATTCTGCTAGTATGCTCATTCTAATAATTTAAAGGTACTTGAAAAAATATAGAAAATAGAACAATAAATAGGACATGACATTAACGTACCTTGATGATAGAACACAGACACTCGCAGGATGATTTTTTTACAGGTCTGCCTTGGGTCACTGTATTTATGTGGTTTTATTTAAAATCGTCACGACTTTTTGGCAGCTCCAGACGACTATTTATAGAGACAACGAATAATCTTGTTTATTTCCCTCATATTGGAATTATAGCAGATATCTAGTCAGCAGGATTGTAGCAGGAATATACCGACATCTGTATAAAGCACCATTAACTTCTGCGCGGGTTTGAAGAAACTATACTAGATGGCAGATATCTATCCTATTCTGGATGCTTGAAAACTTTATACTTAACTGCTTAAATTATCCAATTAGAATAATCCCATAAATATTTTATAATAACAATATTTTTACCTAAATTCCAATTAGTTTCTAATGAAATTTTCTAAATCAGTGGATAAATTAGTTTTTCTTTAATTTTTACTATAACATTTTAGCGTTTACAGCAATATCTTCATATTTATTTAATTACTCAATTAGCTCGCATATTATTTAAGGAAATTAATTATAAAACTAAGGCCTTTCTAATGAATCTTCTGCTAGATTAATATTAATCTAGTTCCTTTTAAAACTTTATTTTTTTAGTAGAAAATATTAGATTTTTTGAATTTTACATAATTTTAATGATTTATTTATGTAAAAGATAATTTAGGAAATTTAAGCAAGATAGAAATACGGAAATTGTGATAATTTAAGGGTCAGTTAGGAAAACGATTAATGAGTTATTGCGGTTATAGGAGTGCGGAAGATATTTGGGCGTTAATGCATATGTTGAGTTGGATTTATGTTCGATGGGTAATGAAATGAGAGAGCCGGATCAAATCAAAATCTGCCGTTCGACTTCTCAGCTTGATTTATAGCTGCTTTAGTTTGGGAAGATTATACGTTTCAGGTTCACGATCATAATTTCATTCTGCGAGGGGTTTTCAACTGATTCTGGGAAAAGGTCGATGCAGGGAATGGCATATGCAGTTCCACGTGCTGTGATCCTTCCGTGCGCGCAAAGAGTGCGGAGCTGCAGTGAGCTCGTGAAGGCAGTTAATTACGTCTGGAGATGAATTCGTAATTAGGCGCGGCGATGGGATGAGATGGGTGATTGTGTTTGGGAATGGGTGAAATGATCATAAAAATATCATTAAGGTGTTTGAGTACGAGTTTGGATGGGGGCCATTGGTAAGGCTCGGTTTGGTTTGGTGCGTGGTTCGTGTGGTTCGCTTGCTCGTTGGAAGTATATTAATCTATATCAAAAGCATCGAAGCTCAGGGACAAAAGGTCCAGTGACCGTCGGTGACCACGTTAAGCAAAAGGCGAGCGGGTCCCGGGGCCAGGGGGCAGGAAGGCCATTAACGCTGGAGAATAGATCACCAGCTGTCATGTGAGCAGCAATCATAGAGGTACCTGGCCGGCAACGGCAAGCGGCGCTAAGAAGCGCCCCGCCCAGTACATCAGTCTCCTGAAGACGCTTTATTAGGACCCGAACCCGCTATCACTATATAGCCAACATTAAGAACCCCAACAGCAAGCATCATACAGAAACCGCGTAGTCATCCAGTCGTAAGAGTACGTGTGCATGTGACCTGTCGGATCCGCCTTGCTCTGGGTCTTCTCTCCGATCCGATCCACCAGAATCAAATCAAAACCAGAGCTAAACAAACTGTTCTTGATTTGCACACATACACATACTGAATGTCCATGCTCCACATGCATGCATTAGCACTGATAATTCGATAGCGTTGCTCGAAACCCCTAATACCGATTTGCATGGCGGATGATGAACGGGTAGTCGTCCCGTAGTCTGGGTTGGGAAGGGTTGGCTGCTCGGCTCGCCAACTTTAGCACACGGGATGCAATCATCAATATGTCTCAAGTCAAATAAGGCTATAATTTACCAAATTTCTCTTAAATCGCGTGCTCCACTTTGCCCAGCGGCCAAATGATCCCCACTTATTAACCGGCTGTTCTTTGCCTGCACATTATGTTAATCTTCATGCGTAATTGTCCACCAATTGTATTATGACCAGTTGCGCTCTATAGCATAATTATTAGTGCATTTACACAACCCATATTTTCATTACTACAACCATTAGTTATTTTTTAAACAAAGCTTTAATTGAAATGCGGACAACAGAAACAACGACTAAGACGACAAACAACAGCAGCAACAACAACCGCAACGTATTGTAGAAACGGCACAATTACCATTCGCCAGCGAAAACGGAATCAATAACATCCCGCTTTTCCTTGACAGGATTTCATTAAAAATAGATTAATCAAAATCACTCTATCCAAACATACACAAACGCAATTAAGGCGAAACACTAATTTATATAGCATTTACTTACGACGTCCTTTTCTTCTCCGTCTTATGCTCTCTTCTTCATTTCCCCGTACCGCAGTTTTTTTACTGTTGTTGTTCCATCTCTTTTAATTTTATTTTCTTGTTGCCGCACCGCCATTCTCAAAGTCCATATAATGATTAAAAACGAAGCAATATATTATTTCATGCTTTCATTTCTAACCTGAACTTCAACCAGTTTTCATTTAATATATATATCTTTAGAATGCATACTTTTATTCTTTAAGTAAACCTTTATATTTCATAACTTTGTCAAAAAATAAACCTTCAACCTGAAATTGACAAATATATTCAATTCATAATATTTTTCATCAACAATATAGTAGTCAAAATTTAAATAGTTTTTTTTTAATAAATTCCTCACTTTAAGTTTCAAACACTTGTATATGTTTATGACATCTTTTAATTGATTACAATTTTGATTGAATTTAACTTCGAAAGTTCGATGTATAATATGCATAAGCAAGGGAGTAACATAAATTCAACTATTGTGCGTAAAGTGCGTTAGGGAATGTCGGAGGAGATAGATTGATTTTGAATATGTTATCTAGTGCTGAGATAGATCTAATATCAAGTGGGAATTTGAATTTAGATGAAAGCACGTATCTGAGGCGTTTAATATTTAGTGACAAAAGAGTGAGGATGTGGTCAAAGAATGGGTAGTCCCGGGGGGAAGAATATCCGTCTGCGTGGGCGAGCGGAGGGTGCGTGATACATATACATCCTCATCAATAACTCACTATCGCATCTCCGTATGAAATATGGAACTGTGGCGAGATGACGTATGAGATGCGGCGACCGCGTCGGCGGTTCCTTCGGGGGAATCCCCGCGTTTTGGTGCAGCCACTCCCGGCATCCCCCAGATTTATCTCAATTATGATAACAATGAGATGGAATAATGAAACGGTGGCCGTGGACGCGTATTTAGCTGCAGACCGAACATATTTGGCGATCTCGCGCGTCGTCATTTATTATAAAGTTTCCAAGTGATATTAATGCATCGGCTACTTTTTCACATGTCAAAATACTTTGATATATGACGATTGCATATCGCGGTAGCAACGTCTCGATCTAATGATCTATGAGCCAAGGAATCACTCCTACCGTACGCGGGGCCCTTTTTAAATCAATCAATACCACCATTATGCACCGTCTCTCTGCTCCATCCGAGTACGTGAACAAAATACACATTCATTAAACCCAGATGGCATCGGAGGAAACGCACTGCAATGGTGAAAAAGAAAGAAAGGGGAGATTGTACAAACAACCAAAGAAGAAGAAAACAAAATAAAAATATAGAGGAATGCGCGAGTAGATGGACGCGCTGGAGAGAAAACAGAATACTACAGAGGACATGTGTCCACCTCGTCTCACCATTTTTCAGTGTCACCCATCCATATTTCATGTGCCATTGAAAAGCGGGATATTTTAATGATCCCGTTTGGACAAAGCCTAATCATAGGGCGAGCTCACAATTACTCACACTATCCGCAACAAAGGGCTTTGGATGTCTCAGGATTTGAATGCGATGCGTCTGGAGTTTGAGCATCCCGTAAAAATTCAATCATGTCAAGTGGCCGGCCGAAGCCGGGGGAACCCAAATAGGAACAAGTGAAGAAGATGAGAGAAAAAAAGTAAAGGAAAGATAAAGAGGAGAGAATAAGAAGGCCGAAGGAAATTTGAAAGCATGCAAATCTCGAAAGGCAATTGCATACAAATTAATGGTCGCCGTTAACTCGGGCGGAGGAGCACTCCGCGCCAACGAAACGATGTTTAACGCTTTCCAATTTGTAAATCGAGCAGGATTTTTGAATTATGCAGCCCCCTTTCCGGGTTAAAGCGGGGGTCCGAACAGTGCGCGTTTAATTGCAACAGGGAAAACATTTGATAGCCGCACCATTTGATCATTTGATCATTAGATCACGCCGCATTAGCGCCGCCGATGAATCCGTGCGTTCCTGCATAATATAACCATAATATGCAAGTCCGCGCCACTTCGATTGTTTACTAAATGCATAATTAATTTTATATTAGTTAATTAAATTAAATCAATTACCATTATTAACCGGGTTTATGCAAATAATATAGCGTAATAATTTTGCCGAGCGCAAATTGCTATTCATTTTCAAAGCTATAACAACACCGGCCGATCGCAACTTTTACAGTTATATATTTATATTTATTTTTTTTTCCATTTTCATTGTTGCGTCATTTTTTCACATATTTTTTTCAGAATTATATTGCAAAACAAATGTAGTGTGTGTGTATATATTTTTTTTTTGAGGGATGTTGCTTTTTGCGTTGGCAATCCAATCGTGCGTGAAACAAAACTGTAAATTCGATGGAATTTAATTTCAATATCAAAGGGATTTTGGGGATGGCCGGGCGCAATCACTTTATTACATTATCCGGCAGTACGTTTTCATTTTTCCCGTGTTTTACGTTTCCGGCGCCGGGATTCCGGAGGCGGGCAGGACGTCCAGAAAGGATTCCCTCTGCGCTGTCACTTCGCATCCACGTCGGCCAAATCCTCGCCCGAAGGATTCCGAGGAAGAAAAAAGCAAATGGAAATATATGTATACATATATTATTCATAAGTCGGTCTAGAAGTTACGGTGCTTTGGGTGGTCCTTCTTTTTAGGTAATTGGAGACAAATGGGGTAACAATGGTGTACTTACTTCGTCATATTTTATGGTCAGGAGGATACGTCAAAATGTTTAAATATCCCTTTCTTGTGGCCAGCGTTTTCATGTGCGGCAAACCATGAAATTCCTTCTTTCTTTATAAGTTTATAAATAAGTGTGTATTACATATAACATATATAAATGTGTGTGTCATTTGCATGGGCGATTTACAAAATCGAGTGGTCATCATAAATAGCGTCTCCCTAGTAACATGACTACACCTATAAATACGTGCACGTGTGTATATGTATAATTTCGAGTTCGTGGTTAAAGAACACCGCCAATAGGTCCTCATTAGGATGTCCGAGTCGAGTCGTAACTCAACCGAGATGTCAAACATAACGTTCTATGGAAACGTTATTACTACATTTATGCGCTGTCAAAAACGGCTGGCCTGGCGCGGCGAACTTTGTGACCCATAATTATGGTCATTTACATGTTTTTGCTTTTGTTTTTTTTGTTTCTTTTCTTATTTCGTTCCCTTCAAAGGTCTTCCTTCCGCACCATCCGCGCCACCGCCACTCGCGCAACGATATTGAAGGACGGAGGCGGCTAATGAATTTCTATTTAGTGGATTAGATTGATGGATCCTCTACATAGCATCACCGTCAAATGACTCGGATTATTCAGATGACACATCTTGGGTGGCCAGCACAATACCGAAACTGTTTAATGACTTCGCGGCTGCTCTTCCTCTCTGTCGCACTCGGACATAAATAATGACAATCCTTTTTATTATTAGGACTACTGATTGGAAGCCCCGGCCTCTCTCATAAAAGGAGTGAAATATTTGCCTGCACCACAAAGGCCTTAATTAATTTCACTCCTTTTCATTATTTCTCTTTCGCTTTTCCTTTATTAATTTTTCAGACGCGTTGCTCTCTTTTCTCCCCATCCTCATCTTCATCTCCTCCTACCTTCTTCTTTTTTTTGCCCTTCTTCTGCTACGTGGAAATTGTGGCGATGTGTTTAGAAAATTGCATAGGTAAAATGGTGTTCCCTCCCCGAGTGTTAGCACGATATAATCAAGCACAAGTCCAGAACGCACATTAAATTGCAATCATTTTGTGCTACCCGCCCATAGCTCGGAGATCTTTTTGTCCCTGTTTTGCTTTCTTTTCTTCTTCTCTTTATTATGTTCTTCTTGTGTTCTTTTTTTTTGTTGTTTCCTTAAAAAGGAATTAAAAAATCCCGACCCGCTCCGTTTCTAAGTTGGGGCCGTTTTTCGGGCTCGAGACCAAAAAGGACCTGCGTTTGGATCATAGCCACATATATGTATATATATATATATATATATATATAGATGTGTGTAGTCGGCTTCGGTTCTTTTTGCTTTTCATTAACTCGAGATTGAATCTACTGGCAAATGTTACTCCGTGTCCATACGACTCGATTCTGTTTGTATGAAAAGTGGCCAATCATTATTGTGCTATTAACAATCTTAAGTAATTCTTTTGTTGATTCCCTCCTATTTATACAACGTTCTTGCTTTGTCACCGATACACTAAAATCTCAGCCAAACCGAAAACTCGCAACTAGAGACCAGAATAAACGAACGATATTATTAATAACCCAATCGTAATTGCATTGAACGGAATTATTATTAATACGTTGTAAATGAAATAATGCGAATATTAGTCTTTATATACAAATAGGTGTATATAAGTACATAACCACATATATACTATATATATATATATATACATATCTTTTTCTAAGGGGCGTAACTCATTAGCCTCGGCGACCTCGCCGTATTCCTTTGCTTCCCATCCATAATCCCATACCTGAATCAAGTAGATATCTTACGTGGTAAAATCATAATTTAAATCCAGGTACCTCATACACTATTTCATAAGTTTCATAATACGAAAATCAGTAACATCTAACTACCAGCAAACGCCAATATTACACAATCAATATTAAAAAAAACATCTCATCATAAAATTAATAGACTCACAAAGTCATAAATACAATAAGTTCTGATTTTATTAAAAAAATAAACAAAGATATTTAATTTTATTATTTAGCTTTTAAAAGTTCGTCACAGTTTATATTTGTTAATAATAATAATTACAACAATTATATGAAAACTGACTAATTCCAATTATTTATTTAATAATAATTAATAAATTTATTTGAATTAACATAATTGAATAAGAAAATTAATATTACTAAACTTTATTACATCGAGATTATAAAAATTGAAAATAAAATAATTCTCAAATTTAAGTTTAAAAGCTTAAGCAGCGGATAATCTCTTTGGGTTACCGAAACTTTAAATATATTAAATTGCTACATAATATAAACTGTTAAACCTCTTTATCTTTAGTATATATATATTTTTTTAAATTATTTATTATATTTTTGTAAGAAAAATGTATGAGTTGTATTTAATATGTATTTGTTAAATTAAACTGGTGGAAGTTATAATTAAAGAAATTTTAGATCATTATGAATAATTTGTATAAAATAAATCAAGTGGTGGAAGCAAGTGGAACTTAATTTTAATGCGGGCAAGTACGAAAGTTTCGTTTTGCCGGAGTAGCCCAGAGGCGATGATTTTAAAGTTTAAAGTTGTGTAATTAAAATGTACAGAGCGGCAAGGTGAAAATGCGAGGGAGGTGGTGAACAGCCAGGTCACGGAAACGGATTTACGGGCCTACTCAGAATTGACACCTTCAATTATCATCGGTATAGTTCTGGTTGGTATCGTAGGTTGTTGTTTATATGGAAAAGTTCTATTAATTCGAACCGCGGCGCAAACGGAAGGGTCGCCCGCTATATAATAATTGGAAATTATGTAATATTATAGGGTGAGCGTGTGTTTTGTGTGTGTAGAGCTTTGAATGGTACAAGGGTGATGATTAGTGGCGAAGGGCTGATGGCGTGGCGTGGCGTGATTTGGTGGCGCAGCAACGACGTGTATTTGCATGTGTAGATGCCATCTGCAGATAAGGCATACGTAATTAAGCGTTACTCGTGTATAGTGCTGGATTAAATGGCAATGAGCCGAGGCAGTTGGCACAACTCAATTTGCGCAACAAATCGGTGACATTCGTGGTTGTCTTCAAGTTTTGGATATTAAGGGTGGATGGTTGAATCACGACGAGCGGAGAGGATTGAAAATAAGAGGTAAATAAGTGAGTGAAACGAAGAAGGGACGAAGAGGTTGAAGTGGATGAGGATAAGAAGAAGAAGAAAAAAGCGGCCGGACTGCACGCACCTCTTGTACATTTGTCACGCGATGTTTTATTATCTCGTTTGTTAAAACAGAGGGGGTATACACTTTCACCTGTAAACAACGGCCAATAGCATGTTTATATTAAGAGTAGGAGGAGTCGGTGCCACGTTCATTGGATCTGTTTTAATTTACCTGTGATATATGTCATACGCGAACCCTTATATATTGCGGCAGATACCGTATCTACATATCTACCTATGCGGCTCTACGACGATGCCCGTAAATTATCAAAGGCCCAGACTCCCTCCGTCCTTTATATCTCACTCGTACACACACATAAACCGCAAAGAGAGGCAACGCAATGCGAGGCAACGCATCGCAACACCACCCAAAGGCACGGCACGAACGCACTCAGAAATCCTTCCATCCAATCAATTAATACACGCACAACCATCCTCATACAAGTCTCATTGTTGCTATTCGTGTGAATCCCAGGCCATGCGCCACAATACGACTCCTAGCTTATTTATTTACTTTATCCCATTCTTTCGCCGCCTTCAAAAGGTGCCGACTCCGACTCCAAATCCACGATCATGCACACACATGGAAACACCAACGAAAATAATTTGTAACAATTTATTAAGCCATTAATCGGCCGTGTGATCAAAACAAATCCTCTCCGGTCAGGAATTGAAAGTTCAGTCGAGATGGAAACGAACGCACGCGAACCAAAGAAGAAAAAAAAACAATAACACGTATTAAAACAAACAAACAAACGGAACGAAAATTTATTTTTAAAAATATAATAACACACAGAGCAGAAAACGTTCAATGTATTTAGTCCGGATTTTCCGGGCGGGGTAGTTTCAGAAGCTTATTTCAACCGGATCAAATTAAGTCGAGGGGAATCCCCGAAATATGATTAACTTCTTTTTTTTTATCTCTCTCCCCCGATTCTTTACTCGTTTTGTTAAAATTATTTTAACGCATTCCACCATAAATTAGATTAATTACAAACAAGAGATTTTTTTTAAATTCTGAAATTTCTTTCTCTTAACTATTTAGATTAATTGCCTATACTTATTAATAAAAAATGGACATAAATTTTCTATTAAACACAATTATTAATAATGTATTAAAAAAATAATATTTTTTTTTAGATTTACAAAAAAAATTGTTAAGTGAATCTTAAAATTTAGTGATTATTTTTATAACAATGTATTATTAAAAGTATTGATTTTTATGTGAAAGAAATGTGATATTTCTAATGTGAGATTTTGGTGATGGTTGTTGTTATGCCGTTTCGCGGATGGGATGTCATCGCGGATGAGATGTTTTATGCATGAGCCTCGGGATAGAATCGAAACGGAAACGATTTTACCCCATTTCGTAGAGCACTCAGGGCAATACTGGAAAGTAACAATGACGATACGGTTATTCTAAAGAGCAGCGCCATAAATATAAAATCAATCCATCTTGCGGTCAAGGGGGTGAGCAAGGGCGAGACGAAGAGAACGGGTAGGAAGGGCGGAGAGCGTAGCAGCATCATCCCTCGTCGGCTCATTTACATTTCCAGTTTATCTCCGGAGTCCTCGAGCACAATTAAATCATTCGAGCAAATAAGGGCCCACGAATTATACATGCATTTATGGAAGTTGGCCATCGGAAATCGGGGATTTTTTTTTATATATATATATAGGAGAGTAGAAGCTTCATTCTCGACTCGAGCCAGCAACTTCCATCTGACCACTAAATTACTCTCATGTCCGAGCCAGGGTTGTGCGCTAAATCGGGGCGATATCATCTTGCTGAAGTCCACTGTCACACCGTGAAATATGACTCAATATATCACGCTAACTGATGACATCAAATTCAAGTGGTTTACTAACGGATTATACTTTTATTATTCTTAGTTATATATAGTTTCGCGATAACTCTGCATTATTTATACGCTCCAGCTACGAGAGACCAGATAATGAACATTGTGCCTTCATAGGAGTGGTGGAGCGAGGAGGAGGACGACGAAGTATAATAATAAAAGAATAAATAAATAAGTATAATAATAATATAAAAGGAAAAAAGACGCAGCAGCACGAAAGAAAGGAAGATCGTCGTCCGAAGGAATAATGTCTTTTGGTCTCGACAGTGCGGCTCGCCAATCAACTCTCATTGTTCGCGATGACAAATCGCTGATACTATTTACCGTGCACCTTCCTTATTTATTGAAGCCTTGGAAGTCGAAGGTGTCGGGTGCCTGCCTTTCCACGCTGCGCTCCTCTCATGCCTTCCCTGCCCAAGAACCAATCTTAATCGTGAATCAGAAAAATAATCAGCAAGTTTTGCGCGCCGCCGTAAATTGATCGAATGCCATTCCTCCGGGGACGCATCCTTTTACAACACATACACACAGCAGACGCGGATCATCATCATCATCAGAGCCGACACCATCAGCAGGACCTATAACTTTCTGCACGAATTCTGATTTGAAATATTTATGATAGACAAACCTGAAACTACAATTATAATATCATTATTACAATCCGCTAATTAAGATTAACATCAGATTTTGATTAAATCAGTTTTGAAAATAATGTAATTATTTTATATATAAAATGTACAAATATTATCCATGATTTATTTACACGATTTTTTTATGTCTGATTATACTTAGTAAAATGTAGAATAATATATTAAAAAATTTCAGGGATATTTATAAAAATGTTTATTTTTGTATGATTCAAGTATCTGAAATTTTATAAATTTTAAATTGAAATATAAAAAAATGAAGATGTGTAACAAATAATTATAATTGCTAAATATCTACGTTAGATATCGATGGTTTTGCATTTTTTTGTGTTGAATCGGAATTGAAATGTTTATGGGAGCGGATGAGGAATGTTCTAAAAGTGTTCAGCATGTCCATCAGGAATTTGTGTATGCATATGGGGCAGTAATCTGTGGCTTTGCTCGTGCGAGCGTTACATACTAAATGACAGGTTACATTAGGATTTGCGAGGTCAGTAAGTCCTCCGATGATAGGCAAAGTTTCTGCTGGTGATGTAGATGTAGCTGTTTGTTGTTTGTTGGCCAGTTGGCGGAGTTGAGTTTCGGGGCGGGAGATTAAAAGTCCCAGTGAGGGACCGAGAGCGGGACCACTTTCGATCGGAGCTCAGCCTGGGAGGATGGTGGCAGCAGCAGCAGCAACAGCAAGAGGATAAAGCAAGAAAAGAAGAAGAAAAATAAATAAAATACATATACAGAATAAATAAAGGAGAAAAACGAAGAAGAGACGGTGGGTCTGTCTGTCCAGAGGACAAGAACATATGGACGGCATGGAATAAGTAGGTCTATTTATTCCAAGTCGAATCCGTAGTCTATTTATTTGAGCGATGATCTGGGATTGGCCTTGCTCCCAGGACCGATATAGTCCGAAGTTGCGGCGGCCTTCGCAAAGGCCCGGTAAATAATGAGGCTGCGCGACTTGCCACGGGGGGTTATGCGAGACTTCACCCCCAGGAGGGCGTATTCATTTCC
Organism: Nicrophorus investigator; assembly: GCA_963457615.1. NCBI lineage: Eukaryota > Metazoa > Arthropoda > Insecta > Coleoptera > Silphidae > Nicrophorus > Nicrophorus investigator. Next base: position 11,556,710 of record OY735146.1, read on the forward strand.
AATCACCACTGGATACTCGCCCGAATCCGTTACAATTCTTCATAAAGAGAATATATTGTTTTACGACACTTTCCCCGACGCAACTGTTATTATAAAATAATTACTTTCTGCCCATATTTCAGGCTGCGCCGCTCTATTTCTCTCTACTCTTCTCTCTCCTCTTCCACTTCATGGACTATGTAAAACGATATATAAATGGCTAAATGGGTAAATAAATGGGAACGACAGCGAGTGTATTAAACACGTATAATTATACGTCGTTCCACTTCCAGGGGCCCTTATGTACAGCCTTTACCTGTACATAAAGTACCAGAACTAATTAGTGCGGAGGGGTGCAATGTTAAAGGGGTGCAGCTGGCGGCACATTTGTGCATGCTTTCCGATTCCACCGATAAGTCCACCGCTTCTACCTTGTTTTGCCAACAACAACCGAAACAGTCAACATTACCTCTACGCCAATCTCGAACGGTCACTATCATTTTGTCATCAATTACCTCACCCAACAATTTGTATTACATTAACATGCAAATATAATACTTCAATTGCACCGCAACCTGTATACGCTAATTTTATTATATCATTGAAAGCCAACTTATTAGCCTTCACCATATATAAGTACATAATGTTTATTAATTAAGACATTGCAATTTAATGGGAAATCTAAATACTCAAATTAAAGCATGAAATAAAATAATTAATTTATATATTGTAATCAAATTCAAAGAAATAACATATTTACAATAATTGCAACAATTACATACATTAAACAAAATTACAAAATAATACGGATTATAAAGTAATCAAAAAAAATAGTTACATTTATTTACAAATAAAAATAATAATTGAAATCACCAAAACCCCATAACACATTTTTTATTGATTTAAAACTATTATTAGATATTCAAATTTGAATTAATAAAATTTGGAGTCTTTAAAATTTTATGATCATAATATATTAAATTTATTACAATATTCGCAAAACAAAATTGTATTTGTAAAAAGTCAATGTAAACGAAATTAAGTCCTTTGGTAGTGTAATCAGTTGCAAACATACAAAAAAATGTATATTTTTAAGTGAGTATTGAATTAATGAAAAGTCGGTTGTTAAATATGCAAATGAAAGTGGAGGATAATAGCATAGTTACATCAATTGAGCATTTTTTGTAGATATCGCTTCTCGAAGTATGAATGAATTTGAAGTTGAACGGTACAAAGTAGTCGAATTAATATAGGTGATTGGTGGAGTTTGCGGTATTCATAGGGTCTGGTTGTAGAGTTTGGAGGTACTATTATTAGGGTCTCGCTTTTTTCGCAGGTGGCGCAGCTATGATTTCGCGACGATAATCACGGATGGACGCTGCGCCTTAATTATCGATTGCTATTGCATGCGTAAAATTTCGCGTTCCGAAAAGTGGCCGCGATTTGCATTCGGCCCAATCGGACCAAAAATTGCTAGTCATATTTTTTGCTTCATCTAAGATAACCATAAAATTTGCAAGCGAAATTGACGGGGCAGATGATACGACGCACCGACCACAAAATATTTACGGGAAAGAAACGAACAGGGGAAAAATGATAAAAAGAAGAAAACAAGAAAGGAGAAGAAATATGATGGCGAGATCGGGGATTCTTGGATTTACGACGGTGTTTTCGTTGTGAAAATCTAGAGATGTGGAGAGAAAAAAGAGGAAGGAAAATAGTTGTGTAAGTCGGAGGTGTTCGAGGACCACGCGTTATGTCATTGGAATGATGATAAGGTAATCGTAGAGGGATCGTGCGTAAGTGATTAGTAATGAATTAGCGTTGAAAACGTTGGGTCTATTATTAATATATGGGTTCACGACAAGGTACCATGGGCAATTTAAATAACCGAAGAGTATACACAAAATGAGCGCGTAAATCATTCTATAATTACCGGCGGAGCTCTCAACGGTCTTGTACGCTATTCCAGAGATCGCCGCACGCTGGGAAGGTATACATTATACTTGTAACAATATCTTTACCGACTTCTCAAATGTCAATTCCGTTCGGCCGCATCTGCATCTACACCTAACACCTACACCGGGTCCGACCCCTCGCGGCCCGCGTCCAACCTGGGTCATTATATTTCGAGAACATCTCAAATATTTAATATAAATCCGTCCGGTCGGGCCACAAAACAATGCATAAATTTCATTATAATGGCTGTGTACTTTGCGCCGGGCCAATCAAAATAAATAGCGTGGAGCGCGTGAAACGCAACCTAGGTACGGACCGGATCGGATCCGACCCGATCCGGTCCAGGCCCAGGACGGACCGCGACTGTCCGCGCATACATGTGACACCTTAATAACACGCTGCGACCGCCTAGACCCCAACTTTTGATATGGGTCTTTCTCAGAATGTAGCAATTAAGAATTAGTTAAATTATATGTAATTTTCTGGTTTTCTTATAGTCTTAAATTAATTGTAAATTAATCACGTGCTTTTCGTTGCTGTTCTCGTTTTCTTTCTTTTTTTACTTCTCGTTTCCCTCTTCAACCTTAGCCTGTCCCCCCTATCCATAGCGGCAACAACATGATCACACCACGGTTATCGACGGGTGATTATAAGAATATGCCAACAACAAGAAACCAAAAAAAAAGAACAACTCGCAACGTGAAGAGTGGAGTAAAAATTGAAAGGGGACAATCAAACAAAAATGAAACAAGCAGGTAGACGACATCAGCTATATTTTATTAAAGCCAAAAGGCAAATTATTACAATCGATCACTGTACACAATAACTGAATATATGCAATAACTAATGGAAATTATTTTCTTTTTTTTTTGTTCAATATTTATTTTATATATATATATATATATTTTTCATTTCCAACATATTTCTCAAAAAACATGAAGAACAAAAGCAGAAACTATGATGTTCCATTTCTTCCTGTTTTTTCCTTAATCTTTTTATTAGTTTAATTTCCTCGTATACATTCAAAATCCGGAGGATCGGGTGAATAATAGTAGTTTTTTATATACACATCTATACATAAACAGGCAAAGGGGGAGGGCTGGGCTTTAGTATATATATTTTATATACACAGTTATTGCACATTTAAAAAGTTGACAAATATACAATTCTTAAATTACGATATTACATCATTCACGTCTGTATAAAATAATTTGTATTTCTTGTTTATATCATTAATGTTACTATTATTTTATCGATAACAAGGAGTGTGGTGAATATTTCAATTGGATTCCATTTGGGGTTGGCGTGAATTACATTTTTTTTTTATCATCATCATCATCAAATTCTTATATATGTATTACAATTAATATTTATTTAATTTTTTTTTGTTCATTTTGTTTTATTCAACTAAATTACATATTCGATAAATGAGCAATTGTAATATTCACATCGAGGGTAGTAGAATGAGTCTAAATCACAACAAATCAGAGATCGCCTATTCTAATTAAAAATAAAAAGGATAGATATATTATTATTAATATTATCATATATGTACAATGAGTATTCTGCAAGACTGGCATTTATCCTTACTTAATTCCTCATACGAAATGTATTTACTTCATTTAAAATGTAAAGAAGCACCGGTATAGCAGCGCAATTAATATTAACATAGCTCATTTTGTATATCCTCAATCAATATGTATATATATATATATATATGTGTGTGTATGTGTTGTTTGTGTATGTTTGTTTATATTACAAGCATAATAAATAGGTAAAGATATAACTGGCATTAAAAAGAATTTAAACTATATAAAGGATAATATACAATAAATCACATATATCAAAACTATCTAAAGATTAAATAAGTTTTTTTTGTTCTTTTTTTGTTATGTGAGTGTTTGTGTCAGTGTACGTGTATGTGAGTGTTTTTGTTTGTGTGTGTGTATGTGAGGATCACCACCATAAAGGTACTCTAGAGTCCAAGAACGGTCACGAAACTGTACTTTCGAATCCTTTTCTAATGATATCTTGATGCAGTGATTCATTCTCGGCGTGTATGTTACGCTTGGTCTTCGATAGAAACACCTTGGGGCAACCATTTACAGTACATTTATGCATCTCGAATAGGTGATGCTTTTCACAGTGCTCCTTTAATTGAGACACGCCACTGAAACTCGACCTGCACATCCGACAGGGCAGGTTGCCATCCTTATCCGGAGACGGAATATCCTCTTCAACGCAGTGCACTAAGCCGGGAGAGGAAATCGTGGGCGGTAGCGGTGGCGGCGGTGACGACGTCGACAGCGGCGAATTGGAACTGGACGACCTGTCCTTGCGGCTAGATACTGAGGATCCGTTCATATGTGTGAAGGGAGTAAAGCTCCCCAACGGGAACGGGAGGCCGGCCAAGGGCGGCAGCAAGAGCGGGGGCGGCGGCAGCCTGTCGCCATTCAGCATCAGCTGTTCGAGGGCGGCGGGCGAATGCAAATGGCTATGCCCTTTGAACGCCTCCTCCGCGTATAGTCTGGCAAACAGGTCATTATGTAATGCCGGATGACCGGCGAACGAAGCGAACGGAGACTTATCCATGAACAGACTGGCTGCAGACTTCTCCGATGACGTGGACAATAACTTCCTGTGAAGGTTCAGGTTGGCGCTGTGCCTATCGCGACTCCTCTTCGATGGAAACGCCGCATTGCAGCCGTCTACGTTACATTTGTGCATCAGTTTCAAATGCACATTTTGATAATGCGTTTTCACGCCGAAGTGGTTTTGAAATATTTTTCCGCACGCCGTGCAGCGCCTGGGATTATCCTTATCGATCGGCACATCCATGGTGCTGATGAATTGACCATTGTCGAAGTGACCAAATAATTGATTCTGGCTATTTTCGTCCGGCGATTCGCCACCATTCGAACTGCCCGCCGAAGATGCCTGCGATCTGGCAGGGCTCGGCGGACCACCACCCATCATAAACCCCAACGGTGGAAACTGTGGGCTCTGTCCCGCTAGCCCCAAATGTAGTCCTCTGCTCATTAAATCTCCAAAGTGTCCGTGCGACAAGCTCTCCAAATGACGAAGAGCATTGGAGCAGTCGAAAGATTCGTCGCTCTTATTGCTCTCTACGGAACTGGCAGGCCTCTCTTCCGGCTCCTCAGCCATTTCCATTTCATTGGTATGCTTTTCCTTCTTCACTTTGTCCAGCATGAACAGTGGTGCTAGGCTGGTCTTGATCTCGCTTTTTTCCGGTTCGTTCGCATTAACATCCGGAACACTGCTGCGTTTGCCTAGATCCAAAGGGGACTCACATTTTGGGCTAGCGGGTTTCCCGTTTTTTGAATCGGTCGATTTCACTTCTTCCTGCTTGATTACGACCTCGAACTCTTTCTTCGGTTGAATGGGATCGGCGAAGACGTCGTTCGACGACTCACCGTCGGATAGCGTATCGTCCATCATCATGGGAATCGCACAGCGCGTGGGATTCTGACTCTTTCGCTTTCTCTTGTTCGTAGGTAAACTGCACTCGTCCTTCAAGCTGTGGGTGTCCACCACACTCAACGAATCCTCGTTGCTATCCACATTACTGCCAATATCTTCATCCGCATCAGAAATGGACATCTTCTGTCTTTTCGATGGCATGCTGAAATCTTCAGGTTGATCGGAAATTCCGTTCAACGTATCAGCTTTTTCAGGTTCTTCATCTTCGTCACCTCCAACTACCACAATACCATCATCGTCGTCATCTTCTTCGTCCTCATGATGACTAATGGAAAGAGGCATCGAGTTGTAGTCAGACGAATTGTTTCTATCCTCGAAATGCCTCTGGACGCTGAGGTCTAAACTTTGTTTGAAGTCCATGGTGGCAAGAGCGGAGTGGTGCCTCATGTCTGGTGGCGGTGTTAACAACGGGAAAGGATTGAACGGGTTCAAGGGATTGAGGGCAGCTGCAGCAGCAGGAAGGGTAAGTCCCGGTTGCGGTGGGATTAAAATTGGATGTGCTTGAGCGCTTCTGCCATCGTGCGGGGAAATTTTTCTACGTAAATGCGGGGAATGTAGTTTCGGGTTTGGATTTGCGCTGTGTCTATTTCTCGACCTCCTTGAGCTGAACATCATGTTGCATCCTTCCACTGTGCATTTATGCATCTCGCGTAGGTGTACGGCGGAGAAGTGGATCTTGAGTGCGCCTTTGTCACAGAACGTTTTCAAACACACATTGCACTGTACTCTCTTCTTGCCAGTAGCCGGGTTGATGAATTGGGTTCCCAGGTTCAGAGGTAGACTCGGCGAACCCCAGTGCCTTTTAGTGGGTGTTGTAGACTTTCGTCCTGGTACGGAACGTGTATGCTTTGGTGGTTTCAATACATCTTTGTCGCGGCTTAAATTCAAAACGCTGTGTGAATTCTCGTCCATGTCCTCGTCCTCTTCGGATGCGAAATCAGTGTGGCCGCTATTGCTGAGCAAGTCAGAGGTGGATGGTGATCTGTTGCCGGTGGCCATCTTCGTGGTTACCAATCCAGGGAAAGAAGACGCTACCAAACTGGCAGCTGCCAATGAGTTAACGGATACGGCAGCGGCCATTGCGACCGCAGAGTGGTTTAAAGATGATGAAATTGGTGGTGGAGGCGGAGGAGGCAAGCATGTTGGAAGAGAGGTAGACATAGTGAGATTTAGGCCAACAGGTTGATCGCTTTCCGATGTTCGCCGACGACTGGAGAGATCTGGACTTAGTCTAGTTGGATAAGTGCCTAGGCCGGCACTAAGTTTGCGAAAGTCGAATGGTTGCATGTTCTGGAGCCTATTCAGTGGTGATGTGTTCAGCGGACTGGAAGTCATACTCCTGGATGGGGATGTGGTGACTGGGCCGTTCGTAGGGGGTAGCTTCAAAAAACTGAGAGGATGCTTCTGGTGAGGTGACATGGTTGGTAAACGAGAAGGGTGGAAAGCAGATGGAATAGTTGGTGACGAAGGGCGACGGCTGGGTGACATAGCCCGACGCGAGTTCGGCGATGATAGCCTCTCTAGGCGCTCCAGCGTTGGTTCCTGAAGCACCTGTTGTGCAAGAAGCAGTTGCTGGGTGATGGCCCTCGTCTCGCCGAATCTTAGAAACTGCTGAAGAACCAATGGCTCCTCTTCAGGACTGCAGATGCTCCATCTGTCCAAAGAGCTGCCGTGTGACTCCTGCAACGTCCAAATATAGCTTGAGATTAGCGATGATTAGATCTCGCCGCGCATACATAAATACATTTTTTTCTGTGTGTTGTTGTTAATGGGTATAAAAATATATCGACAGCCTCCGCGGCAAATGTTTAGAATGGATGTCTGCTGAATGTCTCTCGCGCGTTTATAAATAACCAAGTACTAATTGATAACTACCCGGTGAGCGTAAGTGAAGTGAGCATTAATTCAGTATAAATATTGTTGTGAAATAATTAACGCAAACATTAGCAGCCGATGAACCGACGGATTAATGAATTCCTAATGCAAATGAAACAGTAAGCAACGTCCAACGGTAATGCCCAACCGGCAATCAGCCAACGGCAACGGCACATTTAATAATGAACCGACATAGCCTACCGCATAATACCGTGTAAAATTTGACCAGTTTAAAATCTGTATCGGAGGAGACGCAGCAGCATCCAAGGCGGAGAGAAAAAGAATAAATTTAAAGGAAACAACAACAACAAAAAAAAACAACAACAACATGAAAGGAGAAAACAACAACGAGCAGCAGCGAGAGGAAGAAAGGCACTTATTTTTAAAATTATACCCATACCTCTCAAATTATTGCGTCTTGGTAAAATGATATGCAAAATACTCTATAATTTTAGTGTCTGTGATTCGGAATACAACATATCCTTGCACGAAATTACCTAGTCTAATGTTTTAAATATTAATAAGGTCCAAATACATTCGTGCCATGATACCTGTGTTCAGTACGCATGAATTGGACACCGAGTGCGGCCGCATAAATTATGCAAACAGTCCAGGTATATGTATATGAGTGTGTACGAAACATTCAATCTGGACTGTATATATTTTAAAGAATCATTATTGCACGCATCTTCACCGTTGATTCGCGGCAATAGCTGTTTTCATCATATCGCGTGTGATTTCAATGCCGCACCGAGAAAGTTGACGAATTCATTCAAATTAAATTCAAGTTGCGGAGCGTCGGACGTCGGCCGGCGCGCCGCGAGCGCTACAGCATCTCGAATCAAGTCCGATGATCCGATGGTCCCATTGGAATCGAAGTCCAAGAGAGTTCGCGGAAGACTATCATAAATTAACCGAAATGTGGTGGTATATCAAATATATAAACTGTCAGTGCTTACCTGAAGGATGTATCCGCGTGCGTAATCTTCCGGCGTCCAGCCGAATCCATGCAACACTTGAAGCACTTGTTCCTTCTGGAGCACAGAAAACAGTCTATCTAGGAGTATCTTCAATCGGATCGGCAGCGCTTGACATCCATATAGGACCAAACTTGCGATGTCAAATGCCGCGTTGGGTTGCACTGGTTCAGGAGCACTGTTGGTGAAGAGATGTCGCGTTCCCAACTTGTCCAGTGCTGCAACAAAGTGGGGGGTTACTACTCAGCGTGCGCAATGGAGGCGGGGTTTTTTGGTGGGGATGGTATATTGACAAGGTGGACGCGTAGGTGACGTCGCGGCCCCCAAGACCCAGGACCCGACCCGACGCTATACCTCTACCGGTGCTCGACGGGACCTGCGAAAACCCCTCCGTTTTCGTCGACCCTGCCGATCTTCCCTACCCGAAAAATACCAAAGCAGAACAGACAGAAACCAAGAAACAACAAAAACAAACACCCTTAAAAACAACATCGCCAAACGAGAAACTCCCAACTCCTTTCAGAATATCGAACTGAAACAGTCTGCACAGACACAGCCACCCCCAATAAGAGAACAATTTTCATTTTCGCTGTCCGAATCACTTAATAACAATAAATTCTTTATTTTACTCAACTTTATATACCAATTTTCCGGAGTACAACAAAAACGATTCCTCGCTTCCAAGGAATTGAAATAGCGCAATAGCGTTTTTCAATTGTCAATTTCTTATCCAGCAATATTACAGATCGCGTCTTTTCAAGCTTATTCTCCAATTCGAATATGTCTTATGAAAGATTCAGTTTTTTTTAACTTCAACATTTACTTTAAAATCTTCAATTCGCATTTCTAAAAGACAGAAAATATACATTTTCTATCATTATAACAAAATATTTTTCTTTTTTCAAATTTATAATATTCTATTAACAATAGATTGTATATAATAGTAATAATACTATTTAGTATAATGGAACAGATTTGCAACACAATAAATTACTTGAAGATGATAATAAAAAGAAACAGGTAAAAGTAATAGGAAATGGGTGCAAAACAAGTTGATTTTCTTTCGGCGTAAATCATTTTCTCCACAAATATTGAGGTTTTATACTCGATGTTGCTATAAAAGTAAACATCGGTGTGTGTTGAAAATTAACTTTGCTGGTGTAAATACAAAATAAAATAATTCGGTTTATATTGCAATAAAAAAAAAGAACAGGGATAGCCGGTTCGGTTTTATTTCGGAACCAATAAAATCAAGGCTCGTAAACGTAGAGAGAACTCTATGATCTTATTATAGTAAGGTCCAGGCTTCTTTTAAAACTGTCTATAAAACTACAAGTATATTTATGTTCGTGTGAAAAGACTTTTTAAAAACTGTCAACCACAATTTTTATGTTTTCATATTATCATTTTCTATACAAATTTTATTATATTATAATTAATGTCTTTATTTTTTTTTATATATATTTACACATTTTATATTTTATACACCTTTTTTATAATAAAAATAATATTATTAATTATTCCATAAATAAGTTCTCAATTAATGTAATTGATTATTTAAATTGAAAAGTGAAGCCAAGTGCATCGATAATTTAACGTCGAATTGTAACATACAAATCAAATTGTATGGGAAAGTTTTGATTGATTTAGCATCTTGCAAGATGCTTGTACTTTTTAATGTGTATTATTTCCGTGCTTTGAGTTTACAGTAGTTCTGTAAACGTTAATTTGTTTGTTTGCGTGAGAAGCAATTGATTAATAATTGATGATCTCCACTGAGAAGTTGTGAGACTAAGAAATCGACGTAAGTGTTTTAAAAGTAAGTTTGGAGGGGAAACTTTTTTCTTTTCCCTTTTGTTTCGCATTTCTATTTTTTTGCTTCTCTGACTTTGCTTTGAGTGTACCGGAGTCGAAGCTTTCGGGATTTAATAATTATCGTTATCCGAGGATAAAAAGAAATCGTTAGCTTCTGGATGGCGCTAAGTCGAGCTTCGCTGGACCCGGCATGGGTGGGCCTTACCGACAAAAGCAAAGTAATTTCGGAACAATTGGCAAATTTCAAGCACGCATCTTAACCCCATCTGACAGTCGGATTACCGGCCGAGTGGACAATAATTCAAGTATAATGGAGGAATGTAAACATTTTAGTAACTTCTATTAAAGCTAATGGTATTATCCCTTCCGACCACCGGCGCTCCACTCAACTCGGTGTACCTCTCGAAAATCTTCTTTTCATTATATACATATCTTTTTCAGTGTTTTTATGCTTTTATTTTGTAACTGCTTTCCTTTTCCTCCACCAGCTGACAAATCAATGTCCCCGATTGCAGACGGCATAAATCAGAAATGGGATGGAAGTTTGTTAAGTTCTTAAGGAAGTCGCGCGTGGAAAATGCGTTAATGGCCTCTCACCCTTTGCTAGGGAGCAACGCTTAACGGCTGATAGATTGTCAAATAAATATGCGAAGATTTCGGTCGTAATGGATGTTGAGGGATGATCGCTATTAATTTCGGCAAAGTGGATAGGTATCAATTGATTGCGTTTCGCCATGGATTGCTGTGTATAATTAAATGAATTCTCGATTTTCCTTTCTTTCTCGTGGACAAAGGGGAGGCTGCGAATAGAAAGGACAGGTACAAAGGGATGAAGAGAATAGGCGCGTTGTTATCCCTTGGACACGGTACTCATTGGAAAACTAACTGACCACACTAATCATCTTCGCAAGCCCTTCTTCTCCTTGTTCTTCTTCTTATTTTCGTTCCTTCTTCACGTATATTCGAATACCGCATGTGTGACGAAATGTTCAATATGAAAATTGGAAGGCGAGGAGATGGTCATCTTCGGGACTGTTATGATGATTCGGAGCGGTCCGCTCGGAGACCGCAGCGACCCAGAGGAGTTCGATGAGTCCCAGGTAAGGCGGAACCAAAAGGAACCGAAAATGAAATATATTATCTGGTCTCCTTTATGACTTGTAAACACCCAGCATAACGACTTGTTTTACATTCCTAATGGCTGTCTATACGAAAATGAAAATGGCTGGGCCGTGTGCCGATGTCACATAAAAAGGTTCACATACTTATCGCGATGGGGAAGTTTATGGGTATATAATTGGCACATTTCGTACGAGCCGGGAGCGGAGGTGAGGAGCGCTCAGGAGGATGACTGCTCGCTAGGAAGGATGGAGGAGGTGGAGAGGAGTCGCTTGCACGGCCACGGTGATTATATATTTGTGCTGTGTGTGCGTTGGCTCGAGATTGGTGATAAGTGCGAGAGGGTCTCTCTGTCTTGTGTCTTGGGCGGCTTCGTCGGCGATGAGATCGCCGGACGGGGGCGGTGTGTGTGTGTGTGTGTATGTATCTGTAAGCTGGCCACGATGCACATGCCATACCATGCCACCATACCATACTATACCATAAGATGTCTTGCCATACCATACCATAGCAGAACGCGCCAGGCCACCGCTTGGCATCGACGGCGAGGTCGGGATCGGGCGGTGGCAAGTGACAGACACGCAGGTCCGCCCTCCGCCAGGCCAGCTCGGAATTAGTTTGCGGCAGCTCAAAGCCATACCTGCCAGGATGACTTGGCCATATGATATATGTATGTCTCGCATTCATTGTCTCGGACTGCAATCGGTTACGATCATTAAGGTCCGCTCTCTCACCGAGGGAGACGCAGATGCCGAGGAGGAACGCACGTTTCGCATCATCCGCCATAAATATTAGCGCCACCCGACTAATCCCAGAAATTAACGCACACCCAAAAACAATCCCGTCCCATCCTGTCCAGCACCGCCACCGACAGAAAGGATTTCCAAATAAATCCTGTCCGCTTGTCAGGAGGTCCCGATCCCAAAATCGTTCGTTATAAAACAATAAGCGTGTATATTATGTAAGCCGAGGGCGGAATTTCGTTGTTTCATTATGTTCTCCTTTATTTTATTTTTTTTCTGTGGTCATCATCTTATTCGTATTTCCGTCGTTGTTCCACTCGTTCACCCAAATCCATCTTCTCTCTCTCTTCGCACGCAGAGAGACGTCGGTATTTTCAAAGGTGGTACCTTGTGGCACCTGACTTTAGCAGGGGGTGGTCGCCCCCTGCCGTTCGCAGCATACCGCTCGGTGACAAACGACAATTTCGGCCCCATCTACCTGTCACCAGCATCACAAAGACCATAAAACCTCTAAACACATAACTCGCCGCTGTTACCGAACTCATTATTAAGTGCTAATAATCGTTTGCGCAATCCCCCCCTCGGTCACACCGTCGTTTCCTTTCCCTTTTTTCACCCATTTCTCGGTTACCTCTTCGTTCTTTTAGGACAGGAATAAAATAATAAAACTGAAAATAAAACGCGCCCGACCGATTCCGTAAAAGCTGTCAATCAGTGATCGCGGCGCTCCGACCATTTAATTGCCAATGTTCACGTAGTAAAAGGGGAATTATCGCGTTTCACACCGAAATAAAAATGGAGAGGATAAAAAGCAAAGAGACCCAAAAGAATAAACCGAACTAATCAGAGTGTAATGTTTTGGAACGAATACTCACACACACACACACATAGAGATTTTCCGTTCTCCATGGTCATATCGTGCCATACCTAAAGTGAAACCAATTTTGTGAAGGATTTCGGAGACGACAGAGCACACAACCCATAATTATAGGCAATCTTGTAGTTGCATCGTTTTATGGACGACGCTCCGGTCGGACTATATTTTATCCAGCTGTGTCACCTTTTTTCGTTACATGTATCTTGGTTCTTATTTTTTTTTGTTGCTGTTGCCGTTGTTGCTGCTCTCCTCAGTCTTTGATCTACCCAAGTTCGAGAATATTAAATATGGCACAGGTAATTGTGTGTTCGTAATAACGGAACAAGAACAAAATCCGACGCTCTCACAGCGCACAATGGACGAGTAATATATTTGAAACCATTGCCATTGTGGATGGTTATTTGGGCATTTTCTAATTTATATTATGTTATAATGGATATACTATGTGTTCTTTTCTCTCGGCCGAGCGTCGTTGTTGTTAGTTCGTGAGGGCCAGGATGTAAATATTAAATTTCCCCTGCGATATGACAGAATTACCATGAGCCATGCGATCTAGTGGACGCGGCTTCCATCCCGAAGCTCTCAAACGGATAAAGCATCCATCCATCCAAACATAAATAATATATACATAATGAAAAGCGCGCATTGTGCACATCGAAGGGTTACGTATTAAATGGGGGGCTCGAACTCGGGGTGCCCCCTCCCCCATCACGGCATTACAGTAAAGCAAAGGATAAATAATAATAATGATCATCAGCAGCAGCAGCAGCATCCTTGTCGTAATCATAAATGAAAATATTTGCTCCATATTTCATGGGCCTCTCTTCCGGGTTTTTGTCTTCCCTATTGATCCTAAATGTTTGAAGAGAAAAGAAGAGAAGAGGCCCTTGATCGAGAGAAGAGTAGTTCTATTCAGTGGAGGTAAAAATAAAATGGTGGATGACATTTTAGGTCGTCGGTTGCGTGACAATTATAACAATAGGAGCGAGTACAATTGCAGCAACGCGGCGGCTCCATTGGCTGCCGGCTTACGTGACAAAAGCGTCCAATGGGAATCGCCGAGAGGACACAATGACACGAATTAAAAGAGCATCGACAAGCGGACCCAGCGGTCCCGCATTCGCAAAATGCCCACCAACTCTCACCTCGCTTCATCGCAACCCCACCCAACCCAACTAAACCCAAACGAAGCGGCGAACCCTACCCTCCTGTCGTCGTGCTTTTGCTTTTCCCTTCGAAATCTGGATCGCCGCCGCTCAAATTATGATTGGCAGCATAATAGACGAATATAATATTATTTTTTTTCCCATTCCGAAAAATATTCTTTGATGCATGGAGGGCTCATCCCTGCCCGGATAAATGGACAAGGGTTTTTATTTGGAGAGGAAAAAAATCTATATCAATGGTTCGGTGCGCTGCTACTACTACTACCAACTACTGCGTTTTTCATTATGTAAGGGCTCTTTTGTGAGGCCACAAAGAAATTATCTCTCCTTCTCCTACTTACACGTCACGTTTTTCCTCGCTCACTGAACCATATGACATAATTTCATATTTTATTCTTCCTTTCCTCCTTGTTGTATCGTATTACGGCCGGATAATTCGCACAAATATTTATATTGATCGGATAATGTTTATACTGGCCATTATGTTCTGCGTTTACATTTCAGCTTTCTGTACGTTTCTGAAGTGCGTGCGTTTCAAGTATGTAATTCGGGATGTATTTAGTATATAGGTCTGTGGTACATAATGGAGGATGGGGGTTCGGTATATATGTCAAGTAGGGACTAACATCTGTCATGTGACTGTTCCCATGCAGGAGTACACATAAATATGTCTGTGCACGGGAGTGAGTGAGCTGTATGCACTGATGTACATAGATGTTGAATGCATATATGTATGTATATATATACATATACATCTTTTATATTATTCGTAGTTTGGAGAGTACTCGTTGTGCTGGATAAGTGGCTCGTACACATGCAAAAGCAAGCCTTTGCCAATCAAAAGGGGCTTATTTTGTAGGTGGAGTTTTGTTATATTGACAATTGCACCCTTTACACATAATCGATGCAAATTTGGTCACTGGTATAAAGGCGCGTTTTCGCTTTCCTCCTTATTATGCGGTGCCGTTGGTTCGCAACAACCACTTCTCTTCATCTTCATCTGCTCTCGCGCAATTCCCATATATTCTCGCTCGCATGCAAACACGATTATTATTGTTACATACAAAATGGCCAAAATTCTAAAGGTTTATTATTGCCAGTCTGTGTATCTGTATATACATCGGTGATCACGCACGCTTCCAGACTCCCCGGTATTATTATTATTCAGTGCAAAGCGACGACGTTAATAGCACCGAAAACTATACATGCTTTAATAATGATTCCGCGCCACTTCGGTACAATGTATCAGCAGGTCTGACCTACTTACTTCGATCGACAAAAGGTCCGAGGAGTCGGAGGTGGCAGCGATTCGGATCGACTTGCAAGTAATTACGACGTGGAAGGATGTGCCTCTAAGATCACCCGAGATTGTCACAGTCGCTAACCAATCTACATACAATACAATGACACAACGCGTCCCGATGGGAAAACGGTTCCGTCGAGAAAACAAAGAGCCGCCACTGGGACCAGAAGGAACGAGAGAGGATCATTATTAATTAGTCACTCGTTACGTTCCGTTAATTAACAAGTGCGCGGGGCCTTTATTAGAAGACGCGGCCAGAAAATGGTAACGAACGGCCATTAAATTTAGGCCCTGCGAGCTTCCTGCGCTGTGCATGTAAACTGACTATACTACAATGCCATCTGCATAGTTTTCCGTTTCCGGCAGGCGAGCGCGAAACATGCAATCGGAACAGGGGCCCTCTCAATCAAATTTATCAAGATCGATCGTCACAGAAATGCGAGTCCGTTCCGTTCCCGTTCCCTCGCTGCTTCGTTCCGTTCCGTTCCGTTGGTACCCTCGAACGCCCAATTTCTACTCGTATTTATTTTGCGATAGCATCTATGGCACCACAAATCGACACCTTGACAACCTGCAATTAAGTTCGGTAATGTTCTGTGTATTGTTTCACAGATAGCCTGGCGATAAGAAGGAGGAGGTGGAGGAGAAAAGGGGAGATCGAAAGGGGGGCCGATATTAATAGGTCGTCTTTGGACCCCTCGCACGCCATCATCGCCAAAAGGGAGGGCGAGTAAACGCGTTCTTCTCTCCTTTTATTAGCTTTTTCTTTTTAAATTGGTGCGCCAGCGACAGAAATAATAATTTCAACCCTCATTTAAGATAAATGACTGTTTTGTTGCAAACCCATGTAAAAGGTCAGTTAGACAAAGGTTGCTACAAAGTGTTTTCGTTATCTTGATCATCGGGTGTTCACACCCAGCGTTTGATGGATGACTCGGGCCATATCTGATGAACGAAACGTTGGTCACGACATGGATTTCATGGAATCCGTGATAAGAAAGCCCAACGATGACCGTGATATCAAAATCACCGGTTTCACATGGTACCGTGGATTGCCTGCGTGTAAAACAATGGCCTTGCGCCCAACAGAAAACTGTGTGATATCCAGATAGCCCATGTCCCATCCAATGAACAACAAAATAAAAAGAAGAACCGAACAACAAACATCGAACAGCAAACCTAAAGGCAATGCGCGAGCTCTAGGAAAAATGTATAAATAATAAGTGCGTGTCTCAAATCACAGATCCAAATTAAGATTAAAGTGCATGTAATTAATAATGGACTCGTTAAGGTCTAACAACGTAATGACATTATCAAGATCGCGTATGTCATTTATTAATATTTAACGAAATTAATTTCAGCCATGACAAAAGGGAATAAAATATTGCCTTTATTGCTTCCTGTGCATATGGCATTTTCTACCTGAGACCTGATGCTCTCAGCGCCGATGTTGCAGCCCCAAGTATTACCACTCTCACTCTCTCTTTATCTCTCTTGCATAATCTACCCATGTCTTTGTCTCACTCACATCTTATATACAATCTTGTATATATTGCAGCTCATAAATTCATTAGGCCTCCTCCATTGCGCGCATATCGGGAAGTTCCAGGCTTTGCTTAAAACTCGGATTAAAATGAAAATTGGATGCGATCTTAATTGAACGAAATGCCTAGGAACGGCGACGGGCGTCGGACGCCGTGGACCATAAATTCTCCAAGATTCCTTCCTCGCTTCTTCTTCTTCTACTACTTTTTTTATTATTATTTTTATGTGTTTTTTTGCCGTAATGCGGCGAATATATTAGTTATGGTGTACGATTGTCCTGCCACGATGGTCGCTGTAATTAAAGAGCGCATCCGTTATTCTAACTTAATTTAAAATTTAATTCCATCAGGAGACCTTCCTTATTTCCATTATACGTTATAATATGGAGAGAGACGGCTCCACTCTTCCAACGATGAGTGCAACCGCGAGACCTCGCGCATTTGGTTTGAATCTATTCCGTTCTGATTTCCCAGCGATAAGAGGATGGTGTGGTGTGCCGTGGCGTGGCGTGTCGTTAAGGCGGTCACACAGCGAATCGTCTATATGTAGATTGCTTGCTTTGTTCTTGCTACACTTGTTCCCTTCACTCCGCTCATCATCATCATCATCATCACTGTTACAAGAATGAAGTTACGCTCTTCTTCTGCTTCTTTCTTTTTTCACGCTCGTTCTAGATGAAGGGTACATACCATACCTAATAATCATCATATTTTATTATGGACCATCGCTGTAATCATCCTGCAAACTTATACCTATGTTTCAAGAACTTGTCAAATAGAAGATTTTAAACAATTTCAATACAAGTATAAACTATTGCTTACATCATATCACTTCAAATACTGCAGCACGATTGACGTTATTATCAAGGCAAATATATATTAATGGCCATTTGCAGATTTACATCTCTATTGTTAAGCAGTCAATTTATTTCTATTGTTTCTTATTTCACATATTATATAAATTCGATACTAACTTAAATCATCATTTACATAATATCAAATAATGCAGCTAATTATGTCCTCAGTAGAAAACCAAAAATTCACGGCGATTTCAGGATCATTATTCACATCCGCATTGCAAATTAACAAATTTATTTCATATATATAATAAATTAGATATAAACTTAAATCATCATTGAAAAAAATAAAATTTAAAAAATACTTTTCAAATTATATTTTTTTTTTCAGAAATTATTCAATTTTAGCTCAAACTATTTTATTTACATAATTAAATTTTTAACTATTAAAAAAAAATTACTTCTACAACGAATTGAAGATTTACATTATAATCGTCAAATATTCAAATTATTATTAATTTATTAAAATTCAATATCATCACCACGTGGAGTAATTTTATTTTTCTTCTAATAACTTAAAAAGTGAGTATTACGATGTCATTATGAAGAAGAAAATAAAACACGATTTTTTTATTGTGAAATAATCATTTTTTAATCTGTTGATTGAAATAATCATCAAGGTATGCATCAAGGTAATTAATATACTAATTGATGAGTCATGTTATTATTGAAAATTGAATCAGCAGGATTTAAACATTTTCACGACACAGCAGCTTCATCGCTCATTGCAAGAGAACGTACTTTAAATATATGCAAATTATATTATTATAATCATCGGTATTTAACATTTTTCCTTTCTATAAATCTACTCTTACTTTATGGATAAATATTTTCATTTATTAATAAACTAAAATAAGTTGATTACGCCTTTAAAGATGTAATATTTCTGAAGTTGGTGTGTTTAAAATTGAGATGTAAAAAAAACTGTATATTTGTATGATTTGGGAGTACACAAATAATATTTGTGTTTTTGCTCATCAGCATGAGGTAATTTCTTCGGCTGCAACCATTTGCGGGTGGATGTGTGCTTTGGCAATGATTTTGGGGTTCAAATATGCCAACGTGTCATGACCTCCCTCCCGATTAATTGCGCACCTCGTACGGAGGACCCCAAGCGTGGGTTTCGGGGTGGCGAGGTGAGGTGCGGTGAGGTGAGTTGGGGCTCGTAATGTACACAAATGGCAGCCATGATGCTAGATTTGATAAGTTGGAAACTGGCCATTATACGAGGGGATTATGATCTTCCGACCGAAATAATTAGTCAGTAGCCTAACTGCGAACGAGTTCATATTAACCCTTAACGTATACGAGGGCGAGTTATGTCAATAACCACGCGGATCCTCCGAATTAAGGCAGATTGTGGGGAGCATCCAGCCCACTCTCTCTCAACATGAATATAATATTCCAACGACCACCCGTTCCTATATTATATACACATGCATATATTCCTACATGTTCGGTATGTATAACCATATACATTTATATATAGAAGTATGTGTATATGGATACAACCACCGACTTTGCCTTCGCCGCCACCGCCGCCAAAACCACCCATTTGAGATTTATATGCTCGTCCGTATACCTATATATGTGTATATGTTTGTGTATATATAGGTATATGTTCGGGTGTGTGTTATTTTATTTAGGTAGAGCAAACATCGCGAATTATATGAACTGGCAACACATGAAAATAAAACCGTGTGCGGGGAACGAACGACGCACGCTGAATATTTAACAGTGTGGGTTTCTAGTTAAATGACAAGCTTTGCACATATTTTCTGTCACTTGTCTCGTGTCCGGCCAGTGTAACATGACAGTTGAATGCTTGTTATGACATACTCTGCGCCGTTCTGCAAAAATAATATTTACGTAGCCGTAGCCTGGTGTGGCGTTGGTGCGATGGTGTCGGGGGGCGCAGAGAGGAGCCGCGACGAGGATAAGTACAATCAATACCTAGGCGAACACCACCATCCACGGCGCGGATTTCCGATCTTGGGACCGCTGATGGCGGAACAGAAGTCCTCGAAGGTAGATGATGATATCGAGGTCTGCATCTGATACACATGCTTATATAATGCACATATATATCTATGTTTATATATATATATATAGATACATACGTGCATGTGTATGCTTATATGTTATATATATCATTTATCGCATTACAATGGGTACACGTGTAATGCGATACGCAGGAGAGCATGTATGAAATTGAAAATAAACAATGATGCGAGTGCTCCAGGGCAGATCAGCTCTGACGTTGCATCCGGCCGCATCCGATGCAGATGGCGCACGTGTCACTCAAATCATGTTTAATCACCTCTCCAAATCAATTGATACTTTCAGTGCAAATAATCCGGTTCATAATTTAATTAATTGCGAGGGGTGGTGGTGCACCCATCGCCACCCCCAATCGATACGTCGACGAGCTATTCACGTACTCACATACTCGCGATTGCCATGGCCGTTATCCGAGCAACACTGACAAACAAATATAGTAAAATAATTTTTCTCCTTCACGATCAACAAAATTTTTCTAATTCATTAAAATTTCATTTATGATTATTGAAAAAAAAAAAGTTCTTAATATACATTTCTTGTAGTTTGTAATTAATTTAAAAAAATCATAAATAATTTGATGTAATTGGAATGGACATTTTAATTTGAAGATGCTGATGATTTTCTCAATAAAATAAAGAAGTTTTTTCCATAAAAAACATCGGGATCTCAAAGTGAAGATTTAAAATAATGTTAAGCTAAGCACGTGCTTCCTTCGTCGCCCCACGTTTCCGAATCCTGGAGAGGAAAAGCCATTTGAATAAAATAAAATAGAAATAAAAAAGCTGCGGTCGGACGACGTTCTGCGTGAATGTGACACATTAGGTCTGGAGAATGTGCCATTACAGACGGCGCTTCACGCTCCATTAAGATGACATATGGCACACTTCGGAGAGCATACGCCACGATGACATTTCGTATTACATTTGCATCGAATAGTTTTTAATAACCGAAAGGAAGAGAGGAAGAAGTGGAAGGAAGAAGAAGAAACAAAAAAAATGTAATACCGAAGGAAGGAGCCGCACGATAAAACAGAGACGCAGAAGTGAAATAAAGTCGGATTAAATTCTCATAACACTAAAATCCCCTTTATGTATTCTTCTCTGCTCTCCTTCTCTCTTCCTCTCTCAGAGTTTTCAGACTGTTTGAGCTTCTACTTCTTCTTTTTTATCCTCTACGTGAGTGGCGTTTGGCTCGTTTTCGGTGGCACACATTATATTGCCGGAATGACACCGAGAGGGTGAAAACACAGGAAATATATTGTAGACATAGACCACAAACGGGGTCTGGTTTGTGTCAGCATGCGGGGTTCGGGTTTTTAGCATATTGAAGCTAAACTAAATAAAGACGAAAACGAGTTGAGCTAAGAGCAAATAATGGAAATGGAGGCTGAGATTGGTTCTCAGCAAAAATAGCGCGACGAATCCGTACCCTATTGATATGCCAAATTCTCGGAAATCGCGGAGCAAAAATCCGAGTTGAAGATTGTATGTGTGTGTGTATATGTATGGACGTGTTGTTGTGTTTGTGTGTGCGTGCAACTTTATAATTACAATGGTGTTCGAGTGGATTCTCGAGAAGGGCCCTTTTCTTTCCTCGCCTCTTTGCGAACGAGCTATTGGGAATCACGCTGTCCCGTTGAGCGTTGACGGCTGCATGAATCGCACTTTTGGATGGACATGGACATGGCCTATCCTATCTATGTATATTACATCTGTCAGAACATCTGCCGGCGCGGAGACGGGGGCCAAGGGTGACTTTCAGGCGCGCCTCCGGCGATGAACAAAAACCGTTTGACATCTGCATCGGCGGGGATGGCTTCATTAAACAATAAACCAAATAAACCACGGCCTCCTCCTCCACCGCCGCCGCTGCCGCCTCCACCATAATTAATATTAATATCACACGGGGAGAGAGGAAAAGAGAGATACACGAAAGGTGTTTCATAAATTCCACATTTCCAATTATCTTATTGTGTTAGCCGGTAATGATGGCGCAACTGAGGATATCGAAATATGAAGTATCATCATTCCCAATGGGACATAATGACTCCTGACAGTCGTCACTTCTTAGCGGAGCGGCACACAAGGTTACAAAACTGGACACATCACATACAACACACGCTCGGACCATAATTATGATCAATAAAGAGCGGCTTCGATCGGTAGGTAGAAATGTTGAGATTCATAATTGATTAGCAACCCCTCGAGTAATGAGTCAGTCGGACGAGCGCTCTGTTTGTACATGTATAACTTAACGACGAAAAAAAATTAAGAATAAAGAAAACAACCCTTCGGCTCAAGTCGCAAAATATAATTTGTTTTTAATTATTGCCGTGCAATGATGAAAGGGATGAAACAGTGCGTATCTCTGCGAAGATTATCGGGTAGGAGAGCAAATAGCGCTGGGGGTGGAAAAAGGTTTTTTTATATATTTCAATCGGGCAGCGTAAAAAATCCTCCTCGGGGTTGTAGACAAGAAAACAAAACGGCGAGGGTAAAGGAAAAAAAAAAGTTGCGGGTAAAAAAACCGCACGGACGACGGACAAATGAACTGGATATTTTTTCCGGTCGGAAAACACTTTCTGAATATGAAAGGCCGGCGGTTGGGGGTGGCAAGCTTCGGAGGTAAGCTTAATTAAAATCGCGGTCGCATAGAAAATATATATGAGGAAAAAATGTAAAGAGGAAATATTACTGCACAAAACAAGCGGAGCACATTTCTGTTGCGTGAATACGGGATGGGGTTCTGCTCGACCCCATCCCTCACCTCTCACACACCCTCCACCTCCTCATCCTCCCATACAGCTCTGGCTCTGCCTCTTTGGTTCCGGCTAAAACTAATTACAACTTCTCAACTTTTCAAAACGCGTGCTTGAGAGAGTCCGAGGGTTTTTTCGGGACGAGTGTGCAGCTGGTCTGCATGTATATGGAGCATAGTAGTATATAGCATAGTATACATCGGGTTTCAGAGTTATTTTCGGTTTACGTGAGTCGTAAAACTATGAAGTAGCTTCTGCATTTATTTATTTCGCTACCGCCGCCCCGGAATCCCCGGAACATGTCCTCGGTGTGTTCATGTATCATGACTCCGGGCTTCCTCCTGGAGGTTGCAAATCGGATTTGCATTAAATTTACTGCTCAAAGTGGCGAACTGAAGCGATCGGGGATATTTTCCCAGTTTTACGTTACGTCAAGTGAAAATGACGTTGCGACAGCGTTTTGCATGACAAAGGACTACTTGACGGGACCGTAAATATGTGAGGAATTATTCATGAAAGCGCGATATGGGGCGCTCCGGCTGACAGTTGCGGTGGCGCATGGTTACACTTTCAAAGAACACCGCGTGTCGCATAAATATGGATGCGGCTTGGACCTGATAACCGCCGCTAATGGATCGATTCCACGAGAACTGCTCTCGCCCTTTCAATTCGCCCATCAACCATCAACCATCATTATCATCATCATCATGAACATCATCTCCAACCCATCCTCTGTCCCATACCGTACTCGCATGGTACACATCGGAGCCGTCCATCCGTCCGTATACGCACACATGCAGTATACTATACCCCCAAAGCCACAATCCAATCACTAGCAGAATTTACAAATTCCATAAGAGCGTCGTAAAGTGTTCACGGCCCGGAGCGTAAACGTGTTAGCATACATTAAACAATGACAGCGCAGCCTTTGTTATGCGATCTAGACAGACTAATGTCATCCCGAGGCGCATCGTTCAAGACAATCTCATTTGGCTGTCAAATTGAAGCCCGAATCATAGAGCCCTACACCAAAAACAAGAGAGACGAAAGACGAACCACGCGAAGAGGAGGCGGATAGAGAGACAGAGAAAGGGTGAGGGTCAGACGCAGCCTCGAAATGGTAATCGTACGACACTGCCCATAAAACCCTTAAACCCAATTTACCTGCCTCGCGTAGCGAAATAAAATGCAGCGGCCGTTTTCGATAATCGCACAAGGAAACAATGATGCAACGCTTTTCTGATGGCAGGCATCTTGTCTTGTCACGAGAGGCGACCTTGCGGAGCCTTGTCATCGTCACGTAGTAAAACAAAGGACTTACCTGCAACAAAATATAAATATAATTATATGCTTTCAGTCAAACACCGTGAACATACATCAATAGATCCAAGGCCAACCGTATATAACTACACACGGTAAACACGAGAGCAGACTAAACGTAATAACCTCAGCGCTTCGCGATCTCATCATCATCATCATATCTTCTTGTTTCGCTTGCTTCGAGATTGGTAGGAACAAAACCAGAAACAGAAAACACCGGACGAACAGAACCATCAAAAATAGTACAAATGTACACGCACAACAGCACACGTTTTCAGCAGCCCTCGACGTTCATTTACAACACGTTCAGGCCCAAACAGTTCCGGGGCGACATTCAACAAGTGGGATGTCAACGTCAGCGACAAAGTGGCCAGATAAAAAACACCCTCCGCGACTATAAAAGGACTCCGGGCTCCCCTCAAACATCTATATATATAGATATACACGAGACAGCAAAGGAATGAAAGAGAGAAAAAAAAAAGAATTCCGGCAGCGTGTAACAGGCCGCTTAAACACGAGTAAAGATCAAGAGAGATACGATCCGGATGACATAATCGCTTTAAAGGATTCCTTTCGGGAAGACATTGAAGCCGTTTACTTTTCATTCTCTCACTTTATCATTATTATTTCTTCCTCATCTACGTTTCTTTATTTTTGTTTCTTGTTATTTTTTAATCATGTATTTCATACTTCCTTAGCTTCATTTTACTCGCAATTATCCGCAATGCTAATTGCATCGGAGTGAGAGTGATAAGAGTTGCCGCGAATAATCCGTTCCTCGCGTAACGTAACGTAACGTAATGAATGGCTCTGCAAGGGCAGTGAGTCAATTACAGGTAATGGCTAATCGATATTATTATAGCATTAGCAATCATTGCTGTTGCTGCTACAAGGCGAGATTGTTTATTTTCGAGCGGCGCGCACAATGGATTCGTGTCCGAAAAGAAGCGAGACAATCATGATGTGCGTTGTGCGAGAAGGAGAGAGGAGAAACAAAAGAAAACGAAATTGTCGTCCCTGGCCGAATCCATTTGTCATTCGTTGTTGCCAGAACAGGATCGCGGCATAAAGTCGCCTATAATTAGTTTTATATTAGTTTGCTGCAGGCCACGGCGATTCCGAATGCTTTCAGAGCGAATACACAAGATGATGAAGAAGACAAGAGGAGAAAAAAGAGCTCGACGAGAGAGGAAAGGTAGGAGGGACGGAGAGAACGGCACAAGGAAGACGAGGATGAACAAAAATAATAAGAATAAAAAATATAAAAAACAATACACAACATTGATTGCGTCACTTGTCCGTGTGTAATTACGATAATTAGCCGGTGTGTTACATAAGTCGCGGAGCGGTATCAGGGTAACCTTTAATTGAGTTTCGTGTCTGCGCCAACGTGTGTGTATGAACATGTATACATATATAGATGAGTGTGTGTGCGGCTATAGGAAAAATTGAAACTTAATTCCAGTTTAGGTTCTGGTCTTTGGCAGCTGATTGGAGGTAGAACAGATGTGGTCACCCGCGGTGACCTGGAACAGCGTCGCATAATTACAAACGAAACAATGACCGCGACCGGGGGGCTTCGTCTCCTTCGTCTTCCCGTGGAGATTTTTTAATGAATTTCCATTTGAATGTTATATGGCGTGGGCAACGGGGAGGAGTCCGCAACGGTTTCTGCGTTGACCGCTGCTTGATTTGTGTCACGAATGCCGCTTTACACGAGACAACTACCTCGGACGAGTGACATGTAAAATATTTAATGTTGGACACATCACAATTATAAATGAATAAATTTGCTATAAGATTTTATTTAAAAAAAAAAACTATTTCTATTGAATTATTGTTTTGAAATATAAATTTATATTTTATCAAATTCTTGTTTATGATAGAAAATGTAAAATTTCAAAAAATAAAATTTTATTAAAAAAGTGAAATACTGAATAATATATTTAGACCTAATTGTTAAATAAATATATTTATAATATGAATTATATTTTAAGAAAATTTCTTATTTATGCTAACATCAATTTTGAATATAAGTTCTGAAAAACTTTAGTTATATTGAAAAATATATTGTAATATCTGTTTATAAGAGACGATGGTAGGTATAAGATTAGGATATAGAAGAAGTTATGGGAGTGAAGGTGGGCTGAGAAGAAAGAGGCGGTTTGGGGATGCCGAAATCAAAAGCAGACGATACTACACGACGATTCGAGTGAGGCACAGGTAATGAACGCGACGCGACCTCTACAAGATATAATACGCCACAATTTGGTTTCAACATTATAATGATAGGTTGATGTACATGTCTTGGAGAGTCGGAGAAGTGTCACGACCGCGGGCGGACTCCATCCATCGCGGCTCCAAATCCGGCCCCGGCCTGCCACGTTATTACGTCAAATTAACCGCTCGTCAAGCGATCTTAGCACTCTCATTCTATATTCCTCACGGGTCGGTACAATTAACCAGAAAGATCAGACCGACCAGTGTACTGAAAAACAATCCGAACGAGAGGGTTGGAAGGGGGAGATTGAAAATGGCTGAAAGTCCGAATTCCCTGTGCTCGTCCTGCTGTGATGAAGGGGCGGCGGCAGGACATGGTGCAGCCGTTGCGGCCGCTCAAAGGACAAAGATTCGCGGAGTGCGCGGGATCAGCGGCAGTCAAAGATCCGCCGGTTTGACTTTGATGGGTAGAGGGATGGATCCCTTTGCGCGGGTGCATGTTACAATTATGTTGAAATTTAATCATTCGTGTAGCGATTAGTTCACGGTTAACGATCACAGGACGCGACGCTAGGAATGTCCGCGCCAGAGCCGCGATTAATGCAATGTAAATTGTTGACGATTGCCCCCCGAGGGGGCATTTCAAATGAAACAGACAAGGAAACAAGGAAACAAATAGCGTATGCAAACACACACCGAGGACCCAACTGAAATATAACTTGCAGCACACAAGCAGAAAAAAAATAGGAATTAGAGTTGGAAAACAGGATCAAAGCGGAATTCATCTATGAGTTTATCGCGGCGTTATTGGATCGTTCCTAAGCGAGTTATATAATTGTTTTTTTTTTATCATCTCGCGCGTCGTAACAATTAGCGTTAACAATTAGTTGGGTCCTTGTTTAGCGTTTCTTTAAATTACTTCCCCGGATGGTCATTTGAGGATTTTAATGTGGGGGCCGACGTCCAATTAAAATTAGAATAATGGTGCGCGCTGCAAAGTTTACGTTTTGAATATTTCCAGAGCTCCAAAATAATCATAAAGAAGGCAATGTGCGTGTAGTTAAAATTGTTCCACACATCCCTTGCATAATTTATGGCGATCGCCAAAAACAATGGTTGCGGCATGAAAGAGACCTGTAAGAGTATATACCTTCCAGTGGCATTTGCGTATCGCGGTTTGCGCTGGAGGAACGGACGAAAAACCCCAAGCAACAGCAGCAGCAGCTCCACCACCAGCAGCAGAACCATCCTTTGTTCCGGCTCGTATTTAACTAGCTTTTGTTCTGATGGTCGGGATAAAAAGAGCCACTGCACACATATACAAATACCGCTCTTTGTTGGCTTTCGTTGCCCAACGTACGACGCCACTTTGCCCGATGTTCATTCGGTTTTTCGTTTCGATTATTTTTCCATTCCACCCAGGGCATTACTAAGGGTATCGCGTGGGCGTAGGTCTGTGCATATTTCATGGGTGGATCGCTGTTCACTTGCAAAACTTGATTTCAATTAAAACCGATCCGAAACTGGAGCGCATTTCAGTTGCACACACGCTCTTCTCTCGACTCCGATTTCAGGTCTTCCTCGCTGCATTACATATACACATATATTATTATACTCTTTTTTCTTTTTCTCTTCGACGACGTTTCCATAACGCCGGCACCAATAAATAATATGGCGTGAACTGTTTATAAATCCGCATTGACATTTTATATTCAAAACACATAATAAATATCGGTATCGGCTTTCCTGGGGGCAGTCAAACGGCGCCGACGGCGGGGCCCGTCCATTTGTTTTGGGGAAAACACATTAAAATATAAATTGAAGCAGGTACGCGACACAATGCGGGGTCTGACAGCGGCGGCGCGAGTCAATCTTTTCTTTTTTTCTTCTTCGTTTTTCAGGGGGGCGACCCGGGCCCCGGACCTGGGTCTGGCCCCCCGCAGCCATCAACAATATCCCTACGACACTCACTATTAGTTGCCCATTATAATACGTGCAGGGATGAAAACTATCTATCAATTCTCCCCCCTTCGGCTTTTCCATTATTCGTCTTCCTTTCATTCCCCGATATCTAATTAATGTACGGTTCCAACGGCAAAAAATATAAATGAACAACACTGCGATTTTTATTATGCAATCCACATTATATTAACCCCTCAATATTAACAAAGCAAACGAAATTCCAATACCACTGACCGAGATAATCAAAAAACCATTATAATAAAAATTTTCAGCATACATATTTTAAATAGATGCAATTAACTATTAAATATATTTTTTTATATAATCTATTATTTAAAAGACAAATAAATCGGAAAGTAAAATCTTCATCTTATTGATATTGAAAACAATATTTTACTTCTTCGTATGTGAAATTTTTAAGCAAACCATCTGAAGTAGTAATTCCAGAGGATATTATATATGTGTAATGTATACAAAAAGCCTTTTATCCACTGGGTTTTAGTCGGGTTCTCTTCTCTTTTTTTACCCGATTTTGTTTTCTCTCCTTCATTTCTTCTTCTTTTTTTCCGGGGCGCCGACGGCGGAGCCCGAATATTACCGGAATAAGAGTGAAAGGTGATGATTATATAACCGGGAGGCTTCGCGGGAATAATGTATGTTTATATGCAAATGGATATCGTAAATGTGCATCAATGGCTCGGCGGAAGAGAAATTGTTTGTGTGGATTTGCACGTGGTCGGATGATAAATGGGGTTACCTTATCATAAATACTCGATCCTGAAACGTGTTGATGCGGATTTTATTATACGCGGAGAGGCGCGCAAAAATCGAGTTAATTCGGCTATTATGCAACGTTTCCTTTCATTCTTCCTCCTCTCTATATATGAGTATATACATATATATAATTCGATTTTTATTCGTTCGTCCTGTCCCGTTCGTCGTCTTTTTTTCCTTTCCTTTTTCCATCTTACGTGTGTGTTTGCGTTGTGTGCGGAGTGATATTAATGCATATTTTGGTCCACCGAGGAGGAGATGAAGAGGGACAGAGCAACGGGCGGAGATGGGTCGCAGAGAAGGAGAGCGGAGGATGATGCAGTGTCCCATGCTGCGCTCTTATAGATTGATATATAGAGTCAGCGGCAAGTTTTTTAATTGGAAGACATTTTTTATCTTCAAATAATGGTAATAAAAGAGGTGACCCCCGCGGCGCGCCCTACGGGCACCGAAACTTATTGTAAAACTATATAACGTTTACTGTTCCATTCCTTTGATGGAAACTCAACAGATTGATACGGCGCATTATCTTCCTATCTGGACAGGATGGAAGTCGTGGCGGATATTAATTAATATCGGACAATTGCGTGGGGGATGGCACAGGACGGGGGGTTGGTTGATTCGATGGTCGGATGGTTTGTAGACATCCATTAAGCAGGCCGTGCAATTAACTCGCCGGCAACAATAAAATCAAATTTCTAAGAATGTTCAATAAATATCATTACCGAGATTTTAAAGATAATATTTTTTACACCTCTTTTAGTAATTAAAACCAGGTTGTATAACTTGTTTTTGTCCGATTCCTCGGATGCAGCGGCCCAGACGCAGCGGTATGCCTCACTGGGATCGCGCGATCTTCAAAGATCATCTGGTAGGTTGCAATGCAGAAGGGTGTTCCATTATAGGATATAATGGTGTTTCGATGGCACTCCGGCGTTACTCCAAATAATAATAACAAAAAAAAAGCAAGGAGGAGAAGAGATAAAATAAATAAACAAATAAATAAAGAGAAATAAGAGATCGGCCAGGCAATAAATACGAAGGATATGTATATTGTTTTTAGCTTTTTCTTATTTTGAAGCGGAGCTCTTTTCGCGGGTTTATGTGCAGCGTGGTATTAGGCAGTAAACAAAGAGTTTCTGCCGTTGTTGCTGCTGCTGCTTCTGGTCGGGGCTCCGCAGGATGAAGAGAGCGAGAGAGAAAGAACACCGCACGTTACGTAAACGCGAGATGAAGGAGGAACACTGCGTTGGGAACGGCGCTATATAATCAATAGAAGGAGGCGATCGGGCGCTCTCTTCTTGCCATGGTTGTGTCCTTAAATTAATTTCCATTCAGTAGAAGTGATTAATACGTACGTATACATAAACCTGTTCAATAGAATAGGAGTCTTGACATTGAAGTCGATCTGTAGATTACTCAGGGTCATCCCGAAGCGGCATCTCCACTTGTCATACACGCCACGAAGCCGGAGATGGAAGGAATAAAAAAAAACAACATTGTACAACATAGCACATACTGTGCTCTTTATACGACAGCACAATACTGACTCTGTCTTCTGTCACATAGGAACGGCTATGACATCATGACAACCAAGAGGTTGAAGGAACTGACCACAATCGACGATGAAAGATAAACAATAAACTGTTTATTTTAATGCGGGGAGCGCAGCCGCATTCCGACGTGGCATTATTTCAAAACATGCATCTTGCCATTGGCCCGTAAACTACTAAGAACTTAACTCATGCAAAACACAACTTAAACGCTTCTCAAAATTGGAAACTAATTTAAATTACTGTAACGGAATTATTTAAGAAGTCAAAATTATTGCTTAAAATAAAACTTAAAACTTTATTAAAAATTAAAATTTATTTTCATAAATATAATGTCGAAAAGATATTTAAATATTAAATATTATTTTATTTCGTTTGTTGTAATTTTAGTGTTGTAATTATAAGTATTGTAATTCTGATTAAAAATTTTGGAAAATCCAAAAATTTGAAGTATTAAGAAACATGAATGTACACAAAAAAAAGTATGGGATGGTGCACATATATATTAATAACAAAGTTGATTAATAAAGTCGGCGCCGTTTAAACCCCTTCGCTGTCGGCCGCGTGGGGGTGGTTGGGGGTGTTCCGTTGAGGGGCGGCTTCGACTTGCTCCTGGGGGAGTTGCGAGATGCGCTAATTTTTATGTTTTTCGCCCATTCTAAGCCTGTTCGCCGTGTTCCGACGAGACTAATTATAAAATTTATAAGGCTTCTCCATAAACATAAACGGGAGCGGCGCGTCTGCACCCGTTTCCACCTCTACCTCCGACGTCGTGGGGTGGAAAACTTTTATTCATCACAGTAAAATTTATTAGATGAAAATTACCCCCGGTATTGCGAGCGCGCTAATGAGCAACCGAACGAACGCACCGACGATATTATTATCGGCTATGTCACATGCAAAACAAAACATCCGGCCCCGGCGAAAACATCTCCACGAAACGTAATAAAAGTCAAAAGTTTAGGATAATATCTCGGAAAAGTTTCCCGACCGGTGTGTGTGTGTGTGTAAAGTAAATCCCCCGTGGCCTCGCTCCCAAAACTTTACGCGAAAGAGTTGTCAGCGGCAATCCTCTATTACATGGAAGGAAGAAGCTCGAGGTACGGGAGAGGAGTCATTAAGACCATCGCAATAGATATATACACATATACGTGCACACATACACACACTCCGACTGGCGCCTTGGCTGCTCCAAAAGATATGGCCATCTCGACAGCAATAAAGTCTGAGAATGTAATAAGTTTTTGAAACAAGCCAGGTAACGACCAATGGCTGCCGGATGGTCACTAGCTATGAAAGTGGGCGGATCGTGACCGCAGGATCATTTTTAATTTTCACAGAGACAAAGAATTGATTGATACCGCTCGTTGATTCATTTTTCTTTTCCCGTACCCTTCCTCCATGAATCAAAATAATAGAAGTATAATAGTTTCGAGTAATATTTCAAATAATTTAGAATAAATTGGAAAATTTCTAAAACGATATAATTTTTCTATTATTTGTAAACAGTAATTAAAAGCAATATTTTGATTTATTATTCAGGTTGAAAAGAATTTCTTGTTTATTTGACTTATTTTCAAATACCTTATGGTCCTACGAAACGGTAAGTTTTTTTTTTGCAATGTATCTGCAGTATGTGTGTACATAAGGAAGATTTGATTTCAGAACGCAGGACGATATATAAATATGGGGATGGTCGGTCCTCGTGGGATTTATCAATTGGATGCCCGAAGGCCACCTAAATCGTGGTCCTGCGGAAGGGTTGATTAGTATTACCGCAGGTGGAGGCGAGTAGTCAAAGGACAGGCCGGGCGGAGGAGGAACGCGCAAAAGCTGCAGGATTTAAGCTCACAGGACTTATTCCCGGGGGGCAGCGGCGTAGCAGGAAGTTGCTGGGGCTAAAAGGCAAGGGTTAAGCACCAGCACAAACGAACCCCACAGCATAACAATACCGACTTCCGCTTCATGGCTCTCCCAGGAAAAAGCTGTGAATATTTATCATAATTAACAACTTTTATGTTTCTGAGCGGGCAAAAAAAATATGCCCCGAAACGCAGGGCATAATGAAGAGAAGAAAATAGAATTACGGAGCGACGAATAATAACGGGAGGAAGAAAAGTAGGTAAGGTGAACAAAAAGTGTGATTAAAATGGGCAAATTGCCGGCGCACTGCATTTAGTATAAAAAGCCCTCATTATCAGGCGGGACATAACAAAGGGGGTTGCTTATTGTTCTACTCCTGGAGCCGTGAAGAACCGAGCCCACGTATTATCCAGTTAATAAAAAAGTAAAGGATAAAAAGTGCCGGTAAACTGTTCAGTTACTTAGTCTGGGGGGTGTTGCACGCGGAATCACGGTGAATAATTTAGAAGTCATTCGGATAATCCGCGCGGCAATTAGAAGGAGGGTTTCAAGGGGCTGATTAAAATTGATGCGACGTTCGATATTTTTGCCGGGCTCCGTGAATTTGCATTGTTTGCACAATCGTTTGCGCAACGCACGTCTTAGCCGAGTCGAGGGGTCGGATTAGACGTTGAGGGAACAGAGTTCTGTTTGCCTTTGCTCAACGTATCTGCAAACAGTTTATCGGGACTCGTTCTCTCTTATTGAGTTACTTTTAATTGTTTAAACACCGGTTTTGGGGGCCCTTATTAAATTCATTACCGCGCCACACTTCACTCTTAAATATTGGCATTACGCGTTACGTATGTGATTATAAACGATGGATGACTGATAATTCATCATCGATGTGTCTTGTAATTTTCAACGGGCGCCCATGGGGACATTTAGTCGAGACTTGAAACGTGACTTACAACGTACATATATGTACCTTGATTGCTTTATGTTAAAGACAACAAGGAGAGAAGAAGAAGACGCAGAAGAGAACGTAAAGAAAGAGTAAAACAAGAACAACTTCTAAAACAAGAAGAACATGTGGCATTATTTTCAAAACAAAAGAAACAACTTTTCGTTAATTCTATTATTTTCTTACATACTAATTTTATTTTTTTCAAAATGTATTTTATAATAATATAATTAAATTAAAATTATAATTAACTAATAAATATGGAAATTATTTTATTTTATTTAAATGATTTCATATGCGGTATAATTTTTGCTTCAAAGTTGCAAATTACAATAATATGGTGTTTAGAATGTTATACATATTCGTTAAATGGAAAGAAGTAACAAAAAACAAGTGGTAATGAGAATGTCGCGAAAAAAGAAATGGCAATCGTAACATGAATAACATTAATACTTAATTATAGTTTTCTTTCCATGGCAATTATGAATGTGTATAATCGTTTAAAAGTGGAATCTAATCGAGGGAGAGAAGAAACAAGAAATAGTAAAAAAAAGGAAGGCTGTAATTTACAGATAGCGAACGTTATCTATGATCTAGAATGTTTTTCCCTTTTATAAAAGCAATTAATGCTCGTGCAATTAGAAGTGTATACTTGTTAATGCGAAAAGGAAAGTCATTTGAGGATGTATACATACGAAACCTGCACACATGTCCGTGCGTACTGCACCGCTCTTTGCGTGACCCGCGTGACGACCTATTACGCGATCGCAGCCGAAACCGCCTCCGCCACCCCCTCGCATTACATGCAAATTAATCGAAAATCCATCTGTAATCGTGCCGCAGTACTAAATGTTTGCGTTCTAGTGCAGTTTGTTTTTTTTGTAATACAGCTGCTTGGTAACACTAATCTATGATATAAGTATTATCATCTACATATTTATTTGATTTAAGAATATGTACTTTTAGTTTGATTACGAAACATAATTAAAATAATTCAACGAAAATTATATTATTTTAAAGCTTGATTGAAATAAATGAAAATATAATATTACGAAATGTAATTTAGTAAATAATTGTAAAAGTAATTAGCTTAAAGTCGACAAAAAAAAAATACAAAAATTATTTCACATGTGTACGGTTTTATAAGATTAGAGAATGCATCATAAAGATCAAAGCGTTGTAGGACTAATGACTTTTTAATTGCTTTAGATAATTAACTCACGTTGATTTCAATTATTTTTTTTATATTTGTTTTTGGAGTTGGGGGGTTGCAAAAATTTGAATACGTTTTGTTAGATTCGTGCAGCTCGATCCTTTCGTTTTTCGAATTTGTCATGGGGATTTGCAAGGGTAATTTTCTGGAAACAAAACCTGCAATTAGGCAGGTACTAATGACGGATGGTATCGTGGGGTCGCATCACGCGACATTAATGGGCGCGTGTCACAATTGTTGCGGGTTTAATTAGAGGCCTAAGCGGAAAGTGGGAATTTTGATGGAAGCGTGGCCGCTGCATAATTTAGTGGCAAAGATGGAACGTATCAGTCAGATTCCCTGGACACCGGACGCATCCCACCCCCCATGCCCCCCTTCATCCCTTATGGTCACGTAGGCGATTGTGTCTGGCCATGCAAAAACTGATTTATGTTGTCGCTTGCAAATTTGATGAGCTCTGGGATACACACAAATAACGAAATAGGGAATGACCACCGGACCGGAATGGATGAAGATGCAGACCAGGGAATTCAGTTAATTTTTATATAAGATTTACAAAATATTCATACAATTTCAAAAAATAAAAAATATTTTTTACATAATACATTGAACAAATTTTTATTTTTAAGTTTGGAAATATAAATATTTAGTTTATTTTTAGAAAATTGTGTAAAACATTGTAGTTCTAAAATTAATTAATTTATTTTTATGTGTGTTGACATATTTGTCAAGAAAATTAAAATTACTTGAAAATAAGATAATTTGATTAAGTAAATCTTAGAAAAAGTTTATGGATATAGTACAGATCGCGATCGACATTACTGAGATCAGGGGTTTGTAGACTAAGAACAACTGGTGCAATTATCGTGAGGCGGCTATAATTTAGTCTGATTCCCTAGCAGGAATGGAGAAGTCCGGAGGAAAAGTGGAGCGGACGAGTGATAAATCAGGAACAGGTAGCCGCGTCCCGGCGGAGCAGAACTAGGAATTGAAGAAGGCCGCAGAAGACCGACCCAGGAGGATCTCGAGATAGATTGGGTCGCCGCCCGTCATTCCCACCGAACATCGATATCAATATAAGGCCCAGAGCCAATGCCAAAACGGCGGATCTCGTAATTATGTTGCTGCTCGCCCCGGATCGAAGAAGTATCGTCCGACGGGGCGGACGGCGCACGGCGGGGGGAAAGAATGAGGATAGTGGATGGAGGATGGAACCCGGTCGGTGCAAGATGAGAGAGCATCTGCGAGATGGGGGCATCCGTTAAAATATCATAAGCATCTTGTATGCATGGCCGTACGCAAGATAGGCGACTGATGGGAAAAGCGTGAAACGAATGCGAATAACAATATATTTATAAGTAATGGCTGGGAAACCGGACATAACTTATGTAAGCCTCGACTTTGGTCCGAACGGCTCGCACACACGGCCATCCACAACCATCTATCCTGTCTGTGCATGGGTATGTACATCTGTATCTGCGGACTTGCTCGAAATGGATGGACGTATGTGCACGTAACGAATCCGTTTTAATATTTGTGAGTGTTTGGCGGTTTTGTAATTGGGCCTGAGTGGATGGGGCCACTGATTAAGGTCGGCCATGGCAGTAACTTAATATTTGGGGAGCCGGCACGTCGTTTATCAGAGGAATTCTGATCGAATATGTCCTGCCGGTAAGTGACGTCATCTGTCACGGAAATGCGCCGGGAAATCGGGATTGACGCCCTCGCGTATACTAAATTGCTCCAGACAATGCTGGATTTATCATCCGTGCCTTTCCTTTATTATTTGCCGCAGAAACAGACACACATACAAAAACATAAGCACGCACATGTATACATATATACATATATACACATACACACAAATAGAGAAGGCTCTTGGGAGAAACAGGAACCGACAAACGGGATTTTTCCTCGTCTGCTTTAACGGACGCCCAGTTCGCATCAGCCGACGTCGCGCGTTTTCCAAGAAAATCATTTAAATGAGAACGTTAACAAAAGGCGATTCAAAGAGAGGAAGATGCGGTCGTATAAATAATCAAGTTGAAAGCAAATTCCCATTTTGTCAACGGCTCAGCTCCAAACAGACCCGATAATGTAAACACCAGTAAAGGTGGCTTGTGTACGCGTCGCGGGCGTCATTAAAGCGTCCGGCGCCGCGATGTTTACATACGCTAACTACACACATGTCTTTTCCATAAACACCGCGACACCTCCGACAAAATACCGATGATATTTTTACACCGCCTGGCCTTTTTAATACCCTTCTCCATCCTGCCAACACTTCGTTCCGCACGAGCCATTGCAAGATTTTAAACTATTTAATTTTACACGGACTTTTTTGGAAACACTACTCCTCCAGTCAGTTGACTCAGTACTACTTCATAAAAGCCCTATTTACAACATCTATTTGGTATATTTATTTTAATTTTTCTTTTTACTTTTTCAAAATGTTATACTGCTCATTAAGCAATAATGATTGTCACTAAATTTTTTATAATTTATTTAAAAAAAAATTATTTATAAGAAGAAAATTTTAATTGTTAAAAAATGAATTTAGATGTTCTCCTAATTTTCTTTTGTGTTGCTAAAACGACGAAGGAAGTCATTAGGATATCCTGAATCACCCAAAACGCTTACGGAGCAGGTGGCTTATTAGCATAAATGCCTGTAGGAATTTCGGACAGCTTTTTAAAATCGCACACACACACAAACCGACGGGGAGATAGAAAAAAATAATTTAAATATTCAACAGCTTAATTCTGTCGGGGTGGCGGGAGATTTTCCTTTCTTTCTTTTTTTTCTCATTTTTCTCTTCTTCATTTTGGTTCGTATTCGAGCCTGGTAGAAAGGGAAAACCAGAAAAACGGGCCATAACTCAATGTTAACATTGCTGAGCTAATAGTGGCGAGTTATAATTAATGCCGCACGGAATGAATGTATCATTCATCTACATAATTTTAATTGGGTATATCAAAATATTTACACCTCGGACTAAATTTAGATCAATCTAGTCGCCGGTGTTTGTATGAGTAATGCCGGGCGCGAGCATAAATATTATAGGTTTATCAATTTTTGCCGCACCTGGATTATTTAATTTGGCGTCGCGGCGCCGACGGATATATCTTTGGCAGGTGTAGGAGCGACGGCCAAGTAGAAGAAGGATGTGCTTTCCCATTTGGCTTTGTTCATCGTTTTATGATGTATACAACCCCGACAATTTGTTCACGACGGGTGGTCCGATTCAAGCTACCACCCCCGTTCTTCCGATGCATTAGGGGATAGGTCCGTGCGCGACACAGGACATCGCAGGATTAAATATATGACACGGCACCGGGTTTTAAATTAAATTAAAATTTAATGTTACGAGATATGTTGTTTTATTAAATTATACGGAGACGGTACCGGCGGATCGCACCCTCGTCCTTCTCCACTCTTCCTCGTCCAACAAAGGAATCAATTGACGGAGGGTCGCCCTCGGGATTATCGATGTCGTTCCCATATTTTGTGGGGGAGTGCGATGTTTTGGGACACGTATAAATGTATAAATTGAAATTCCCGTTTCATATTTTCATTTCGTTCCACGGGCCTTTTATTTATCTTCGTTTTCTATTTTTACTCCCTCTCCGTCGTTCTCTCCTGGTGCCCTTCCTGTGGCTACCGTATATCATACATATATGCAAGTCCCGAGGGGGCCATACCATCTTGGACATCGCTTGCTATGCATAGACGGGAAGAGCAGTCGGGGTAATAGAGAGAGGATGTGCGAGAGTGCGCCTAGGGCTGCGGCGATGATGGTCAACCGACCCACCGATCCACCAACCGACCCAACGACCAAACCGACTACATTAGACTATAAATGGCACCGGGCTGCTCGTAAACCGTTTCCAAAACGAATGTAAATTCTGAATGACTTGGGCGCGGTGCTTTGCCGTCGATAACTCAACGATGACAGTTCATTATTCGATAACTTGTAAAGCTCCTACACGCCGGTCGCCCAATAAACTAGCGATCACATTGATAAGACGGTCTCGATTCATCATTTAGCAACGCACTATGCATGACCGCGGCTAATTAAGGGGAGAGGCATGAAGGGTGGGAAGCACCCGAAGATCGAACAGAAGCAATAAAAAGCTCGGATTTTAAATAGTCAGCGACAGAAGCCCTTCGGGGTATTTAGAGATTTACAGGACCGTTCCGTGGGTGGACCACGCTAGGATCTGTCACTAGAGCGACCATTGGATCCAATTAGAATATCGGGACCCAAAGGTCCGAAAACCTAAGGGCGAACTAACGCTATGGACTTACCGTGAGGCACCCAGCCGTGCTTGCAGGTCTCGCAGTATCTGAGGTGTCGTTTCCCTGGCATGAAGCACTCGCAGTTACAGCCCGGAACCGTGCATCGGATCGCCTGCGAAATGAAAGCAGAAAAGAATTGATATTAGGGGATGCTGCGTCGTCAGACAATTAACCCTTGACGGAATTAATTCCCATTCTTCGGGAAGGAGCAAAAAGTCCCCGAAGGCACAGCGGGACGCACGCCGCGCCGTTTCATGTCGGAGAAATTGGCGTCAACCTCAACGGCTCCCCCGAGAGCCTTAAAAAGACCAATTTGAATATTTTCAACATGGATTTTAAGAAGCGTGAATTTTTATCGCCCAGTAAATATTGAGCCCCAGACGCCGGGACCCTGGTCCCAGTTCCCGGGTCCGCAGCCGAGGGCAAGCAAGAAACCCTCTTCGCCCTTTCCACAGAAGGGTTCTTCATTCCTTCCTTCTATCCCTTCGCTTCGCTACGCGCGCTCGCGAGCCAATAAAATACCCCGGCGATATTAAAATCAAGCTCGAAGAAAGAGTTTAAACAATGTCGGAGAATTAAAGCGAGACACAGTTTATGAGCGCCCAGGTCTTAATTAAAGCACGCTAAAAATGGGAGACTTCGCCCCGCGCGTATTTCACTTTATTGCCAAAACAATTCCAGCTTCCTTCCCCCCTTCAGATACTCAACAACAAATTTCGGAATGCTTTCGAAACGCTTCTTGATATAGTCAGTAAATTCCTAAATTTACAATCCTTCCAAAAGGACCAAATACCAATAACTTTTGCCAATTCACACAACATAAAATATCTTTCATTTTTAACTAAACTTGTTGAATAAAACTAAACTAAATCACAAAATAATTAACAATTGAAATTGATTGCAAATTAATATTATAGAACTATTTTTGGATATCTTTTCTTAAAAGTAATAGATTTGGTCTAAAGAATGTACTAAAGATTTTACTATACAATTATGTATGTTTTGTTAAAGAATTTGGAAATGTTGGAATCGCTGCTGCGAGAATGATTCAATATGAAATTGCCTGTGGTAAGCGGCGGCAGTTATTATTGGAGATTATCCTCTGCATTCCAAATGGTGTCCGATAAATTCCCAGCGCTCCCGTATTTATTCAGATTCGGAAGGGTGTCCCGGTGATTGGACATTTGTGTAGTAACTCGCTTAGGCCGATAATCGACTGCGTGTGGTTTCGATGTATGTAGAATGTATGCTCTCCTCTTCCCAATCTGGACCAGATGAATGTGTATATAAATGCCCCCATAACGTTCTACATCTCTCTATATATGTGTGTGTATGTGTTTGTTTACCTGAACCTACACAACGGGCCGCATTAGTTCAGATTTAATACCCGCCCCCACGTGTGTACACGAGGTCCGACATCGATGGTAATTCCCATTGATAAATTGCGCGCAATCCGCATATTAACAGGGATCCGTAAAACGCATCTTGAAATGAAGAGTATATAAAAAATACGAGGAGTAGCGACAACAATGGACAAAAAAAAAAGAAGAAGTGAAATAAGAACGCGAAGCAATCCTTAATTGTTCGCGTTGGTATGTGTTTTGAAAGATGCCCGGGGAATGGATTTCGAGTAATCCTTTTAAATGATTTTACTTTTTACAAAGCCAAGTTGATCAGGCATGAAATTTCATGAGCAGCTCTCTGAGAGGGCGTAACATTACCAACCACAAATCAAAGATGCAGTGGCACTCTCATAACCTGTTCCTTACACCGGGGCAGGGTCGGATGCGTCGCGATTTCGCGACCTCGGCAATTGGTCATCAGCTCGAGCTCGGATCAACCAGACACCCATCAATAATGGTCTGCCATCGTCGACGATCCATCCGCATGGTATGCGTGATCCTCCGACGGGTGTCTCTGGATCCAGACCGGCCGACGTGTTAGGTGGACGAACCCAGTACGGTCCTGCTCTTCGTATGTCGAATATACTTTAGGACACCCATTCCATTTTAAAGTGTCATTGGATTATGGTTTACTACTATCTTCTGTATTTATGGCCTGTTATTCGAATTGCGGTTTAGAACAAAGGAGATGTAGGTATATTCTCTCGAACGTGCAAGCTTGTTAACGTATTCCCATATGCATAATATTTCATTTTAAATAACATTGTTTATATTTCATTACAGTTGACTTGGTTTATTTAGAGATATTCAGCCAATAACAAATCGTCATAACAACAATAAAACTATTATCGAAACTGGATTTCTCATTTGATTATATAAATTATAATTCATATAGATATGTAACTACGGATTCATATGTATATATATTCGCATTCGGCTGAAATACTAATATAAATTATATATCTATATATATATACACACATATACATATATATATATATATATATAGATATTTCCACATGTACAAATTACGCTATGTTATTATCAATAATTATAATATTACATGCACGTTAGGGGAAATTAAATTGCACATAAATTATGCTCTCGCTATATTTAAAGCAATCTGGATACGTTTCAGACCCAGTCCATTAAATCTACTAGTTAGAATAACAGAAAACTTACAGCGGTCAATCCACGTTTATCTTTTATTATTTTTTATCTTGTTCTTAACCTTTAATAATATCTAAATAAAAATAATAATCTAAATTCTCTATAAAATCAAATACAAGAATATATGAAAATTTGATTTTATAGTTTTACTTGTATTTGTAAAAGTTTCATTTTAAAATTAGTAATAAAAACTTTACATTTTT
The DNA here is from genome assembly GCA_963457615.1 of Nicrophorus investigator. NCBI lineage: Eukaryota > Metazoa > Arthropoda > Insecta > Coleoptera > Silphidae > Nicrophorus > Nicrophorus investigator. The sequence continues at coordinate 11,598,167 of OY735146.1, forward strand.
GAAAATCTAAAAATTAAGTAAAAATTGCGCAGATTTTGAAAAAGTGGTTAGATTAACCTTATAAATAACAATATAAATTTGTTTTGAATTTGAAAGAAACTTAGTTAAATTTGAGAAAAAAGTGGTGGATTTAAGAACGATTGGCTTGGAGGTTTGGGGGGTTGGGTTGATTCCAGTTGGGGTGATTCGCGAGTGATATTTTCTTTTTATTTCCCATCCGGCTGAGTGGATGCGGAAAGCGAAGTGTTTTCCCGGGAGGGAGCTGCCGGGCCTGTCTTCGGCCCATTTATAAACATCTTTGCTTGTCGGCATGCAAATCAGACAGCTAGGTCGGATTTTGATTGATCTATCGCGAAGATTGATTATGGCGCGACCGCGCACAATGCCTAGGTACTCCTCTCCCATTGTGGACCCCTTGAAGTGTATGTGCCGATGCGTACCACTCAGATGGCCGACGCTTATCATCATCCCTCGCCGCAAAGACGTGAATGATGAGAAGGGGAAGACCAATCATCCATTACCACCTGATCATGATCAGGAGTTACGCGCACCTTCCCAAAAAAGGTATCTCATGTTGGTGGTTCTTTTTTCGGTGATGTGCTCTGTCAAAATGGCGTGCAATCGATATGCTGTCGCTATTGGATGATGGGCGAGGTGAGGGCGAGTGTTGACAGTTCAATACTGCATTAATCCATTAATACACATCAAGCCGTAACGATCCCGCAGATTAGGCTACGACCCACCTAACGCTCCACTCTAATAACATGCGAGTGGAATCACAACGAGCACTCCATAGATCGATACGTGTATTTTGTACCTAGGATCGCTGATTTCGCCGTTCCCGTTAACCATCTACTATATTTTTTTGTTGTAATTTGTTGGTCCGTTTTGTTCTGCTCCACTCGGGGTGGCTTTGCTCATTAATTGATGACCCGGTATCTTTCTCCAACTGCAATTCCTTCCTTCTCCATCTCGCTTTTCCTCCTCGTTAATAAATACTATTACGGGTGAACATTCTTCACCGAGCAATAATCCCTGGGAGCAGCGAGCCGTGAACGAGCCTCTCGCGAAGATGCCCTCCGATGCGAGGGAACATTAGCTAACGCAACATGTCGATGCTAAGTATATGAGGCGATTAAGCCGATATACGAGCGCCGCGATGTCACTTGGGGTATAAAACCCCGGGAGGTTCCCCGCGGTGCAGCCTTTGATCAACGGCACCGGCTGACGCGCCGCAATAAACATCTCCGTAGACCGCGATCCATTTCATCCATTTTTAGCCCTATCGATTCACTCCGCCATTTCTTCGCGTTTTACTTCTTCTTTTTTGGGGAGCCTCGATAAGTGTATGTAATCAGTTAAGAGTCCGCTGATGTCGTGACGGCCTCCACTACTTCTAATCCAGTTTTTAGGCGCGTCCCCCCATTCGTTCTGATTAACCAGGTCCCAATATCCAAGAACACCAAGGAAAAAAAAAAGAAGCGAAAAACAAAGCTTCCGGTCCATGTCGTGTCGAAACACCACTAATGTCCTGCGCTTTTACAAGGATCGCGATGTCAACCCTGTGATTCATAGACCGGCCCTAGGACGTTCGTTGATCGTGCATCGTGTACGCGTATACCTATACACAGATACAAGCATATACATATTGCGTGATTTCAGGCGCTATTTTATCACTTTGCCTTACTAATGAACACTTTTACGACCATACAAATTTCGCCGCGCATTGTGCCTAATGAAGAAAAATCCTGTGGCGTTTCCTTTCGTTCGAGTTCCTACCGATGTTGCTGCTGCTCATCTCCCTCTCCATCACCATCTCTCTCTTTTCATCTTTCTACGCGCAGTTTCCATCCTCTCCTCGTTTCAATTTGATTTGTTTTTTTTTGCTCCTTCTTCTTGTATATCATTTTATCTGTCGCCCTCTGAAATATTGAACCGCTGTTTATATTTAATAAACTGGCGGCGGTAATTTGCGCCAATCTTCCCTTCTCAAATTGCGCCGCAAAATCCCCAAGACATTTCGTTCCGTATCAAAGGAACGGGAAGCGCGACTTTATAGTGGCAATATACCGCAGCCAGACGCGGCGCGCGTAATGGCGTGAAAATAACAAAAACAGCCCTAATAATTCATGTGTTGTCGTCGCTCCGCCAACATCCGCTATTCCCCATGTAATGCTCGAACCGTATCCACGGAGGGATGCAATTAATTGACAAGTCACAGTTTAAATAAAGAATACCGTGACTCCCCTGTAACGGTTTCATAATTGATCAGTTTTCAACAATTTGGTTTAAACGCCCCGGGCAATCTGGAGAAATGAAAATTGGGTAAAATATAAGTTGCAACAGGTCATTTTCTGCATACAATACTATAATATTGTAATCCTATGTTGGATGGTTGTGTTCAGCGTTTTCATGGATTTTTTGCTGAATTGATGTATTTTCATCGGTGAATAAAATACTGTTAAAATATTATTAATAAACAAATATGCTCAAATCAGTGGCGTACTACGATGTGCTTCAACATGGTCAAATATTTGAAATAAATCAGTTTTACATTGAAAATGAATATTTATTTTACTAATAATTTTCGAAATGTTGATATTCTGAATAAAATAAAATAAACCAAAAACGAAATATAATAAAATTTATATATTTTACATTCAAGAATTTAAACTAAAATAGAAAAATATTTTTTCTTTAATTACATATTAGTTTTAAATAAAAACTAAAATTGATTGAAAATATTTACATTATAAATATTTTGTCATACCTATTTAATAAATATTCATCGAAAATTGTTTGTTCTATAAAATGATGTATACGAGTCGCCACTGGTGATAACATACATAAAATAGTGTGGTAAAAATAGTAGAATTGATGAGCGTCAGGAAAGTGGGTAATTTTTAATGACGCCTGGCCGTACGTTCCATAATTGATCAGCGGCAGCAACAACAGTGAGGCTCGGGCAGCGGTTGAACAAAAGTTGCTGGGAATCAACTGAAGTATTCATGTTTTCCATGTAACGGGGTGCCGATGAGGAGGATGATAATAATAGGTGGTGGTGTGTGTTTAAAATCGCTATCAGGCATGTATCAAATGAAAATTTCAGCGAGATACCGGGGGGCCACTTAACTGTGTGAAACAATGGCTTCGCTTCAGGTGTGTACAACGATAGCAATTGTAATTACGGACCGTGTCATTCGCGTGCGTCCATCATTTTATTTTCGTTCAGCAGCAATCGCGAGCTTTTATATTTTCGCTGCACGTCCTCCGCTTAACTCCTGGTTTTTGTTTTGCCTCCTACACCTATACCTATACCTAAATTCCCCCTATTCCTGTCTCTATACCTACACATATACCGTCTATGTGCGGAACTCGCAATACACACATATATTTATGTATATATATACAGAGGCACGCACACAGTCGCCCGACAGGCAAACAGCCTCAGCATCTCCCGATCTGTTTATTTAATTTAGCTTAATCGCCTCCACTGTTTGTAAACAGTTCGAAAGTGTTGTGAAAATAGACGTGTGCCGGGGTCACCTGAAATCTCAAAAACTACGAAGACACCGGAAGTGTTTACATGGCCGAAACATAAATAAGGGCACCGTTGTTTACGCAGCGTTTAGCGCGTGTGCAAGCAACTCCCCCCTTGATCTCTGCGCTCCTTTCCAACCAAGCTAACATCTATAACGAAAAAAAAAAAAGAGAAAAAAAAAACGACATAATCATCATCGAAACCCTTTCCTCTCTACACCGCACCTAACCACCCCCTCACATCCCCATGGCATCGATCTGGCACAATGCCACATTACGTAATTCGAATTAATATATTGATCAAAATCCGGCATGGTGCTGATATTTCGGCAAACAACGCACTCCCTTCAGTAACTCGTCCGCCCTGCCGCTCGTCGTTGCCTGGGTTACTCTCCTAATTGGGAGATTTTCACCGTTGTTATTTGAGATATTCGGTAATGTCATATTTTGGTTACCTACCCTCGCCGTCTGAATAATTACATTTAAATTTAATACATCGCGCAGACACGTCTGTTCTTCATTTTTCAATGCCTATGCAATTTTCACTGATCTGACAGTTATTTTCTCTGTTTATAATTCACTAATTAATTAAGTACTATTCGTAAACTTTATCTTTTTTATAAACGAAAATTTACTATATTTGTTAATGTGTATAATAATAAATAATTATTATAATCACAACATTGACTCAAGATATAAGAGTAAATTGGAGTAAACTAAAGAAAATAGTGAATTCTCATAATTATTAGTACGATTTAAACTGGATTTATTACATAATTTATAATAACGGTATTATTATTTTAATTAGATGTTTCATTATTGCTTACAATTAAAATAACGAATGATTATAGAATAGAAAAATTTTAGTAAATAAATTATATATCTAAATATTTAAGTTGTTAAAAAGTGAAATGCCGAAGGTGATGGTGCAGAATTTTGTATTTTTTATTTTATTCTCTCAACGAGGTTTTTACGAGGGAGAAATTAAATTAGACCAATTTGGATCACAATGGGCTCTTTGAAAATCGATCTTTATTATTCTTAATTAAGTTCCATTGTTGCGGCGCGAGTTGTACACCCTTAGGAGGAGTATAGAAAGAAGTGTCCTTAGACTGCTAATAAATTGTACCACATCGTATCATGTATGACGAATCAACCCCCGCAAGAAGCAACTATTCATCGACGATCGTCTACCAATTCCTTTAGTTATTTATTTATTTACACTGATTACGGAATGCCTGAAGTTGTTGGATGAGGTCACAAACAGTTCTTCGGCGGATGAAACGAATTTCATATGGATATGAGTGTATTGGAGAGGTGAGGAAGATGAGAAGAACAAACTGCGGTAAGAATAAAAAGGAAGGAACGCGGTAATGCTGTTATAATAAACAGATGGCAGCAGCTTTCAAATGACAGTGTAATTATTGTAATCACGTCAATTGTCATGATTTATAGTAAAGAACCCACCAAAGTCACTCCGTCATCTCGGGAGAGAACAACTCCGGCGCGGATTCCTTCCTCTCCGCTGCCGCCGCCACCGCTGCCGCCTCCCCGTTACATAATACAGTGTAAATTAGATGTCACAAAGTAAAATAAACAATGCGAGGACACAAAAAAGGAGTTATATCTTTAATAATAAGGAGGCGAGGCGAAAGGCGACGGCTATATAGTGGTTTTCTGCTGGCTCATGGGAAGGTCCAGAGGCGACGGAGATCTGTCCTAATCAAGAAGATGACTCGCCGAATTCTTTTTTCAAACGTTGTCATTGCCGCGTTTGACGCCTTTTCAAGGGCCTTCGGGCCGCCTGTCGTTCACACTGTCAAATTACTGAAATTAATAATATTGCCCTTGCCCCGAAAGGAAGAATGAAAAGGAAGAGTAGAGAGAGGGGAAAAAAAGAAAAGAAACGATCGCGTCTTCTACCTGGCACAGAAGTCAAGCCCCCTCGCCTAATCGTAATGATGATAATAACAGCAGCGCGAACAGAGAAACTGGATGGTACTGTTGCGCTGGTTGGATCCATCCAGGACGAAGGATGAAGACATTATTTTCATTGGACCCGTTTAATTAGCCGCCGCCTCCGTCTTTGCCGCCCCCGACGCAACGGATGACCGCCGCCTGGGTTCCCGGAAAAACCGGGCTCTGTTTATTTATAAATCGAGCGACGCCGCGGAAACATATTGAACATCAAGAATTCCATTACTTCAAGAGTTTTTGGCGGCTCCAAGCCGGGAGTGACGTGCGTGTGCTTCACGGTGTTCACGGCGACAACCAGCAATTTCCTTTCTGGAAAATGCCAAGTACCTTGTGCCTTATATGTCACCTGTGAAACACGCGACCCGTCACACGCTTTTGATCCACTACAAAATAAATTGCCTATTACATATACAACTTCACTTTTTACCCACTTCCTCCACCTCCTCCTCTACTACTCCTTCACCTTCTCCTTTTCTATCCACTCTCCTTCGACTTTTTTTAATTTATTTATTTTTTTTCTAGAGGGGCCGCAAAACCAATCCACTTCATCTATTTCGAAACGAATTCCAACCAAATCATTATATTTTCAAGACTCTCCACTAACGAAGAGCAATTCTCACATTGCCTATAAAGAGAATTCGAAATCAAAATTATCAGCCTTACAAACATAATTGTAAAATCCAATAAGTAAATTTTTGTCATTAGAAAAATATTTTTTCAACAAATATTTTTATAATAACTAATAGTTCTTAAAATTTCAAGATGAGAAACAGTTTTATGAACATAAAGAACGTTTATTTCTATAATATATCTTCTGGGATTACGTATATTGCTATATATTTGAAATTCATAATATGATGTTTATGATGTAATACTGGGCGACAGGAGAAATTGCTTTTAAAAAATCCATTTGTCTAAATTTGAAAGGCGCATTAAAATTACGTATAATTGATGAACTTACCGTGCATATGGTCGGTGGTTGGAAGACTCTTTCGCGCGTATGAGGTCCGGGACTAGGAGGTTTGGTTACTGTGGAGGTAGTTGGTGTTAAGATGTTGGAGAGCGGTCGAGAGCAGGTGGCTTGCTCCAAGCTATTAGCCATCGTCGTCGTGAGCGGCGAAGAGTCGGGTCTGAAGAACCAGGACGCCACCGAGGCCCACTGAAACCAAAAACAAGAAAATGTAAAATATAAATCAATTCAATTAGTTTTTTTGACACATGCAAAATTCTGCGTATTTGCTTGTTTACGTGATCGCATTTTATGGCGGCTCTAAATTTAAACCGGCCTCCACCTTAATGGAAGACATCGACACGTGATAAAAAATCGCCCCGAAAAAAAAAACGCTCTGTGACACATTTAATGGCTTCGAGTATCACGTGCGGATGGGTGTTGTAAGCAGAACCGCGGTTCTAGTTTCGTTTTAGTTATTTATAAAAATATTGATGCCGTTCCGCCCCCCTATTCATGATGCTGCTCATGCTACACCTTTATTACCAACGGTCTGTAAAGAGAAGAAGATTCCCCGACTCGTCCGTCAACCCTTGCCGCGAGGACGTGTTCATTAAGGACAAGCTTGAAAAAAAAAGAGGGTTTAAAGCGGATAAATATTTGGTATCCATCCTGTAGCATGCGAAAAATCGCCGCAGGCCGATCTCGTTTCCTTCTCTCTCTACACACATGTATATATATATATATATATATATATATATGTTTTTACTCCTATTTTATTTTACTTTCCTGACGGGACTTCCCCTCTTCACGTTACAGGAGGATCCGCCGTGTGTGTATATGGTGCATGTAAAATTCAAACCGCGAAATCCAATCTACTTGAGAGCAGCTATTTGTTTTTAAAGCGTCGCTAGTTCTAAAGGGCGCCCCGTCAAGCCGTAGATCACGTGTACACGTGTATAAATCCGCATTCAAATTGTCCCGATGACCATTAAGGAATTGGCTCCATCCACTCCGTCTTCATTCCTCCACCCACCCAGAAAAACCCTTCCACCCGAAAATTGTTTCCGAGCCCTTTCCCCGTCCGAAAATATTTTCGTATAATTTAACATTCTAATTTCCACCCTCCCCATCCCATGACCGGAGGCTGCGCACCGTCCATTCGTAAACACCATTCAAGTATACAAGCGAAATCATATTATAAATATAAATAGACACATTCTGGAAATACACGCTCCTCTCTCCACTCTAACCTCTCTCTTATTTTATTATATTTTTTTACTCTTCCCTCTCTCTTTTCCTTCCATAGTAAAGAAAAAAGCTCTACCCTTCGCATCCAGGCGTAGAATAAATTAGGAAATTATTCATCGTCCTGCGCTACGAGACGCAGCCGTGTAAATACGATACGCCCCCGAAATCAATTTCTAATTGCGCTATTAATTATTTGTGAAGCCTTGATTGGAGGTGGGGCTGGATGTCACAGAATTGTCATTTTATCATTAACGCGTTATCGCGGGATCTCGCCGTGGCACGTAGAAAGGGCCCCGCCTCGGAATATTGTTAAAAGTCCGCTCTTTATTAATGCACCTTTTATCGATACGCATCTCGCCGTAGAATCCATTAGACAAACGGCCGTTCCGTTAATGCTCGACGGAATTGTCCAAAATTGATGCGTCGATTGGATAGGAGGATGGATGGATAGGTGGAAGGACGAATGGATGGATGGATGGAAGGACGAATAGATGGTTGTGGTTGCCTAAGTCTGAGTAATTCGGTGGCGCCGTCGCTTTAAACGCTTTCACACTTTGTCGCTTATTTATTCAAACACTTAACAGCCCTTTCCAGTTCCCTTCTGGAAAACATCTTTTAGCACCGAAAACCGTATTTCATCCTCACCGGAATCTCGCCGACCAATTAACATGATCCAACAAATTCCTGATCCGACGTGCTACAGTCAAAATATATTCTAATACTTATTTACTAATAACAAAATTACTGAAATTATCTAAAAAAATTCAATGATTATAATTTCACAATATTATTTACTAATTACAGCCCGATTTTAAATCCAATTTTGAGAAGAATAAAATTTACAATTATTATGTTTCATAAATATTTAAGTAAAATCAATTAAGTTGAAATATGTAAAAAAAAAAATTTAAATAAAATTGAAATATTTTATCCGGTAGATTATTGTATTGTAATACAATATAACTTTGATTCAATGTAATCTTACATATATTATATTTCGCAATATTGATTGATCTTTTATTAATTTTGATTGCTGTGTTATATAATGGTAATGCACAATTATTAACTGGATTTTTCTTCTTCTTGCCTTTGTGGTCATAACCAATGGTAATTAGTTTCTCACTGTTTCTCTCATATGCATAATTGCGTTTAATTTAATCGTCACAGTAACTAGGCACGTTGATAAACAGTTCCTAACGACTATTTAGGATATTCTGACTCCGCTCCGCCAGTTTTTTACTACCTCAATCTCAAAAGAATCTTTACCAGAACGAAAGAAAGAAGTTTAAAAATTTCCATAACTTTGCGTGTACAATATATTTAGCTTACTTTAAATTAAGTTAAATATGCATATAGTATTAACATACTAAAAAATTTTAACAAAAAAAATTGAATATATGAAGTATGTAATTATTTCTTTAAATTAAATTAAATATTATATATTTTAATTTTCTATAAAGAAATTTGGAAAAATATTATTAAATAAAAAATTGTATTAATTGAAAAACTAAAATATTTATGAAATAAAAATTAATTTTATAATTTATTTACTTACATTAAATTAAGTTAATTTTGTATATAAATTGCAAAATTAGTGTACAAAGTCGGATATGAATCTAAGCGTTTTGCTTACAACAAATTGCGTTAATGGCAAGAAACTGAATGTATGAACTATTGTGTTGGGTAAGGTGATTGTAATGTTGTCTATAAATGTGTTGTCTTGGAAATGGTAAATGAACAATTGAGAAATACCACTTGATTGAATCACATTTTTTGGATATCAGCTATGATTAATGTATGTTGTCTTTTGTTTCCTTGTATCTGAAACACGTTGACTTTAGGTCGTCATTATCGCTGAACATGCACCAGCTTCGTATTTGTCATTGGTCTCGCAAACAAATTGCGCAAACTATGAGTGATTAATAATGTAAAGTGTTGTCTGTTGATTATTGAGCAAAAATAAAATTAAAGAAAATAGGAGAGTGAAGGAGCAGTCGAAAAATCGGTCCGATAAAGTGTTAATGCAATAAATCAGCCGACGATAAGACGGACTCATATTTCTATCGTCTCGATGTCTGTCTTTTTATTCCCCGCTATCCGTTTTTATTTTTCTCGAAATGAAATTATAACGAAGCACATTGATGGCCTCGGTAATGATACAACAACAAAACATCAGCAACAAACCGAAAAAAGACGCGCCGAAAACTCAACCGAACAATGGCGACCCGAGCCGTTATATAATAAAATGTATTCCCCGACAATCATAAGTTTGCGAGCGTAATAATAGACCGGTATGTTAAGGACCTTAACGCAGGGGGTAGGTATACATCATTACGGAGTCCCTCGATGCGAAAGGGTTAATATAGACAGTGGGTTGGGAAAACTCCGCCATATTTGATCAATAATTGAGTTAAACAACTGGCAAACGATGTGCCCTCTCTCTATTTATCCTCATCTCTCTCTCATGCACTCATTCTCTCAATATATATATATATATACATCAACCCACTCGCACATATTCCATCCACGATTTGCCAAATTAAATCACCCCCGAAAAATATTTTTAATACTATTTTAAACAACGAAAATATAATATAATAAAGCCACTCGACGAGGGACGAAACGAAACAAAAAACACACACACATAACATATACCCACCCCATGTGAAATATTGCTACCCTCCGCCCTTCGGCAGCAACCCTTTTTTTTTTCGAATATCGCATTGGCATATGTGAGAGTACTTGAAAAAAATTGTTGTATGTACGTTTTATAAGGGAGTCCGCCCACTTCTGAGATCGAAGGGCTGCCGTACCCCGTAATATGGCGGACGGCCATAATTAGGCCGAAAAATATATGTACGCGCAGATGATCAGGGGAGGAAAGAGTAAAAATTACCCTTAGGGGTCCAAAATTAAAATCAATTCCTGCGTGGCAATAACAACAGAACTTCTTCAATGCCTTCGAAGTTTTGTCTTCGGGAGGTCTTCGACCGCTTGAAAATCCCATCAACGAAACTTCCCTCAACAAAGAAGATACGCTCTTGATCGTGCTTGTTTGATCGAATTACAGAGCGAAAGCGAAGTCTTCAAATATTTATTTTGTTATGTATGATAATCAAACTTAACGGATACTACTTGTTTATATAATAATAAATATTTCAATTTAGTGTAAATGGACATATTTAAATAGAAATTTCCACTTTTGAAAAATACAGTTAAATCAAATTGAAGATATTGATATCTCGCTATTACATATTATAGAATATTAGATTGAAGATGATATGCGTCACGTGAGTGTTGATGCGGGGGTGGAACGGAATCGAGGCGCGCCAAAAACGAACGCACTAATGGTCCTTCCAGCCACTGAACGCATTTAATTAATAATATGCCCATTATTCAATGGGTTATGAGATTTGGGAGAATATTAACGTGCATTTAGATTACACCAAATTGGCTAAATTACAGCTAATGCAAAGTTACTAAAAGGGAATTAATTCGCGAGCGCGGTCCGCGCCAAATGGGCTTTTTACTCCTTATTTTCGGAACGTAACACCGCCATAATTTCCATTTGATTTTCCAGTTTAGTTATTTACATTTGATTCCAGTTCGGAGAGGTGGATATCGAACGCGATGCCATTAATGAATTCTTGCGAATTAATGAGATTCAAATTTACAATGGAATTAATTGCGTTCCGTATTTTTGAGCAGTAATTGCAACGAAAACATTTTCTCTTTTTTAATGGATATTCATTAGCTTAAGAAACTCTTCTCTATTATTTTTTTTTTCGCTGTTCGTTTCGTTCGTTTGCTATTTATTTATTTATGGGTGCACATTTTCTTGCTTTTTTTTTCTTCTGTAATGCAAGCAGGAAGCGTTCAGGATTTCTTTTCGTTTCGCGAATTTCTCGTGTCCTTGGCATATAGACGACAGGCTTCGATTGATCTTATATTGATGGTTCTGCTGTCCAGCGGCGGGACATTTGAATACAATGTCGTCGCAGTTGTTTACTTTCTTGCTTCCATCATAAACGAGAGCCTCTTGCGTGCGCGGCTTTGATTATTATGGCTGCATCCGAATGAATGGTTGGTACAGAAGGTGTCCCATTGTTTGTTATGGAGTGCTACCTAAAATATGTAATATCGCCGAGTTTATTTTGGGCTTAATAAAGTGGTCGTGGGCGACGCCGTGAGATGAATGCAGGATTTACATACGATCCTCTTGTTGTTTCGGGGGCCAAGCGTTCCCAACGTGCGGCCACCTACATTCGTGTTGCAAAGGATAAATTCACTCGGAGAAGAGAAGAGAACAAATGAAAACAAAACAGAGACGATGGACCGGAGGACGGCCGGATAAATAAACAAAAAACGAACACCCAACCCCAATTCCGGGGCCGCATTCTTTTCTGTCTCTTCGCACCGCTTGATTCTTCTCTCTCCTTTCCTTTCCTTGATCATCAACCCGTAATTGTTCTTACGCATTCAACAACAAAACAACGTTTAGAAAGCTACACGAATCGCGTTGCGCAATGCGACGATTGCTTAATATTCTACAGTTTACTTCTATTTTTGATTACCTCCAAAGATTCCCGTAGTCTGGATCCCGCAAATCAAGTTGACTAGATCCGCCTACCTCTTCCCATCACATTCCAATTCAAATTTTCAAATAACAAATTATATATAATTAAAAATATACTAAATTTTTCATAAATTTATAATTATTATTAAAATTCATCTAATTAATTGAATTATTTATTAATATGACTATAAATAAATGTGAATGTTGCATTTTATAATCAGACATATTCTACTCTTCCATTACGAAACGGATTTCAACTAAAGTGTAATAATAATAATTATTTTTCAATAAATTCTTTCCATAATGAAATTGCGGAATAATTTCCTGCCAGTTGTTGGTTAGAAACGATGAGAAAACAAGGTGTACGTATAAAAAGTACTTTTAATTCAGTTTGAATTAATAGCGTTTTTTTTTTTGCCCGGTTTAATTAAATCAGGATCGTGTAAGGAAGACAAAAAAAATATGGCCGTAATTAATAGAGTAGGAAGAAACAGACGTGCAATGGAATTGAATGAATCGGCTCATAAATTTGCGAATTAATCAGATGATTTATTTTCGGCTACGTTTACGCACTTTTCCGGACCGGCGGTTTTATACCTGTAATTTTGCGTATAAAATTAAAATAAATAATTGATTTTCAATTTTTTAAATATAAAATAAATATAAATGTTAAAGTGAATTTTTATTAAAGATAGTTATGAAATCCGAAAAATGCAAATTAATGAAAAACATTTAAAACTAAATCTTATATAATGTTTCGTATTACACATTTTAAATTCAAGCTGTTCACCCTATATATGCGGGTGGGTATTATGTACAAAAAAGTATGATATTTCTTATCCGGAATACAAGTCCCTTCGCAATAACACAGATGACCGTAGAGAGTGTGTGTGTGTATCGTAATACCTAATTTTTTCTCGATTCGCATGAATCACAGCGATAAAAGATTTATCTGAAACGTCAAATAGCCGCCGGGATACGTTTTTCGTTATTCCGTTTCATGCAGTTTTCGGTTACTTCACACGATTTTGTCGACGTTTTGTTTCTGTTGCTATTCCTTCATTACAGCACACACACACAACCATCTGAATCTCTTATCGTCGCGACCTTGCGACACATGTGACATAGGCGACGTTATCGCGAGGCGGTGCGGTGCACTTTGCAAAATCGCTACGGATTTTTCTGGCCTTCTTTATCACAGAAAAGTCTGCCGATCGAATAATAATAATTAACTGATACAGTCGACGAAGCAAAACAATTTGCATAATAAATGCAACACATACACATTTATTTTATGTACATATATATACAGGCACAAATACATAGAGAACTGAGACTCGTGCGAAATGGCTTTTGTCCGTTCTTATTGTTAGTCACCTTCGGCGATGATTCCATTTGGAGGGAGCATGTGATATAATGATGATGTTCGTGCATGTGAGTGCATCTATGCATCTATCAACGTGTGTGTGCTGATATTGTAATTTTCCGGGGCTTAATTAACTACAGTCGAATAGTGCATAATCAGCGCAATTTGCGGCCATTCTATAAATATTGAAATCCTTGTTTCGGGGTCCTCGGACAGCTGGCACTGCTTTTGTTCTTCTTGCTTTAATTTCTTCTCTCATTTCCTTTTTTCTTTACCATCCCGTCCCTCTCGCTAAACGATTTAGCATAATTCCAAAAAACCTTCCTCAGAGCTCAGGTATATATCGTTTTGCATCTACTTCAGACTTTGCTAATCATTAATAAAGAAAAATCCGCTTCGAATTGCTCAGAGCTAACACATACACAAACAAAACTTACTGCGAACCATTCAAAATCAAGTCTTGAAAATACGAAAGCAATAAAGAATCGGACCGAAACTAATGTTTGCAATTTGCGGTAACATAAATATATATATATATATAACTGAAATTACAGTATTCAAAATTACTACTAATAACAGGATTAAGTTTTTGAACCATTAAATATTATATTTTATTTTAATTAATTTATCTTTCTATTAAATTACTATAATTCTGAGTTTAGATTTTAGAAATACGTATAAAATAAATTATTTTAAACATTAAAAATTACAAGTTTCAAGTGATGTACAACAATTCTATTGAAATAATATCATGCTACTAAATATTCATGTAATAAATAAACGTAGTATTCGTATATTTAATAGACATATTATTCACATTACTACATTTGAAATTCATATGATAAGTTATAAAATAAATCATATTTCAATATTTTTTTTAAATAAATATAAATAATTTAACTCGGATTATGTTACTAAAATTATAATCAGATTATATTTATAATCAATTTGTGTATAAATACAAAATCAAATTAGTTTTGATTTATGTTAATACCATTATTTTCATATGTGTTGTGAAACTTATATAATCGTTAATTGCAGTGTGTTGAATATGTGAAAAATAAAAATAATGGCTAACAGATCTTGAGTTTAGATTTGAAATACGTGTGAAATAATTTATTTTGACATTAAGAGTTTCAATAATTGTAGTTGAACTGGACTGAAAAGCTGTTCAGATGATTACTAGAAACCTTGACTTTTGCAAAAGTTTTGCTCTACCTTTTTTTATGCGGTAATTGTACTTTTATATTATTATTATTATGTATTATTATTATGCGACAGTCATTTTAAAATATAAGTTTTAAATGTTTTTTAGATGATGAATAATGATTAATTTAATGAACTGTTAGAAATGCATTAAAATTGTAGATGATTTCAATTACAGTATGAAGCATTCATCGGTGGCTATGGTAGTATATTAATATCAGTATCTTGGAGCTTCCAATAAATTATTACAGAACTGTACTCATGATTATATACAATATGGTCTGAGCGATATTGCGCACCTGGCGATGGCCGACGTTGTCTATTGGAGGAAGGGCGCAAAAAAGAAAAAGAAAGGAAAGAAAAACAAGAGGTGAACGAAATGAAACGAAAAATCCAGACACGTGCAAAATGGAACAACTTACGTGTCCGTCTCTATCGATGAACGCTACAAAATTGTTCTGAATTGTCCCTAACTGTGTAATGAGTCTGTCAGGCAGATCGTTATGCGTAATGGTCGCAACATACGACAGTCGTAGAAGTCAGTGAGTTAAGAAACCGCAAAGTGGTCGCATTCGCATTGTCTGTGGTCGCACCGACACATGTCCGATGGCCAATTAGCATAGAATGGTTCCGTGACAAGATAGAGTTTTCGGTGGTGAGCGAACGACATACGGCGTGATATGTTGACAAGCGAACGATTCCAATTTGTTTCCCTACCTTCCTTCTCACGTGAGGACTTATTCTTTCGTTTTCCCTTCAACACGATTCTTTTATTTTTTTCATTTTGTTTCCTACTCTGTGCATGTCCTTCTGGTCTCGTTCCGCTCTTTGTCTGCTGGAGGGGCAATCCCTTCCGATTGACATGCGATAGATGGATAGCGTGCAACAGCTATCCTCGAAGACATCGGGAATAGCGTGAACGATAACATTATTTCCCTCCCCCCGACGTGAGTATAGGTAGGTGGGTAGGTACGTAATCATCACAAATCACTGGGCGCGAAAATGGAGCGACTCCTCGGCGACGAGGTCCGAGCGGATCGGGTCGGATACGTGCGGACAATGAGAACAAAGGGCCTCGGATCGATATAAATAAATAAGCGGCCGGGAGATTTAGCGATGCGCGATAATCACCAATTTCAATGGTAATAAATTAGCATTAAACGCACCTAAATAGAGCTTGATTAAATAGGGTCCGGGCGATAAATCATCGATATAAGTTATACGGTTAATGGTATGCAGGTGAGCGAGGAGAGAAGCGCCGCGGGTCGCAGAACCATACACCGGACAAAAGCCATTACCACCCCAACTTCTGCGGACGACACGCGGCAATTACGCAAAACGGTCATGATGTTATCGGGAATTCTGGGCATGTCGCTCATCTGGGACGTCTGCGGACGTTCGGTTTTAATTAGGGGCTTCGCGCGCGCGAAAAAATCTTGATACGCTGCGGCTCCGGTTAGTCACGGCTCCCATCCCGATAATGGGAACAATTTGGTGCGTGATAAATGGGTGGAAACGTATTTGGGGAGTTATTATCGTCGCGTTAAGTGGCTGCCAAACGGTTGTCAACTCTCTCCACCGCCGTTTCGCTACGGATTTTAATCACGCTCTCCCGTGCACTGGGTCTCTTCTCTATAATGGTGGCACTTACATTGAGGGGTGGCCGGAGAGGGTGCGTGGCGGCTAGCATCGCCGACGGCGGCAAGAGTTGCCGATCTATCTCCGGCATCAGCGAGCTATAAGGCCTCGGAGGACCTCCCCGTGTTGAACTACCACTCGTGTTAGGCATCAGAAGCATCGAAGATCGACGTGTATTCAAAACATTCGTAAACCACAAACAAACTGCCTCATCGTCACCACTACAAACGAACAACTGATCCCGGATGCACCACTTCCAACAAGAAGACGAAGTACATAAATAATGATGTTGATGATGATGATACAACTATAAACAGTAGTTGTAGTAAAAAAAAAAACGAAACGAAAATTGAAAACAAATGCCTATCGTGAGGACAACTGCGAAATACGCGCACAACTTAATCTCGGTGGAGCAGTCTAGGGTAGTCGGGGGTGTCGACGTTGATCACATCTGATGTGCCAGCGTTTTCATGCCCGGTAAAACACATGCTCTGTATTCAAATGATTGATTCGTGCACGGTTCGAACGCGCGTTGTTGCACCCGCCGCAGCGGTAACTTGCAGTACTAAAACCAATTGCTGCCCCCTTCCCACCGGATCCATCCTTCGCGGTTCGGACGCGGCCGAGCGCGCGCGGCAAAAAACGAAATTTCCTCCTTACGTAATTAATTTCATCCTCATTACCCGATCATCAGGCAATGCTCATCCTGGATCGATGGATCGACGCGACAATCAGCAACAAAAACATCGACAGCAACACTAGCGTCAACTTACCACTTCCATCAGGCCCGAGGTGGTAGCGAAGTGACGGTCCTGCGGTGGAAAATTGGCAACGGGGTCCTTCTGCTGGGGGTGGTGATGGTGATGATGATGGTGGCCGGGCACCGCCGGGCTGCGGCTGCCGCCTTCGCCTAAGACGCCGAACAAGAAGACGCCTCGATTAATTCATGCGACTTAAGTAACAATAAGACAATGGCTCCTATATTTAGAGCGGCTTTTGTTGCGTCTCCGTTTGCTATCGCGCGTCTATTTCTGCCCGCAACTCTCAGATGACATATAGCGACTGGCATTATTCTTTTGTTTTTCTTTATTACTATTTTTATTGTTATTATTATTTCCTTTTCTGGAGCTGAACTGAAGAAGCGATATGCTACGTCTATAAATATTGCGATGCAAGGAAAAGTGGAGCGAGCGGTCGCGGATCTCCAAAGTTGCTTGCGACAATGCTTAGAGGAGAGCGTGCACCGCTTTATCGCCACCGCCGTTCATGATTGATTTATAAGAGTAAACAAGCGATAATGTTTTGGGTCAGCTGGAAAATGGTTCTTTAAATGGTACTCTGCAGGGTCGTAGGTTACCCGTCTATCTTATGCATGCTGTACATAGCAATTAGTTTCAAAGTACTCAATATACAAGAGGTGTCAATAATAATTGTCAACAATAATTTTATAATTCATTTTATTTTTAAGAAAATAATCTTAGATATAAAGAAAAATTGCAATTGTTTTTAAAAAATTGGAATTGTCAATATGTATTTATTTTATTTACTTAGTTAGTTTTGAAAGAATGGATTTTTAGTATATTTAAGTTTAACAGTTTTAAACTTTTTAAAGTTATGAACAATATGTGAATGGAGCTCTACTGGTGGTCGTGCATTCGGACTCACCGTTCTTCATAAAGTTCGCTGCCGAAAAGAACTGCATCTTGTTCTCAGACATTCGGCGAGGCACATGTAAACATAGTCGCTGATGGTGCGAGTTTGTTAGTCGTCGTCCGTGTGCGATTCACCGTATTGCGTTCGCACCGTCCAGACCGGAGTCCGTTGGACACTGAGGGGTCAAGGGTCGTGTGGACGCCGGGCGTGTCACAGCGTCGCGACGGCCTATGGTCCCCCTCGGACGCACGCATGCGCAACCATGGGGACAAGTGACAGTCGCTCCTGCAGTGACAATTCCTGCCAGCCCCGCCTCTGCGCGATCTAAATGCGCTGCCTCTACAACATCGTCTCAACCTCCCTCGATCCTACCAAAATCTCACTCTTCTCTCTTCTCAAATATATATTATATATTACACATATATTACATAACTCAATCTAGGTATCTTTTTTAGCTAGCAAATTCCCGAACGATGCTGCATTATTTGGTAATAACTAATTGAGCAAGCAGTATTCTTATATAATTCGTGATCTTGAAGTTTGCTGTTCAGATCTCGCGAGATGCTGTAGATGCGGGAGCGGCGGAAATGCGCGATCCGCGAATGCCGCTCCTCACGCGGTCCACGAGGACGACATCCTCCCGGCCCGTCCCCTCCAGGTAGCAGCGGTCCGGAGGCGTAGAGGCAGGTGACACACATCGACACGCCTCGCGCCTGCGCACCGCCCCCGGTGACATCCCCACTTTTCGCGGTGACAACACGACAAGCCAATCCACCTGTCCCATTGGTCTCCATGCCATCCAATGTCCTCAGCACCGACTGCCCCCGGAATGTTACGGCACGGAGCGGCGGGAGGCGCATGTGCCTCGTCGCTATACTAATTAGCTCCATGACTTATTCAGACGCCGGCGGAAATTTTCGGCGGACTCGTTCACGGGGTCCGTACGTGAATAATGCCCCCAACGGAGGCGGCGGCGGTGGAGGCGGCAACGGCACCGACGGAGGCGGCGGCGCTCCGCGCAAACTGACGGAACAGAGCGCATCCATCCGCGCGGCGACGGCACCACCTAAGTGATCGAACTCTGACCTTTTTCAGAGGCCGCAGCAGTAGCAAAACTCGGGCTTCTAAATCATAATGCATAGACACTCAAACTTTAAGATGTATACGAGATACACGACTAGAAGTTTATTTAAAATTTAATAACTATTTAAGTTTTTTTTTTGATAAGATTGTTTTGTAGAATTTTCAATTATTAATGTTACATTTGTGAAGATTTTTGATCTGTTATTATAAAATGTATTATATTTTTATAGTCCCAAAAATAAGATACTTGTAAATTGTTTTTTTACAATAATATTTAATTAATTTTTTTGACAAAATTAATACATACAATTAATTAGAAAAATAGCATAATACCAATTTTATTAGAATAATAAAAAAAAGTTGTGAATTATGCATTAAAGTTGCATCAAATGTGACATGCAGCCGATAAGGGTTAATTAACAGGCACAACCAGCTCGAGCGATGAGGCAACGTCGAATAGAAAGAACGCACTAGAAAACGGTTTAATTAATTTCAGTTGAAACTCCTCCACATTTCTCAATTATCCTTCCGCTCATCATTTCGCTCGTGGTACGCGCAAATGCAATTTCATTAATTAATACTCCAAATGTTCTTATCTCAGCGGTTCAGATCATCTCACTTTTCGTGTACATACACACATGCACTCGGCATTGTGTGTTTCGCAAAACAATCGCAGACTAATTAAAATCGCATCCCGCTACTGCCAAATGTATTCTACGTTCCTAATGATCCTACGTATTTCCCGTTTCCATCTATAAAAATTTTCAATCAATTTTCGACCTATTTCGAACAAATCTTTTTTTAAAAGTATAAAAATAAATATATCATTATAAAACTATTATTTTTACAAAAATTAGAATTTTCACATTTGTATAAAATAATAAAATTAAACGCGTAATAAACTCGCTGAACCGGAAATACACACGTTTGAGGTCAATGGATTCTGTGAATGAAAGAGTCATTGAACAATATTAATTCAGTTTCTTGTAAACCGGATTAATTATTAAAAAAAATACAAGTGAGAATTCATACTTTTGAATTAACAATACATAAAAATTTATAATTATACATCATTTTTTATAAAATATTTTTGTTAATAATCTATTATTGCTTATATAAAACAACATATGACGATCTAAGATCGTGCAAGTAATTCTGTGATATTAGTTTTTTTCTCGGTCCACTTGTTTCAGACTATCGCAGATTGCCATTTCTTTTTATTTTCAGCGTACTTCTTTTTATTTTTCGTTTGCAATTTTTATCGCTGTAAGAGATTATATGATTTATTGCGCTGTTTTGCATTCGGCTTTCGTGTTTCCAATCTAAATTCCACGGTCACATTTCTATTAGTGAAAATATATTTTGACTTTAGAACTTTACACAATTTTAGATTTCAATTTTTAATATCACATAATTTATAGTAGATATGTAAAATTAAGACGCAAAATCCAAAGTAATTATTTAAATTACCTCAGCCTTAATGCAAAATTAAATATAAGTGTTGTAAAATTGATACTTTATTTTGTTCTTAAAAATAATTAAAATTTTATTAATAAAAAATAATATTTATTTAATAATTCTAAAAAAAATACTAATTTAATCATTGAAAACTTGTTTTGAAGAATTTTTTAAAATAAGTTAAAATTTGTTAATGTTAGATTGAAAATTAATTTCCACTGATGTTATTAATAGTTTTTTTGTGTTGTCAAAATAGTTTTTTTTTGAACATAGGTTCGTTTATGTGTAAGGAGGTGTGAATTTATTTCCGAAATTAATGCGGGTAATCAATGATTTCACACGTGCCATACGCAGAGGAAGGATAATTAGCGTTTCCGAGAAATCCGATTCTTCGCCTAATTACCTATGGACAGGTAGAAAAGCAACAGAATAGAAGAAAAAAGTAGAGAGAGCCGTAGGCTATAGCATACACAGCATCGTGTGCACTTTGTAGCTTGTTGTTATTATTAAATTCGTTTGAACGAGAAAACCAGCGTCGTCTATAAATAAATGTTTTATTGGCCGTTAAAATTGAGATGTTCCAATATTTTCTGTGTACTGTTTTATAGTTGTATATTATATGTGCAATTGCACGTGTATTTGCCAAAGTTGGCGTCTAATCGTCTCCAACTAATAACGTTTAACTTTATGCATCCGTTGTTAATAAATTTAAACGATAACAACAACACTTTCAACTGTTTCCCCTTTCTGATCATATTGGTTGGTATAATCATGATTTTTTCTTGCGTTGGTATTGCATGTCCGAATGCATGTACGCATGTAATTCGAAGGATTTATGGCCGTTTAATGAAATCGTCCGGGGCGCATTTAAATAATTCATACATTCCTCAAAGCTCGTCATCGGTTCCATCGTAAACAGTCCGAATGAAGAGGATGAAAAAAAGGGAAAACATCCATATGTGTAAGTCTATGTGCGTGCCATCTATCATCCGATACGTTCTGTCAAACTTACCTATTATCCCCATGACTTTCACGATCAATCTTCAAAAATGCACCGCTCTCCGCTGCTGCATGCTGGAACAGAAACTGAATCAAAAAACAATATACAACTTGGACCACCCCAGGGGGCGGCGCGAGGAATATGCTCAGTCTCAATTACTCCAAGAAAATTTAACTAATATTCACCCTTCAGGGACTCATGCATACTTATAACAATCACAATTATAACAAAAAAAATTATATATTACAGTTTTCTTGAAATATTATTTTTTTTAATTTATTATTTTATATCGCAATTTCAAATTGTACAAAAATATCAGTTAATATAATTTTAGACAAAATAAATTGCATATATTCAAAAATAACATTAATCTATATTGTTGTATTAAACTTAAAATAAATACATTTACATATTTAAAAAATCCATTAATATAAATTGTAAAGCGCGTAGTAGTTTTACCGGGGTTAACTATATTTGCTTTTCATTTTTCTTGTATATGCAACTCCTGACCCACATTCCGCGCAACCCCTAAAACCGGTGGTGAAGGGTACTCGCACCCCTCAAATAGATTTCGTTATCAGAGACTTTCGATATTGATCTTATTACATAGTTATTTTTTCAAAACTGTTAAATCGCCCTTGACGTGCATTGATTCCAGTGAAAATAATATTAGTAATATTTATTTTTTTTTAATCGACGTATGTAATGCATATTACGTTCGATGCAACATTTGCATATGCACCGCTCGAATCGAGCGGTGCGATGATTTAATTGTGCAGGAATTAGTGCGCCCGTAATTACACAGCGTTGAGGAGATCGCTATCTGCGCCGTGTTTCGCTTTTTAGTGATTCCAATGAAGTGATTAGCAGGAATTGTGCACCTCTCTGGTTTGTAGAAACGCTGAGGAGAGAGACTCAGAAAACGAACAAAAAAAAACGAAAAGGAAGGTGCTGCACGTGCCACACGTGTGGACAAATGTTCGGGGACAAAAAAAAGCATGTTTAAAGCTGGAAAATTGTTGTGTAATGAGGTAAGGAATTACCGAAAAGAGAGAAGAAACATATATACAAACAGACGAATGTGGTTATTTTTTTTTAACTGTTTTGGTGCTCAAACAGTTTGAGTTTCAATTAGTGTTGGTGTTAAAGATAGAGAAATGTAAGAAAGATGAGAAATTACATTAAGACAGTAGAAATGTATAGAAATAATAATAATGGTCTACCTTTAGTGGTTTGTTTTGTGGGTGTAATCCGTGTTTTAAAGTGATTTTCTCTATATTTGTGTTTGTCTTGAGGGGGTTGAGATAGGTAGATTTTTTTTTGTTGTGATGCTGTGATTCATTCACATGGGATCACTACCGACGATGGGTTAGCATGCTAAGTCTCTATTAATATTTTTTGTGTATTTGTGGGTGGGAGGACGCGCGTCGCGTTTGTCGACCAGTGAAAGCGTCGCGACGTTTCGTCGTCGTGGTCGTGTCGCAAGCGTCTCGGCGTCGGATTCGATGCTGTTAGCGCGGCAGGCAGACTACCACTGAGAGCAGCAGTATTGTCGATGTCGCGCTGTCACCGCGACTGCAGAAGGCGTGCGTGCTTTCACTGTGTCTCTGCGCAACATATGGGACACATCGCCTCTTATTTCCGCCTGAGATTGCTGTATCTTAAGCGTCTGAATGCATCCAGATCTTGGACAAAGATTGCACTTGTTATTCAATCGAAATCAAATTAAGACCCTTTTATATTATTCAGTCTTTCAATCCTGCGACGGGGAAAACTCCCCTCGAACTGGTCAACAAAGCAGAGATGTTATGCAAAAGTTTGCGTTATGTTGTTGTTTTTGGTATAATAATTGTTTTTCCAATATTTATGACCGCTTTGTTTTCATCTAACATTTTCAATGTTCTTCGACGACGAAGTGCGAACTGTATTTCTGGCCCATCCAAAACAAATCCTCAGCGATGTCGTAATGTAATCAAAGAACCATCTATATATCTATATATAGTGTATATACAGATATAATGTATATACAGGCTCACCGGCGGACCCAAGCTCGACTCGATTGCTTTCACTTGGCGAAGTGTGAAAGATCTTATCGTCGCAACCAAAATAATAACACTTTGTAATAGTAAATAAATAATCGTTATGCAACGCAGCTTCGTCGTTGCGTCCACATTTCTTCCTTCTGTTTCCCTTCCGCACTTATTCATTTCAAACATCTTGCCAATATTCACCTATTATAATTATTACTATACATTTATAAACCTGTACTCACGCATATACTTTTTTTTTGAAATACATTGAAAAATTTGGAAATTTATTGTAAATAATTTTAAAAACTGAAATACCGAATTTACTGTAAATAATTTGAAAATCTGAAATACTGAAAAATCAAAATTTCGATATTAATTATAAATAATTTGAAATACGGAAATACCAAAAAATTCAAATTTTTATTTTTAGTGTAAATAATTTGAAAAACTGAAATACCAAAAATCAAAATTTCATATATTTTATATATAATTAGTATAGTTGAATAGGTGATGCAATTTGACTCATTGTCTACTCAATTAATGTGATGTGGTTTTCTATATTCTCTTTGTTTGTGTGCGTCGTTAATTGCATTGTACACAATGGGTAACATTAATGATAATTGATTGCGTGGATGGTGTTTTTGGTCGAAATGGACTAGATGTCCGGGAGGGGACGAGGTTTAATTTTGTTATGGTCTCTGCGCGTGTGGGATAAGGGTTGAAGATCATCCATTTATCTGGTAGCCTTAATGATCGTGTCAATCGGGTGGCGGCGATTCCAGATTAATAGGGTTTATGCCTCTCACATTTTTTTTTGCTCGCCGCTTTCCCTCCCCGTCTTTCTCTGGCACTGCTGTGTTTTTCCGATGTCAACTACTGTCGCATTTGGTGGCGGATAATCACCGCTCCCGTCCACCAGATAAGATAGCCAAAATTTAATAAATATCCAGCAGCAGTAATTTATGTCGGTATCGGTGTGTTTCTGTATAGCAATATATCATCCTTGATATTTACCTAATTATCGGGAAATTACTGTCGATAATGATAACTTAATGAAAATGTTTTAAAGCATCATTGATTCTTTTTATTCTGATAACATTCGTATATTAACATGTTTGTTGCATGCATTCGTACGTTTGTTGCGTTCGTTTCTGGAGCCTCGAGCAAAGGGTGAAAGCCACGTGGCGAAAGAGTTCGTCGGTCTCGGCTCTGGGTTTCGCTCGTGGGTGAATTAAGAAACATCTCCCATGCACCTCGCAATGGGATTCTTCGGTCGGCGCTCGTCGTCGTCGCCGTTTTCCTTTTATTTCAGGCAATAGGCATTGTGTAGAATTGAGGAGAAGGAATGTCTTAAGACAATGCCACAACGCAAAGTGGAGCTAGAAATGCGTGCGTACCCCAAGGCGGATTCGCTATCGCTCGAGCAGTGCTGTTCTCTGTTCAAGAGCTGAGCCTAATGATCAGCGCGAGGTGGACCAACTCCTCACCCACATTGTGCATACATCACATCAACAGTGCTGGACTCCCATGGGTCCGCCGCTGCTTGTCCAGCGTTACCTTCACTTCCTCGACCATAGACCATCAACCATCGGCCACGGAGCGGGTCCGCAACGGTCGCGCCTCGGGTTCGCCCATTGCCCAATCTTCTAGCTAATTGAATACCAGCCTCTGGGTATCCGGCGATCCGCCGCGATACGGCACTGTTCCCAGCAAAGCTAGAGCTAGGCGTGTGCTCCGAGAGATTGTTTCGCATTTCAAAAAATATCGAATACAGGTGTATCACGATTCCACAACAGAAATAGGCTTGTTCCAAGTGACAAGCTGTTAAAGGTGAACATTGAGAAATCTCGCGTTCCCCTATTAAACATCGAAACACTTCACCTGCCTGACTTACTAAAACCGAAAGCAAACAACAATATGAGCCGTGACCATTTTCGATGCCCATTTCAGCCCATTCCATCAGTGGGCGACAACGATGTCGCCTAATTAATAACTTGTTTGCAACCTCGAGTTTAAGAACTTCCTGACTTATGCAATGCTTATTATTATTATTTATTAAAAATTTAAAAAAAAAACATTCACAACAAATAAATCCGTTATTATATGTATTTCTAATGCATTCATTTTACGTCTACTACTATTTTGTAATTGTGGCAATAACTTCAGTTTTAGTATTTATTGGATTTTATATTAAGAAATAATTGGTACACTTGACAAATCTATATGAACGTCTTATGTTGTAATTTGCGAAATGAATATATATAAGAAATATGCAATGAGCGTTTTCGTAACGTGTGGTGGAGAGCGACAATAAAGTCGACTAATTAATAACTGGTTTGAACGGTGATTTTCGGAGGTCCCTGATTTATGGTTGCGCATGATTAGTACAATAAGCAATTAAGGCCGGTGTAGCTGAAGGGTGTGTTATTATTATATCGCTAAGAAAGATGTTCGGAACCAGATCATCGTGTATATGGTACTTCGTTGCCGAACGTTTATTGCTTGCCTTCACGATTATCTGCTGCGATTCGATTGTTAGGCGGAGCGCAGTCGAGGGGGCGAACGGGGGAACATATAAATATGTCGTTGCGGGGCCCCGGGGGGCTTCGGGGGCCTCGTTCCGAACGCACCGATCCGGGGATGGGGACGGTGCAGGAGGAGGCAGGAGACAGGGACGGTGCTGTGGCCGGCATCGGCATGGGCATCCGCGGTGGCGGACGGTCACGACTAGGTAAGCACTTAATCATAAAACAATTCACTTTAACTGCGTGTACATTGCAAATTCGCTACACCTTCGATCCCTCGAATAAGATGTACGCCGGAGATAAGGCCGAGGAGAGAGGCCGTATTCACTTTTATACCGTAATAATCGTAAGCGCCCCGCGAAAGCAAACATGAAACACAAGTGGATGATGTAAGCGGCAACGGTAACAACACCCTCGCAGGCACCGATAAGCGGATTTTGTTGCATACGAACACGCGACCCAAGTGTCGACCTGACGTGATCACCGTTCCAAAGCTCGTGCACCCCGGAAATTAAACAATTTCCCCCGATTGGACGGAAACTTTAAATAGATTGACATAATCGCTACGCTTTTAATCAAATATTAACCAATAATACAGCAAAAGTGAAACAGAGGGAAGATGCAAAGAAAAGCAAAAGATAATAATAATAATAAAAAGTAATAATAATAATGTACATGTAGAAACCACTCCGTTCCATTAATTAATCCCGATGAGCGGCGACGCGATGTGCGAGTGATAGAGACGGGCAGAGAGAGAAATTAATTGTTCTGGTATTTTCAGCAACGTCTTGCGTAAATGCAGCGTACGCGGCAGTAAACGTAACGATCGTAAAGAAGAAATCGTGAAGTCGAGTGAAGTGAGCTGGAATTGTCCAGTGTCCATCAGCGGACTTGGATATGAAAGTGACCATTGTCCGAGACCGCGTGCTGTTACAATATACGCTTCGCCGGGACTTTCAAAGTAGAAATGCCTCATGCTTCCTACTAACGTCTTCCCATAGACTATATACAACACCCAACTCAGGTCAGGACTCAGATCCATATGACCCTCAACAATATATGACACCTACCTTAAATAGCAATGACCATATCCAATCATTTAGTAAAACCTACTACTATAAGATTTTATTTAATCCTTTTAATTACTAAAGACATGCTCGTAATAAAAGATTGTTGTTAAATTATTTTCTAGTAAATACTAATATATAAAAAATATTTATGAAAACATTAATTTGATATATATTTTACGAATTTTATTTATTTTTTTAAATGTCTAAAATAATTCGTATCCAATGACAAATAATATGCATATTAGTTTATGATTAAGTGTTTTATTTAATTTCTATGATAGGTGAGGATTGCATCCGTCTAGTGGTAAACAGCGTGGCAATTAGAAACTCGCTGGAAATAAATAAAGAAAGAAAAAACTCATCAGTACAATTCTGTTGTATTTTTTAAGAGACAATTACAAATAATTGCGACTCAATCTCTCCTAATGTATGCGTCAACCCAGCGGTGCGAGAAAATAATTGGGGCACGATGTAATTTTCAAATTTATTACAAGAATATAAGTTGTCCGTTACAGCCGAGACCAAGTATATCACGGTTCTGAATGCGTTACTCCTCGCAATGGTAGATAAATCTTTATTACGGTGCTAATTTGTGTCTAATAAATCGTATTATGACATAATGAATTATTGAATTATATAGGTATTTTTTTCTCCTGTTCCCCCCGAAAGGTCGCCGCTGACTATCCTATCAGTTCCCGTACACATGAATACGCGCCTTCACGTAAGTATACACATAGGAAAATCGGTGCGGGCAAAAGATCAATACCCTGGAGGTAATTTGTAATTTGTAATTTTCCCGTAAAGGAGGTGATGTCCTGTGCTGGCTGGCTCTAGTCCTGATGAGGCCGACATGCGATCCTGCCATCAGATCGCTACGGGTCACGCCTTATTTCTATCAGAATCCCGCATACGTCTATCACCTGCACGCTTCCACAGCAAAATAGAGAGTCTATAACGAACACACATATACGTACACACACGCACGCACATCGATATTCGTACAAGGACAATCGAAAGATTACTACTATTATTGTCACGTTTATTCTGTAGATCGCAATCACTCGCTTTTGCAAATGGGAAAAACGAACCAGGATGTCGAAGCAACGAAGCTCTTCGGCGAGGAGAAGCGACTAAAGTAGAAAAACAAACAAAAAAAAAGAAAAGTGCAAGTAACCGCGGCGACGGGTCGCAATTATTATAATTGTTCGAGGGGTGTGTTTCGGGCTGGTGTTGATGTGTTTCACACGTCGCTAGTTCGCGAATACATTAATTACTAGTTTCGGGGGTGGCTGTTGTAGTTCAGCGAGTTGCGTGTGTTTAGCGTGTCATTAGCGTAGCCCCAGTGATGGATGGCAAACGCCGCTGCCGGTGTCGTGGCTCTTTCACGATCTACCAATCACCGCCAACCCTCCGGACTCCGAAACAACGAGAGACGTTTACATCTTGTGCTGTTACAAAAAAAATAAATGTAGAAAGAAAACAAAAAAAAGTTGCTACATCAAAAAAAGCAAGCAAACAAAGCACAGAGAGATGAGTACGCATCATAGACGTAGCAATATGTTAAATTCGTGTGTCCATTTGCGTAATTGGAATATTTGGCTTCCATTGGGGCTATTGAATAGTCGAATTCGCCGATGAATGCTTTCGAATCCAGACTCTTTTTCAGGCAAAGGGAAGCGAATGCGCTCACTTTATTCCGGTGTGCACTCACAAACACTGGCCGCCATCAGCAGGTATTACGGAAGGCCCTTCAATATGTTTTATAAAACTTAATACTTGCTCTTTTATTCCGTTTGGTTGTGTTTTCTGCGCTCTTTTTTTTGTATTTTTTTCTTTCTTTCTATTTCGTGTTTCGTACTTTCTATTTGGAACATCAATGGGCACACTTAATTACAGAGCGCAGTCTGCCCTTTTTGGTTGGCATCCCAGTACTGATACTGGAAGGGCGCTCGGGCTCGCGAATCTTGCGACCCTGCGGCTTATTTGAAGTCGTACCGTCTACTGCCTTTCATAAAAGTAATTCGTGGAAAATGTCACGGACTAAAGTTCACACTATCTTGTTTACCTATTATATGCACTTACACACTTGCCTATTGAAACTGCGATTCTATCCAACTTGTCATTATTATCGAACGACCTCGGTTTGTCTCTCCTTCGCGATCTCAGCCACTTGCACGGTTTTCCTCGCATTGTCCCAAGCTCGAAAACATACTATTCGTCTTAACTAATTACTAATTTATTCAAACATACCTATTTCATATTACATTCTTTTATACAGAATTTTCATATATCATACATTTTACACTTAGGTAAAATAATATAATTATAGTCAATTTTACCTTTAAAATTTTACATTATTATTAATTTTGTTAAATTGGCTTGTTGTAAAGAAAAAACTCGATTTCGAAAAAAAAAACATGTAAAATGTTTCCAATTCTACAAACCACTTCATTAACAGTTCATTCAGTAATTTGGTTTCTTAAGCGTTGTATTCAAGGAACACGTCATGTTTATTCCAACTTTGAAAACGTATAATTACAACAAATCTAAGTTTTATTATTTAACAACTTCATTAACCGCTTATTCAGAAATGTTTATGCACGAAATTGATAACAACAAATTTGTAATTTTATTATTTTGTTTAACTAATTTATTAAAAAAAAGTAATAATTATGTTTTGTAAAAATAGTTTTTTTTTAATTAGTTAAGAAGTGTTTTTGATTGATTTGGTTTTATAGAATGTTGTTTATCGAAGGTGTAAGATGTCAAAATATCAAACGGCGTTTTCTATTTGCACGGTATGCAGAATCATGCGAAATATGTTTTATGCTTTCTAATTGTTGTAATTATATCAGTGGCTGGTAATGCAAGCAATTCAATTAGCAAGCGTTCGACGCCGATTCGCGGTATTGTGTATGACCGAAGCAATCAGTTGTTGATGATGATGCCCGACGCTTATGCAAATGCTAGAGGAGTCGTCAGCGGTAGTTGCAGTTATTGCATTGCACACTTTTGTGCAAAGTGAGTAAGGTACGTTAAAAATAGAAACAAGTGTTCGGATTTGAGACTCTGTCATTCAATCATTCCCAAGAAGATATCTGCATGTAAATGAGTGTGGAAACCCGGACGCGCGATGTTAATCTTGTTGATCAAGAATGTGTACGTTCGGTGAGGCCATTAGGAATGAACCTGGGAGATGAACAGACCAGCACACATCGCATTTTCCAGCCCATTAGAGCAATGCCAGAACGAGAGGCCCAGCAGACCACGAGAGGCCATCTTCTGCGGTGATGAATGGTCTGCATCATCCATCATTGACAAATCACATATCCGCGCTGCTGTCGAGATCCACTCGTGCTTAGATTCGATACTATTTATTAATTGGAACCGTGTCCGTTGAACTTTCCTTGCATTGCCGATGATCTTACAGGGTAGTTTATACCGAGGGAGCATCAAGCGCCAAACGTTTAATAACTTTATTCTATCAATTAGCCTCATATTTCATGAGAATATAATGAGATTTTTATACCCGCGGTTATTTATGCGCGTGTTAAGATACGGGTAATTGATAATGAGAAGGCGAGGTTGAGTGGCCAAGTCGCTGGTCAGCATGAGGTCCACTCCGGTCTCGACTCTACGCCGTTCTCAAAACAAACAGAATTATCATATTCACATCACATGATCGATTATCTCATCTGGCCAAGGATGTAATAAACGATGCGAAAAAGGATGCAGGGCGTCCCACCGACCGGATTGCTGCACGAACTTTCGTGCCCTCGAGAATGCCCAGCGAGCGACAAAGCCAGAGTAACTTCCAACTCACCAACTTCCAACTTCCGTCCAGTTCCGCCACATCAGACAGGAAGGACTACAATTTTCTGGTTTTGCTTTAGTTTTCGTCGTCGGAAAGCTTTGTCTTTGTTTTGTCACTTCCAGCGACGACTGACGCGTAACATCATTTATCATAAGCATCGGGAGAGAGAGCTTACAGAAATCGTACCACTTCTTCTACTTCACCCTGCGACTACTGCATGCATATATGACTCAAATATTAACAGCAAGAAAATAAATGGCTCTCCAGCACGGAATCCCAAGAACCAGAAACACAAAATAATTGGATTTGATTTTTTTATGTAAACACACACTTTCTCGAAGAATATAAAAATATATATTAAATTGTTATGAATTTTCTAAATTGAATATACAATTTCATAAATATAAATTTACTTTATATAATTGGATCTCATTTTTTAATGTAAACACTTCACTTTGTTAAAGTTGCATCAAAAATATAAATCGTCGATGCTAATTGCTTCTGATTAATTGGGAATTATATTTTTTTTATTCC
Organism: Nicrophorus investigator; assembly: GCA_963457615.1. Taxonomy (NCBI): domain Eukaryota; kingdom Metazoa; phylum Arthropoda; class Insecta; order Coleoptera; family Silphidae; genus Nicrophorus; species Nicrophorus investigator. The sequence goes on from OY735146.1 coordinate 11,629,837, forward strand.
ACTAACCTAGATCGGCGGAATGCTGAAAAGGGCGTCATTCGCACCCTCCGCTGCTGCGAAACAGCATCCACCCTGTGCACTTTTCCCGTTTGGGGAGTTCACCCCTCGATGAGCTAGCATTTTCCAGTCTCGCATTGTTCCATTGTCGTGCTTTGCTAAATAAACAAACATCTATTATTTATTTTCGTAACGCTTCTCCATTTCTCATTCACACCGTCATTACGTGTTAATCAATATATAAAGAAATATATAAACGAGAGCGGACGTGATGCACCACCCCACCTCTCACCTTTACATTTATTGCTTTCTATTATACAACCCTACCTCTTGTTACGACCAAACATCCTAACATTACAACGATCGTTTTTTCCAGTCTTAAATAGAAATTTAAGTATACTTATATTGCTTTTCTGATGTAAAAATTAAGTAAACTACACTGAAAATTAATTACAGTCTTATGAATAATTAAATGAATATTAACTTTTTTATGCATAGTTTGGATTATAAAAATTCTAATAAGAAAACTTTGAAGTTTTGCAGTAGTATACTTTATGTCTTGGTCTTAACGTTGTTGATGTCCACTTACGCAACGTTCCGGCAGAATTTGATTTGATCCGTCTGAAAAGCGACAACGGTTTTCCGGCTTATTAACCACGTACATCTGTCAACGAAGAAAAAGTGGGCAATTCTGCCATTTGTCGACCCCACTAAAGCTTATTAAAGTCAGCCACCGCCAATTTTCCCTTATTCGTTCTTGTGTCCTCTAGCGGCAGAATCCGTTGGTCGATTGTACCGTCCTCATGACATATTTCATTTCGTCGCCCGACGGAATACTTGCACCGTCTCCGGAATTCCAGCCATCTTAATGATAAATCACTCAAAGTAACACCAACGAAACCAGCTGGACGGGCTGGGCTGCTCGGGAATGGCCCGTAATGAACGTACATCTCGTTCGATGGGCACTGTCCACGTTTTAATGCTCTTAATTCCGAGGGCTGAGCTATTGCAGCTCCGACGACCCTCGCCCCACACTAATTCGCACCCTCCATCCAAGAGTGATCAGAGAGCGTGGCAATTAATAGGAAGACGCTTAGAGGTGACGAGAATCACAAAATGCTTTCATTTCTAAATGCGGACGCCACCCCCAGATACAACAAACATTTCATTACGGCATCGATGGATAGAGAGGAAGAAGGAAGCGATCACGACGTGACTGCAGGAATCACAGATGAAGAATAAGAAGAAGAAGAAAAGGAAAAACAATACACTTGGGTCATTACACACGATGACCCATGACATCGGATAAATGAAATGAAAATTCGTGATTCTCAATTCCAGAGGAACAAAATGCTTAATTACATTCACTATATCATACATATACTAAATTTACTTATTCACAACTTCAACAACAGTTTGCAAAAAAATAAGTTTTAATAATATTTTTTTTTTAACTTTTACATTTTTATAAAACAATTTCTTAAAATTTTATTTATAATAAATTTTTCATATAAAATATAATTAGAATTTTCAATATTAATAAATATCAATATTTGAAAATTGTATTTATTTATATTTTTTTAAATTACTGAACGTTGATGCACCTTGTTGACGTCTTGTGATGGTATGGTTTGGTATGGTGTGGGTAATAATGTGATTTTATAAAATAAAGAGAAAGTCCAGTGTGTATGAGCGTATTATTAAAAGAGGCATTTAATATTAAAAATAGCGTAAACAATGGGAGACGCCTCGCCAATAACCGGAGGCAATAAAGCTGATGGATAAGCGAACGAACGGGTGGGTCAGTAGCCCAGGGGTCCCATAACTCCATGCGGTGGGTGATATACTCCTTCCGTCAACCGTTGTAAATGTCTTCTGGTCATCTAGCCTGGCCATTATACGTTCTGCTTCGTCGCCGCCGTCGTCGTCCCCCTATCCACATTCTACACTCTCTCATATCGGAATATTCTCGTTTAGTTGCACTGACCTCTTGGACGCTGTTCCTCCACATTCACGCTCTCGCAAATTGATATTCAACCTTTAAGACCATGGAATTAAATCCGACTGCGATTTTACGCGTGCGATAACTATTTATATTGCCCTGTCCAACGTGCATCATCATCATCATCATCCACCCGAACCCGAAGAAATGAAACAATGTTGAAGCAGGAACAGAAGTACAGGAAAAGGCGGAGGGGTTCAGATGAAACGGCCTAACGACCAACGTGCGGCATTAGTTGGCCATCAGCGGACTACACTCTATCAACCACCAATAATTGAGTATTGATCTGACCACTCTCGCCCTGTCTCCGGCGAAGAGCCCCCTTAGTTTCTCTCAAAACACAACCCTCACGTTATTGTATTAATGCTCTTCCTTGTCGCAGCGAACAAGAAGAACTCGAAGAGCAAAAAGAACGTCTAACTATAAATTAATCTATTGGGAATCTAATTTACAGCCATTCGAGTTTTCCATTTCCTCGAGGAAACGCTAAAATCAGCCGTCCCATTCAATCTCACTTATTCACGAAATGATGCATTGTTTATATTGTGCACAAAATCGCAATCAGCGAACTGAAAACACCAAAACGAGAAACAATATCTTCTTTTTTTTTTCATGAACATCTTATGTGCAAATACCACTGCAGAAATAGAATGCGGAAATTATACTCGAATCAGCGGAACAATATTTCGTAATATGCTTACAAAATTTGCATTTCAGTTATGTAATACCTCCGGATTTATTCAAGAACTATATGAAATATTTACGAATTAATATTGCGAAATTAGGTATTATTAAAATAAGAGATTTATTTGAAATATCTGATGCTAATAATAGAAAATTGGTAAATCGATAATTCGTAAAGTGATGATTACTCCAGTAATAATGTAACGTATTAATTAGTTATGAGTAACGGAATTGTAAATATAATATAAGTTTTCGAAAACGTTTATGTTTTACGTTGAAATATAAATGAAAAAAAAACGATAAAATAATGGAAAAATGTTGTTATTAACATATGTAATCTGTTTTGTTTTCCTAGCGGTGTGGTAATAAATATATTATTATTGAGCAGCGGCGCTCATTACAAGAGAGAAAGATAATTGAATTCCTACGAGATTATTATACGAGTATACATGTAGTGTATACACACAGTATAGTCCGGCAAAGGCGAATTAGCTAGTTACATTATAAAGCAGTCAATATCGTACGGATGCCATTTTATGCAAACCGACCGGCGCGAGGTTATAAATCCTGCCGTCCTGAAGGACGAATTTGTTTACATTCATGTTATATTGCTTCGTAGCAAAATTAAATTCTTAAACTTTACTATATAAATCATACGGGTTAAAGGCCAGCACGTTCTGCACCGAGCGGATTATCCCGCCTTGCCGGAACACGCGACAATTATTGCACATGCATTTCGCATCGTATAGTATCGTCCTTGTTCCCTTCTTTTATATTTTTTTAATCCATCCGCGTTGTCAAACTTTGCGGGTTTCAGCTTCCTCATATTTTTTTGTGAGCAGCCCTCACTCATTCCACTCCCTGGCAAATTCAAATTGCCGGGCTGTTTATAAAAATATACGGCGACAGGGCACATAACTTATTTAAAGTGTCAGTTTGGAAAATTAAACGCGGTTTCATAAAATATTCCTTATCCCTATGTCAGGAGCAGGATCGCGTTATAGATTGTTTCGCAAGCTATTAAACTCGCTCTCTTTCTCCCTTCGCCGTCTCGCAGGGCGTACTGTAACCAAAAAAATAGAAGAAGAAGGGCACAACAACGCAGGGAGATTGGCTTCGTCGATCTGAAGATATAGTTATTAACACCTTTCGTTTCACATATACAATCTACAATTATATAATCCAGCCCTTTGCAAATTTCAAATATTTATTTATTTCCGAAAACTTATTAAATTATTTATAATTGTATAATCAAATTTCAAATGATAAGTAACATTATTAAATTATAACAAATATTTAATATATAATAAATTTATTGAATTTAATATTGAAGTTAATACATAAATAGTTCTAGAAAGGAATGGAGAATGAGTGGTATGTTTTTTCTATGTTTCTCATTTCTTTCTTGCAATTGAACGTGTGTAATCGTGGAAATGCTTCGCATGCGATAATTGTTTCTTGTTCATTTCTACGGCGCTAGATTGGTGGATGGTGCGTGGGCGTTGGAGATAGCGAAATAGCCGCAGTGGTTTCATGATCTTTAGAATCAATAAAACACTACATCATATCATATATTAGATTTGAATGCATGGAAAGGTTAGTGGAGACGAATAGATTGGGGCCCCACCCAGCTGAGGAGAGAACGTTGCCGGTTGCATTACGAGAATTGCGAAATCTTGCGATTCAGTTTTTTCCTCCTCCTTCTTCTTCTTCTTCTTATTCTTCACCTCCTCCTACTGCTGCGTGGCTGTTGTTTCTGTATATGTATTTGCAATATTTTTGTTGGAATTTAGAGGCTTCGGTTTTACTTGCATGGGCGTACGGTGTGTGTGCATCGAGTGTGCGAGTGTCCGGCGGAGGCCAGGGGCAAGTTTTTGCCGCCCCCCGTAGCTTGAGGAATCGTGACTGGCCGCTGATCGTGACATTCAACAACCGTTCGCTTGTAAAAATACACCGTTTAAGTGGATATCTTTGAGCCGCTACGCGTATGCAGATTGTATCCAGGAAGCGACTACTTCACTCGAAACGATCACTAATATTACCTGCAGTTACGGGGAGATGCGGAGCTGCAGAGATGCAGAGCCGAGGAGCAGGAGATGATGCGGTGATGCGGTGATGCTGGGCCGTCCGTCGCTGAGGAACGAACATTCATGCGGGATGATTTCAGAGCCCAGCGCACTCGGTTTGATTGCTGGCACTTGCGGCTTCCGACATTCACTCTCTTCATGCCTGTTAAATATGTCCATTACAGTTTCCAATTACTATCGATTTGCACTCAAGGCCAGGAACGGCCGGAGATGTGTTCGAAAAAGGAAAGATGAAGAAAAAAGAGAAGCGAAAAGACCTAACCGACAGATCACGAGAGAGTTAAAGCGAGAGCGGGGCAGACTCCAACGAGGATGATGATGAGGCTACATGTGACCCGGTGGTAGCATCAATTTCTACAAATATCTCAACAAATGCAAAATTATACTATAATTTATTATAAATTATTATTTATAAAAATATTTAAAAAAAAATAAATATAAGAAAAATTAAATATTTAAATTTTCTTAAATTTTTTCAAAAATCTCAAAATTTTTTTATTTTAAATAAATAAATATATTTTCTATAAATATCTAAAACTAAAAGTGTATAATCCAAATGAAAATTTGATGTGGAGTTTGATTTGTACTAAAAGCCGTTCGAAGATGTATTCGAAAACGGAAAGAAAAAAAAATGAATAGACCTAAAAGAGGGAAAGATACCGTTGAGGATGAGGATGTGACCCGGTGGTGGTGTTGGTTGTCCCCCAATAGATTCTCAATTATTCGGTCATTACCGTATCTCTGGCGGGGTCTGCTGGGGGTCTGCATGTCGTGCCAAAAACGGTGCCGCATATCGTATTTAGATGCCAATAAAAAATACTGCAAACTGTTTCATAATGTATCGGGGCCGGGGTGCGTCGAGCCCCTACTACCGTCTTCCATAAGGATCAGCATCGTTCGACGGCAGTGCACCTTCAATCATGGCTATTTTCCCCTCGTTGCGCGTTTGGCGGTTAAGAGATTCCATCATTTCGATCAGTGTGGGACTCCTGAGGGTCGTCGCAGTCACTCTTGAGCGATGCCCTCGTGCCACCTAAATGTCTAAAACACACACCCGCACCTACAGAATGTTCGCTTCGTCCCGCAATTGCCGATATCACTTAGCCCGATCCTTTAATACATCCTACGTGTGTATGTGCCGCTCCGGCTCCGTTTTTATCCTAACCGTGTATTATTCACTAACTCCTTTGTTACTCCTCTGCTGTTTGTGCTGCTGATCTTCTTATTTTATTTTTCTGATGCTACTACTACTTCTAGGCAATGGACTCTTGCACCTCTTCCCCGTTCGCGTTTATTTTTGCTTCCCCCCTCTGATTGCGATTGCACCATGTGGTTCAGTGATTTACTCGAGATGAATTGAATTGATAATAAGCTAGTTTACACGAACCCCAACAAAAGCCATTATTGTAGGCAATTACACGTTGTTACATGATGAAGACAGCAGATATAGGAGAACCACCGGCCCAGAGACAATTTAAACGTTCGTGGACAACAGGACGGGCTTGGCCTCGGACTTGGGCTAAAGGTCACGCCATCGGACACTAAATCTGCCCTGCGACATGCAGAAGGGATGGCACCGGGACATGCAACTCTAATAATCATCCTTTCATTTTCGCCTATTTATAAACCGGCCGTTCTTCCGAAACGGCCCCCGCACTAAATCCCTACGAAATTTACAAACACAAATCATTTCCATTGACTACACTTTACGTTCTCACCCACAAGAAAATTGCTGTATTATTGTTTCATTGAGTTATATACATATTTATTAATACTTTAATGTAAATAATTGAACAAACTTAGCAAAAATCTTTAACTAAACGAAAAATATTATATAAAAAGTAACTAGTTTTTATAAATGGAATAACATCGCAAGGACGAATAAAATTTTCTAATCTTTGATCTTCACAAATGATACATAATGTAAAACCTTGAGAAAATCTAGTTTCTATTTCAGATTTTGCTAATATTATTAGATAAATATAGATCAAGAAAGTTGAAATATGATTTTTATCAAGAATATTTGAAGGTTACATAATTGAAGAAGCTTTTAAGAAACAAATTGAAATTATGTTTAGGATACCAAAATTTATATTTATTTTATTTGATTTTTACCTTGAGAATAACTATTTTCTATTTAGAATTGATTATAGCTAGGAAAGTTCAATTATATGAAATAATATGGATCAATTAAGTTTAGTACAATCTAAATTAGTCTTTAAAAAAATATAAATTGAAATGTATTTAAAAATAATTGTAGGCGCAGAGTTTGTGATGGCGAAAGGTATATGTAACAAGCGTCACGGAATAGAAAGACGTGCATAATGTATGGCAAGAATTTTGAATATGATATGTTTGAGTGCGAGAATGCGGTTTAATTATGGGGTTGCGGGTGCAGCGACGGGGGTGTTACATAACGCGTCCGTTTGGTCGGTTTGGTTTTGGCGGTAATAATAGTAGATTGCTTTAATAATTAGCCACCGCCGCTGCTGCTTCTGCCGCCGCCACCGCTGCCGGTTAATAAAACAGGAGAGCTGGATGATGGGGCCAAGCAACGGCAACGGCAACAGCAATAGTAACAGCAAGAGTAACAGCAACGCACAGGCATATCCATGTCACTGCGATGTCCAAGTTGACAGCCGGCTCGCAGTCCAAGGAGTCTCAACATTCTGTTCGTTGACATGTGACAGCTGGAAGGGTTGTTCGTTCGCGGAGTGGGCTTATATATATTGTCTTAGATTGAAACCGAGTGTGACACGGCGAGCGACGCCACTCACAGGGCCCCCGGATCACAGGATCACAATACTATTTACTATGATAGGATCTCCGGAATGGGAATCAAACGAAAAATAACACTTTATCATGACATCGAAATTACCAAACCGCGCCCATGCATACCACCAACGGAAAGAACATACACACATCTCGATTCCTGTTCCCAAGAGCTATCACCTCTTGCTTCTGCCCGATGCCTAACCAAGCGATTTTTATTTCTCTCTTCCGTTGTATAAACCTCTCGTGCCTCATAGTTGATTTTTATTCCTTCATAATTTTTTTTTGTCGATCCTTGCTCCAGCCTCGAATCCACTTACTTTCATATATTTATAGTCGCAGGAAAACATAATTGTGCTATTCCAATGTGCTAGTCACGACTCCCGGCTTTCGAACGAGAATTTCGTGTGTCGCTGGTGATTCGCGTCGGAGGAAGCGGCGGTGGCATGCAAAACGGAGGCGGCGGGAATGCCTCGGGACACGTTCAGTGATAGATGAGTCCCGGCAGGCGCCGTTCGAAACGCAGTTTTAATTAAATCTTGTAATTGTTCCAAGCGGAACGGAAACGGAAGAGCAGGAACCGCCACCTCCTGCCGCCCCAGCTCAACGTATGCAAAAAACCACTAAGTGTTTTCCCCGGGTCTTCTACGTGACTGAGCGACTGTCGTGATTCCCTGGAATGGTTAACGAGCGTCGAAAATGAATGCCCATGGTCTATACTATATGAATGACGGTACAAGTTTCTGTCGACGTTGATTTCCGGGGAAAGTATAGGCATTTTCCCTGGTGCGAGAATGAGTTCTGCCGAAAACCGAATTATTCCCGTAATGAGCGGGGAAGGCATCAGCCTCAGTCTCGCTCTAGCCACAGCCTGAAGAAGAAAAACCTAATTATGGGAACGAGCCATCTGATGACGGACATTACGCGACAGTCCACACGGACTCATTCCCACTTGATCATCAACACCCAACCTCTCTAGTTCTATCTACTATTTGCGTGCCCCCGGCTGCTTCTGCGGTATGGGGGTTGTCCTCCCCCTAAACTCGCTTGCTTTTATTGTACCTCGTATAGAGATGCGGCTGTAGTTCTCTCATGTATATACACACATGCATACTATATATATATAGATAAACACAAACACGTATTACAATTATAGTCTGGTTTGAATTCACATGACTCGTAAATTTGCAAGACACACACTATATACCTGGGGCTAATTGCTTAAGAAGCCATTTAGTTAGTTGCTTAATTAACTTAGCTAGTTGTATGTCAGCCAGGCCAGTCGGAGAGGTGGGTTTATCCACCTGTACCTGTTTCAGAGCCATCTCCAACTCCGACCTTCGGCGGTCGCCGCCGCCCCTCGCAATTGAGGCTGTCGCCGCCGCCGCTGCTGCCGCAACCGCCGACATCGCCTCCTGCAGACCTATGCTTCCCGATGGGTAATTAAGCAGCAGTCACGTAAATTTACCAAGTCGATATTAACATACCTGCACGACGACGCGCATCGAAACGCAGATCCCATTTCGCGATCCGTCCCAAACATCCATCCATCCGTGGACTTCGCTGGGCCATCGTGGTGTGACTCTAATGACGATACGTGCAGCATCCTTCCTCCCCAACCGCGGGCGTTGCACATACACGAACCACATGCATGAAAGTACACGTTTATGGGCAATCTACTATAAAATGATACCTGCCTGATGATTGTCTCGGCATTAAGCGGTGTACGTCTGCGGATGAGAAGAGTAATTGGCACAGAGTCCCAGCATTACTCACTTTGCGTAATTGGCCCGAGGCGGGCGGCGTCCTCAGTGCGAGGCAAGTTGTCATCGAAGGGCCCGTTCCAGACTCTCGAAAAGGGAAGCCGAAATTAATTACGCTGCAAAAACAAACACCGCGTTCCTCTCTATCTATCTTCCCTTCGCCGCGTTCCTCTCTCGCACTCATTCACACTCTTCCCATCTTTCTCTGGTAGTGTATGCACAAGTGGAGTCGGAGGTCTGTCCCTTGGTTGTGCGTGAGAGAGCGCCGAAGATTTATGGAATCTGATTTGATTCATAGATGCTCGGAGCACGAACATCGACGGGCATAAATCATGGGCATAGCCAATAAGTGAGCATACATAAACAACGGTGCCCATCGTGCCCGTCCCGCTAAATAGACTCGGTGGATGTGAGACAGAAAGCAATAGGTAAGTGACAGGTTCCCGAGTGACCAATGGCCCAACCAATTATCATTTGTCAAGTGCCCAGTTAATGAAATTGACCGGAGGCTGCGCCCCGCTCATTTGCGCCAGCCCTTTATCTTGCAACCCCTTCTTGACTCTGACAACGAGCTACAATAACACTTATCATTATTCAATATAAACTTATATCCGACAACGATCGCCGACATCTGTATTGGCTGCATCGAACCCCTTTCGCAATCGCAAAGAATGACACCTAATGAATCGGCTGTCATTCAATCAATATTATTGGATTGCTCGCCCAAAGGGTTGCGCGTTTCTTGTATAGAATAACACCGGTATTACGGCTGTAATGTAATAAACCGCTCCTCTTCTGCACTTCTGCACAGACCTCCAGGGACCCGAAACATTCTAACAATAACTCAATAAATATTTATACTACAAGCCTGCCCAGACTTTAGAGGACCTACAATCTTACAACTTTACTACTACAATTTATTTATATTTCCTTATATTTTAAAAATCTCTCTCACTACATGATAATTGCAATGACTCTAATTATTATCAATATTGAAATTAGATAACATGATTCAAAGATTTATATTAATTATTATATCAAATTAGTGCTCGTGTTCTCATAAAATTAAATGAGTAATTGCATATGGTACTTTGCTATATGAAGATATGTTGGTCAATTAATATCTAATTACATTACTTTAATTTAATTGATAAATCCACGGTTGAAACGAAATTACCCCACGTAGTTGAACCCATAGACAATAGCCGTCCAAGTGGTATTCCTTCAGTCGCCTTTTTGTGCTACGTCTCACTGACAGAAACAGCATGTTATGTGTGTGTAGGTATTTTAGGATTGGCATCGGAGCGTTTAATCGCGTTTAAGATTGACGGTTAGCAGCGACATGTGCACACGCCAGATAAACAGAGAGCAATCTAAAGTTGACGAGAGCCAGGATCAAAGTTGCCCAATCAATTAACTCCACCTCATTCCTCTTCACAAGAGGAAGAAGAAGAAGAAAAGAAGAGCTGACCGCATTGTATCGTCCTGCGTGTGCGTGGACGTGCTTTAACTGCTTTTGTTTTTTCATCAGTCTGCTGCGATGTTGTTTCGTTTTAATGTTTTGTTGTTTAAGCGAAATTTTCATTTCTTCTGTTTCGATCGGTCCCGAGAACTGCGCCCTCTCTGCGGCCCCCGGACCGGGGTAGAAATGAGATGGGGTGATAAATGAGAATTAGTTGACAGTAAAATAGGTGTATATAGGGAACGTAAACGTAATAAAGAATGAGTTTCGCAAGGATTAGTTACGAAGACCCGAATGGTGGATGTCCCGGGACCCGTTAATTAGCTATATTTTATACCTAACTCGCGCTCCCCCGTAATTGTAGTTACACGTAATTTGCACAGCGACGATTTATAACGAACCTTCGGCGCTCACACACAGCCTCGCAGCTTTTCAGGCGATACACATACAGATTTTGTACTTTTGCTCCTTTCTCACCCTTTTCCGAGTTCGGAATTATTGGTATTAATGCAAATGTATAAGAGTGTTGTTTTCTCGCTTGATTGGTATGTGTGTGTTTTTGGGTCCGAAAAACGCGTTTATAAAAAGAAATGTTTGAAAGTGCTGTGGCTGGAATGTGGAAAACCTTGGAGGAAATTTCAGGAGATGTTGACGTGTATATAGGACAAGCAAGAGAAGGAGCGAGGATCAGCAGATTTTTTGTTTGAGCTAAAGGTGAAATGAATATTATTTATGTACGGGTAGTGATATATTCTTTAAGAGGACGAGCGGGATGGGATATCTTGAGAATGTAAATATAGAAATCAATTAAGTCAATACATTCGTAGTAATCTCGCTTAAGTGGACGCTGCGCAGACGGGTAATGTTTATATGCGACACCCGGAGATAGACACCAGATGGGAACTATTTCAGGACATGGTTTATTCATACAGCCACTGTGTATATTTCTCGTATCTGCCCAATACTTACGTATAAATAATATACATTTTTAAATATAGCAGCGGCAATTCACGACCTAAAAATAAGAGGAAAGAATGGGACGTCGAAGTGGCGTGTGTCTATATGTGTAAATATATAACATATATATGCGTGTGTGCGTCGAAAAGCCATCGCAACTTTATCACGAGTGCACACGTCTCTATATTAAAAGCTTCAGAATCTGAAAAGAAACTGCAGCTATAAATGTATATATTATTTTCTAAAGTTGTTAATTACTGTATGTTACCTAATAAAGTGGTATTCTGTTGCTTAACTTTTGGTAAGTACGTTATGGGATTGGATGGGCGGAAGATGGTTTCAATAATGCACGGACTTGGACAAGGGCTAGGGCCCGGCACTTATTAGTCTAAAGATGTGTCATAACTCTGGGAGCAATGCCGGCGTCCTTCGGGACACACTAAGGCCGGTCTGATTCATGCCCTCTTAACCCCCCATAACTTTGACCAGTTATGTCTCAGGCTTCGGCCGAAGGAGATGTGATAAATACAAATACCACTGCACATAAATCGTTCCCCTGCGGCAACTTGTGCACCTCAAATTTATATATATATATACACACATATAGCTCTGTAGCACCTACACCTAGGCTAGACGTATCTCACTCTGTATTAGGATATTGATTTCCATCGTCCGCAAGCGAAATTTATCCATTTCCATGCTTATTCCAAGCACTCTTCCCTCGGCAACGGCAGCAGCAGCTTACATTATTATATTGCGGACTGAAATCAACCCCCGGCGATATTTTCGGGAATTCCTGGGAAACGATGTAACAGCTTCATCCCCGTCTTCGGACTTCATTCATTATTTGTGGCTTGCGTGTTCTAATGAATGGGTACACGTGTAAATTTGATGCCGTATAAATGTGTTCTTTTCGGGATTGTGACTTCAGGGACGGTTGTCGGTCTTAGATCTTCCAGGGCCGAATAACGTCTGCACGGGACGGCGACGAGAGTCCCGGGCGTCACATTAAGTGGCCTGGCTGTTAGTTTGACCGTGAGCTATTCGTTTCCCCGTCCGGACCGACTCCTGGATCTCCCGAGGCCCTTCGCCCTTTTCCTTCGATCTCCACTTTCTCCATCTCATCTCAGCCTTTGTCCATCGCTTTTGTTCTTAAGGGAAACGATTAATTACAACACAGAGTTGCTTTTCACATTTCGTCACTTTTGAATAGAAGTTTGCTCCAATTACTATTTTTATATTTTATAACAGTTGTATTTTTTCAATACTTTAGAGTAGACTTAGATGCGATACTTTGCATCCAAGAATGCAGTATCTTTTCTCTTCCAATTCCTGATTAAATAAATGAAATGCGTACGAAATTGAATTAGGCTTGAGGAACAGAAGCTGAAAACGGTGAGCAACGAGCAAAGAGGAAGGAGAAAAGCACACGTAATAAAATAATAATACAAAAAAAATGTAATATCGAAGGGCAACAGATTAAGTTTGCTTATGAAAACATGAGGGAGAACTTTGTCTCTGTGTGTGTCGATTTGTTCCCTTCTCCCTTCCTTGTCTGATGTTTTTTTCTCTTTTCAATTCCCGAGGAGACATGAAACGCTAATTTAATCCACCCCCGTTTATAATGCTTGGCGAATGTCAAAGTGATCCTCCTTCCCCGGACTTGTTGCCGCATCCCTCCTGAGGAGGTCTCCCGTGTGCATCGGAAGCTTTAAAACGTTCCCTTTTATTAGCGCCGGGGAGAGAGACACGCGCGGATAACGTGCAATATTAAAAACATACCAGCCGCCCTTTATCCATAGAACGATGGCCCATCTTATTTTACAACCTCTAATTTTGGAAAAGAATCAATGTTATAGATCACAGTTGTCACAGTGCGTTCGTACGTGTCCTGCATGTGACTGAGGTAGACGCAGGCCTCCAAGGGCTTGCTTCCTTCGTTCCAAAGGCCGGGTGGATTTCCCGCGACAGCAATCCATCTTCGGGGACCGCCCGAGCGCTTAGCGGCCTTCTTATCACACCGCTAGCATGCTTATCACGCTGCACCACCCGACCCTTATCGCAACGTCTCCTGCAAAACCCTCCTCGCGCCCTTTCAGCGACATTGTCCGAGCGTTAAAACTACCAACACTTAAAATACCGATAGCGACCCCAAGGAATTTTTCGTTTCCTCTCCTGTAGCCGCGCGTTTGTTTTATTTTATATTTTTTTGTACTTTTTTTGCTTGTTCTTCCCTTTTTCTACTTGGTTTGCAATGCCGATACACGTAGAACAACCCCCAAAGCGGACACGTGCGACCCCGATGTTGGTGAATCACCCCACGTCGCGCACTCCTGCTCCCTCGACAATTGTCCTTGCGACAACAAATGTACAGTATATGATGAGGTGGGTTATGGGTTACAGCCAATATCTATTACAGTGCTCTAACATAAAAAATATATATTCAGAATACTTCAAACGGTTATTTTATTTGAATGATGATCCTGAAGTGCGTTTCGATTTTAACATGTTTTTTAAAAAACAAGTCAATAATGAAATTGTAGAACAGAATTCATAATTAAAAACAGTAAATCCACAGTAATAATATTGGGATTGATGAATTTATTTGTTCAATTTTTATTTTTACAGCTAAAAATAAAAAGACATTAATTGTACTTTGTCAAATAAAAAGCCAATTTAAATCTGGGATTATAGTGAATGCATTAGCAAATTGATGTTGTCTGAACATTTCAATATGTGTGCTTTCAATTTTAAGCTAATGATTTTTCGATATACCCTCGAAAACAACGGATTTAGCAACGTAGATTACACGTTGTGAAATATTGAATAGCGCTACAGAGGGGCCACTGGGGTCGAAGGGGGCGGCGAGACCAAGGTCCATTCAAATCAGCAGCTAATTTTCTAATCGCGAGACAATGAAATCCAATAGCGCATGAATATTAAATTTGAGCACATAGTTTAATAGCCACAAACTCGACATTATACCCGTAATATAATATGCCATTAAATAATAAGTAGGGTCGCACAGTATAATTTCTGAATTTGCTCAGAGACCGCAGACTGGATTCTACTCGGCCCGATGAGCCGCCTCCTACGCTACCGCCGCCGCCCCCGGCCCGCATTCACCATCTCATCTCCCCTTCGCAGTGGATTTCACTGTAGAGAAGCTCACCCACCCAAAAAGCACCCCTTTAGCACCCCGGGCCAATCTTACATGCGTTGTTGTGAACTCTTGGAGTGTCCCCACATGAAGGTGGCAGTTGGCTCTGACGGGATATAATTAGACCCGATCGAAAGCAGCGAGTTGATGGAGAGGCGCAAATGAGTCCTCATGGAAGCGGAGAGTCGAAGAGCGAGAGTAAGAATGGGAAAGAGAGCAAACATCGGGACGGCGGATGGACGGACGTGCACACTCCATCCACCATCCTCCATCCAACCTACGTGATGGACATACTGACGGACAGGCCACCCTTTCGGCCACCCCGTCCGATAATTGATTCTATATACATCGGTGTTCCCCAAATAAATACGTGCCCGCCCGCAATGTCATCCCTGAAACTCTCCTCCTCTCTCTCTCTCTTTTCTCTAATGCACTTCTAAATGAATCACTGGATCACGAAGTGCCTTACTTCATTCCTAGCCGCAGCGCAAGGCAACGCAATTATCAGGTCGCCGACATCCGCGGAATACCAAAACCGCCATCAAACGGCGCGGCCAAATCTGAAATGTTATTAATTAACTTGCGAGATTGGTTTGGATTGGATTAACAGACGCAGGCGATGGCGTGCCACGGAGGCGATCCCTTTCTGAAGGAAATCGTAGAAAATGTGCGGCATTACTCCTCTATTTCTCTTGCTCCTCATCATCATCGTCTTATACTTCCACACTTTTCGTTGTTCTTTTTTAGACTGTTTGCCGTAATATCTGTGAGAGACGTGACCGATACGGATTGTAATGACAGTGGTAATTGCAGAATTAAGATGGCGCGGGGATGGTGCAACGTGCCCAAATCGCCGGGTTGTCATTCGAAAGTCGTGACCGACACCGGCTACTATATGAAACGTGATCGACACATAATGATGTCAAAGTATACGCTACTATTATTTGATTTTGTGCAGCGCTGAGAACTCATCCAGCTTGCGGTTTACCATATCATCTACAGGCATCTCCTCGTGTGCACTGCACCAGGCGATCCGGTACGAC
This sequence comes from Nicrophorus investigator, assembly GCA_963457615.1. NCBI lineage: Eukaryota > Metazoa > Arthropoda > Insecta > Coleoptera > Silphidae > Nicrophorus > Nicrophorus investigator. The sequence goes on from OY735146.1 coordinate 11,645,764, forward strand.
CCGAGACCGGTCTTTTTTAATTTGCTCCGCCGCTTATGTAACGGCACGCACGCATGCATCGTCCGGTGGCGTGGATTTGCCCATCCTAAGTGTCGGGGTGTCGTGTCGAATGCCGCACCACTACTACCGACAATAACAAACACACAAAATCTGACAAATCTGTACAAATAGTTGTTAATTAAAAATTTAATTATTATCACTAATAAGATCTGCTCAGGTACAGAAAGGTCAATAGCCCTTTGTAACTTATATTTTTTTGTTTTTCTTATTTATTTGTGTGAGTGTTACAATAAATATAATTATTATTTTGAGAATACCAGTTTTTAAAAAATAAATAAATACATTTGTATATATTTATAAAAATTAGAAATTTTAATTAGAATTAAGATGTGATGTTGTATGGGTGTGAGTCGGTCTTGTACCAGACTTTGTTCGTTTTTGTACCGGTCGAAGGTGACGGAAGGCGACGGAGCCTAGGCATGGTTCGAGGGAAGAGGTAGCAAGTGTTGTTTCCCAGGACGAAATGAGAGGCATCGCTCAACCGTCAGGTTGTCGCAGCTGGTCCCGGGGGCAACGCAATAAGGTCCTCCCCCCGTTGTCCACTCCATCATGTCGAGCACTTCATTAAACATTGCATATGCAAACAGCTTCCTTATCTATGTTTGTCGCGCGAGCATATAAAGCCCTGATAAAGTGGCTTCCCTATCAGCGAAGCCCAGCGACAAACATCTAATTTCAATGTTGCACCTGTGCCGCCCCACGGAACACTCGACATTGAATTCCCGCAACCCGGACTCGAATCAATCAAAATCCTTCTCACACACCAACACACATCCTTGTCACATCTTGCGAAACAATGGGGACGTCATCATAAACACATTTCGCAGCGAATTCTGGAAAGCACTAGTCATGCCGAGCCAATTTTCCGAAGCCATCGTTAGCAGCCGATATTGCGGTGACTTGTGGAAATTAATCGATAAAATATTATAATTGTTTGTAACAGTTTGCCGATTCCTTCCTTCCTCTCGCCGTGGTCAGAGCCTCTCCCAAGAACAGATCACAGCCAGTAGTCATTATCGCAACCCGCAGTCAGCTGTCGATAATAAACCTTTATTTTTAAACTGTGACGAACCGCATCCATCGAACAACATATACAACAACAACAAAACATAAATAAAAATAAAATAACATGCATTCATACACATTCGCTCACACACATCCATCTATTTCAGTATATTAAATTCTGGAACAAAACAAAACGCATCACAATTTCCATTCCGGTATTTCAATTAAAACCGTATTGACATGCTCGACCGGCAGCTCTCCAACAAGTTTATCATATTATTGCTCGTCCTGTAAAATAAATTAAATCCTGTTTCAAACTGGGATCAAAAAATTATTACAATACATCAATGAAAATTCAAATAAATCGCTCTATAATACCCTTTATATATCGAAACAAAATTATCAGCAGGATTTACACACTAAAATCAAAATTTAACATCAATATAACAAATTATGTAGTTTATCTCTAGTTTACAGAAAATCATTGCATAATTTAAAATTTCAATATAATTTACTTTAATTGGTACTTAATAAGCTATATTTAGTAGTAGAATTTTACAATTATATATTTGATTCTATACAGTTAATTAGAATGTTAATTTTGATTTATGTCTAGTTTATTTTTGTAGTAGCACTTTTCCGTGGATATAGTTGGAAAATGTATTGATTTCTTGACAGGTCAATAATTTGTGTTTGGCGTAACCTTTATCCTTTAATTTCATATAAGTCCTTTTTCATTTCGTTTGTATGCATACACAGCGCATACCGGCTTCAGTGTATGTCTGCGTTTATCTCTCTCTTTCTCTCCTCTTCTCCTTACCTTCTCCTCCTCTTTTATTTTCCTCTTCGGTTATTATTATATTCTTTAATGTGTAATTGTACAATGTTTCGTTCTCAGCCATCGACACATGCATTATCATGAATATAACACGGTTGGCTTCCTGTATAACTCTCAATTACATACTACAGTCACAGTGCCTCGTAAAATATGCCACCAGCGTCACGTATTATGCCATAATACAGGGTATTATACCTACAGTTATAATTAGTGGCAGCTTTTGGTGAGAGAATGATCAACGCCAATATCTAACTGGCGCTGCCCCACGTAGCAAATTAATTTTTTATTTATTTTTTTTATACATTTCGTTCCGTTCCGTCTGCGGACTAATTAAAACGCTATAAAATAAAAATAATACTAATAAAACGGAGTACTACAACGAGCACAACAAAATTAAAATAAAGCCACTAAAAATAGACAAAATTGGAAATTATACTAATATTCTTTGCCTTTCCTTCCTTCGGTGCGCTTCTTTTATTCTTCTTGTTCTTTTCTTTTTCGGAATTGGAATGTGGGAAACTCGAAGAGCATTCGATTGCTGCCGGCCATTGGTAATTAGCGATCGTATTATGTATGTATGTGTGTGTATATATATATATATTCTTGTACACGTATATGTATATAGTTATATAGATATATGCAGATTGATAAATAACGAGCGTTTCGATAGCTTTCGCACTGAATAAACTATCACCACCCACGAGCGGCGTCGGAGGAGTCGGCAAATTGAATTACTTCCATCGAATCTGCATATAATATTGGCAAATGGCTCTATTCTAGAGCCTAGTCCAATTTGCTGGACGCGAGCTCGCTAATAGGCTTCGCGAGATTAATGGACCAATTATTACCTAGGGTGTCCTCCACCTATGCAGGTATGACTCGCATGGACATTCTAAGAAAGAGGCATCACCGACAGTGCCATAATTCGACCATTACTGGGTAGCATTAATTTAAGATTTACAGTGCTGCTGCTAGGATTTAACGACTGCGCTCTGCTAATTTCACCGTTAGTTGCAATTTGGTGACCTCTCCAGCTCGCCAATCCTCAACGGTTCATTTTGTCATATCCCCACATCCTTTTTCCTTTCGTTGCCGTATCCTTCTTTCATCTTTCATCTTGTTCGTCACCGTTCGCTTCTCTTCCAACTCGATCTCCATCTCTATCGTTTGCATGCATTTTCGTTTTGTTTCTGTTGTACGCTCGGATGCTCGTCGTTTTACTTTTCGTCCGTCGGCTTTACTGCCTCGGCCGTTTATTATTTTATTGAACTCTACTAGCGATCGCGCGTCTCATTTAATTAAACGGCGAGATCGACCTAACTGGACCCCAATCTGGATCCACATAAAACCAAACACTGTGGCATTCCTGTGTGCATCGACTAAGAAACGTCGACTGAGGATCGCTCGTTTACTCCTTATATTAAAAATAGCGCTAATGCGTTTTCCACTTCTGAAATGGATTGAGCTGTCAGTGAGCGGTGTGCGTGACAAAAATGGATGGGCATATCTTACCACCTAGGCAGATAGACGATGATGATGATGATGATAATAATAATAATAATCCGAGCGGCGTATACATTTTATTATAAAATAACATCCATATGCCCCGTGGTTCTCCTTCATTCCCTTAACATAAACATCTGATCTAAAAACAAATGCGTGTTTGTACGTGCAGCGATAGTTAAACCCGTAAATCGTTACGGTTTTGGTGGTGTTTATGCATTGCGCGATCCAATGTCGCTAATGCTCGTCAATGACACGTGGCTTTTGCCCGCGCTTGCAGCATGCTCCCATCTCTGTCCCATTAAATTACACATATTTTTAGTCTCGTGTATACACATCATATACGTTTATGTTTGTTTCCTAGCTGTCAACCACAATGTTGTTTGCCATTAAATCTTTCCGATGCCCACATGGCACGAGCCGCTTCTTTAATTTCCTTTCTCGAGATCCCTCGAATGTAATTTAAGCAGAGTGATGCGAGTTCCTCCTATCCTTCATCCTCTGACCGTATACTCTTCTCTGTGCATGTATGTATATGTATATAGTTGTATGTGTGCGCGATGATACAAGCCATTGTTGCTGCTTTGGTCTCGATGGGAAGATGGGCTCCGAGAAGAAGAAAGTCATTAAAAAAGCATTTGACTAATGAAACAAATGATTGATACTGTATCATGCGGCTTTAGTTCCTTGACCCGTCGTGATGGCGCTGTCGGTAACAAGTTTTGTCTGTTTGTGGAATCTCGACATGGCATCCATTAATAAAACAGTAGGATTCTATATTAAACGGCTCCTTGCCTATTTGATCGTGAACATTATATTATACTGCGCTCCCAGTACAAATAAATCAATTGCGTTACTACCACTGCTAAATAATGACCGAGAACCAGATCCATCAGGATGCATAATTACACCTGCATCCCCTCACCTCGAGAAAATGAACGAGAGACGATAGGAACAGAAGATGAAGAAAATAAATAAAAGAAGCGAAATAAAGAGAGCAAGACGACGAGAGGTGGACGACGTTGATGATGATGATGATGATGAAGAAAGAAGGAGGAGGAAGGAGAGCGTAGGAAGGACATCGGGTGTAATTGCGGGTCGCACATCCACCTCTAATGCAAGGGGATGGCCGGTTCGGAATTGTAATGGTATTTTTGTTTAGGGCCCATAAAGCTCCTGCTAACAATGGTCTCGTTGGAAACACATCATCGAGCTCTGATAATGGACGGCGGGGCGAGCGCCGTTCGGCCATGCGAAGGAAGAGCTGCGTGGAAGACACCTTATCAACCACCCACGGCCGAGACACCCGAGACCATTATCATAACTTCCACGGCCGCGGGATGGCAGACTAATTACCGAGCGGATTATTTGGCTGTCTCACATTTCTTAAAGAAATAGGGCGCGTTTCGGCGATGTGTTTTGTGAACGAAACACGTGGCCGTGCCACAAATGAGCAAGAGCTGTAATTTACACGGAGGGACGAGCCGTAATGAGATTTACTGCGGTCCACGCCAATAAGAAATAGTCCGAGGTCCTTTGCGCCTCACCGTCCTCTGCCCGCCAGGATTTATACCCCATCCGTTCTCCTTTTAATTGCACATCACCCTCCACGATACTCCAGGATGGCTGAAGGACCTAGCGTGGAAGTGGAAGAAAAGGAAGAACAAGAGCAAGGAGAAGAAGATGAAACGCGGAAGCAAAAAGGAAAAAAAAAAAGAAAAACACCACCACTCGGAAAATCAATCCCTCCGACCCCGCCATCAACTGAAACTCACACCAAGAAACGGAATACCTTTCCTCTGACCGTAATTAAAAACATCCTTGACACCCATACTATATATATATATACTAGCGTTTGGGGATTCTGTCCATTTCGGAGCGTGCGAAAGGGCCAACTGGGCATCTTCGTGCTCTGATGATTGGTGGACAATCAACTGCCTCTCACGAAATATCTAACGCAGCTCCTACGGTAATAGTCGCCTACTACTCAGAATTCAATCACAATTTATTACGAAAAAGAATCGTCCAATTATTCCAATTAATGATAATCACGGAAATGTGGGAAACAGGCTCCCCTGAAGCTTAATTGGCCGGAGCCGTGCTACAAAATACTGGAACGACGGTACGTGCTGTTGCTGTTGCTGCTGCTGAAGCAAATAAGAACATTCAGATAGGTGTGGAAACCAGGAACGCATATGTTCTCCATCCTGTCACCGAAATAGAGTGTCTCGCCGTTTAGTCTTCGAGCAAATCGCCCACGCTTTTATGTTTTCTGCAAAATTGATTAAATATATCCTAAGCCCCATGAATGCATTCCATGTGTTGCCACCAACGTAACACCGACAAAAAGACTATTGAAACATTTACCAGATTTCGCACTGTTCTCTTCCTGCTGTTGTTTACATAAACAAATTTATATATACATTTGTACCATTATGTGCAAATCTCTATAAATATATCCTAAATTTGTGACTTCCCTGTCTCTTCTGTAAAATGTTGTTGTTCCCTTCATACAAATGACCGAGCGCATTAGTCCCGGCTGCAATTTAATATCATAATCCAGATTTGCGGGCGGCTAATTTTTTGAATTAATTTCGACAAATAAATTAGCGCGCGACGAGCGTTTAATGACAAAAAATTAAGGTCCCGGCGGCCGCGTAATTGTCGCAGATGCGCCACCGCATCAGATTAATAAGAGAGCCGCCCTCATCTTCCGACAAGATCTATGGCCCTTATTTCAAGTTTCAAGTAATTAGCCATCCCCTAACAAGCACGCCAGGGCGCCGACACGCCAAAAAAATATTGTATATATCCGTACGCTACAATTAGAGCTAATCCTATTTTGTTTCATTTGCATTTTCACATCATTTACATTTGGATTCATTCACGGCATACCTAACCTTACCTAATCCTAACTATACTGACGCACCCCAACTAGAGATATTCTCAAGCTAAACTGAAATAATGCAAAGTTTTCCCAAATAAATGTTTTTCATTTGTAATTCAAATATTATTATGAATGACAATAATTTCTTATAATAATGTTCATTTTATTTAGTTAGTTTTGCTCTAATTATTTGTCTATTTTCTAAAGATGTACTAAATGTATCACTTTGTTGAAACTCAAAGACATTAAGTTTGCAGTGAGGTGAAGGTATTCTCATGGAAGAAGTATTACTAAAATTCCTGCGTTTACGATTCCTTTGTTAGCAGTAAAATGCCTCTAAAAAAGAGAAAACGCCGAGGGATGGCTTCATAATTTCAAATAGTTGCAAAGAAATGGCATTGTGGGGACATCCTGTAAATATGCTTTACATCTCTCTCTCTTTTTATATGTTATATATACATATATTTTTTAATTTTCTTTTGAGTCGCTGAGCGCGAGACATTTGTAAATAGACGAGGGGTGAGTTGGTTTTTAGTGAGCTGGGGGACACGGGATTAATGGGGAAAGTTCAAAGGAACATTTCGCATGTTTGCATTTCGACTATGCGTCATTTGCCGATTTTCTTTCGCAGCGCCCTTCGACCCTGCTTTAATGGATTTATTACAGTTTATGTTATGTTTTCATTAAATTAGATTACATAATGCTGGATTATGCTACGCGCCTCGTTTTCACTGCATTTTTTATCAAATCATATATTTCAAATAATTTCCTATATCTTTTATAAAATACCTAACATAATTGTTCAATGATAAATTTACAGTAATCTCTTATAATAAAAAAAAACTATAACTATATATAAATAAATTATTTACGACACAATTTGACTGCTACAACGAATATATTAGTATTCCAAATAAGCGAAACATATGTAGATTTTTTGTTACCAACGCGTGTATTTTGATTAGGTGACTGCAACAGTTGAACTGGTAGTTCGTAGTCTCTCGGGTTGTGGATGTTTACGTAAGCCCGGGATTGTTTTGATGGGTGTCGTGCGACGGCACTGGATTGATGTTTTCGGCAATTAAGCAAACTACAGGGACGACACGCGACCCCTTGTGAATTTCCCCATGTTTGTCAAGTATATATATATTTGTATGTGGGTGTGTATGTGTGTATGTCACCCTAAATTCAAGGGGACACTTCAAAACTGGCCGCGGCCTGCGGAACCCCCTGCAGGTCGTCTTGCGGGATTAAGCTCGGAACTGTAATTAAATATTAAATAGGTTTTGGAATTGTGTATACTTGTGTAATTGGCATGTAAAATAGCGGGGACCTAGAGACGAGGATGCGCGGGGGATGGAGAGGCCGGGACTCATCCGATGATTGATTACAGTAAATCTCCTTGAAACTCGACTACAACATATTAAACACGCCGTTAAATGGTTTAATACAATTCCGGATGGGCGGAACGCTAATGGCATACAAAGATAGAAGGAGCAGACAAAATAATAAAAAAAACACACATACATTTACAATAGCAGTTGAAGAGAGATAATTTTGTAAAGGATCATAATAAATATAGATTTGTCTTATTTCATTTACTATTTAAACTTACATTAAATTTGCTCATAACGATAATTTACTACCATTCAAAATTAATTTTTATAAAAACAATAATTCAATTTATTTATAATTTAAAATTTGATTTTTTTTAATGATATTCAATTATTGTTTACTATTATCAAAAACGTTTAAGCAGTAAATTGTCATTAACATTTTTTTTAAATGATTTCATTACGGTGAGTACTTTAAGTTGTATAATAATATAATAAATAATTAAATATATACGTATATGCAATTCATACAAATTACATGCAAACAGTATTTCCGGCAATTTCGATTTTAATTAAGAGGGAAATAACATTTAACGCGAACACAGTCGGCCCATTATTAAATTATACCCGTATTTACCGTGTGTGTATGTACGAGTACGTATATATGTACATATGAATAGATTAATAGTTTGTGTTATTCTGGGGGGTGGAAACGAGTGGGTGGTGGCGTTGTATGAATATTGTGTGCATGCAGTGCGAAGTTGGTGGTAGCGGTGGCGGCGGGCGAAATCGATGGCGGCCGAAAAACAACAAGGGCCGCGACACGGCAAATAAATTATGGAAATGAATTAATGAGGGATGAAATATGGATTCCGCGCTTGGGGAAAGTGCGCGGCCTCTCGAAGGATGGCCGTAATGTTGCTACCGCTTTCAAAAATGCAAATTCGGATCGGAAAGTTTAGCATGAAGCACGGGCCACTGCGGGAGTAATTAGTCATTTATGAATCCAGTAATTGCACATAAAAAGATAAATAGGTGCTCCCCCGCCTTAATGGCTCAGGCCCTTTTCCGAATCCGATTCCGCGGCTGCCGTGGAGGACCAACGAAGGCAAACCTATCCATCCAACCCCAACCCCAACCCGTATGCTAATCTTTAGTTTGCGGGAACAGCTTGTACATAGCCGTCGGCCGCTCCTTAAGACGCTCAATTAGCCTTAGCCCACCTAGATATAAATTTAAATTATTATTCAATTGAAAAGTTTCGCTTCTTTCCTTTTTTCGTTACTTCTCCTCATCCTCATCATTCGTACTAGTGGATCTTAATTGGTATAGAAGCGCGGAGATCCCATCGTATATTTACGATTTCACTTTCACAGATGAGCCGACTTCACGTGTACAAAATAATCCATCCACTCCATATCTACAAGGTTTCGATCTGGTTTCGATCTGCCTCAGGCTTGGAACGGCATTAGGATATAATCGGCGACAGCGGTTCCTGCGATCGCCATCTGAAGTACCCCTCTAATTAGTTGCCGCGCCGAATAATTTTTTTGTCATCTGGGTCAGAACCCGATGAAGAACCACCGTTACATCCAACATCTCCGCCCGCCCAATTATCACTTCGGAAAACTCCCATTCAGCTTAATGCAATCTAATTTATTTTACTTTACTAATTTTCCTCTCGAAACTCATTCGGGAAACTTGCCGAGAAAAAGTTACGCGAACGCAATACGATGAAAAATTCATCCAGTTTGGCAATTACAAAGCGCACCTCTTTTATTTGCAGTTCTGTTGGTTGCTTTGTTTTGTTTGTTTGTTTTTCGCTCGTTGTTTTCAATTCACGCTCACTACACTTAGCGCCGCCGCTTCAATACGCTCTCAAATTCCACAAATTCTTAACCTATGGACTTAAGTTGAAGTCACTTCATCCATACTCACACACCAAAAAAAAAATATACCTTCATTCCACACCTATGGCCTGCTCTCAGGATTTTCAGTTGGGAAGGGCAACTTTCCTTACAAACACTCACGGAAAGCTTCAAGCAAAAAAACTACATTCCATTAAAATATAACTAACTTAAGAGCATCAATTTTAAATTTATTACATTTATTTAAATACCGATCATATTTTTTAAAATTTATAATTTCTTCAACAATTTTTTAAAATAGTGAATTAAAAATTGGCATAGTTCTTAATTATAATTTATTCAGGAGTATTATTTTAGTATTATTTTATTTACAATTAAAATAATTTTCAATGTGATTAGATGACAGAACTGTATTCGTGTGGTTCTATGGAAACGTCAAATCATGTGTATATAATATTTGGATATCCGGGACATTCGATTACGATCTGTGTCGTTCTGTGGCATAGGACGTTCCTCTTGTTATTTCTTTCGTTTACTCTCTCTTCGAAATGGTGTGGAACGAAGAAGGTTCTTGTTGTTATTATTATTATTTTATCTTGTATCATTTTAAACCCGTTACGACGAGCTTCACGTTTTACTAAACCATGAATCAATTTTACTCCTATATAAATGTCGCAATAAAACAAACGGCAACACAAATCAAGATATCGCGGCTCGGAAACCGCTTGGTCACCTCTCCGATTCCGACTCGGATGACACTGACAATAACATATCGCTCCAGTTATCTATCTCCATCGAGATAACGCGCACACACACTGTTATCCTGCCACTCATGCGTTTATCAAGATCAGGACACCCCGAGGACGCGGAGGGAACAAAGGAGAAAGGATGGAAGGACTTCCTCGTCACCGATCAGGAAGGAGCAGAAAAGAAATCCCCCGTGTGCAAACACAGCCGTATCTCTGCATTCCTCGCGGCGTAGGAGATAAATAAAACGCACCGTTGGCGAAATTTATGGCGTATAAATAAAGTTTTATTGGAATTTTATGAAATTATTATGTAAATCGATGGCAATAACAATATTCGCGTTCGCAAGTAAAGGTAACTCCAACTCTTCCCATCAACTCCTGACCCAAATCAGCGGAAAACGAGAAACGACACGAGGATGAAAGCAAAATATAAATAAAGAAGAAGTAGAAATAGAAAAGAATCAAATCTCCGGTTAAGGAATGGAAATTGATTCGTAATTGAGAAACAGGAGTCGCGCGTGTCTCGGCTCATTGTCTTCGCAAACTCAATTATCCCGACGTTCATTTAATATAAATTAAAATGTGAAGGTGAGCTTATTTATCTGTTTACACAACTCTAATTTATTTCTTTATTGTTCCGAACGATATTAATTTATTGCCATTTTCTTTCATATCCATGCAAGAAATGAAAATATCGCTTCGATCTGCCAATACCTTTTAGATGTTTTCGATTTGCCGAAAACAATAGACAATCTTTTTTTTTTTTATTTCCATTACGTCTTGTTTCCTCCTTCGTGTTATTCCGTTTCGTAAATATCTATCATTACGAGCGATTTACAATTTTCTTTGGCTAAAACCGTTATAATTTGTTCCCTTTGCTGTTTTTGTTGCAACGATTCGTCGCCACGGGGTAGCTTTCGCTTTGAAAAGAAAGTGCGAACGGTTGTGTTCATCCTAAAAAAACAAATCGTCGCAGCTCCAATTCCCATCTCCGATTGCTCACAATGCGTTCACCATTAAGAACGACATAGAAATAACGATCTCCACTCGTAAATTACATAATGAGGACAAACGACAGCGACGTAATTGCGCGCAGGAAGACCGTAAAAAATCGGACGCTATTAAAACTTGTAATTAGTTGACCTATGAGTTAATAAATTTTAATCTTCAAATACGTTTTATGTATTCCACACGGAATATTAAAGTTCCAATTCGTTCATGTTTTGACAGAGCGAATATGAAAAATCGATTTGCACAAATTTTATATTAATGTTCTCTGCAGCTTTGCGCCGTATGCTTGGACTCTTGATGCAGTGAAAGTTGGTGATAAATGAATCCAGTGAAGTCTTGCAGTGAATGTATACATATACATATACAAGTATATACATGCATGAGCCATAGCACAAAACACATAATGCATATCCATTATGATTTTTATGTATCCCGTTATGTACTAATTTAATTACACTTTGCTGAATTTGCATATAATTTTTTGGTTTGTTTTATCCTTTTCGTATGTTATTGTTGCATTTGTGCTTAACCAGAATCTTTGAATATTCATGAACAGAATGCTTATAAAATGATAGGCATTGTTTACAAAAACAGCAATTTACTTGTGCAATCATAACGATTCATGGAATCTCGCGACTGAGAAAATTCTTAAAAACGCATTCCAGCATTGTATTAATAGTTGTCGCAGAATTAATACAATCTAATTTATTTGATAATCAGATACAAAGATAGATTATGAAACGGAAATTTATAACGTATTCAGCTATAATTAAATTAAATTCAATTCAATTAAAATTCATAAATGCTAATTCATGACATAATTATACTATAAGCGACCCAATTTTATCCAAAAACTGGATAATAAAGAAAACCAGCTATGGAAATAGATTTTTGTGAACAAGAGGAAAAGTCTATAAATATAATTTTCATATACTGAGGTCTAAATCTGGGGACTATGAAATGGAGATTTATATGCCTATGAAAATGTACTTTTTTTCTAATTCAATATTTACAGCCCAGAAAATTGTTTCTAAAGTTCATATACCGGAAATGAAGGAAAAGTAATTGCGATGAAGCATGAGAATATATATATTGCAGATCCGGTAACATCTGCATGCGAAACACGTGCATCTATTTATACTCCTCTCTATATATATTGAAAAGTCCTTAAGGTGTTACACATGTATACTTGTGTGTATTTTCTTTTCGATTCAATAGTTGATTGTGATCGGTGGCAGGTATAGAGAATCAAAAAGATCACGCAGCAATTAAAGCCCCCGTCGAGCAGGAATCGTTATGTCTTCGAGCTATTTGTCACTAGTTTGCGAGGCCCAATGTTATTTATTGTCCCGCTAATTACGTATTCATTTATTCGCGAGCCGAGCTCGCTGATTTATTGTCGTCTCGGAGACGGTCATAAAAACGCACAAATAAATAAATATCATTTGTTGTGTATCGATGGGAAGCGGACAGCAGCGGAGATGAAAGGAAAAGTGGATCCAGAGTGGTGGAGTTGAGTGGAACGATGCAAGAAGCAAGCAACAAGCAAAGAGAAGAGAAAAGGTGTTCGAAGCATAGACGGATGGATGGATGGGTGGTTGTATTGGATGTATGATGGAGGTGGTTGTCTTCGATAATAAATAAACTAATTAAACGGTTCGGTAATTGGCCGTCGCCATTCTTGAGCACATTGGAGTCGTGAATGATGTAATGCCTGTTTGTTTACGAGATGCTGGGTGTCATTGGGGTTTTGCAAGTAACTTTTTGACAAGCCAAGGTTGGGAACCACCTCGAGCTATTGATCATCGAGCACATACGTAAGTATCCAGCATGGACTGTCACCTGTCCGCCGTACCAATACCGTTTCCATTTTGTCATTGAGCCATCGAATGCCGCGGCGCCGATTATGCAACGGCCTTCGTGACAATTCAATCGAATATGCATACATGGATTTAATGATTTTCGAATGTTCCGCAGGCAATCGAATTTCTCGGTTTTACATACAAAGCATACATTTCGTAAATTACAATATTTTTTTGTTCTACAATAAAACAACTTTAATTTATATGACTGTAAAAATAAACTTTATTACTTTTAATTTTAAAAATATAAATATTTCAAAATTTAAACTAAAATTATCATTTGAAATATTTTTTTTTAATCTAATTGAATTTCCTTAACGAAATATTGGTTAAATAGCATTCACGAAATCAAATAACATTGTAAACTATAAAAATCAAAACGAAATGTATTAAGTATTTAACTAATTTTGAATGCTCAAATATATTATCAAAAAATAGTGATGATTGGAATCAAATGCATTGTGATTATTAAACGTGTATGATGCAAAATATATAATTTAAAAAAATGTGACTACATCGACTGGAGGAGCGAATAAAACAGAAAGGATTGCAAATCGAGAAACAGAGAGAGAAAAAGAGAAGGAGAGAGAGCCGGACTAGTTGTCCACTTAGTCGCGGCATCCGGCAACAAATTGATATTTACTTGGAATAACTGACATAGTTTTGTTTCTCGCTTTTTCCTGTCTTTATTTATTTTTTCTTGTTTTCGTCTTTCTCGCTCAGATCACGACTCGCTTTATTTCATTCCGACTCGTTTTATTTCAGCAATTTACATAATGTCTTCTAATTAATTATCGGCGACTAATGATGTCAACGTCTATTCGACTTGGTATTTACGTATCTCGCGGGCTTTCACTTCGACGCCGCCGCATTTCGGGAATCCTTTCTGGTCGTCCTCACCGGGAAGGGAAAAGAAAAGATGAAGGGGAGGAGAGTCCAGAAAGTGACGAGAGAAAGAAGTTCAGATGACGGAACACGATTTAACGCGCAGTAAATTCCATGGAATTTGCTTTAGAGTACCGTCTAGGTTCTTCTTTATTTTGCCTAGTGTATGCCTTGTTTTTTTGTTGTTGTTGGTGTTGTTTTCTTTCAATTGATTTTTCTGTCGGCGAGTAGCTAGCTCTCCCTCCAGTGCGATTCTTTGCCTTCTTGTTGTCTTCTTCTTCTGCTGCCTTCGCTCGAATCGAGGAAGCGATTGCAATTTACATAGTTGCCTCCGGTAATGGGTATGATTATCCCGACATATGTGTGTGTAGGTCCGCGAGTCCGCGTCGCGGCCGTCGGCTAGGTAGGTGCATTAGGAATAGGTTTTAGGCATGGCTTAGTGTCATCTCGCACTTTCACCGGTTCACACGGTGCTCGGAGATGCCTGATCGCCCGTGCCCACGGTGTGCCGCGCGGTGCGGTGCACACGTTGCCATTCACTTGCACTTCCTTAACCAAACAGGCAGGCAGCTATAGTATAGCGCAGTATAGCTTAGCATAGCATAGATAGGTATTGCTGGTGTTGAATACGGCCCGAAACGAGAGTAAGCGGACCGTCGGGAATTCTGGTGCTGTTGTTGTTGATGTTGTAGTTGCTGGTGGTGCTGGTGCTGTCGTGATGACCCAGATCGGCGATCCGGCGAGCGTTGGGCGGGCCCACCGTGCAGAACCCAGCACAGCCGGCGAAAAGGCAAAAATTAATACGGCGCTAATTTATTATCGCACCGAGAGCCCCGATTTCGCAAACCCAATGGCTGATTGCCATTAGAAATAATGCTTCGAGATGGTTAGATGCGAGCCCAGATCGTGTGAACTGGGAAATATTGTGAAACTCGGCGGGCGTGGGTGATACAAATAAATGACCGTCGTAACTACACACAACTCGCAGCTCACTTGCCCATATCTAATCCAATGCTCCGCACCACTTTCCTATTACACGAACCGGCGGCCCAGCGGCCACAGCCTCTTCAAACCACATCCAACTTATCCAACGTCCAACATATCCAACGTCCAACACATCTAGCCACATCGGCCTCGCGCTTTTGCTCTTCGCCGCGCCCGCTCTTCCACCTGATTATAGTTTATACACACTTTTGCGAAACTTCACCGACGGTCCACAACATGTGAACGAAGCCCGTAACTCCTGAAATTATTTATTGCACACGAAGAAAGCATCGCTCCATCCTGCAATTACCATTTCGCCTCCTTCTTTTTCCCCATTTTCCGTCTTCACTATTTCGTTCTTTTCATCAGATCGGGTTTTGTTTCATTCACTCCTCTTCACCGCTTTCTGCCATTCCCTACACGTGATCTATCTTCACTTCGCCTTTATTACTTCACTCGGTCCACGACTACCATACCCACCTTTGATCGCCGATGCGAATTAGATTTTCACTCACCTCTGGATTGGTGAACCCATAATTACACCGCACATTCATTACTTTCGATTCCGATACATCCGATATTTTTCAGTTCCTCCACACGCATCCAAGTAAACGCAATTCCAAACTCCTTTTTTAATAACCTCCTGATTACACATTTGTGCATCATAAACAGATCTTAGATCAGAAGAACTGTTTCACCAAATTACTGTATTCATATACATGAACGAATCATATTTCTCAAATTTCAATGCATTTATATATAAATTATATTAATTAATCATTATTCCATAGATTCCTTGATATAAATTGTTATATTTTTATTTTGACATACATCTCAAAAACAACATATGGCAAGACATGCAAATGAAGCTAATCTGAAAGGAATTGAAATGTGTTTAGTATAATTATAATAATTTCATGGTATAAACTGTCAAATTATTATTTTAATAAATTTCATAAATATTGTAGATTACAGTAAATTGAAATTATTTTTCTTTATTTAATAATAAATCAATTTTGGAAATTGTTGGAATGCGCTGGTGGAGGAGTCAAGAACAAAACAGCTTATAGTGAACATATTAATTTCTTGAAAAAGCACATTAGATTCGAGGCGATAAGCATATTGCGTTTCGTTTAACATCCAGTTATTAATTGGATTTATAATTCGACTCTTATATCTTATATATACATACATACAATATATGCTTGGTTATAATTGGAAGGACTCGTGAGTATGTATGTTCATTATGGAAGATACTCAAAAAGCGGCGGGTCGAATTGAGGACGAATGGAATGATTAAAAAAAGAGAAGAACGTACATAGATAAAAATAAACAAACGTTATTACACAGTCGCTTTTTTGCTCTTCACTCCTGTTGTCGTTGTATTACTTTACGAGCGGGGACGCTTTATGACCGCTCCCAGATAAATCTGAATTAGATTTACGAGACTGTACAAAATACAGGAGAGGAAAAGCAAAAGCAGGGCAATACATAAATACTAAAAAAAATATAGGAAACGTAGAAGAAAATTAATTGAATCACAAATATAGATTTTATAGTTGCCCCGATTTTTATCGCTTTTCCAACAAATACATGTAAATTAGAAAATATTTATAAACCTATTTCGGATCTTCGTATAAATACATGGTAGCGGAAAAATGCGATCGAGGGATTAACAAAGGTTACATAGTTGCGGATTTGTGGAGTAAATGCATATTAATCCTGCTATTAAATGAAAGCCATAAACTTTATGCACCACAACTGTACATGCCTTTATCGGTATGTGTGTGTGTACTCGACTATATATATATTTATATGTATTTGAATGTACATGTACATATTTATTAATTACGGCGCTTTCTAAGCGATCTCGAAATGATGGAAGTGAATCCATTAGGTTATTTTTGCGCGTTTCATCTCCTAATGGAAACAAATAGCGGGACCGTGTCGTGTCCTTGTTAAATCCGAGGCGTCGTGCGATTTCACAACTGACCGATCTCGGCCGTCGATAAGGAGGATGAGGAGGAGAAGAGGAGGAGGAGGAGGAAGAAGAAGGTTTGGGTGATGTCGTCGGACGATTCGAAGACGGCTGGAACATTTGTTCTTAAATAGGTATGTAAGGTCACGGAGAAAGGCCGGTTCTATTTGCGATGCGTCCACACCGAGTGTGGCAAAACTGT
Source organism: Nicrophorus investigator (assembly GCA_963457615.1). Taxonomy (NCBI): domain Eukaryota; kingdom Metazoa; phylum Arthropoda; class Insecta; order Coleoptera; family Silphidae; genus Nicrophorus; species Nicrophorus investigator. Next base: position 11,662,930 of record OY735146.1, read on the forward strand.
GTATTCGAGGAGGTAGCAGAGGCTGATTGATGAGCACGACGTACGTCGTACATACATACATAGATGCTCGCACACATCCTGGTCCAGGTCGACGTCTATAATTAGTCTTCTGATTTCGGCGGCGGAATTGTAATGAAGTCGAAAATGCTTTTGATTGATCCGCGAGGCTGTGCACACACATGCATGCATACGAGAGGTCCTTGATATTTCAAGCGTTAGGCCACAGTTGTCAGGGCATATATGAGCTCTGACATGGACGGTTTACTTCTAGAATGTACTCACCTTTCACCCACACGGGAGAGGCTGTGGTAGAGGCTGAGGAAGAGGCAGAGGCAACTCTAGTCGCCATCACATGTCATACGTTGCACATTATTACTTAGCTCGAGGCCTCATCACGCCACTGCCTCTTCGCTACCCATTAGCTACGACTATAAGAAGAGCAACGCAACATCAACATCAAGAGAAAAAAAAATGTTACATTCGAATATCCACAATCAATCATTCAACACCGTAAAAAAAAGAACACTTCAAAAAGCCAAACTTCAAATTATTTTTTATTGAAAAGCTCAAATGCGAAAATTGATATATTCGATAATAACGAATTAAGCGCAAAAAAAAGCGCAACAGCTAGAGGCTATGCAGCAATTAATCAGCGTTCGATAATATTCGCGCTGATGCTAAGTATCTTAACTCAAATAAAACAACAAGTAGAAGAAGAAAAAAAGAGGAGACTAAAGGAACGGGAAAACTTCACCATTTAAGGACTAAATTATTAATTGCCGAGATAATAAGCCGGTAAATATTTGCCCGTCGGAAAATAAGAATTATACAAAAAAAGAATGAATCGAAGAAGTTACTAAACTACGAGAGATCGGGTTACGACATTGCCGATAAATTGAGCAAAGAAACGAACGAAAGGAAAACAGGAACAAAACTCTAAAATGCTCTCCGACGAATCGATATGGCGAGTGTCGAATTGCCCGTTCATAATTAATTAAGCGATTTACGGAATAAATTTAAATACATGAATCCTGATTCGGCCGTTTTCCGTTTGATGTTGCCAATCTGATATAAATTAATTAATTGAATAGTATAATTTTATTGCGTGTAAAAAAAAATAACAGTCGCCTTCGGACACGAAATATCAGCGTTTTTTTTTCTATTTATTTTCCAGAAGAAAAAATTATATAAATGACCAATCTTCTTCGCATTGTAACGCATTTCAAGGAACTGTGAAGGATGCAGGTTTTTTTGAAAGTCCACTAGCAAAACGGCCGAACGCGTATAGTTAATGAATACATTCATAATAAACAATAAATTACAAAATCGCAGTTTTCAATTGAAACAGTAAATAATTATATAGCATTGGAGAGCTGCAAGATCTTGCTAACTCGCTGTTGCTTTTTTTCCTTCTTCTTGAGAGTCGTTGTTTTGTTTCGTTGTTCAAGTAAGGTCACGTTACGATGTCATCGATATTGTATGATTGGTAATTTATTAATAAATAGTGTATGTGTGGCTGTGCTCGTAGTACAAAGCGCAGAGAGATTGAAAGAGGAGGAAGGAAAAGGACACATTTCAATGTTGAAATACACAAGCGTAAATATTTGTAGATATATATATGCCAACGTGGTTTCTGTTGCGAGCGCATTGTTTCTGTTCCTAATCGTTCCTCTTTTCCTCTCTTATTTTTTTACTCTCTCTCTTTCTTATTCTATCTTCATTTCCCTCCTGCCGCCACCGCTCTTCTTCTCCTCCTTCGTAATTAATTTCCCTTTTCCGAGCCTTTCACTTGAAATTCTTTACAGAAAATACATTTCAGTGATTACATCCCATAACGAGGGCATCTTGTAAAGCAGATGAAAGCACGCCAAGAAGAAAAGAGCTATTGCAAACAAAATAGAGAAAAGCAGCGCAGTTATCCCATAAACATGTCACATAAACTTATATAGCATTTTCAGTTACATATCCCAAAAGCCACTATATTTACTCATTGTATCAGCAACAATGTATTAATAGAACAACAATATATTTTTAACAAAATTTACATTAACTTCTTATCCAAAGATTTTTTTAAATGTTATTAATAATTCATTTATTTGTAACATTGACGATTTTGGATTTTAATGTTTCCATTGAAGTGATGAAACCAAGTAGGTATTTGCAAGGTCGTGAATCCAAAATAACAGGACTAGTCCATACGTTGTTGTTCCATTCGATTTTGACTGCGCTGTTCCCACTGGCTTCGTCCATACTTTTTTTTATTATTTTACTTCTCTCTTTTCGGTGTTTGTACTATATAATTTTTAATGGGAGCTCGGTCACAGTTTCGAGATGCTATCTGTGCGGCCATTGAAACAATACCAATTGCATTAAGCAACTTAATTAGATCTCCAATGGAAGCAGATCGGCAGATAAAGTCGGTTGAACAAGTGGGCACTTTGCATGTCCCGGTCACACACGCGGAAACACCTTGTTCTTCTTCTCCGTCGTCGTGTTCTGCTCCTTCCTCGACTTTTCGCCTTTGTTTGGAGCCAGGAACAAAAGAATCTCCGGCTTCTTCTTTTTTTTATTGAGCACAAAACTGTTAGAGTTTCGTGACAATGGAGCGACATAGGCGTGAGGAGTCTATAAAGATTTCGCGATGCGTTTTATTGGGTCTGTATCTTTTTTTCCTATTTGTCTGTCTTTTCCTTTTCCTGTTTCATTATTTATTTATATATACACAGTAAAAGGCAAAAGTGGAATATATTCCGAGATTATAGTTTAGGAAAATTAGAAATTGTTTCAAATACACTGAAATTCATAATAATCAAAATATACAAATTATAGACAACACTATAGTGATATTCATTATTAAACAGTAATGTGGTGTGAAAGTTAATTTGAAGAGACCAAAAATATTGCCTTTCGATTTATGAGCATTTCTCTATTACAGACGTTGCAGTTGAATCTAAAAACGTTCATCAAAACTATAGGCTGCAAACTTAACTTGATTGAAATTTGAAATATGTAAAAATAGATTATTTATAAGCAAATTTAAAAAATATATTTTAGAATATTTGTCGATAAAGAATGGAGTTAGTGATGTGAAAGTTTCTCTACTTTTGACTAGTGCTTTATATAAATGTTTTTTTTTTCTTCGTGATTGCTGTTCTTAGTTTGAAATTTTGTGGCTTGGAAGAAGATCGTGTGCAGGAAATGCATTAGCGCTGGGAGTGAGGAGGTGTACGGCTGGGTCTGAGGCCGAGTGTGGAGTGGCCCTAGGGCTGACAAATGGACATAGACAAGTCGACATTCAGCGCGAGTCACCTTTAGCTTGTAACTGTTAAGTGTAAGAGCTCGCAGATCATTGTGTAACTGGGCTGGGCTGGGCCTCAGTGGTGGTTGGATTTCTGGCGGCGGTGGCGGTCGTTTACAACTTCGTCTTCATATTCTTCTTGGTGCAGGGATGAAGGCCCTTGGAACATATGCCGCCGGCCCGAGAGGAGAGGATGATGCTTCGCCGATGTCATCAAATCTCGACCACTCTCCGAGCTGGGGTCGTTAAGGCAGTCGTTAACTGGTCTTTATGAGTACTCATGGCCATGTTCGCTTATCCCTTAACAGCGGACACATGTTTTCCACAACGTATTGCGTATCGCCTTCGTATATCACCTGATTAATTGCATTGATCGCAACGGGCATAAAATTGACAAAACTTGATACGGCGCGATCTCCTTCGGGTCTCGTTCTTGAGAGAACATTTTCGTCTTACTCAGTCAGTTGCTGGTAGTATTCAAATTCGCCGAGCTCCGAGATCCGAGCTCGTCCTGGAAGGCAAGCTTGGCATGCCGAAGTACTGTTAAAATCTTTCGTATTCCCAACGACAGTCCGTTTTATAGGCTCGAATTAAATTAGCGGTAGTTATGTGCAGTCTATTAGGATGACTTTTATTATAATAAATAGGATTATAAAATAGCTCTCAGATTATTGATATCTCCTGTTAATAGCCGCGGCAGTAAACTTAATTTTATGGCTAATATATTTTATAGAAAAATCGTACGCTAGATAATGCGCTCTTCCCTCTCGCCTATTCCGATTACGTCTGCCCGTAATTGTGCACTGCGTCCTCCCGGCAGCTGCCGTTGCCATTGCCATAGCATAACCATAGCTGTTGCCGAAGCCGTACTTGTGGCCATAGTCGTCGCATTCCTCGTCATAAAAGGCGGTCTCAAAGACCCGCACCGGGGAAAACAATTATAAATGCCTGGGGCAACCTCCGCTCCAACAAAGTCAACTTTATGCACACCAACTTTTAATTAAAACAAACTCTCCTCCGCCACCGTTCGGGGATGCACGCAGATCAAAGTCATCTCGAACGCCAAATAGACCTTATCAAAAATGCAATGAACCACCCCATCCGGACGTCTTAAGTTTTGTTTTACTACAATCTTATAATCGCTGAAACGACATTAAAGTGACAATATTAACAATATTTTTGTAAATATTTATTAATTATGTAAATGTGCATAATATTGATTATGATTATTAAACAAAGCCGTCCATATCAATTTTAATACGTTAATCCTTTTATATGAGGCTTATTTATTAACATTTATTAACATAGGCGTTGCGTTTCAATTGCTGCGATTCAGGTATTTCCACGGATCTCGAATTACTGACGGAAACGAATAGCCGCTTTAGTGGAGAACAACGACACCAAAGACATATACATATTCTAAAGCTAATTACCAAGCTCTTTGTGTTACAATTAATATTCGACCTCCAAAAAAAAGAGCTCGCTTTTAATGCGCTTATTACGTAATTGTCTCGTTAAGTATTACCACGAGAAAAAAGAATAAAACGATGAAGTAAAAAAATAAAAAGGGGAAAGAGATGATGTAAGTGGGTCCGGTTAGGGGAGATAGGCATCGTTTTGTAAGGTTTGTTGTCGGGATTGTTTCCTTGTTTTAATTAAAAACTTTTTGATGCATGGGTCAGAGGAGCTGAACCTGCCTGCACCCACTACCAACCGACCACCATCCCCGGACTCCCTTCCCTCTTCGGCTTTCCTCATCCGAACGGGTCGAGAGCTGAGAACTCCCCAGAAATGTCACTTGACGAATTACGTGCCGCATTCGCGTTACGTTTGTGTTACGAGAGCGCATACTTCGGTGGCATAGTTTAATTTGCGAGCCGGTAGCAAGCGCTGGGGCCGACAAAGAGAGCGCTCGAAGAAAATGCCAGCAAATGGTAATTAATCGGGCACCGAGGAGCGCGACTGCCGCGACAAAACCATGGGGACCTTTATCATTTCGCGCGCCCCATAAACCATTTCGCGCTCTTTACGCAATGCATCGGAATTAATAACAGTTTATAGCAGAAACCGCAGAACTTTTCGAACATCTCAAACATTCTGCGAGCCTCGCTCCATGTATGTCGATGCTACGTCGACAGTTTCGAGCACCTTGAAACTACCAACTTTCTGTATACCCGGTGTCCCCAGAGCTTTCTTTACAGCTATCCAGACAGAAATCAAATAACCAAATCATCAAATAATTTTTATTTTAAAGACGGCAAAAATGTCTAAATATTTTCTCCAAAAAATGACTTTTACTTGTCGCTATAAAAGGCTTGATGTTCATAAAAGAAACTAAGGTAGAAATCATTTGTTCAAAATGAACTGAATTTTGTAAAAAAAAAAAATCAAAAAATAATATAACATTTTTATAAAACTCGGAATTTATTTTACTTTTCTTTGAAAACTGTAAGGATTTATCAATCATAGGTATTTACTTGCGCATTTTGATCAACATCTAGGATAGCTCCAAATGCGGATGCGAGATTTATACTATCCAACTTAGCGCGATACATCATCGCCTCGGAATGGATGAAGATAATTTATAAATCTCGAAAAACCATCTAAATTCATTTACATATACTTATTATATGATCTTTTTTTATTTCTTTTTGTTTTGTCTAGTTTGCGTGGCTTTGTGTGCGACTTTCTCGAGAGCGCTCCAACAGATTTGAATACATTACCGAGGTAATTTAATATTAAAATATGATTTTGCAAGATTACTTTAATAAAAGAATACATTTGTCATGTGAATCACGATGCATGCCTACACAGTCACACGTCGAGGTGAGCGAAATTCATTAACGTAATTTCGGGTTTAAACGAAATCGTATACATATTGCACCGTTCCGCTATTTTTCGGTTGGTTGCTTTATTTTTGAGACTTCTGCGTTCTATACGAGAAACCATTTCGGGAGAGATCATAACTTTTGTTTGGGATTCTATTTATTCGTTCCGTGTCATGAATACGCGATACGGGTTATTCTAATACTGGGTTCATCTTAGATCCGTCATCCCTTTTCGTTGGATGCGTGCCCTTCGCTCTTTGCGCTGGATGGATGGGAAATGCAAGGAAACGCAGCTAATTCGTTCTACTTTTAAGAATACGTAATGAATGGCCCAGGGAATTGGAAATATGAAAAGTTCCTTGTGTACTTTACGTTAGGAGTGTTTGCCATCATTAGAGGCGGAGGAGGATTGTTAAAAGTGCAGGATCGGCGATCGCATCCTGATCCGATCCCTTCCCAATTAGTTGTGACTAGGCTTTGCTAGCCTAGATTCCTCCTATCTTTCTTTCTCTCTAGAAGCCTTGTCTTTCTGGGCTCGAGCCTTCCAGACGCGAGTGGTTTTTATGTAAATAAAGTCACATTTGGAACGTCCCAGACTGTATGATTAGGTATTCAAATCAGTTTCTGTAAGTGGTCGAAACGGCGCGGCGCGGCACCGATCGATGGCCTCGTCCTCATCGTTCTGCCAAAACGGCACACGTGAGATCCCGGCGTATCGGAATTTTTGGGGGATGTGCCCCGTATGGCACGTTGACACGACGCTATGAGTTCCACACTTGGAAAGGAAACACACTCACCATGCAGACGTAGTCTCCTTCTCGCTCTCACAAAACAGTCGCTCGGTTATTACCTCTCATTCGGATTATGGCCACGAGGGCATTCCATTCCGAACAATTCAAATTGCTAGATATCTACTCCCATCACTTATTATAATTCATGTATCATCATGAAAAAATCTACGCGGCTGTCCTCAGTTATTAACTAGCCAGGACTCCGGTAGATTGGCCCCCAGATAACCGAAGGCACTCTCATTGTCTTCCGCCCCGTCTCCGGGTGCGCGGCACCGCGGCATGACCACTTCTTGACGGATGTTACCATTCAATGTCGTTTGCTTTCGCAGGTCTCGCTAATTAATTACGCGAAATATGCTAAGCGTTTTCACAATTAAACCGTTTCTACTTTTCAGTCTCTCTCACACTCCTTTTTCTTCACGACCCATCAAGGTTGCGCCTCCTCGTCTCGAACTTCATTAATTTATTTCACGTTTTATTATAATTATCCTTACTTTAAGTTCAACTTGCAAAAAAATAAATAAATCATATACGCTTTTATACTTCACCTACTCAAGCCATGAATTCCATTATTTCATGCCTTCATGAAACGCTTCTGTCCACACACAATTAAATAAAATACCTAATGAATACAAATACATAAAAGATAATTTCTATTTTACACGCATTTAAAATAAAAATTATAATTACAATTTTGTGTTTTATTTCATTTATCAATTTAAGTCGAATTAAATAAATTTTATTTTTTTTTGAAAAATTCTGCAAATTATTATAAATTAAGAAATCATTATTTGGAAGTATATTGTAAGATTTTCGTAAATTTTTATACGAAACGGTAGAAGTTGATGCTTGAAGGCATCGAAACGAACAATGAGCGAATCGAGTTGATTTATTATAAAGATGAGCCTTGCCAGATAGCACATGCTTTAGCTTAGATGGAACGTAAAATCTGTAACCGAATATCAGGTCATGACCAAGAGAATCGAAAGGCCGGTGCGCCGATGATCACAAGGAGCAGTAAACTGTGTATTTTCGTTTCGCCTTTTCCTTTTTTTCTTTAAAACGATTTGGAGTCAAGCCGATTGCGCAGATTTGGTTCAAGGCATTGTCGCCGTCGCAGTCATCGTGAGAAACACTCGATTTGATTCCGCTATTAAAATTAATCGATTCGAGTGAATTGCATTGCGTGCATGGTCACTCTCCGCATGGAAATTGGAATGGATCAGTGCGACGATGCATCTATGAAATGATGACTGAGAAACAACAAAATTTGGTGTTAATTCTGATTGGAACGAACGAAATCGTTTTTCTGCTATCGGCCTTCTGTTGCGATTGCAGTTACTTAATTTGCGAGAGCAGACGGATGAATATTGTTTACTGCTTCCTCTTTTCCAAACGCATTGTTCGACTTTCCAATCTTGCAACGCTTCCTGTCCGATCGATGATCCACCATTTCGGAGGTCTTCTGCTAGAAAGTTGTCTCTATTTCGAAAGAAAATACGATGGTGGCGATGTGGAGACGAGGAAGAGATGGATGGACTGGTGGGGATCGGTGCAGGGACCCGTTAATATTTGATCTGCGGATTGTAAAGCGTTTCGGGTTTATATTATATACACTTATATATTGTATATATATATATATATGAAATTGGGTACCGGTAAGGACCCGAAGTGGCCCAGAAGGTAGGGTCGTCGCCGCCGCCGCAGTGCACGCTTCATATGGGCTACTGCACGCCAGAGCCGTTTGCGTGAAAGAATGTTAACACAGGATTTTTTATGAGTGTACCTGTAGACGATATTCGTAAACACGATCACTTTTTCATTGGTAATTTCAAGTTATAATTAGAGTGTAGCTAATTAAAGGACAAAACACGAGTGTATAAAATTGTCTCTCACGGGGGCCTTTAAACGGTGGGCGTCAATTAACTAGAGGGCAGCCAGTTTTCGACTCCGCAGGACGACGGCGATGATTGCACGCTGCATCGCGATCATCCTCGTCCTCATCCTCGATGTTTACCGATCTCTTGAAGGTTCCATTCTGCTGGAGTCCTTTCGCATTTCCTTCTATTTATTATTAAATTATACTTTTTTTGACTTGAAAGTCCTGCAGCCTCCTTCTTCATCATATCTTCCTGATTAGGATTTAATGTTGCGGGCGTATTTTCATTTAGTGGTTATAGTTCTTCCACTTCGGCTCCGCATTTAATAATAAGGGGAGAAAGCAATGAGTCTCAATTTATGCGACGCCATACGATGCTGTATGCTGTGTATATCATAGAGATGTAAGACAGTGAATAAACGGGCATCCCGTCGCTTTATACCTCAGATAATGTAATAATGACACGGCTCCTCCAAAGCCTTATGCCATTTCTATTAACCGCCTTCGCCTTCCTTCATTCTCATCTTCCTCTTTTATTTTTGTATACATATATATACATATTTCGCTTCTCTCTCTTCCATTCCTTTTTCTTCTTTTAAACACCGCGAACGCAAACACTCACTTCTTCGGTGACCTGCTAAAAAGTAAAAGCCGAGATGGATTTTTAACGTATTCCACCTACAAACCGACAATTATTAATGACATGATTTATTTTTTTCTCTCCTCTTGGTCTCCTTTTTTTTCGATGCTTAGGCAATCCTCAAGTGTTGTTCTTTTGCTTAAATTTATTCTCTCGCAATTACATAACGTAAAAGGTCTATATTTTGTCCCCAGGTCGGGTCAATGTGCGCTCGCGGAGATCTCCCGCACTTATCTCCATTAATCTATTTTTAATTTATCATCTTCAGACAATGAGCGCTCTTCGGATATACACACCACACTATTTTTTTCTTCTTCATTCCATTTCATTATCGTTACTTTTATATGAAGGAAAAATTGTATATTCTCACGTCGCTTCAATCATTTATAACATTTGTTAATTTGTCTTTTTCGTTTCTGACGGTTTCGTTCGACCTCGACAATTAACTGCTGATCGCGATTTATGCTCCGAGCATTCCTATGTTTCTCCACTGAATTTCTCCGAAACTAATAGATTTTCTTTTTGAAATGTCTATCATAATGATGATATATCCTTAATTATAATTATTTCAAATTTCAAACAAAACGTATATTTGCATATTCCTTAAAGCTACAATTTATTTATTAAAACAATATTCATCATTATATCAATACTTTATTGCTATTATATCAATTTTTCAATAATTGAAAACTGTAAATTAGAATACATTAAATATTTAAACTATATAAAAAAATATTTAAAATTCATTTGATTCCAAAATTTGAAAACGAACTACTAAATTTTATTTTATATAAAATTTAAAAGTATATGAATATATTGCTGTCCTCAAGCTAATATTTTTATTATTTATTTTTGATGATAAATTATGAACTCGCATAATTTACATAAATTTAAATATATTTAAGGAGATGAGTAAAATTAAATGTATGTTATTAAAAAAAAGGCGATTCCAAACTTTAAAATGGAATAGTGTGATTGTAGTATTTTATATTTTTTTCTTTTGGATACAGGAGGTCAGTTTATTATGTATTTAACTATAGCACCAATTGTCTTTGAGAGGGAAAGAAAATAAACGGACAGATAGTTTAATAATCTTTTTTAAAAGGATATTTGCGACCCTGTTATTATAGAGCTTATGCGCCGAAGAAGGGACCTATCATTAAAACGAAGTCACGAATTGTGACATTACTTATGATACTCCGCTTGTTCCCCCCATCTGCAATCATTATGTTTTTTTGTTGTGCCTCTTCGTTTCGTGCTCCTTTGCTGCCGCTGTTTTCGTCCTTCTTCTCGTTTCCACATTTCCACGTCGATCGTCGCTCGAGGAATTTTTGATTTATGTTGCGATCATTCTGTTCCCTGTTCTTTTTATTATATAAGTGTGCGCAGTTTAAAGTGCCCTAAAATTATGAAAGTTAATTCCACGTTTTGAGTTGGCCACAAATCTAAGTTCTTTTTCCTCTTAAGCAATTAACTCCTGACAAAATGATTAATAGTTCTAACGTTGACCAGGACGATCTTTCTTTCTCTCTTTTTCTCTTGATGCGAGTGTGTGTACATGTGATAATGTCTCAGGGCATAGAGGGTTCCAACCCCTAATAACATGGTACAAAATGGTTCCTTTTTATTTCGACCGTAATCATTGTTATTATCCTGTGATTGTTACAGTGGCCAAGAAATGCTGGTCCGCAATTACCGCCCCAAATATCGTTTTAATTTTCGTTCTACTCCTCTGGCCGCGCCATCCCCGCATCCAGGACTCTAAAGGGAATAGGCTAAGTGACACACACACCCGCAATCTTGCCCTTAATCCCGTAGGGTATGAGGGTTGCATTCTTGCAAATCCCTTAATACGCACCCTATCTTTTCCGTTGCGTATACCAGTCACACATACACTCGCTCTCTTCATCCCTCTGGTATTGCCTACTTCCAACTCGCTCTCTCCTTTACCTAATAAATAATTTAAATTTAATCACGTCGCTTTTGAGACGGAATTCAATTATCCATATTAATGCAATGGAAGACTTGATTATTTAAATAAATGATTTCAGGGATCGTCGGATTGTTGCTGCGGCCACCTGAGGGTGTTGTGTGATTCTTTTATGGACCTGATTAGGAAGGCTACACCTAGTGACACCTAGGCGAATCCTTCGGAAGCGCTCTCTCCCCGAGGAAATTACAAAATACATTGGATTTTTCCGACGCCTGCATATTTACGTGAAAAATAAAATTACAATATCAACCGGATACACACGTACATACACGTATACCAAATACAGTGGAGCGCTGATGTATATGCAGGTGCGTCGGATTTTCAGGTAAAAATTAAATTTCGGGACAGAATTTATGGGAGGACGCGCGCGTCCGAAGCGCAACGCGCTCCTATAATTGATTTTTATGGCGAGTACGTGGGATAATTGCAGTTGAAAGTTGTATTTTCTAATTCCCGTGGAAGGATGGTGAGATGTCCCGGAACGTTACACTTTGCTGGTATATCTTAATATATGGATCTCCGCGGGCTCATTAGTTCGAGTGTTGGCCGTCAAAGCGACACCACTTCCGGTATAAAGACAACGACCGCAAAGTCCTCTCCGCAAATACACACACACATATACATAAGAATTATATAAATTATTCATTTCATAATTAAATCGCTATACTCCGCTTTCTTCATTAATAGGAATGGCTCGGCGCGTTCGACACCAAAGTGTCCACAGTTCCGGTCTCGGGGATGCAAGGAATTGAATATGCATGCAGGATGGAAAGGAAGGAAGGAGAAAAGAAAAATTCAACGAGCGGTGAGCGAAGGTTGTTGTTGCTGAACCAGTGTGGGACACATGTACACTCGGTAATGATTATGAAAATGCAAGAGATGATATCGCAACCAGAAATTGCCGACGCTGCGATTCATAATCCTTACTTAATTATTAACTTCTCGACTTACGACTATTCATATTTACAATAATGAAAATAATAAAAGATTTTTGATGGTTCAACCCTAAGAACTTTGATTAACTTTTCTAAGTTGTTAAGTACTTGTTTATTTGTAAATTAGATTTATCGACAATGTACACCGACAGGGCTTTCTGCGGGAGACGCAGCATCCACGACATGCGTAATTGCAAGTCCGCCCCGCAATTACGTATTTTGGTGGAGAAGAAGCCGCCGAAGTCTTTGTAAGGAAAATTTAATTAATCTAATCCCGTCCCGAGCAGGTGACGTGCCGGAGTCACAAAGACCGATCTCTCTTCGGGCCCTCCTTCGTCCTCACATCAAAGGGCGTCCCAACTTTCTTATATTCTCATTCTCTTTTTTAGCACACACACTTTTCCACTGTTTCACAAACACATTCCTTTAATTTCAGATTTTCAGCGAACGGAATATGAAAATGAAAAGTGAAAATTCAGTCAAAAATCATACGCAAGGCATATTTTTCGAGCAACTTTTTCTTTGCAATTATATATACCTATAAATAATTTATGCTCGCTAATAAGATTACGAAATTGCTTTACTGTCCACATTATATTTTCTACTTAAAAATTAAAATAATTAATATTTATATATTCTATTAATAATCAAAACTAAATTGCACCACGATTAACAGTTGTAGATTTTATATTCCAGGTTTTCGTTAATTCTTAAATATATAGAAGTCAATTTATATCCAACAACTTATTAACTACTATTTTGATAGTTTATTTTTAAAGTAACTTTTAATTATATCAATAGTTGGCTTTATAATAAAATCGATAATTGGAAGAAAAAGCACAAGCTTAATATTTCCAATTAATCAGTTTTGAAAAATATAAAATTATTATCCAATTAATTAAAATTAATTATAAATTTATAATTGTACGAACCTTGCCTTTTGGTTTAATTAAAGACAATTAATCGAATAAAGTTAAAAAAATATTAATAATTATAACAGATAGGTTTAAAATAAAAGTAAACTCTAATTGATTAAAAAAAGCTACACTATTGCCCTCTGTTATCCAACATCTATAATAAAAAAGAATTTCTACTCGATTGTCGGAAACTATTTAATATATACTATTGCATTTCTTAAATTGTTTCTTCGTATCTTACAACTAGGTTTTATAACATTAATTATGATTAGGAATTTCTTGAAGAATTTTAAAAGTTTCAAAATATACCAATTTTAAATAAATATATGTTTAATTCGTTATTTTCTAATCAAATAAGAATATAAAATAAGGATTTTAAACTCAATTTATTAATTTCTTACAATAAAAGTTTTTCTATTAGAGATAAATATAGCAATAAATGCAGTTATTAATTTAAAAAGGCTGCAACCAATTTTACACGTTAAATTTACTTTTAACGAATAACATGTTTTTAATAATAATGATTTTATTGAATAATAAAATTATATTTTATAACATTACCAATTAGATATATTAATAATGGATTAATAATATATCATCATTATGCCTTTTATTAAATATTTCATTATTATTTTAAACAATTGATAAACATAAACATAAAAGTTATTCAACTGAATGTGGTTGTTTTGTTTGATGAATATAAGAAATTATTGATTGATGAGGTGGTAAATTATTTCAGGCAAAGCTGAAAAAAGAAGAGTATATCCATTTCGTAAAAAAAAGTCTGTTGAAATTTATTAGCGAAGTTTTTTAAATGCCTTGAAGGTATATAAATCTCATTTTATCGGAGACACCGTGTATTAAGAGGATGCCGTGCGCTTCTCGATACATGTAAAACCGCAAGGGGACAAGGGTAATCCATTTAGCTGAGGGGCGAGCCGTTATCGCATATATTCCTCGTACAGCTTCATTCTCCTTTTTTTGCTCGTCCTTTTTCGCGTTAATTAAGAGCGCACCCCCTAATTGAAATATACGCCAATGATAAGTGCTGACGTTAATGTCGCATCATCGCAAAACTTTCCATCTTTTCATTACAGTCTCATCTCCCTCTTCTTATGTACATTTTTTTATTTGGGCTCGAGTTTTTTTTTTGTTTCTTTCCTTTTAAGGACTGCCACCCTCTAAAGTTTTATGGTTGCTCGGTATAATTAAAAGTTCGGTATGGAGATATGCACTCCACGGATGGCAGGTGTGAAAGAGCCCATAAAAATATATCAATCATAATTATGGAATGTTTGCTGCAACTACGTGGTCCTTTCCTCAAATTACATGTATTGCCTCGCTCTTTTTCCTTACCCAACTGATTACTATTGTTTTACACCATAAATCATATCCGGAGACCCTTCAATTAAACAAGAGGAACGCCCCAAAAAAGGTTACAAATAAAACAAACATTTTTTTACAGAAAACAAATGTTTCGCATTTATTTATAAAATACAATAAATAAGTGATCCAAACCAAAAAATAAATATAAATAACCCATGAACTGATGTCAGCTTTTACCTTAAACTTACGCTTCGGTTATATGTTACTGGTAGTATCTGCTATCATAGCCTTCTTCTTTGTAGTTTATAGGCAAGCTGTAACCGAGCCGACGATCGACTTCGGAATAAATCCGACGTTCAGGGTTTTTCTTAATCTCTCTGACATTTACATCCGTGGAAACTTTGAGCGGATAAGCGGACTTGGTGGACTCGTCAAATCTGGGCTTCGAGTAGGGATTGCCGGCGGCCCTAAACTTGTCCGCGCCAACGGAAACCGGAAGCGACGTCACATAGCGATCGCGATAGCTGTATCTATCCCTCAGATCAACGTTCGGAGGTGACCGACCGAGGTCCGGCAAGGTCGCATAATATATGATTCGACGATGCTTAGAGGGTCTATCCTCCTCGTAGTACTGGTAGTCGTAATCTTGCCGGCGATAGTAAGGATCCCTGTAAGGGTTGTAATGTCTAGCGGGCCTCGGGTAATACTCCATGTCCCTTTCCAGATCTCGTGATAATTGGCGGTTATTGGGCTCGCGAGATCTGCCTTCGCGGTCGTAGGAGTGGTAGACCAACGGTGGTGCGGATTCAGATCGCCTCTGGGTCACGAAGTGCACCCTCGGAGCTCTCGCGGTTTCACTAGCCGAAGCTTCGCTGTCTTCGTAGTTTCTATCAGGGTCAGTAGTTTGCACAGGATAGGGCTGTTTGATCCACTGCTCCTTAGTGGCACCCCTCGGCTCCCTATTCCCTTCTGGCACCGAATCGCTCAACAACATCTTGCCGCTCCTCTCCTCTTTATTTACCCTGGGATTATCATTAGCCTCTCTCTTGAATCGAATAAAATCATTTATAACGAGATCGTTTTTACTTTCCACCTCCGTCGAATTATCTTCGTCTAGTTCTTCTAATTGTAAAGGCTTTGTGAACTCATCTTCCGGCAAGTTCACTTCTTCGTCTTCCGTCTCGCGTTTTGCGACATTCTTTGCCGGATAATAGATTCGGAAACCACCTGGTTTCGGAATATTCTCCAGCGAACCGTGGCTTCTCACCTCATCTCCGTTCAGCGCTCTCATGTAACGGAAATAGTTCTCTTTCGCGTTCGATTCCTGCTTCTTAGCGCACACACACGCTAATATGCAGATCGCTATCAGTAACTTCATTGCTGATTCTACAAATACAGACAAAATAGAAAATATAACATATTATTGTTTGATAGATCTCTACAACCGGAAGCGAGTGTTGTCACGCAGGAAGTTGCTCAAAGAACAGGATGGATGGAACAAAGGATAATTTTGGGTCCGTTTTCGCCGATTGATTCGACCTCCTTCGTATTGAAGCGATCAACTATTGCAATTTAGTGGATGTGCTCAGATTCGAAGGTACTTACACTCATGGAAGGATGGAGAGTTGATCTGATGGGCAAGTGCAAGCCTTGGATGGATGACAAGTGGATGCTTGCTGTCGCCGGACTTATTTAATAATGAGGATACCGTGAATGACCGATGTCACTAAACCTGGTCTACCTCCGTGGTCCATGGCACACGGGGTGGGAGTTGCCTGGAAATACCTTCAATGCCTGTGATCAGCGTTACGTAACGGGCGAGTCAATCCATTCGCCGCGACACGAAAATATTTCATTACTGCGGATTTGATAGCCGTACAACAAAATAATAACAATAAGCCAATTGTCACGGATTCCATTCAGAGTCGATGCCATCAATTGTTTACGCTGCGTGTGCTTTTTTAGCCATAACGCAGCATTGCCTTTATGTTTTGTTTTTATTTTGGTTAATTTTTTTGAAACAGATAAACTTTATTCTGTGGAATGGTGGATGGATGGATGGAGTCGTCGCTATTTATCTGAGTCTGGCCGTAAATGTTATATCTCTTTATTATCTTGAAACTTCCTGAGCCTACAGCGGAACAGGCAGTCGCCAAACGAATGGAACGATGAAATGCGCTCATTCGATATGGAAATGTCCATACACCGATATTTGCTGCCACTGGATAGCTTTGATCCTGACAAAACATACGTCCCGAGGGAATCACAGTGCGATTAGTGTCGGCTTGTGCTAGGCTATAATTGACACCGAAAAAATAACAACAAATCCAATCGCCTGATAAATCCCTTGCGTATATTAACACATGCCGGGCTGCTCGATCATCACATTAGCTCCATTAGTTATCAAAAAGTGGTTAGTGTGTTACGAAGAATTAGAGCGGTTAAGTGGCCAGCGCGCATCAAAACCGAAAGCACGCGAGTTCAACGCAAAGCGCATTCCACCATTATTTTAAGGTAATTTACTCTAGTTCTTTCCATCAAACAGCAAAACAATTATAAAATTCCGTTACATTTCCACAGACCGAAGAGCATGGAAGATATAGACTTAGATTCCAATCTCCTTGATGATTTCACAAGCCTAGAATTTCCTCAGCCGGAAGAGATCAGCGAGTTTCTTATATTCGGTAAACCCGACGACCCGCATACCGATGTCATCGAGGACTTGGACGGGATCATAACCGTCTTGGATAAGCCAAAAAAGGATTCCTTCCTATGCTCGCCGCAAATCTGCGATGAGGACGGCATAAATTTCAACCTAAAATGCTACTTAGAAAACGAGTTCGGTTTCGATGCGAATTCGATCCTCAATGAAAACAGCTTCATAGAAATAAATATTAATCCAGAGAATTTGCTCTCCGATTCAAGTTCGGGTGATATTTCGGAATACCTGGGCAACTTCGACTATTTATTACAGGATCATCCAGATTTCTGCGACATCGCTGCCTGCGATGCAACGTCAGAAAGTCCGCTGCTGGAGATGTTTCCGCACTTAAACGATGAAAAAAATAAACGCCGCAGATCACTACTTTTCGAGAACAGCTTTGCGCCAAAGGGTAAGCAGGAGCAGACCAAAGAGAAAAAACCTCCGTTGAAATTCAACAAACAGAACCACGACGCCCTGCTGAACCACGACTACACTCAAAAGAAATGTGAAGATCAGAAGTACTTCACTTGTCCTATAAGCAACTGTGAGAAGATCTATGCGAAATCCTCGCACTTAAAAACTCATCTTCGGCGGCATTCCGGCGAGAAGCCATTCGCCTGCAATTGGCTGAACTGCAACTGGAAGTTCTCCAGGTCCGATGAATTGGCCAGACACAAACGATCACATTCTGGAATTAAACCATACAAATGTGAACTCTGCGAGAAAGCTTTCGCACGATCGGATCATCTTTCTAAGCATAACAAAGTTCATAGAAAGAAGATGGCCCTGTACGGTTCATACATCATCAAAAAGCGTCTGCGCTGCAACGATTGATTTATGTCTCACACAAACAACCATTTATGTGCCATTTACATTTCGCTAATTAAATAATAATTTTTATTTACTGTTCTATGTAGTATATTTAATTTGAGTTATATTATCAAGAGTTCAAATAAAACAGCATTAGATTTCATACATTCACTTTACAATGTTTACTACTCATTTACTTTCTTCAATTTTATTGTGACTATAGTATTTGGATGATTAACTAGACATAAAAAAACTTGCAGTCAATAGCCATTTAGGTGTTAAAACTAATTTAGATAATACAATAATTTAATTGTTCCCAAGAAGGTAAAAATTGTAAAGAAACCAACAAAAATATCCACCATAAGCAATTAATGATCAAAATACTATTTTCAAAACTTCGAAATTTATTAATAGTTTTGCAATAATTACAATTATAGTAGCTTCTTCCTTTATTCAGAAAGATGAGCAATACAAGCGTGAACACAAAAACAAATATATGAATCATAATTCACTAAGTTGTATGTTTTTACATGAATATATATGTATAAGAAATACATAGCGTCTAGTAACTTTTTCCTTCATTTCAAAGAACATCCAAGTGTATCCTTTCAACTTAATACCAGAATAATCATAAAAATCTACAAGTGGTCATTTGAACTGCAAAAAAGACTATCTCATCTATAAGCAATTTCTTCTTCCTTCTGTCAAGCTTCTTCATTTGGCTTTCGGAATGCTCCAACAAGCCAGCCAGTCATAAGTGATTTATATATAATAATCATGGAGGAAGTTCGATCTGTGTGCACTTAAAAAAATAAAACATTCAATGCATGTTTCGCATTTTTAACACAATAGAAATAATTTAAAAGTACTCTTACCTTCATATTTAAAATTATCAAATAATTTAATTTATATAGAAATTTTATAGATTAACAGTCATCGATAAGAAAATAAATGTTCTAACCTATCAATCTAAGGTTTTACCTAATTTTTGCAACTATATGAAATAATTGGTATAGAAAATCAAAATAATAAACGCATGTTTTGAAATCTGTTTTATATTTTATTGAGAAAGTTATAAACTTATGCAGTGGATACAGCTGTCTTCGTCTTCTTCACTTTTTCAGCTGATCCTTTGCCCTTTTTCTTGCCCAAGTTGTCGCGTTCAGCAAGCCACAATTCAATATGGCATGGAGAGGACATGTAAGGGTTAATTCTACCGTGAGCACGGTATGTACGACGCCTCAAGCAAGCGGCACGGTTAACCTACAAAATCGCGCGTATTAAGGTAATGAATGATTTCAGAACTTCGTTATCGACTTACCTGAATGTGTTGTACGACGAGCCTGTCGACATCTAATCCACTGTAATCAGCATTGCTTTCTGCGTTCCTCAACAATTGAAGGAGGAATTCCGCAGATTTCTTAGGCCAACGTCCCTGCGTGGTTTTGAATTGTTTTGCTTGTGCACAACGTCCAACGCCGCCATTGAAAACGCGGAAAGGCACACATTCTTGTTGGTTGCTTACATTTTTCAGGTATGCAACTGCCCTTTTCAATGGCATATGCCTGATGGCATTTGCAGTTTCGCAAGTATTCTAAAATAACAAACAATACTATTAATATACAATAACATAATCATAGAACAATACAAGTGCTCAGTACATTTATGATACTTGTGTTCTTTCGTTACAACGATCGCATAGATCAATTGCGGTTAGAATGTTTTTCTTTTTATGCGAAGTATAATTGTTTATGATACATACCTTGAAATGGACCCTCAAGTTTGAGCCACGGGCTTTGCAAGATTTTGCTACGGTGTCGGGTTCACGAGCGTAACGTCCCATTTTGTCGACCTACTGAAAAAGTTTAGCAAATGAAAACACTAGACCTTCGGTATCACAACACAAAACACATGAAATTTCTTCAGAAATCGACGCAAATGCCACGTGAAATAGCTTAGCGACCACGTGCGGCTAAATGTTCTGAATGATATTTAGGGATTTGCGAACGATTTACTTCAAGAATCTTTCAGATGTTTATGGATATTTCCAAAATTATTGTAGATACACAACGTACCTAAGTAGCGCGTTAAAAAGAAGAGACACTAACAACAGCGCTACCAATAATTACACTTTTCCTCGCAGTTTTACCAACATCGCGTAACCAAAATTACAAAATCCTAGCCGCAGCGCCAATATTTAAAATTTTCACCAAAATTCTTCCTTTACTTATAGTTATCATTTATTCATACTTAATTAATACTTCTTTCCGTCTTCCGTATCACTTTATTACTAAATAAACATGTATTCAGTTTATTTGTTATTATTAATTGTGATACATGTAATTCTAGATCTTTCTATACACATCAATCTATATACAAATCCATGTTATCTGCAGTATATAATTCTAGCATTTTATATTACTTTATCTACAAAGCCACGTGGAATTAGCTTATATATTATTAACAAATTAATATTTGCTAAAGTGGATGAACAGCTAACATCCAGTTAACAGATCTTAAAATGTGTAATTCAATATAAATTATCTTTAATTCATACTTAATTGCGTATCACTTTCAGATATCTTTATTATTATTAAATTTATAGAAAGTTTAAGATTTACATATGTAAAAAGTGATCACAATATTTAGAAATATTAAAAGCTAGAAGATTTGATGATAAAATACGTTATTATATATTTTTTTCAATATAAAATTTATATTGAATGAATTATCATCATTTACTTATGGGAGTTTTCAGTAGAAAAGAATAATGTATAGAGATTCATCTTTATTTATTCACAAAAATATTTAAAAAATAATAAAAGTTCAATCTAGGTATCACAGAAGAAACGGAATAAAATTACACACAGCACGTTATGAAACATAAAAATAGAGCTCGTGGAATTCCTTAGATTTGTAAATCATAAATAGCAAAATCAATAATTCTGATGCAGCGTTGCATTCGCAGGGAAGATTATTTTTGCCGACAACTTCATCCACCTGTGCATCATTCATTAACCTCTTGCGAAACGCGATATTAAAAATTAAATTCATTTGCAGCACTGATAAGTATGAAGTGGTGCGGCGAAATAATTAACTGTAAGTTCAATCTCTTTGGTATCGGATTTAGGAGCATTATGCTAATACATCTATTAGCTTATGTTCAAGTCTTTAAAAGTTTTGTTTTTCATATAATAGAAGCAATGACCCTTGATAGTAGCTATAGATATTGAGTACAGAACTTGAACATTAGCTATATTTTTTTTTACTAATATTTTCATTTTACCGCTAACATTAAATCGAAGATGGTCTTATATATTCGTCAAATTAATTTTCTCTTTTTTTATCTTCGCGTTAAAGTTAAACGGCAAACATTATGTAGAATATAGTTGTAAATAACATCAATAATATCTATTACTAATCGATGAATTTCATTCGATTGATATAGCTACTATTAAACGTTATATGCAAGTTTCTTTTGCCAATAGAATAACATATATGTTTGATTCATATTAAAGTTTGAGTACATGTCACATTTACCACAATTACAGCAGCAGTATATTCCTAACATATAAGAAGGATCTAAAATTATAGAATATCCTAATTAAGTGTTAGTTAGTAATTCACCTGCCTGTAGATATGAAAGCACATTTTTGAATTAGACTGTTTTGGCGGGTTCAAGATTCATGGTTTTGCAGACCCAACCTGCCACGTCGACATCTTTTCTGATATACATTTGCGACCAAGTTTTCTTCTAAAAATGTAAAATCTCTATAGTAAAATATATACAGATGTTTAGAAGTTAATATTTACAAGCAATTTAGCTAGATTGCCTCTAGCTTTTGGATCTTTCCTCAGAGTAGTATCAATGAAATCTTTAAATTCAATTGAGAAGAGACCGTCAGGTACTGTTGGAGGTTCGTTGTTAACCACGTAGTTTAGTATGTCAAAAATGGACATATCCATAAAATTATACATTTTGATTTTTCCGCTTAATATCTGCGTCATTGTATCCTTTTTGGGAGGCGGTATTGGAAACATGCCTATGGCCATTTCAAGCAAAGTGAACCCTAAAGCCCATATATCGCTTTGAACAGAAGAGTCTTCTCCTTGTAGTCTTTCCGGCTAAAAAATACGCAATTAATCATAAACTCTAAACACCAACAAATTACTTACAGACATGTAGCTTCGAGTTCCAATAAACGAATTAATCAATGAATCACTCAGATGACCAGAGGCTCCAAAATCACACAATTTGATGTCCCCTTTACTGTTCAGCAAAATATTATTTGGTTTCACATCATTGTGAATAATTGAATGAGTTTCAATCAAGTACATAAGAGCTCTCAATGAAGCAATAGATATTTTTCCCAGAATATTCTCTGGTATAAATCCAGACTTCCTGACAACCACATCCAAAGAGCCAGCATTCATATATTCCATGCAAAGACTAACTTCACCTTGCAAATAGAATGCAGTGTAGAAACCAACAATGTGAATGAAATTGCAATCATGCAGTACTTTCAGATCACGAATTATGCGAATTTTCGTTGAGTGCTTGACTTCCAAGTGTATAATCTTCCTTGCCATCACTATGCCAGTTGCCTTATGTCGAACCTTCACCACTACTGCACCATTCCCAGCACCAATTTCTCCCAAACCCTCAACATCTTTGATGGAAACCTCATCTCCCAATTTTGCTTTTTCAGCAAGGAACAAGTTCACCTTGTGCTGCTCCACCTCATCCATCACATGGAATTCACCAATCTCTGTCATGGCTCAACTGAAATATCACAATGATTACTCGATTAATATATTTAATGCTGTGACAATGGAATGATCTATAAATGACCAGAGCATACATACAACTAATTTTAAAAAATATTGCACAACAAACAAATTCCGTGAGCTGCCCAATCATTCCTTGATCAGCCTTACTGAAGTTTCTTAATCCAAGCCTCATATTGATATGTAAGTGACAACGAAACTATTAAATAAAATAATAAAAATCAAAAAACAAACAATAATACAAAACATGATATGGTTACATATCAATTTCATTGTAACAATTGAGATAATACTAAAATAACTATGCTCTTCTTTTTCTAGGTTTGTATACATACCTGATGCAACAAATATTATGATGGAGAATCGTCAATATGTAATACGTCAAATAACATCAGCATAACTAGTTATGCAACCCAGAATATTATTAAACTTTTATTATCCAATTTTTTTTTGTCTCAAATAATAGATATATAAGGCTTAAAATTTACTTCAATAATTAATTTAATTAATTTCGTAATTTAGGATTTGCAAGTATGCTCACAGTGGGTTGCCTATTGTTAAATGCTGTTTTAAAAATGATCTTCCCACAAATAACATGTTAATGTTATGGGTTTTGATTCAAATTAAATTTCTTTCTATTCCAACAAGAAGGAAAACTGATTTTGATTTATTCTTAATTTATTATAGATATTAACAAACCTATAGTCAGTAGAGCTACTGGTTATTATAATTGTCAATATGTATTTTTTATTATCGTTGTTTACTTTTTGTTTTGTATAACTTTATTATAATAAACATTTTATAAATACACTGTAAATTATCAAATTAATAATTATTTAGTGATTACATGTGAACTTTCAGCATTAAAGCTTTATATGATATAGTCTTATTGCTTCAGTTATTACAATTATAATGTCGTTTGCTCTAGTAAGATCACTCCTACTATCAGCATTTTGCGTAGAAATTTTCGCATGTTGCTGTAATGTTGGTTTGTTCGCTTTTCTTCGATAAAAGTCAAATTTCAAATCTCATTTATGTTTTAGAGTACGAGGAAATTGCTTGTTCGAATACTTTGGACAAATTACCGAACTTTATGACATATATGAATAAGACGTATTATTTATACAATTCTAAAAAGGTAAGGATTTAATTGCAACTAAACTTTTATTAGTTATTTAAAGCATGAAAATGTAGGTCAACTGGCATGAAGCCAATATTATATGCAAAGAGCATGGAATGGATTTGTTGACTATATCAAATGATCAAGAATTTGAAGCTGTGCGTAATTTCTTTACCAAAAAGTGTAAGTATTTAATACGTCCTAGATGTTAATATCTCATTCTGAATATTTATAGTACAGAAAAGTGATGGACTGTGGACCTCTGGAACAGACTTAGGTATAGAAGGTGATTGGAGATGGATGAGCAATGGCAAAAAAGTAGTTACTAAAAACTTTCATAATAAACAGCCTGACAACCATAACGGTTTAGAACATTGCTTACACTTCAGTCATAATTATGAGTGGAAATTCAACGACATACAGTGTAGTGAAAAATATTATTTCATGTGTGAGATGCAACGTATGTGTTTGATAAATTATTAATTATAACTTTCTATTTTAAATAATCAGATTTTTTTTTAAAAATATGTTATTAATAAACATATAAGAGATATGACATGACTTATGAACATTTCATAATTTGAATTATTTATCCTGTATATTCCTTGCTAGAGGAAATTGGCTTTGATAAATCGCGGAAAACCGATTGTACCTTGGCCCCACTTTCTCGATTACATAATTGCCTGGTGGTGGTGTTCGCGCCGCAACATAGGCAGAAGACACCTGTTGTTAACTACAATTCCCTCGGTTTAATTCCTCTTCTATTTGATGCATTCCTAATAATTAGTAGTTCAATTTTAAAGCTCTAAACTTCCCTTACAGACAGAACTACATACATTCCTGATAAATTCTCAAAATCGATACTCTCTTATTTCACCAGATTAGAGATGGCGCTTTTTTTTTCTCATGCTAGTATATTTATTCCTTATATATTATGTATCACTAGAAACGTAAATAACTTTTCTGTAAATTATTTATTTTATTACAAAATTCGATGGAATTAAATAATCATATAATTCTGTTATTTTCATAAACTTGTTGCATTCTCACATGCCTGCTGTTACGTAATCAATCAATCGCGACTCCCTTTCTTAAATAGGTCACAGCATCCTAGCATTTATGGTTTCCTAATACCGAGGTTTTCAGTTTGCTGCAAGGTTGTCAATAACGTGAACGATGCAGGCGAAATGCATAAAGCCTTTTAAAAATACCAAACCGAGAGTCGCCGAAATTTATTCTTTCAGTGCACAAATTATATAAAATTCATGAAAACATGCGATTAATTATCATATTAATTGTATTTCATTAGAATTGTTGCTAAATATTATTAGCGTTCGGCCCGGTGCAGCCGGTGCATTTGTGTCGTAATGAAATTTCACTTTCAATCTGCAAACGCTCTCATTGATACAACGTTACGTAGTAACAGGTGGATGCGGTATTGATCCAGGACCTACTCGAACATCATAAGCTCCTCGTATGAAACTTTCGTTTCGCAATAGGAGCGAACGTTTTTTTTGTAAATGCATCATAATACGGTTAATGCAAATAATCAGCATCATTGCAAGCCCTTCGCGCAATCATGTTTTCCTATTAATTATATTTTTCTGCTTTTTTTCCGTGAAAACACGTGTCGTCAACTCATTGCCAATGAAGTAGATGTGTGTGTGCTATGTGTGTATAAGCTGGTTAAGGTTATTAATGCAGTATATCTCTTTTACTTCCTAACATCCGGATGGAATACAACGGTCGTTATAGAGCGATCGTTTTGTGCATTCGATTACGAGTTGGAAATTCGCGCTCCTCTCTAGTCTGTTATCCTGGTGATGTGATTGTAAAAATCCAATTGGAAAGGCAATGGATGGGACCTTGTTGGAAATTTTCTTGGCTATCGTGGAAACAAGTAAGTCTTTGCCATTATACATACGTCACAAGTGACAAAATTAAATAAATATTTTTTACGGTTACAAAGGGATAATTTTGCATTTAATATGAATAATGAAAGAAAATGAATTTACATCAAACGAAATAATTACATATATCAATAATACATTAAAATTATAGTTAAAAAAATATTTATATATTTGAATATTAATTATATATAATATTCGTGCTGAAAACAAACGCGAGTGGTTACTTATTGATTAGGTAACTCTTTCTTTTCCTGTTACCCGGATACATATTTTTAATGAAACGATCACGCCACGCCACAAGCGGATTTTGCCGTTATTCGCTTATGGAGGAACTTCGTCCTTCTGCCATTCCTGCTGTCCTTGTGAATTGCTTGTAGTTTACGTTCGTTGTTAAATCACAAAATGTGTAATTTCCAACGGCGATGATGACACACCTGCGGCTCGGTTGATACTGCGGCTGGGGCGCGCACAGCGGATTTTCATAAACTTCTACTACTACAACATTTACTGTGCATTTCTAGACATAGCATACCTACTTTAATTGCTGTTTTCCTGCTGCACAGCTCGCTCAATCCTATTGGATTTATGTTGGCAGCTAGAAATTCGCGCTTAACGCTTATACCGAAAACACATTCTGCTGCCCGGATAACATGCTCGATGATGCTACAGGATTGTTCCCTGTTGATTGACTCACGACGGGTTTGCGTTCGAGTGTTTTAATAAGTAAAGAAACCGTAATTTACAAATAGCATAAATAAAGTGCAGTCATTACATTCAAATTGTTTGAGTATTATAAGTGTGTGTGACATTGCACACAAGCATGCATTTTCTACAGGACTTCAAAACTTCACCTCTTTTAAAACATGTTTCCCTGGCATTGGCGTTTGCAACCGCGGCGTGTTTTGAAAATATGTCCAGAGGGTGTTTATTTGCTTACCGAAGTTTAAATATTTAATAAAAAAAACACCAGTTATTTGAAAGTATCGTCATAGTTACATATTAAACCATGATTATATATACTCAAATTTACTTAAATTACACAAAAAAAAACAGAAAAGCTAATAAAATTTTAAAATATACAAATTCACCTTTCCATCTGCTACGAGCTGTCAAAAGTATCGATGCTGAAAATGTACATTAATTAAAAACAAAAACAAAAAAACAATTCCATAATTGAAATCGTAAACAATTTTTTTTTAAATACCAAAGATGTGAACAAAAAAAGTTACGTGATTACTATTAATATCAGAAGCTAATTACAATTATTAAAATTAAAGAAGTTAGAAAATTATTAATTTCAATATGAAAAATTAAATATTTAAAAATCAACTTGAATGTACAATTGGTTACATACATTGATAATTTTAAATAATAATAAAAGTTTACAAAAATTATATTATTTATAATTATAAAATTTGGATTGAAAACGATTCACAAATTTGCCCTAAAAACTAAATCATGGGGAGTTTTCATCGATTTGATCTGTTTAGAACTGGGTCATAAGACCTGTGGTGTAAATCCACAGGTAGCCAAGGGCTGGATAATCACATCAATCCCTTAAAACCAGAAAATAAATATATTTTATATGTATTGGAATAATTAAGTTGAAGTTTAAACAAGTTTCCCTTTAGGTGAAACTTCAGCTTCAGTTTATAACAAATTCTTTACAATTCATGCTTTTAGGGATCACAATTTATAATTTTCTTATTAGACTCAATCTTATTAGTCCTTCAATTGATGATTTGTTAGTTGGAATAAAGATCTGAAACAAAATAATAATATTAAATTCTACAATTTATGATTTTGTACTTCTGTAGTATTCATAATATTTTCCAAATTTATAGTAGTTAATATCAACTTTTTAATTAAATATTAAATATTTGTTCTCCCTAAAAACTAAATACTATTCTAAAATTAAATATAATAATTTCTATATTTTCTTCTGAAATATTTATTCGCTGTTAATCTTATTGTATTAAACTTTTAAAGAAATTCTGAAGAGTATTGTATACTTATTATATTAATAATTCAAGAAAATTTGCTTTGTAAGATTTCAGCTTCGATTGATTCTTGGACCTAAAAAAATAAAATAAAAATATTAAATGAATTATAATATTATAAAATAAATGTATTTGTTAAATCTTAATAATTTTATAGATAATATTTGATTACTTCTATATAATTCTAGTATTGATTAGATAATCTAAACGTTACTTAAAGATTTTGATGAACAAGTTATTTCCGTTTAGGCAATTCTATATACATACAATATTTAATTATTTGAATTCAAAATTGATTAAGTTTGTTTTTTTTAGTTATATTTTTTATAATTTTTGCTCTTCCACACCTTGACATGAACAATCTTAATTATCGACTTTCAATAGTATTTGTATATATTTATATTTTAATAGAATAAACTAAATTATTTTTATTCATCATGGTGTTTTGTGTGTAGCCGAATTTATTTTTTTCGGAAACCTAAAAAAAATAATTAATAGTAATTAAAATAATTAGTAAAATGATTATTTAGTTTTACCCGAAAAAAAAGTCATATATTTTTATATGAGCAAACCTGCGCACTGAATACGGAAGGTGTTCTTGCAAATATTCCGGTGCAGTCTGATTTGTACCTTCGTCGAATAAATAGCTTCCCGGTAGGCAACATGTATATCAAATTAGCTATCTTCGTTGTTGCTTTAATGGCTTTTTCCACGCACACGCCATTAGTGAATAGTAAGTGAAAAGATCACCTGAAAAATATAAATAAAATAATTTATTAATTTATATTTTAGAATCGTTTTCGTATGAATGTATGAATTCTTCGCAATGTCCGATGAATATGATCTGCGATGTCACAAACTGCGTTTGCCCTGTGTAAGTAATTTAAAATATTATAAAAGATACAAATTTAAGCGAATGCGCCGGGTTTTACAGTTACCAGTTCTGGGCTGATGATGTCGGCTGTCTACCGCTCGTCAACCTGATGCAAGATGCCAATGAACTTATATATGTACACGCAAGAGAGAGATCGAATATTCCGTTTCCAATCACTTTTTCTCTCATACTCGTATGGACCATCATCTTCTTCTATCTTCTCCTTGAAATCTTCCACCAATACGCAAGATAATTCTGACCGAAGGAATAAATAATCTCACTCACTTCAAAATTTCCCCAAGTTTTACTCATACAGCTTCCATTAGAATCATCTTTTCTGTCCTAGAAAAGTATAGACAAATTAGCAATTATAAACTTCAGCTAATATAGAATGCAATGATAATTACTATGTAAACATTTAATCCAATAAAGCTCATTAACATATTATTTTATTTACTTTCCTCATCAACAATAACAAAATCAATAAATAAATTTAAAAAAAAAATCAAATTGCCTTAATTATATTATTAATTAGTAACATTTTAACTAAGTAAAATAAATAAATTTTGATTTAAATTTAATTTATAAATTATTTTTCAAATAAACTGTATTATATAAATTACAAGGCCATAAGAGTATACAAAATTTGGGATAGTTCAATTCTGAAAAATAATAAAGTTTTCTGTAATTTAATGTAAGATTTTTTTTAAATGAAATAAGAATAAATCAATTTAAATTAAATTTAAATCGAAATTTATTATTCCTTAAGAAATATCAACATTTTTATATAATGTTTGGAATAAATAAAAGTATGGTTTTAATTAATATTTTTTAAATTCTAAAATACTCATCATTATAATGTTACATGTCATTATTAAGCATTTGATTTAATTACATTGTACAAGCAAATATCACTAAAATAATTAGTTTCACTAATAAGCTTCATAATTAAAATATATGGTGGGAAATGTAATGCTAAAGCAGTCCAATCATGTCGATGTAATAATGAAAATTTACTGAAAATACAAATGATTGTGGGTTCACCTACTGTTAGGAAATGTATTGATTATTATAAAAAAATATATAATATTGAAATAAATCTGATATTTCCGAAATTACTTTTTAAACCTTTTTTTTAAATATTTCTTAGAATTTCTGTTATTAAAAATTTCAATAATTTTATTAGTTTCCAAAAATATAAAAACTAAGTAATTAAAATAAAATAGTAAAAAATGTAATAAAATTTAAAAATATTATTTAATTTTTGTTAGTTAATGTATTGAACTAATTAAGTGTATAAATCCTATGGATATAATTTCAGTTGTTTAAAGCACGTATTTCAGTTTAAGGATATATTGATTTTATGCAGAACTACATAGACGTGCATATATATATTTATATAAGTAAATAAATATATAATTCATATATTTGCAACTAATTCATATATTTTTTTTAATTTGCAAAAATCTACAAAGAAAACGATTACTTATATAATTTTTTGTTTTTCATTGCGTGGAAGCAGAAAGTTGTTGTTCCCGGGAACGGGGATTCATCTTAATGCCACCCACGTCCAAGAGCTATGCAAATACGCAATAGTTATTTCATATTGCATTTTAATCTAGTATCTCATTTAAAGATGTATAATAATTCTCATCATTTTCGCGTTTCAGATGAGTCTAGACAAGTATTTTGCATTCAAAGAATCGCATCTTAAAAAATAAAAAGATATGTAATTACGTGATTTTATAGTGGCTTGCAATGATGAGCAACCACAAGAATGCAAATTTTCTCACGATTGTCCGATGCATCTCTGCATCAAAAATAAATGTATATCTTTATAGTGAGTTTTCAGTTATTGTGCTGAAAAAAGTAAATAAATTATAATTACTTTCAGCGACATTAATCATACAGTCGTGGGATATTAAGCATAAAATAAAAATTGAAAATTAATTTAAATAAATTATCATTTTCAAATATTAGAAATATCTCTGCGTTGTGCAACCGCACTTTTTCAATTTTATTACAGTAAATATTGGTATTATTTTTTTATTTCAATAGATCCAATCCATCAATGAAATTTAAAAAAAAATATGCGTTACGTAATTATTGGAGCGAATTTAGAATAAATTACTATAATAAAAAATTTCTAAATGTACGTAACTTGTGTGTGACAATATTCAATTATTAATAGAAAATATTGTACAAAAAAAAAACAAAATTTTAAAAGAAAATTAAGTTTCAAATCATTTAACAATGAATGGAAATACCTTTTTCCTTAATTTTCTCTCATTTCATAAAGTTTATCTCATTTCATGAAGATAAATATAACATCTTTTGAATTTCAGATCTGTGCAAATACAGCTAATTTTGATCTACATTTTATTCATTCATTTTATCCTGGTATTGTGGGCGGCGTACGGGTTAAGTGTAGCACGAATGGTTCTGGTGGATCATGGCATATCCCAACCATTCGTGGCACAGTTTTCGCAGATCCGCCCACACATTCCAAGGACTGTGTCAGCGCATCTAATTTATAAGCTGTAATTGGATTTACAACGAATCCTTGTTGAGATTAAAGTACCAACATTCACTCCTGTTTACTTACTCATTGCAGATTTTACAAATACTTGAAATATAGTCTTAGATTTATTATTTAAACGTACGAATATAAATAATTTGTAATAAATATTATGAAACATTTATTTATGTTATTAATTATTTTTTTTAAATATTTGAAAAAAAAAATTATTTGTTTTTCATTGCGTTTTGGTAAGTAATTAAATGAACATTTTTACGACCTACTCGTTATGTAATAAATATGGTTTTAATATTGATATCATTTAGGTGAAATTAATTATGTAGCATTCCTGTGGTTAAAATTTGTGTGGATGGAATAATCTACTTTTCATCGATTCTATCTGGAATGCGCGGAAACCAATAAACGAATTTTCTCAAGGGAATAAATATATACTATAATTACAAATATAATAAATTGCATTTTTTTAATGAGGATGCATGTTGAAAGTGCATTTGTTGAATTAATGATAACTAGATTTTGAAATCGTATAAAAATATATAGCAGCAACAAAAATTTTGTACAAAAAATTGAGATGAATAAAGTTTTACATTTTTGTATGTAGTTTATTTAATTGAAATTATACGTACGGTATATGTTCGGGAAGGAGAATGCCCCGGCGCTTCCACCAATTCTTCGGGGGATGAGGGCCGCTGGGTTACTGATGACGCAAGCACAGGTACCAATCAATCCATGTAGCCTTAGATCCTGAAGGACTCCTAAAAAAGGTTGTGGAAGAGGTAGAGGGGTTGCATGTGCATTCAAATGCGACTGCGATTGTTCATGCTACCCCTAACAAAACGCAGAATGTATATGGAAAACCATTGCGCATCCCCAGCCTCCACTAAGAAGCGCACTGATTTTCATCAGTTTTCGCCTGTTCGTGTTATAGTACACACCTGACGAATTCTACTCCGAACTCATCATGATGCGATCCTCGACGATGATGCTCTTCGTCGCCCTCTTCGTAGCTGCTGCCTCAGCCTCAGCTATTTCCTTGCTCTCCGATGACGACTTTTCCTCTGGTAAAACAAAAACTTCTTTAAAATCTTCAATTACCTCTACACAAATTATTATAACTTCCACAGGCCCAATGTTTTCTCCAAAGATCAGAAGAATTTGCGACCGCCAATCTCAATGTCCCATAGGTTTCGACTGTATGGGTTTCCGCTGCATTTGTAGAAAGTAAGTGCTAAATTAATCAATTAAATAAAACACAAAATAAATTTATTTCTTCTAAATCACAATTTCAATAATTATATTAAAATATTTTTTTTGTTCTATACAAATTCTTATTCTATAAAGTAAACCAATCAATTTAATTTATTAATATAAAATTTAATTTTTAATCAAAATTTAAATATTATTTATTTAATATTTTTTATTCTCATTTAAATATAAGAATAAATAAATTATGTCTTATTACTTATTTCAGACTTTTATTCTTTGACAGTTTTTTACTTCCCATTTATTTCATTATTAACTTTGTATTTATTTGTTTCCTTGATAATTTACTTAACAAACTGTGAACCTGTTTTTGATAATGACTAAAAAAATAATAAGAATAAAATTTAATTTGTTGCAAATTGTTACAAATAAATTTGTTTAAATCAAAAAAATCAGTTATTATTAATATGAATATATTTTATCTGTTTTTATTATTTTTAATTGTAATAGTAAAATTTATTAATTAAAAATATGTTTTTGTGTTGGTAAAAAATGGTTCGTTTATTATTTTATACTCAATTTAATGACAAAAAGCAACTAAAAGCTTTTTTTGTTCATATAATTGATTATATTATGGTCAGTTCAGATCTGTGCTTCATTAATACACGGATAATACCCGAGCGTTGACTACAGATAATCCGGCCGACGGGCTTTGGCTAGTTACGCAACCTATCGAATTAAAAAAAATATATAAAAAAGAAATAATCCCCGAATGGTAATTCTAGGTCCTGAATATAAACGAAGAATTTTAATGAAATTTAAGTTGTAAAACCGTTGGCATCGTAATTACTTTTTTAATCTGCAAAAAAAAAAACTATCATTTCCAAATTCATATCCGATTACGTAAAGATTGCTCTATTAATTCAAAAATTGGTTTAAGTAATATTATTTGAAATGTCAATGCAGGATATGGGATAGAAAAACAAGACGTTGCCTCGAGTTCCCAACTACTATGATACCAAGCATTGTGTCGCCTACAATGTTAAGTTACATGCCAACTGAAATTGATGCTGTAACTGCTGCTGCTACCACTACTACAATTCAAGGTTAACATTAAATTTTGTAACTTTTCTGTTTTCTTATTTTGTGTGTTTGTTTTTTTTTGTTTTGCAATGCAGCTGCTGAGGAGAAACAAGAACAATTCAGTATTCGTAAAATGTTGAACCGTTTCTTCCGTACCATTCTGGCCTTCGTTGTCTACTTCATCTGCGCTACCCTGATCTCGATGTTGATAATTGCTTGTTACTTGAAACTGATGTAATATAACTAATCTCTGACCTCTAATCATTAGCTATTAACTGAAATTATTTTACAGGGACATACCACGGTGGAACTTCATGTGTCAAGTAATCAAGCGGTATTGGAATAAGCTATGGACTTGGTGCACCAGACCGGAACCCCAAAACGTTTAAATATCATGCATGCATTTACAAAATATCTTAATTAAAAAAAGTAATAATAGATTTTTTTTTTTCAATTAGTCACTACATATAATTAAATTAATAAAATTTATCTCTCTTAGTATGTAAATTAAGTAAATAATATATATATCAAAAAATATTTTAAGAATTAACAATTTATTGAGTATTTGAAAAATATCCCTTCTTCAACTGCGATAATCAAAGTAAGTATTATTTTTCTGAAAGCATCTCACGGCGGTGGCAACACGTAGAAAACGTACATCATTTGCATGTTTCACTTGTGTTCGCGAGATCAAACTGCCTTCGTCCGAAAGGCAATCAAACACTTGTTACAATGTCCTTACATAATAGAAATACATCCGTTTGTCGGCATTAGTTCGATTCACGTTGGCTTTCATTAATTCCACGTAACATATAGGAAATTTACCCTCCTACCATTATTAAAAGCTCAGAGTTTGTAAGGGTGTGCATTCAACAACATCAACAAAGCGCAAATAAAAACGTTTCCGTTCTCGATGAAAAATTAATATATATACACTATTTATTTCAATTCCTCGGAAATCATTATTTTTTGTAAAGAATATTTTCATCGTTAACTTTAATATCTGTAAGATGTAATAGCCAATTTATAATTTTTCCATTCATCATCGCTCGCCAATTATTTCTTCCAGTTTATTTTCATTTCCATTGAAACTTTTTAAGAAATTTATTCATTTGCAACAAATATTATCGATAATAATAATAACAAGTGTACAAAATTTCATGCTGGTTTAATATTTCGCGATTTTGTGGCCTAATTAGAGTTTTGATTAGTCACCGGTGGTCATCGAAAATTACACCTGTAATCAAATCAATACCAAACCAATTTTTAATTGCTGCATTCAAATTATATCAAGCAAATTCATAATGAAAATTGCGGTTTCAAATATATTTGCATATACATTTACATCAACTATACATAAATATAAATTAATTATATTAATTCCATAATATAGAAAAAATACATTTATTTTTTAAATAAATTTATGTAATTAGCATTTCTATTGAATATCCCAGTAAAATTATAATAATTAGTCTAGTAATTTACTATGCAATAAAATATTTCTAATTTTATTGAATTCCTCTGGAAAAATAACAAAAAACCTTTTATTTTTATTAATAAATAATTTCTTTCATCTCCCGGGGAAATTATTGCACTCTATTGAAAATTTTGCACTATATACAGACAACAATATTTGCACGCGGAAATTGTAGAGAACGATTTTTTTATAATAATTAATTCAGTTTTACTAACAACCGTATTGAAACAAAATAATGTATAGTATATATGCACATATGTGGAAAAGGTTGTTGACCGCAGCCTATCCGCCCTGAAACATTTATTTTCCATTAATAATAATTCATTCTGTAATGTTTGAAATTATATTGAATGATTATAAAATAAAAAATGTGAGTATTGAATTAAACAAATCTTCGCTTTAATTTCTATGTGGATACCGTTTAAAAAAAAAATAAAAAAATATTCTTGAGAAGGTGATTTAAGACTAATAGAAATGCACTTATTACTATGAAATAAATTTGATAATAATTTATTTGCAAATAAATAAGAAACATGAGTATAAATTTATAAAAGAAAAGAGTTTAATGAAGGGATAAAAATATTACATTAAAGAATTTTATGCGATTGGAGCCAATCAGATTTAATCATCGATACCCGGAAATAATCGATTAGTCCGTGATGCTTATGGCGAAACTGTCCACCCACCCACACTAAAAAACTGTCCCCATATGTTGCCACCCCCTCACAGCAAAATCGCGCTACCCGTTATAAATTTTATTCTTTATTTGTATAAAATAATAATTGAAAGGCTCACAAAATATTTAAGCCGAGAACAAACGTTTGCGTTCTGTTATCCCGGAATTATTCCATTAACAAATTAAATGAAACTCACGTCCAGTATAGCATTTTTTATTACTTAATTATTATACGTACATGCATTTCCATGTACATTATAGTAAGTATTACTTTACGAATTTCATTCTCTTTTTATATAATTCCTGCTGATGTATGTAATATATTCATGTTTTAATCTGTACTTTTGAAATATGAATACGTGATTCGTAAATATCGTGACCTATAATCTCGATTTGGATGAATACGTTTCGCCGGGATTTTCCTTGGTTGCTGCTGCATATCTGTTGCACATCGGAGCAACAGATATGCAGCATCTCAGCCTAATAAAGAATTCCCATTTTCTATTATCAAAGATAAACTTGGTAATTTCATTTATGTCTGCATTTCAGGTAATATTAATATTTTCATACAAAATTTTGTCCCTTTATATATGTATTTTATAATACATATTCAATATAATTATATTTTTATAATAATATTCAACAGTTTTAATAATTTATTTATTGTGAGTGATATTATTCTAGTTTTTAAGGATATTTTTAAAGGATTATTATATTACCATTGAAACACTGTATCTACTTTTATATCACGTTGAGGATCAACAACAAAATTTATTCGCTAATGCAAATAACTTAACTAAGCAAACAATGTGCCACGTAGCAGTTTATTATTATTTTAATATATTCGTGCCGAACAATATATGTGTTTCCGCCGGGAAACTGGGGATTTGGAAATCGGGAACGGAAAATGTTCAGCCTGAAACGAACGATTTGCTTGCAATAGTCGACGACGCATTTCATCAAATTAATAGCAAGCAACCTTCTCTGGAGTGCATATAAATCCTTGTTGCGCAATTCAATTTTCTATTTCAACTTAATTAAATTGGAAAGCATCTTATTGTTGCGCCTCGCAATTAAATTATCATTTCAAGTTCACCTAAATTACCTATTCGTACTAAATGAATCGCATTCGCAGACAATGCATTTCTCGGACACCTAAAGAAATGTTTATATAATCATCTAATTGGAATGTATTTAATATATCACTTGGAACATTCCAGTTTACATTACGAAACAATTACATGTTTTTTCTTTTAATATTATATAAATTTTAATGCAATATTGAGAAGGAAATATTAATTAATTTATTTAATTGCGTTTGAAGATTTTCATAATTTTTATTGTGAATAAAAATTGGGAAATTGTTTTAATAAAACGCAATATCTACGTCACTTTGAAACAGGTGCAATATTTATTTGGACACAAAAACACGTGTTCTGATTAGTTATAATGAGTCACATGCAGCTGCGAACGCACGAAAAGAGTGAGAATCTTCGAATCGTTGAGGATCGTCGCGAAAGATCGTGTAATTTATTTATAATTTATAATTTTTCTTTTTAAATCTCAATTTTTAAATTTTAATTAAAAAAAACTTATGTAATAGCAATATACAATTTCTAAAATAATTAATAATGTGTTCATTATATTTACTTGTTAAAATACTCGGATCGTGTAAATATGAACATTTGGAAAATACATATAATTTACGCAAGTAGAAATAATTCGGAATTGCTAGGTGTTACATGTCAAGTAAATTGTGAAGTTGTGTAAAAAATAATTTAAAGGGAAAGGAATTCATTGAATTATTGAATGAAAATAGACGAGACATTTTATTATACTTTCTTATCGATGTTATTTGGAATAAATTATTTTTGAAATCCAGTCGGAATTTTCTACACATCTTTTTTATGTGGTTTTACTACGTTTCATTCATTTCGTTCATTCATGAACGACAGCCGAGACACGGAATTAATGTATACAGTTTTTGTTCCTTACCAAGTCATCTTTTTATATATTTTTACTACGTTTCGTGCATATTTCTCAGAACTGCGTCTTTTTTTTGCAGCATTTGTATTAAATCTATGAATGCATGTATTAATTCAACTTTACATAAGCATTAGTTGCATAATTTACATTTTCTCAATACATTTTAGTTATATAAACAAAACTATTTTTTTTTATGCTCATTATATAATAATAAACTACAATAATCATAGTGTTGTGTCCAACCGACCGATGCCTAGGTGTATGTCGACGGGTGCAGTAACCTAACACAATCGGGGCACATATTAATATTCCACCGTCCCAAATTCCATCCTCGGGATACGACAATATCTCGAAAAGTATGCTTGACAAATTAAATATTGAACAACCAAATTAAAGTTAAATGTTCACTCTTTAAAATGTATATACTGGTATTATTATACCATTTGTAGTTTAGGTGTAATTCACTGTCAAACTTGAAGAAACGTTTTTTGAGCTTAGAAAAAGTAGTGTCTTTACATTTTCGCTTATATCTCTAAAAGTATTCCCGATAAATTCAATATTGAGCAATCAAATTAAAGTTAAATGTTCACTCTTTAAAATATATCATTTGTCATTTAGACGTAATTAACTAATAAACTTGATTTTTTTAAAGCTTTTTTTTATCATACCGATAATATAGATATCTATTTGCAAGCGCTCTCTACTGATTTTTTCTCATTTTAAAACGCGTACGTTATGCAACCCACTATACCAATTCTCATATAACTTATTGAT
The DNA here is from genome assembly GCA_963457615.1 of Nicrophorus investigator. Taxonomy (NCBI): domain Eukaryota; kingdom Metazoa; phylum Arthropoda; class Insecta; order Coleoptera; family Silphidae; genus Nicrophorus; species Nicrophorus investigator. Next base: position 11,701,481 of record OY735146.1, read on the forward strand.
TACATCATGATGCAAGTCGTGTGTCGTCACCTTTCGATAGAAAATCAAACTAATATAGATTCAAATTGTAAAATTATCTTTAAGGAATTCAGTTGAATCCATTTTGTTGAAACAAATTCGTTTTTTTTTTGAAGCTATCATTTTATACTTGAGATTATTTTTTTTAATATTTCAACATTTTATTAAAGAAATATTCATTTTATTTTATAAAATATAGTAGTTTTGTCCAGTGAATTGTGTGTGTTTGATTTTAAATAATTTAATTGTATGTTAATTATTTTGATTGTAATAGAAATACTAAACTTTTGTTAGAACAATGTTTAAGGTAGTCAGTATGCACGAGGTTCGTAATGATTGTCTCATTATGTATTCGATAAGTGAAGTTGTTCTTGATAAAGCATATTCATATTACTCGGACTATGTCAAAACTCCCGGCACGGTATATTTAACAGAATATTTAGATACAAGAGAGCGCTTCTTCGAATGGAAGCCCACAGTATTTAATGTTCGAGTTGAGGAGGATTGGAATGTAATTAGTAGCGTGGAAGGAGAGTCAAATCCGAAGAATGATGGTCAACCAAAGTACATCAAAATTAACCTGAAAGATATTAAGCAATATTGGACGTCTATTGAATTGGACAAGTTCAAAGTGACGGGAGAAAAGGATGATGCCTTTTGCGACCTATCCGCTAAAAAAAAATCATTCTCAATTTTGTATGAAGCAATGAATTCATTATTTATAAGCAACGCGATTGATGGTCAACTCAACCTTCGTAATGTTGTAAAGGTATTCGAAGAATCTTCCGACATTTACAGAACATTGTTAGATCTTGAAATATTTCTGGAAAAAGAATCAGCGACCTTTTTCTGGGAGATCATAAGAGAATTCCAGCACAATACCGTCGCAACAGCAGAGGCTTGTATGGTTAAACTTGAATTTAGCTGTGATGTCGAAGGTACAAAATTCGAAGTTACATAATTTATTTATTAATAAATAATCTGTTTCAGATGAATCAAGTCCTGAGCCGGTTGATCCAAGCGCACCAGCGCAAATCGATGCAATTCAATTAAATACACCATATTACGAACCATATATTGTCAAAAGTAAACCATTTTCATTTTCTGAATTTTCTAACAGTTGTATAAATCCGGATTTGCTTAGGCAACGCGTTTTAGAAGGAGTAAGTCAATTTATTATAACTATGTAGCAATATTAAATGAAATGGTTTTGTTAGGGTGCCATTCCGAAGTGTCGATTGATGCTATGGAAATATCTATTAGGTTACTATAGTTGGACAACCAGTCGCCACGATCGTAAAAGAGTTGAGGAAAATAAAAGTAGCAGGTACTCACACATGAAGGGCCAATGGATAGCAATGAGCGATCAAGATTATGGAAACTCTAACGATTTATCATCCCGTATGTCCAGCGTTTCAAGAGAAATAAATCGATTCAATACCATTATGTCCCAAGGTGACCCTTTACGATACAATAAAGTTAGTCCTATTTTGAAGACTTTGATGATATATAATCACGACATTAAATACCTATATGGATTAGCTAACTTCTTAGTACCGATATTATTTGTAACGAATAGCGAACCCGAATCCTTCTGGATGCTCGCCCATTTTACAGACAAATATGTAACTTTACCATTTACTTTACAATCTACAAAATATTAACTGCTTTATTTCAGATGATAAACTTTAATTTTGGAGATACGGATCTACGACATCAACTAAAAGATTTGTATACACTCCTGATAATACTCGATCCTGAATACGCGGAATATTTTAAGTTAAAGAAATGCGAGCATATGTACTTCTGCATGAGATGGCTTTGGTTATGTTTCACTCAAGAGTTTCTTGAAATACAAATTTTAAAATTATGGTCATTGCTGTTTTTGGATTTGCCATGCACTAATTTCCATCTGCTGATAGCTGTTGCAATTTTGAAATTTCAAAAAAAATACATCATAGAAAATAATTTGGATTTCCTTGGCATTCTTAAGGTAAGCGTCAACGAAAATATTTGATTTTTTTTTAACTATTCTTTTCAGCACTTGAATACTTTGAAAGGTACAATGAAAGTTGAATTAGTTATGGAGGAGGCACGCAATATGCACTTCAGTTTGGTAGAGATATTCAAAGTCCCGGACAATATCAGATCTATTAAGAATTTGAATTTGGTTGAATTGGATGACTCCGCTGATAGCATCATAAGAGACTTGATGGCTGCTCATGTTAACAATAGGTCCCATATTGTTGAGTGAACGTTTTTTTAATATTTTAAATTTTTACATGTTATTATATAATCCAATAAACATATGCATATTTTAAACAATCAATATGTTTCTGTTATGAATTCCTAGATATGATATCCGATAACGTTTATATTAATTAAAACTGTGGGAATCTTATCGTTGTTAATGAATGAAATTAGTTTTAATGCTTGTTTCCAAGGTTTTGCTATTGTCTGTATGAGAAAATATGGATGTTTGGAGCGTATGAGATTCATTTTAATTATAATTAGTGTTTATTAGAATGGAGATTGGGCCAAGTACAATCTGCACAATGGATTACCGCTCTCTCTTTCGCTTGCTAAACTTCAGTCGAATTCCGAGCCGATGGTTACGCTGATGTCGCCTGGTAAAATATGGGTCTGGTGATACCATCGGTTGGTGTCGACAACAACTAAAATCATCGATTGTTAGGCAATTGACAATACGTGTTCTGTAGATGACTCACTAATTTCACCTGGATTTACGACCACTTGGAATTCTTTGCAGGAGTAGAGGCATTCCGGAGGTGGTGCAATCCGCCACTTCTTGCGGCCACGCAACTGTGCTTGCCAGGACGGGTAATGAACGTTGTCTACCTAAAAACCGCAGCTATTGAATACCTCTGAAAATATCATCAATGAGGTTACTAACGTGCATATGGGCACCATCTCCGGGTCCACCCATGAAGATCCAGCTCAGTGCCATATTTTCAGAAGTTTCCGGAAGAAAGTACGGTCGATCGTAATACTCGCGCAAAACCTTCCCGGCGTCGTCATTGCAGTTGCTCCACCCAATATACCAAGGTGCTGTTTCCGGTTCCAATCTGGACCTTTCCTCGGACATGTTCAGAGCTTCCCTCAGAGATTCAAATTCCGTTTTATACGGAAAAAATTGGCACTCTTGCTTACGCTTAGGGTAACTGGAATAAATCTTCTTGAAGAAGCTAAAATCGAAATTTTCCACAGCTGACCACCCTCTGGTACCGTCGAGTACAATCACAGGCCTAGATTTAGCCACGTAGCGCTCCTCAAAATCACTAGGTGATATATTCATTACCTTATCCACTGCTCTCAGATTCTTACATATACCACAATCCACAACCTCGCGAAAAGCTTTAGAAGCATCTACAGGCATATCTAAGACACACTGAAAAAAAAAACGTAATGTCTTCATATAATTTTCTAGATATCGCCTCACCTGAGAGTGTTTCTCGCCAAACACCCAAGTAGCCAAAACTAAGCTGAATGTTGCCAAGGCTATCCTCTTCAAGCTACTTATTCGAGCCTTCCTTCTTTTACATAACAACTTGGAGATTTCCAGCTGCGAGATCTCCGCCATAGGAATCTCGCTTTGCTTAGACTTCCGAAGGATGGCCTGGAAACGTTTCTCAGCTCTCTGCATGGTCGCAAGGCGTCGACTGACGAAGGATCCTCCACTTTTCGTCCTTTATCTCTTCCGAAGGAAGCCACAGCCGCCTGGACCCACTCGATTGGAAATCCAATGCTCCGCTCATTTTCCACCACCTGATCTTAATCCATTTCACAAATGACATTACGTACTTATCACAGCTTCACAGGATTTCGATTAAACTGATTCTGTGAAAGAAAAAGCTTCAAAATAGATTACTTCCTTTATACCCAAATAAATTTAAATTACCATGTGATAAATTAATCGTAATTATTTTTTTTAAATTTTTATTTACAAATAAAGAAAATATTATTCATTTATTGCATAAATAAATTGTGCATTTAGAAATTACATAATAAGCAAAAGTGTAACTCGACATTAAACAATGACAAATCATGTTCCTATAAGCAAATAACCATTTTTGTTTATTAAAACTCATTACAATCTAATTTTTTAATTGGTTAATCGGAGTTCATTAATAGAAAAATTAAATTTATTTATTAATAATTGAAATTTTTTGTTATTTCTGTTTGAGTATGTACTTATAAATGTGTATTTCAAACTAATTATTTTAAATCCGTAACTCATAAAAGTCAAGAGCGAACTGCATGTAATTCGATATTGTTCAAAATAAAAAACTATTAAAATTCCGACGGTCGCCTTTCTTTATGAATGAACATTGGAATTCCAATAGACCGATTTATGGAGCGCAAGCAATAAAACGACACAAGTTTAATTACCATAATATAATTCTGTAACCGAAGAAAAAGCGTTATCAGGTTACTTCAGACAGACATAAATAAAAAGAAAAGACTAAAGTAGGAATAAGACACCTTCCGGTGTTTATCCGTACATCGAACGACGACAATTCGCAATATCCGTTGCATATCGAAAAGATAACGCTGCGTTGCGTAAGCGCTTCTAAGAAGCGATTGTAGTCATGGATGCGTATTCTTCTATCTTTCCGCTGCGTGCGAGCGTTGCCAATGGAGAGGGTGTCTGCAGAAGCACTGATCAATACACGAAATTTAGGGGTGCCACGAGACCCCTCATATTGATTAATACGGATGTGGGCTAAGCCCACCCGGTGGTATTAATTTTTCCTTTAACAAACGGATGACTCATTCCGACCTTTAAATAATAATAAACGAACAAAATGGTCACCTTATCGTATTGCTAATTATGTAAAACTTAACAGCCTTATCATTAACGCACGATTACGTACGTAACTTTTAAGGCGGTACCTATATTCAACACACCCATTTATTTTGTATCAAAAACTTATGTATAACTTTGTTGTATTTATATATATACGAAGTGAGTCATCGTAAACCAAAAGATTCGGGTTTTACGTATTGCTAAAGCGGTTGAATCATATAATAATAGTTAGTATTTGAATAATTTCTACAACTTGGAATTAATAAACTGGAATTTCCTTTTACGCTAAGCGGAAGTTTTAGCACGCGCAGTTTTTGTGCACGATGAAGGGAGGGTTGAAAGGTTATCGACCTTAGGTCCTTTCGGTGATGCAGCAAATAATGATAAAAAATATTAAACATATAGTAAGTTTAATCAAACAATTGATGTGTATAATTAATGTTAAGTATTTTCAATTTGAAAATACTGGTAAAAACGCACATGATTTTAATGTTTGTTACGCAAATCATGTATTATTGCTTTACGTAATTTGTGAATAAATAACATTGGCTGGTTTCGCGATGTTCTATTTTATGTGATTCACTGAGTGAAAGTGTTTGATAAGCGATGTTAAATAAAGTTTGATAAGGTTTTGCGTGGCTGTGGCTGCTGTGTACAGAGAAACGGGTATTGTTGAAACGGTGGGCATCCGTTGGACGTAGGTTGATGGTAGGTAGGTATTCTTTTACGGCAGGTAAACCGGCGGCCGGAGACTCTTACCTGCGCGTTATGCAAGCAGCATTTTTTGGTGGGGTAAGTGGCAGGCAGAGGAGCGAATCTAGGGGAGAGAGAGAACCAGACCAGAGTAGATTCAATCGGCAGAAAAGCCCAGTCCGAGTCGGCACGAGACGAGCCTCCCCAAAAATCCAACTTACCAGAGCTAGTCAAACAGAATTCAAGCATATTTTATCAATAGTATGCAAAGTAGCCAATACATATAGACGAAAGGAAGGGGAAAGGCGATAATGCTTTTGAACGTACTGAAAGTATACACATAGAAGTCAAGTAGTATCGAGTGAGAGTGCGTGCTGCAATATGGCCGAGAAAGCGAAGTTGACGATGGATGAACAATCCGAAATAATGGAACAGTTTACTATGGTAAGTGGATGCCCCACACAAGACACTCAGCCCTCAACGCCAGACACCCCCATTACTACAATCGATACCCGAAACCCAACCGAAACGCGTGGTCTTCTTCCACACCTCAAAGCGCATAAATATAACCGAATCTTAGACACAAAAAATGCTAATATTCATAAACCTATACCATCAACGCCCATCCCTTGATAACAGCCTATCCCATTGCAACAAATGAATCATCCATAAAAGCCTAAGGAAGAAAAACCACTGCACCCACATTACTAATATTAATGCTAATCCTAATCCAGCTACATAAACCCAACAATAACAACACAAATAATAATAACAATATCCAAACGCCCTCGGACTCAGAGGTTGCGATTGTCACGACTTTGCGCGCTGTACAGCCCGTGTTGTATTTCGATAAGTTTTAATATTTGTACACCGCATGTAACGCAATACGAAATCATAAACGCGTGCAGTTCGCGAATGCAAAAGAAACAACAAAATACAGCGAAATACACTCAAAATTTGCATACCAATAAGACGCTAAAAGAACAAAATCAAAATGCGACTAGTTTAGAAAACCGTTTTGAGGAGCGCGCGAATCTTTGTAGGAAAATGCGAAGCGAATCGAACGAAACTGCTAATTATTTTGCGCGAATTGACTTAACCTTGGCTGACGCATTCGTCATCCCATTGCATTGAATGCACAGACTGATTCGAAAGCCTCCGCAAGATCGGTTAGCCTTCGCGAGAGATGGCTGCGATGAAAACGGACCTTCAGAAGATGATTCCGTTGTTGTGTCGAACCAAAGAGTTCCCAAGGAGTGATTCACACTTTTCTCAGAATTATTTATCAATGCTTGTAATTTTATTCGAAATTCCTCGATGAACTAAACGCGGTTTAGCTTTACAAACCGCGCCCTACAATACTTGCAAAAAAATCCCCACCTTTTGAAACATTTTTCGATAAGTTTTGATATAACCACAATTAAATAAACACAATTATAAAGGAAATTATGTTATCACGTTTGAATTAATTGAAAATTTCTTACAATCATAATCTAATCTTTAGTTTAAATAGTTATAAATGAATTAGAAAAAATTCAATTATCATAATAATTAACTTATTTTAATAATACTATACCAATGTTCTTAATTAAAATGCAAAATATTATTATCTTGGGTAAAAACTAAAAAATTATATAATGTTGAAATATGTATTTCTATAAACATTATTCAATTAGAGCAAAGCTTTCGTAATGTTTAAAAAAAATATAAAGGCTATCTTATCTAAATCGTTTTATTTTTATTACAACTGACTTGATCAACATGCATGTATTTTATTTTTGAGTTGACGCAAGCCTTACCTTTTCCCAACAATATTTTAGCAAATAGGGATAAATGATTTACAATTGATTTTTTTTACTGAATACAAAATCTTATATAACTTTCAGATAATTACCGTATTTTTATTTAAAGAAAGTAATATATTCTGCAATAAATTTATATTAATTATTAAAACACAAATATTTGATCAATTTGTCATTAATCTCAAGTGCTGTTTATTTATCTTATTTTTAGGCACTTGCAAATAATAAGGTATTTCCTGCCAAGTCGTTTGATGTTCTATGATTTTGCTTTGCTAAAGTTTTTTTTATCTAAAACACAATTGAAAATTTATCTGAAAGGCTTAATCGAATCATATAACTATAAATAAATTTCATATAGAAACTTGTATTAAATCAATGTAAATTACTGTCTTTAATGCTTCGCAAAGGTCTCCTGACCTTAAATATTTCAGTTAGGGCAAACGAACTCTGGGTCGATAGCTTAATTGTATTGCTTGAACTTTAATAAAGTCTATTAAAAAAAAAAACAAGAACATTGTAATTCAATTATATTACATCTCTTCACTTTCGAAATGATTACATGTGCAGTAATGTGTTACAAATAAACATATCTTAATTGATTCAACAGCTGGGACCAAATACTTCCTGCCTTTGGAATGTATGTAAATAAATAATACTTCTGAGCTGACAAAAACTAAACAAAAATTGCGCGATTATAATTCCCATTAACGGAGGCTTCACGTTAAGATCAGTCTGGATGTTAAACGGTCGTCGTAAATCATGTGTATTCAGACGATGCGAATGGACGATGTATGCGCATGTTTCAAGAGCACATAAATGTTTCCTAATTAATTATGTACTTCGTTGCTTATTAATACAGCAGACTAAACTCATTAAAAACTGTTTATTATCCTTTCATAAAATTCTATCACAGAAAATAACTATTATTTTAAGTTCAAAATTAAAATCTCCATTATCAAAAAATTTTAAATTTAATTTTTGAAAAAATATATCTGATTTAGACAATTATAAAACCGCACGATAAAATCACCAAAAGTGCTTATTCGAATTACGAACTGCGGTTAGTTTCTTTGTAACATTTGCGTGTTTGTTACTTTTTTTTCTTGTGATTCTGCTATTGTTTTCAATTAATAAGTGTAATTCAATACCGCTTCGTGTACATTTACTGCGAACTTGGCTAATAAGGAAACTGTCTTTCTCATCGTTTTGCAACGCAGCTAATTCCATTACGTGCAATATTTCTTTTGACTTGACAATTTCCACCGCCTAGAAATATTACCGACTTTTGCCTAGGCAAGGCTGGAGCTATCTCCTTTACAATTGCTTCATATTTCATTTTAAAAGAATTCATTTTCAAATAGTTATGAAACTTCCACATTTATTCTAAGAAGTAATCTTGATTCGCACATCTCATACATTGTAATTTCAAATTAAGAATTCAGTTTTTTTTTAAGTGAATAAATTTAAATTAGAAAATATTATTTATTTCTTTTTTAAATTTTTACATCGTATACTATACAAAAGCTATAAACAACTTAAAATTTTATGCATGACAAATTTCGGTCATTGGCTTCAGAATATTATTTTCTTCTTTTTAAAAATAATTTAAGTTGTTGGAAATTCATTCAATTGATTTCCAAAAATTACTCCGTGAAGTATTAGATAATATTTTTGCTTAGCTTATTTTTATCTCCACGTCATAAAGTTGCAATGTATATAAGATTAGCGAATTAAGCAATTATTAAACAGAAAATTATTCTAAAAATAGATCTTAATTCAGATTAAACAAAGTGATACAAAAAAATAAAGTGCGCTTAAAATAATAAATCTTTTAATGTTTATAAAATTAACAAATAAGTTTTATTTTTCAATGTGGTTTATATAATAAATTGAATGTTAGTAGCTGCGAAAAATGTTGTTTAGAAATATTATTCATATAAAATATATTAAGTTAAAACTAGGTCTGGAATGTGAGGAAAACACGTTTTAATACAGTCTAAAATATTGTTATTGCGTTGCAATTGAATGTAGAAAAAGGAAAACTGTTGAAGACGTCGACGAAATGAACATGCAGAAACTAAATAAAAACCTCGTGTTCGAATCTGAATAACACGCTTACCTAATACCAAGCGAAGGATAGTCGCTGCACATGAACTATCAATTATGTATGAAGTACTTAATTTATTACTAATAGTATTTTCCACGGATTTGTGAAATTCCTACGGAATCTCGGACCAATCGTAAATTATGAATAATCCAGTTCCGTTTGAAAACAATAGCATCTTTATAATTGCATCTCATTAAAATGTTGAATCATATTTTTTGATCGACCATTAGAAGTCGGTGTTCAGAATGTAAATATTTTCTGAGTGCGTAAGAGAGAAAACTGCCGCGTGATTCATGACTTCGCACTTTGCATCAACAACAAATCAATTCAATGAGTTATCTGAAATATACAAAATCTTAATAAATCAATGTTTCAATATATTGAAGGCGAAATAAAATATAAAGTAAATGCAACAATCAAAATTGTTTTGCTTTTTAAACAGAAATTGTCAATGATTCAATGACCTTTAAATTGTTAAACATATTTATGCTTAAATTCTGTTGTGTTTTTTTTTTTGGTCGTACCTGGAGTCTGTACTCTCTTAACGCCCGAACTTAACTGTTAACTTAAATAACCGGTTTTGTCGCATATTCTTCTCCTTTTAATGTATTATTTCCTTCTTTTCTCGCACAATTAAGTCGACTAAGAATGTGGCAATTTTCTTTATTTTGTCTTGTTCCTTTTTTATATATGTATATGTATTTTTTCGTCTCTTCCCTGATGTGAAATTAACATGAACTGGGCCATAAAAACGGTCGAAAAGGAAACGAGAATGTAAAGACGAAAACCAGAATGTGTTCATGAAATATGTATGCGAATTTTGTTTTGGGAAACGGCTGAATGATTTGAGCGACAAATTAACTGTTTTAAAGTTCCGGCCGATGGTGATTGAACTCGCGATGTCTGGACTTAATTAATATTAATAAGTGTCATCATTGGCGTTAGAATAATTGCTTTGAATAAAATTTACTTACATTTTTTTTGCTGGATTGTTGAAAACGAAAGTAATGCGTACAAGTCACCTATAAGCACAACTAATAGTCATCGATTGCTTTGCAAAACAAACACTGCACTAATTATTTACCTGAGTAATCGTTGTGATTGTTTATAATTTTTGGACTCATCGGCGATTGTTAATATCTGTAAGTGCGTGTCGTATGAGTGGACCAGATACAAAACACAAAAGTGATATTTATTGATAGTTTATCAACAAAGATTAGATTGGTGGAGGTGGTTTATAAGGCCACCTTTGCAAATTAGTTTCAGTTCGTTTCGAACAACCGAGAAGTGAGTGCTAGTGAATACCAGTTAATACAGTAATTGTCAAATCGAGCAGCCTTCAATAATTTTACTTAATTATTCGAAAGAAATAAGTTCAAAAACACAGCGTAGTCATGGACGTTTTACATCTTCAACGTAGTGACAGCCATTCCGAGTGGGTTGAGGAGCTTTCCGAAACCAGACCTTACGCATTCGTGAGTAGAGTTTAGCAGATGATTAGAATAACTGCGTTGGCGTTCATGTTGAGATGATTAAGTTAGGCCTTCGGATTTAAGATTAAAAGAGCAGCTATCAAGTATAGACAGGAAGGATGTTGGCAGGCTTTAGAATTGTTATTCAGCGAAATTTTTGTTATCGCAGATAATTACTTTATCGTGCACTTATTGATTCTGATCGGGCGTTACGTAACGTGTCTCGTGGATGTCGCCCTAGCTAATGTTTCCATTGCTTTCAAATTTCAGATTGATACCAACAATGATGGTTTCATTGATATTAAGGAACTCCGCGAGGCGTTGACCAAGTGCGGCTTCAAGTTGCCGGGATGGCAGGTTCGTCAGATGGAGGAAGAGTTTAAAAATAAAAATCGTACGAACCAAGAGGGAAAACTCTCCTACGTTGAATTTGAAAAGCTATGCAGCGACTTGAAAGCCAACGAAGTGGCCAGCAAGTTTAAGCAAGTCGTCACTCGTAGGGAGAACTTGCAACATCTTGGTGGTACATCTAATGCCTCCAATGAAGGTACCACCCATTCCGTACGCGTTGAGGAGCAGCTTGCCTTCTCCGATTGGATCAACGCTAATCTTAAGAAGGACAAGGACCTACAACATTTGTTGCCTATCGACTCCGATGGTAAATCTCTTTACGATAAAGTGACGGATGGCATTCTACTTTGGTAAGAGAACTGTTAATTGAAATTCAAATTTTAACGTTGATTCTTTTGATCTGTAGCAAGGTTATAAACCACTCTTGCCCGGACACTATCGACGAGAGGACTATTAACAAGAAGAATTTGACTTTGTACACCAAGCTGGAAAATTTGACTTTGGCGTTGTACTCTTCGCAAGCTATTGGCTGCAACGTCGTTAACATCGATGCCCACAGTTTGTCCAAGGGTACACCACATCTGGTCCTTGGTCTGCTCTGGCAGATTATCCGTATTGGTCTCTTCAACCAGATCTCTTTGGAGAACTGCCCAGGACTCACCGCTCTTCTCGCCGATGACGAGAAGATCGAAGACCTTCTTAAGCTCTCTCCAGAAGCCATTTTACTCAGATGGGTGAACTACCACATGGAAAGGGCCGGCGTCAACCGTCGCGTGCACAACTTTACCAGCGACATCGTCGACTCTGAAGTATATACGCACTTACTCAAGCAGATCGCTCCTCAAGACTCCGATGTAAACACCGAAGCCCTTTACGTGAGTTGACTACAAATAATCCGTCGCGACATTAAAGTATTCACGAATCACTTTGCATTACAGATAAACAATTTAGAGGAGCGTGCCGAACTGATGTTGAAGCAGGCTGCTAAATTGAAGTGTCGCTCATTCGTCACACCCCAGGACGTCATAAATGGAGTCTACAAGTTAAATTTGGCCTTCGTTGCCAATTTATTCAACAACCATCCCGCGTTGGAACAAACCAACGGCGTGCTCGAAGGATACGAGACCGTTGAGGAAACCAGAGAAGAAAAGAGTAAGTTGCCTTCGGCTTTCACCTCACGTCCTCATGAATCATCGTACTACACACACATCGAATGTGACCAGACTAATTATTCGGTTAATTGATCAATCGTATGTCTTCGTCTTTTGCAGCTTATAGGAATTGGATCAATTCCATGGGCGTTTCACCTCACGTGAACTGGTTGTACTCTGATTTGGCCGATGGTCTTGTCGTGTTCCAACTTTACGACATCATCAAACCAGGAATTGTTAACTGGAACAAGGTTCATCGCAAATTCTCCAACTTACGCAAGTTTATGGAAAAACTTGAAAACTGCAACTACGCCATTGAACTTGGCAGGGAGATCAAGTTCTCACTTGTCGGCATCGCTGGTCAAGATATCCGTGAAGGCAACGTAACGCTGACCTTAGCTTTGATCTGGCAGCTGATGCGTGCTTATACTCTTTCCGTATTAACCCAGTTGGCTAAGAGCGGAAATCCCATTGTCGAGAAAGAGATCGTACAATGGGTCAACAAGAAGCTTTCCGACGCAAACAAAAAGTCTTCCATAAAGAGTTTCCAAGACTCTAGCATCGCTGATGCCACCGTGGTTATCGATCTGATCGACGCTATTAAACCGGGTGCCATCCATTACGACTTGATCAAAACCGGAGGATCCGTTGAAGTATATCCTATTTGATTTATTTTATTGTAGAACGGCTGTGCTAATTCTTTTTACCTTTCCTTTTCAGGATAACCTCGATAACGCAAAATATGCCATCTCAATGGCTCGCAAGAACGGTGCAAGAGTATATGCTCTTCCAGAGGATATCACCGAGGTAAAACCCAAGATGGTTATGACCGTGTTCGCCTGCTTGATGGCTCTGGACTACGTACCCACCATGGACAGCGTCCCAGAACAATAGTATTTATCCCCATAAACATCAACAGAGCTTTCTTTAAACTTAATTTAAACCACTACATTGATACAATTATTATGATTTTTTATATACATTTAAACATGATTATGAAATCTGTGATTGACATTACATAATACATATTCCATTAGATACTTATACTTGTAACTTATATCAGGAAGCCACTAGTCCGAATGAGTATTTCGCGATTGAAGGCACTTGAAATAAAAGGAAATCATATAGTGAATGCGCAAGAGATTTGTGCAACGACTGGGTTTAATGTCGATCATACTTTTTTTTCTTTCATTTAATTTTGTTTATTCTTTTTTTGGGTATTTAATACAATTCGCTTCTTTCCGTATATGAACATGTTGTAAACGATTGCAGAGCGACGTATTCCTATTTTAATCAACAATGAATTTCATATAATTACTACAACATATTGATTATAATTATTGTATATTATTTTTTATTTTATAACAAAGAATTTATTTAATGTATATATATAATAATTTAATTTAATTTTAATTCAATCTCTCTTTGTTTTTTTTATTTCTTCTTCAATTTTTTGTTTGTTTTCGTTTTTTCTTCATTTCGACATTTACCTTTTTTTGCATTATAAATGTCGTTTTAATTGTTACATTCACGGCTGAACTACCGATGCCTTCAGGAATAACTGAACCGAAGTGCCATTTATAGTAAACGCAATTTTGTATTGTCACTGACGGCAATCGCGTTTCGTAAGTTGTCGGGAATAAAGTAGCATAAGTAAACTAACTGAGTAATTAATAAGGAACGAAAACGATTTCATATCATTTCTACGATTTGTATATGTATTTGTACACGAAGGCTGTACACTTTGTACGGTTTGCTTAAGGAAGAATAAATAAACTAAATAGTGAGAAAAAAATAACAATTTCCTTTACCACCTATATCCTACACCATAGAATTGAATAACTGACTGATAGGAAATCAACAACATTTTTAATTACTTAATAATAATGGCAAACTTTTTCCATTAAGGTTAAATATAATCATGCCTGACGATGGTGTGTTTAATGATTAGATTGCCGCATTTTGAATATCAATTGGTAATAAATAGATGTATTTTCATGATGTCTTGAAGGTCGAATTGTTAATTATTACAGACCCTCGATAAGAATTCTTGAAGTAATGTCTCACTATTTATAGCATGCGGTTGTAATATTAATTGAAAACAATCATATTTCCCTAGTGTATTCCAATTTCAATTTTCTCAAATTGTTTGCTTTCTCGAATCTGAAACTGCATTTTTTTTAATAATAATGACTAACAGAGTACGTAATATATACATGTGTTTGCAAAAGATTATAAATATATTAAATAATTATTATTAATAGAAATTTGATAAAATTTTTGACGTTGACGGGTTTTCCCTTACCAAAACGGAAGCACATTATATATCTACCAATGCCAAGGATTCCCAAAGGTATCCGATACTGGGGCGCATGAAACAAACTTCCAACACGCTACAAAGGAAAGGCACTGAGGATAATTACGGAAGAGCGAGTGAAATGGATAGAGGCATGTGCTATGAGGAATAGTGTAGTAGTCTTGACCCTCCAACTATTCCTTCATTCAACATTCAATAGTTCCGATTGCAAGTGCTGCATTAACTGAGTAAAGGAGTAATCATTTCCAATATCTAGCTTATCGGGAATAGCTCTCTAGTCAAATATTAAAAGTGCAACTGAATAAATACAAGAGCATTTCGTTGGGAGCTTCAGTCGAACTTTAGCCATGCCTGTTCCAAGTCTCCAGAAACCGGCCCCTATCTTCAAAGGCACTGCTGTCGTCAAAGGGTTATTCAAGGAAATCAGCCTTGAAGATTACCTGGGACAGTACGTGGTCTTGTTCTTCTATCCCTTAGATTTGTGAGTAAATTCATTTCTGGTGCGCTTTTTTTTAAACAACTTTATTTGCAGTACGTTTGTTTGCCCAACTGAAATCATAGCGTTCTCTGATCGTTCCGATGAATTCAGAGATATCAATACCCAAGTCGTCGGTTGTTCCACAGATAGCCACTTCAGCCACTTCGCCTGGATAAATACGCCTAGAAAGATGGGAGGCTTGGGCGATATGCAAATCCCATTGCTATCTGATAAAGCTATGAAGATATCCACTGATTACGGAGTCTTGGATGAAGAGACAGGTGTACCATTCCGAGGTCTATTCATCATCGATGGCAAAGGGAATCTTCGCCAGATTACCATCAATGATTTACCAGTAGGTCGTTCTATAGATGAAGTATTGCGTCTGGTACAAGCTTTCCAGTTCACCGATGAATTCGGTGAAGTCTGCCCAGCAGGTTGGACTCCTGGAAAGAAAACTATGAAGCCAGATGTTACAGCAAGCAAGACTTATTTCGAGACCACTGATAAAGACAAAGACAAAGCCAAATAAAAATGAGATAGTTTTAAAAAAAAAGTATGCACCAAAGAAGTATTATCAAAGAGTCTTAAAATAGAGTTATGGCACTTAAAGCAAATGAACAAAATTATTATTTTAATAGGAAAACACCAGAATTTTATATTAAATTTATTATCGAACTTTCATAATCCAAGGACGGAAATAAGTTTTTATCTAATTACAAACATCGTTCGTTCAATATAGCGACTCTTATAACAATTTGGGAAGTGTTGCTAAGAAATTCTCACCAACTAAACTCCACTGAAATATTTGCAAAATAAATGAAATCTCTATGAAAACAAGTTGTTTTATTTTTTTTTTATCCATATCAAAACACCTGCATGATTTAATTAATGCATTATTTTTATATCATCCAGATAATGTAATCTAATAATTATTACTCAATTAAAAATATTATTTGTATTATACGTTCTCATTTTTCGATTAGATGAAAACAATTAAAATATATTTTATTATCATAATTTCTTAAAAATATTCAAATCAGTATTTAATATATTCATTTAAAATTCAACAAAATAATTCTTGGTTTAAAAGTAATGAATACAGAAATGCCAATAAAATCAATATTTTGTATTATCGTCTTATATGATCATTATACATGATAGAATCGTTTTAGATAACATTTCGTGGCTCACGCTATTATTACCTATTATCGAACAGGGGCTAATTGAATATTTACGAAATAATAGCAAAATTAATGATATTGATGAAAATTCACACAAAAATCGTATAGATCATCTGCAACCAAGCAAACATTTTATTTATATTTAAACTTCAATATTTAACGAGTTTTAAAAGTAAAAAAACATCATCAGAATTAGGAATATTTCCATCTCCGAAATCGATACTTCAATATTCTTGGAACCGATACCAATTAATTCATATTCTTTTATTGAGGGCAAACAAGAACTAGAGAAAGTCTCATTAAAAATTGAGCACTGTCTATTATTATAACACATAACAATATTCGATATTTATTTAATTTTTTTTCAAACATTTAGGTTTATATTTTTTAAGCAGAAATTTTGTTTATAATTAAAAATTACAAGCGTAAAATTAAAAATCAAGAGTTTTATAGGCTTTAATTAAGAAAAAAGTATTTAGAATTGATTTTTATTTAAAAAAGTATTTCGTCAAGATTTTTTTCTTTGCTCTAGATAATGTAATATTTATAATGGCATTGATAATATATGTGAACTGTATATGACATCAGTTGATTGTAATATAATCGAGATTGTGCTCGACTTGGAGATAATCCGAATTATCACAATTATGCAATTTTTGTATGAAATTTCAAAACAATCTGAAGAATATGTAGACTCGTGGTAAAATAATTTTGATTCAATATATTAAGAAATTACTCTATAGGGCGGAAAAATTGCGGTCAATGGCCCTTTGGATGTATGTGCATATATGCAATACATTATGTTTATTATTATTCTATATTATATTTCTTTTTGTTGAGGATTTCGCCTGAATGCAATTTTATGAAAGGAAACAAGGCTGTTATGGAAATTTGTTGAGGTGCGCGTAATCAGAGTCATCTGTTTTGCAACTCGGATATATTATGGAGGCGCGGTATAAGCAATCTTATGCGATTGCGCGCTATTCAAATTTGAAATGTACCGGCGGTAATCGTGTAAGCGTGGGAAGAGGTGGATCAAGGCTAATCCAGATCGGGGTTAATGATCAGAAGCCGATCGTTCGATGGTGAAAGTCTGTGGTGAGGTGAATGACTGGAGCAAAATGAATGATGATGATGGTAATGATGGTCCGGCTACATGCGTTTGTAACGGCGAAAAACTCCGGTTGTTATGCAACTAGTTTTTCGAAGAGCGGCGACACCGGCATTGGTTAAAAGGTGTTATCCAATACCGACGGACGCGATCGGGCCCCGACTCTCTGATTAAGTCGGACTCACCAGATAACACTCGTAACGAGTTTCTCACTCTTTCCCCAGCTAAGATCGAAGCAAGTGAACAAAAATGTCGAACTACCACAAACCGGAAGCTAAGGTGATCCAGGAGCTGAAAGACATTGCGAACAAGCTTCGCATCCACTCGGTTTCCAGCACTCAGGCTTCGAAATCTGGGTAAGTGGTGGTTTTGATGCCCGCTAAAATTTTATTTCTTCCCTTTTTACAACACAAAATCGCGCGCAGCGTTGGGAGGGGAGGCTCTTAATAAGAAGGGAAAAAAAGATGAAATGCTCAAGACAGCTTATCGAGTCGCGCTCTTAAGCAGAACAGTTGTATCTCAGATAAAGAACCGCACGAGCTGTATCAAAATGCCGGGTCAAACGCAAGCTGATATTGAAGCATTGACCGATATTGCTAACAGATTAAGAATCCACAGCATAACCTCGACCACTGCTTCGAAATCGGGGTAAGTTTCCATAGAGAGCATGGCCGCGACCCAGAGACAACAAATAACAATCCAAAATGTTCAATACTTTCAAAGCAAATTTTTATGTTTTTTTTGTTGTTGAAACATTCATTTTATTTTTGATCTATTTTCGACTCAGCGCAAAAGTACGACGATATTTTATTTACGCGATAAAATATTTATAGAAATATTATCACGGCGATGTAACGATTCGCAGCCGCATGCGTTATTCCAGATGACCTTGGTTGTATTGAACTGGTTGTACATTCATACGTACATCAGAATACTCAAATAGAGATGCAGCAAATTCAAATAAAACGTGCTTTCCAGACATCCGACATCATGCTCTTCGATCGCCGAGATCATCTCCGTGTTGTTCTTCAACACTATGCGCTACAAGATCTCAGCGCCAAGGGATGCTTCCAGTGACCGTTTTGTCCTTTCCAAAGGACACGCTGCTCCTATCTTGTATGCCGCCTGGGCTGAAGCTGGACTCTTCCCAGTGGATGATCTGAAAAACCTCCGTAAGTTGGGATCAGATCTCGAGGGTCACCCAACTCCCCGCCTCAACTTCATCGATGTAGGTACCGGCTCTTTAGGCCAAGGATTGGCCATCGCCGCTGGTATGGCGTACGTTGGCAAAAACTATGACAAAGCCAGCTACAGGTATGCTCCGATTCTGGGTCAACCTTTCACTCAGATAATCATACATTATTATACCTCGAGCTACCAATTAGCCTAATCCAATTTTCAGAGTTTATTGTTTGGTCGGAGATGGTGAGAGCGCGGAAGGTTCCATCTGGGAGTCTCTCCACTTCGCAAGTTATTACAACTTGGACAACCTTTGTGTCATCTTTGACGTAAACCGTCTGGGACAATCCGAACCTACCTCTTTGGCTCATGATGTTGAGACCTACAGGAAGCGTCTTGACGCTTTTGGTTTCAACACCATAGTCGTCGACGGTCACAACATTGACGAACTTGTCAAAGCCTTCCATACATCAACCACCACCAAGAGCAAGCCAACAGCTATAGTAGCCAAGACTTTCAAAGGCAAGAACTTCCCCAAAATCGAAGACATGGAAAACTGGCACGGAAAGCCATTGGGCGCCGAATCTGAGCGTGTATTGCAGCATCTCCGCGGACTTATTAAGAATGATGGACCAATCCTCTTGCACCCGCAGAAGCCTTTGAAGGATGACGCTCCAGTTGTTAATATTACCAACGTTAAATTATCTACACCTCCAGCCTACAAACTTGGAGAAATCATTGCCACCAGGCAAGCGTACGGAAACGCTTTGGTTAAGATTGCCGAGAACAACCCTCGCGTCATTGCTCTCGATGGAGATATGAAGAATTCAACTTTCTCCGAAAAGCTAAAGAAAATGGATGCTAATCGTTTCATTGAATGTTTCATCGCTGAACAAAACTTAGTTGGTGTCGCCATTGGAGCGGCTTGCAGAGATCGTACGATCGCTTTCGTATCGACCTTTGCTACATTCCTCACCAGAGCATTTGACCAAGTAATTACAACTTAAAAATTATTAATAAACTTTATTTTAATCAATTATCATTCAAGATTCGCATGGGAGCTATTTCGCAAACCAATGTCAACTTTGTCGGTTCGCATTGCGGTGTCAGCATTGGTGAAGATGGTCCCAGTCAGATGGGATTGGAAGACATAGCTATGTTCCGTTCCATTCCTGGATCTACGGTCTTTTACCCAAGTGATGCTGTCGCTTGCGAACGCGCTATCGAACTGGCTGCTAACACCAAGGGTGTGACTTTCACCAGAACAAATCGTCCAGCTACAGCTGTTATTTATGAAAATAACCACGTCTTCCAAGTAATTACTCGATTATAAATAATTAACAACCACAATTCAAACCCATTTTTTTATAGATTGGAAAGGCTAATGTGGTTCAGAAGACCGATAACGATCAGGTGTTACTCATTGGTGCCGGTGTGACCCTCAACGAGGCCATCGCCGCCTCTCAGGATTTGGCCAAGGCTGGAATCAACGTAAGGGTTTTAGATCCATTCACCATCAAACCAATCGATAGTGCCGCTATCATTGCAAACGCTAAGGAGTGCGGTGGCCGCATCATTACCGTTGAGGATCACTACCCAGAAGGTGGTTTGGGTGAAGCAGTCCTCTCTGCTATTTCCCAGGAACGCAATATTGTTCTTAAAAAGATGGCTGTTCCGAAGGTACCCAGGTCAGGACCTCCGACCGCACTGTTGGACTACTACGGTATCTCAGCCAAACACATTGTTAATGCAGTACAAGAAGTCTTGAAGCTCTAAGTAAAATATTTCACGAACATTCATTTCTCTATATATATAATATTTTTATATACCAATTCATATTTTATATTCAGTTTATAAAATAATCTATTAAAACATTTGTACTAATTCAAGAAGCATTCACAACTCAACGAATTGAATTGGAGTGTACATTGAGCAAATAAAGTTACATAGCTATAATAAATATAACAAAAATACATATGTAACGATATTACTAAATCAAACAGATAAGTTTAACTTAAATATTAGGCAACGCTTGTACTACATTTCTTTAAATATTTGATGTCAAATAAAGTTTTTTTTTAAGGAAGATTTTTTTAAATTATTATTACATAAAGTAATGCAGGTGATACATATTACGTCACACGATTCTTGGTGATTTATGGCTCATATAGTTGGTAGGCATTAAGAAGCGGGAAGTTTTAAACTTACAGCAACGTGCGAAATGATCTGTTTTCGATTAGTATCAATAATAATAGACAGTTCCAAATGCGTCTTATTGCTCAAAATCAGTGCATCAAAGCGCTGCAACTGATCAGAAGTGGATGCAACTCTGCTCACCGTTCAATAACTTCAAAGTAAGTGATTTCTAATTTTTACAAGTTGTACCTAAGAAAAATAACCAATTCCAAATAAATACTCGCATTCTTTGAGAAAACAATTAGTAGCATTTATAACATTTGAAAAAGATCTCAACTTCTTGACGGTTTGTAATTATAAATTTCTGAATGGTATAAAGATAGTCAAATATTCCAATTAGATAGGAAGGTCAAACTCTATTCCAAGCAATAACTTCTGGAGATATTAAAAACATCCAGACAGTTAAATATAACTAAGTAATGTGGAACACGTGTTTCGTCAGTTCGATTCGAAAATGACTCGAGCTCAATTGGACCATTTTATGGTTTAGCTGGCGTTTGTGTCAAGGTTATTACTTCCGACTACCCTTGAACCCGAACATTCCTCAGTTTCTTCCATCAGACGGAAACGTTAGCTACGCTTTAACTCTTTTCATTTTATTATTATCTTACAATTACTGACGTCAAGAAAAAAAAAACAAGGAAGAGAGAACTTTAATCTGGATGTAAATAAACAACATTCTGTTAGTAAACTTGTTTTAGCTATTAGCCGTTTGATTTCCACTAAGTCTTACTGGTTGCATAGGATGTTACATGTTACCTTTAGTTATCGCAACAATTAAATTGTTTTTTTTTTGTTTAATTTCTATGATAATAATAATCAATTGATTACGAAATGACGAAACGCGTTCCAAGCGAATTGACTTTGCAAAATGTTTTGACCCACTTTCAAAGAATAGTATTTCTATTCGCTCTTTACTAATAATCGTATTTTTTTTTGTATTGCAACGGATTTTCGGTAAATTTCAACACAATAATTATTTACGTACAACATTTGAGACTAATTATAGAATTGTATGTCCAATGTCATTTCGCGCAAGCTATTGTTATTTCCACTATTCTTATCAAAAAATGTTGCTGCAATTATCACCTATTATCTATTTATATTATTTTTTAATTGCGACAATCGAGTGAAGTGCGAGCATCATATCTGTAAAACAAAAGTAATTGTTGAGGTTCACTTAAACAAATCAATTTAATGAACGAAAGCCAACGTTCAATAGATTCGCACTGCTCGATGCGCGTGATAAGTAATTGCCACTGGATGTTCGATGACTTTGGAAACTTTTGACGATGGAAAACTTTCCTGTTCGAATACGAATCTTAATTGAAGAATTCTAATTCGTTCTTCAATTAAGGATTTAGGAATATTTTTCAATCGTCTACTATATTATTATATTTTTTTATAAACCGCAGTGAACTTTCATTGTTTCGAAACTCGTGACTGTTACTCTGAAATCTAAATCTATTACAAAACTTTAAAAAAGCAAAATATTTATAATATTTTTAAATAATAAATTATAAATTCTATAAATATTAACATTTTTTTTAATATTATACAAATTTTTATTATATAAGCTTACATTATTAAGAATCTATTTTTTGAGATACTACTAAATCTTGAAATCTATAAAACCATCAATTTGTAAACCAGTTTTGGAAGATAAAAAAGAAGAAAGAAAAAAACCTATCAACTCGTCTCACGTATTTCTTAAATAAAAATAAAATCAAGTTAATTTAACTTGCGTAATTATGAAATTTCACGGTCAAAATAGATGAACTGTGTTTATGTCATAGATTTTCCAATAAAAAAGTAATAATTATGTGATCCGAATCACGTTGTAAAAATACATAAACGAGTTTCCGTTCTTGGAAACATCCGATTATTAGAATGAATGACTTTACAAAAGCGCTTTGGATTTGTTGTAGCGTGATGTTGAAACGGATTCGTCCTCTGCAATTAAGATAATGGAACTTAATCCCTCTGGGGTCGATACCAATTAAGTAATAAACCTGTTTTTGCTCGTTCATCTTTGGATCATCGTTTCTGTTGGCTTAGCTCGTTTAAACATTGACTGCAAAAAAATAAACTTTTTCGTGTGCAATTCAATGGAAATTTCGATAAGGAAAACTATGTTACCAAGCACGAACGTTAACTATTTCTGTACCTGTTATCTTTTCTGATTAACATTTAACGTTTAAACCTAAGTATTATTTTTGAAATTCATATTGTTTGTATGTAAAATAATTAAAATATAAATTTAATGAATTTGCAAGATTAAATTAAATGATTCAATTCGATGAGGAATTATTAGATTGCATAATGTTTAATATGAGTATATATTTCCAGAATGTTTATTTGATTCGATGAAAAGTAGTGATCGTATTTGAAAATAATAATTAAAAATCAGTGTCATCGATTCGATGCGTATCGGGAAATGGCTTTGCGATTAGATAAACAGTAATTCCGATAATTGATTTGTTAAAAATAACGCACATTGTAATGTTTGTTTCTCTCTCAAAGTGTAAAAGTCCGAGATGAAAATATGCAATAAAAAAAATGGATATCGATACTTTGCTGTTATCAAATGTGTTATGATAAACAAATAATTTATATAATAATTGAAATCTTTGTTCGTTTTCTGTAACGCGATTTACACAACAATAGACTATTTTATCTAAGCGATATAATAGCGTGTCTAGGAAAAATTGATATTGTTTATTCGTTGAAAATTGCTGATGATTTCAATTCTGTGGAGGTGTGTCGGTAAAAAGAAATAAAATAAAGAAGAAAATGCAAGCTCATCAATTTCCAAATGCACGCAACTATTGCCCAATTTTTGGTGTTAAATATGAGTTAGGTCATTCCAGGTGCGCTTTCGACTTTGGTTGGTGATAGGAGTGACATTCGGGTATGTACCTTCAAGACTTTTATTTAATTTTTGAGTGTTCCGCGAAACTATTTTTTCCCGGTAAATTGAGGCAGCGTTCCGGTAATTAGAGTCAACGGTATTTTGTCGACGTGCCTACCGTCAAGCAAGCACTTTCCGTGAGTATGAAGAAGAAAAAACTGGTACAATAAAGTTATCATTGCGTAACGCGAAATGTTCATTTACGTGGATCTTTATTTAATTATCCGATGGGTATGTTCCGATTAAAAGGCCGGAATGTTCGAGTTGGCATAAAATCGCCATAGGCGTGCTCCCAATTCTATAATTACTTCTTCGTTTCTTTGTAATGTTTTCACAAAGCCGCAATTATAAGAATTGAGCGATAGTGCGGTTTTTTGTTTCGGTTTACCAAGAATCTGTTTGAGAAGGAATCCGGTCGTGCGGTTTAGAAAACGTCCTTACGAGTTATTAAGGACAACGGGTGCACGTAGACGCTACGCCCCCCGGGACACGGCATTGTTTTGCCTTATTATCCGAGAAACCTTTGTTATAATTTTTCTAAACTATTCCTAGCGAGAACCTTTATCAAGGCTAGGACAATTAGGTTCATTGTGTGCTAATTGCAAATACTTAAAAAAAAATGGTACGCAAGTCCACGTGTGGCATTGTGATGCAATTTTGTCTAATTGCACGTTTTGGTTTGCTGTTGGGAGGCTGGCTCCGAGGTAGAAATGGCGTTTTTCCATGGTGGAAGAAGGTGTGTCGGAGGCTCGGCTCTACGTCACCTGTACGTCATCGGGCAGGTTGCACAACTTACAATCACCTGCTGCTGAATGTCCATAGTCCAGTCGGTGCGGTACCCGCGCGAGATAAGCCAATCTTTTATAACTCGCGTATTTTGCTGTGCGCTCACTCGCATGGATGGTTCCAAAGCTACAACAGCTCTGTCCGATCTAACATTCTCACATCCCTAGGTACCAATCAGAAGATGCCATCGATCGTTCGGCTCAACAGACTCATCGGTTGAATAAGCAAGCGACAATCTCTACGGACTACTCGAGAAAGTAAGAGTGATTACTACCTCTAAACTATTAAGTGAACAATTCGTGAATAAAATCGACAAAGTGTGCAAGTACAACTGTGTAAGATGCTTAGGCTCACGTTGATAGTTTTGATTGCAAGCCTGGCACAGCTAGAGGTGCTTGCAGATCCACGGCCTCCTTGCTTCAGGTAAGATATTACCATATAGTATCGAACTTAGATTCATTTTACAAATCAAGTTGATTCCAATCAACTTTACACTCACACCTGGAATGATGAAGCTGCACGTCATCTCCGATACCTAAAACATATAATAAAATGTTACAGTAACATCTACTGTCATGGCAAGCTCCTACATACCGTACAAATGAATAAGATCTACGAAGACTCCAAAACGTTCGTCGACATGAAAATGCGCGAAAATGCAACAACAACGCTTCGACGGTTCGAGGATTTCATGATTGCCCACCATGACCAACCGGAAAGGGAAGATGTCATCAAGTTTGTGGATATGGCATTCGAGCCCGCTGGCAGCGAGTTTGAGGATTGGGTCCCGATTGATTGGAATCCGTCACCTTCCTACATAAAGAACATCAAAGATGAAGAATATAAGATTTTCGCACATGATTTAAACGAGATCTGGAAAGATCTTGGGCGCAAAATGAAAGATGAGATCAAGGAAGAAGAGCAACTATACAGCATAATATGGGTACCAAATCCGGTCATTGTACCTGGCGGCAGGTTCCGCGAATTCTACTATTGGGACTCTTATTGGATCATTCAAGGACTTCTGCATTCGGAAATGTACGAAACCGTTAGAGGTATGTTAAGCAATTTCGCATTCATTGTGGACAAATATAACCATATTCCGAATGGCGGGCGGATCTACTACCTGGAGCGCTCGCAACCACCGCTTTTTATTCCCATGGCCAAACTCTACCAGGACAAGACAAATGATATGGAATTCATCAAGAGTCACATCGACTCTTTCGATAGAGAATTTAATTATTGGTTGAAGAATCATTTAAGAGTAGTCGAGAAAGACGGAAAGAATTACTCGCTGCTTACGTATGGGGACAAATCCCAAGGACCGCGACCCGAATCCTATTCCGAAGACGTCGACAGTGCCCGATACTTCAAAGATGATGCACAAAAAGAGGAATACTACTCGGAGCTTAAAGCGGCCGCCGAATCCGGTTGGGACTTCTCAAGTCGTTGGTTCATTTTGAACGGCACCAATAAAGGTAAAAACTGTAATTACACGTCTCAGAGGTTCGATTCTTACACGCACGCATTGCTTTTACAGGTAATTTAACAAACATCAAAACGCGATCAATATTGCCTGTTGATTTGAACGCAATGTTCTATTGGAACGCCGTTATTCTATCAGAATGGCATTCATCATTCGGAAACACCGATAAGTCTTATTATTACAAAGAAATCGCGGATAGGTGGCTTGAATCTGTTGAAGCGATCCTCTGGCACGAGGTCGACGGCATCTGGTTAGACTATGACTTGGACAATGGAATTCCCAGAGAACATTTCTACCCCTCCAACTTATCACCACTTTGGACTGGCTGCTACAATAAATCTAATACTGATAGGATAGTACGACTGGTGTTAAAATATTTAGACAACAAGAATGTTGTAGCATCTGGAGGTGTGCCTACCTCTAGAGAGCATACTGGAGAACAATGGGACTATCCGAATGCCTGGCCTCCTCTACAGCATATGATCATCGTTGGACTTAGCAATACCGGAAACAAGGCCGCAGGTCGTTTGGCCTACGAATTGGCAGATCGATGGGTACGCTCAAACTACAAGGCCTACGCAGAGACTGAAGCTATGTTCGAAAAAGTAAATATATAACGACGTGTATGGATAGAATACTAATTTTCTTAATTTGTTGTGATTCAAGTACGACGCTACGGTATTAGGAGGTCATGGAGGTGGCGGCGAATACGAAGTCCAATTAGGCTTCGGATGGTCGAATGGTGTTATAATGGATCTGCTCTACAGATATGGAAACGAGCTGAGCTACAGCGAGCTATATACTCTAGAAGATGTTAGCGAGGTGGCTGAGCCCATCGAGGGAGCAGCGACAGGAGCGAACACGATAGGTCAGATCATGACGGGTTTTGTTGCGCTGGCCGTAACAATAGCCGCTGGTTACATAGGGTGAGGTACGTAACGAAGCCGAAGACATAATACCAGGGGCGCATTAATAATGATCTGGTTTTGTTGCAGATTCTTTAATTTATAGATGACAGGATTACCTTGGATGTATTTATTATCCCATCACAAACACTAAACATACACACATTCCTATGTCCCAAATAACTTATTTATTATTTAAATTTACTAATCACTAATTGTTTGCGCGTATTTTAACTCAGGGTAAAAAAAGAACAAAAACAGCACTATTTTTGATATCCATATTTTTATTAATCTAATTTAAGTTCTTTGTATATAGTTATGTTTTATTTTTTATAAATATTTATGAGAAGAAGCTTTAATGTTCAATCACCTCAGTGGCATCGAAAGTATTTCTTTTAAATGACACTAATTACTACAACCAACATAAATATCCTTATATATATATATGTTCGTCTCCGTTACCTGTAAAGCATGTTGTGTGCATGTCCAATTTGTGTATTAATAGAGTATTAATAATAATAGTAATAAAAAGATAGTCACGATAAAGGTTGGTGTAAATAATAATAATAAATATAACCCTTATCCAAATATCCTTTAATCCTAGCTAAAAACCGCATGAGAATATACATTTAGAAATAGGTGTACCTCGAGAGCAGAGTACAAATAAAATGCATGACATTAATAGCCTAAATCCCCGAAGGAAATCGCAAATTTAACTGTTAAGCTTCGTCCCACTGATATGTGGGTCTTCCCATTTGATTAATGTCTCATTGTTTGTCCTGCAGTGTTTCGATCTACAGACGGCGCAGCCATCAATCGCCAACGAAAGATCCAAAATCGCGTCCACTGCGTACCAAATACACCGAGCTGAAGAATATACCCAGGCGGACCAAAAATCACAGATAAGTGGCTTTCGGACGCGCAACCGTGATAATTCATCCATGACTTAGTTTTAATTTATCAATGACTACTTCCTTTATCGGTTATGCATACTTTTTCCTCTTAAACAAAGTAAAAAATGACAAAAATATAGCTTCCTGGCGACCGCTCCTCCGAGATATGACAAGATATCTAAGTCAGATACTATTTATTATTATTTTGTTTTATCTACGCGCATCGTTGTTTTTTTTTCATTGTAAATTACTTTGAATTCAGCAATTTTCCATCAATGAATGTTTCAACGATCAAACTGCTAACTTTATTTGCAAAAACGCTATTACAAGAAGACGGAAAAGCTACCGCTTCGAAGCGGCGAGCATTATGTCACGTCGCCAATTTATATGTTAACAACCTCTAGGTTTTTTTTGTAGACCCCTAAATATATTTATTTTTACGCGTAGTTGTACACTAGTCATGTTGCAGCAAGTGCCATCATATTTACTTAGACCAACAGCCGAAAGACAAACTCGACTGAATTAAAGGATCATTTCCGAAGGACTAGGTTTTATCATCGACTTTTAGTTTAATATATTTTTCTTATGATTATTGTAATTCTAATTATACTGACTGACAATAAATGCTGTAAGAATGTGTACGTGTAGAAAGTTTCGTTTCTTTTTGCATCTCATTGTCTCTGCACCTAGATCCAGTTTATTTACAAGTACAAGTAAATGTCAACTATTTTTAATTAAAGGTTACTATCATGTATCGAGTTCTAACAAATATGTGAATGTTAATCTGATACCTGTTCGTCTTCACAAATTTGTAGCAAAACCTCAACCGCATTGCGTATAAAAGGTATAGCAATATTATTTTGAGCAATGAAAATCCTTGTCCTAGGTGACTATTTCGTTAATTACTTTACGTTTATCAAGGTGTTGAATAAATGTCGGTGATAATTATAAATTATACAAAAAGAATAAATAATTTTAAAACAAACACTATACGTGTTTAATTAAATATTTGTTCGTTCGGTGGGGATTAAAAAATGTCATGGCTAAAATTTTGCAATGCATAAAATTAGCGGATCGTTTTTTTTTTTCGGATAATCGAATTCCAACCAGAAAGGCAAACGAGCGAGAGCCGATGCGGCCGTGACATTGGATCGATTTCCACGGTCCATGCTTTCACTTTTCCCTTCAACCTGACAAGCGCGCTCAAAATTTTCTTTTCATTTTCACTCAACCTTGATGCGAGTTTACCAGCTGAGCGCCATTACTTACAATGAACGAGTTTATCTTACATATTTATTTTGACTGTCAAATAAATTAAAATCATTATATGCTATTATTATATAAGTCGTATTACTTATATTATAATTGTGATCTTGCTAAAAATTTAATTACTTAATTATAATTTTTCGTTTTTACATCATTGTTAGTTTTTTATACTTACCAGAAGAAAATAAAAATTAAATGGTGGATGTAATAGATAATGGTTCTGAATAAAATGATGCATTTTATGTAGGAACAGTAATAAGGATAGATTTATTTTGGAAAATCGTCTTGACTCGTTTAATTGGAACAAAAAAAAATAGCTTATACAAAAATAATTTGTTTAACAAATCAGTAGAAAGACATCTTTAATATTGCTATTGAATGTTGAACGTCCGACCCCTATTAACTGTCCTAAAGTTAACATTCCCTACGGGGTATCTAGATCTTAAAAAATACTTAAGTTTGTTAATCCCTTGAGTGCGCTCGCTTTCACGTACAGACGTCGCTACATAGTAATTCAGACAGACACAACAGAAACAAAAGGAAACACGCACACATAGCTTTCACATGTTCTAAGCTCTGCACGGCGACCACTTAAAGGATTAACAATTGTAGCAAGGCAAATGTGATTAAGAAAAACTTATTGTGCTACTGGTTATCAATTTTCAGCGATACATCCATTCTCCAATTTACAGATTGCATACGTGAAACAGGTATGAGGTATGTTCAGGCTTTAATATAAAGTCTTGGAAATATTTTCAATGTCGTTACGCAAAAACAGAAGAACGTCTGTATCTCTAGTCACAATCATATTTCTTTGGCGCCGCTCCGTGGAGCGGTGCACCAAATTTATTTCATAAAATTGGAGCATTTTATTCCCTGAATGAATTATTCAAAGTATTGATATATTACTATATATTTATAGAAATTGTTTCTTTGGTAGTGACACATCACGTAATCGAATCGACGTTCTTTCTATACGGATCGATTTGTTTTGTACAATGAGGATTTTTATAATTTGCGAAACGAGGTACTACATCGAAACTATGAGAATCAAACGTTTTCTTTTGTGGTATACTAATAAAAAGTCTATCACAATACTTAGAAGAGAGAAGAAAAACAGAACTAAACAAATTGCAAAATAAAAAGTATTAAAATTACGAAACAATTTCCTATAAGATTGATTTTAACTATGCTATATAATACACGTGGATCATCGGCAAACGTCGGCTGCCAACAATACCGATTGATCTAATGAACATTTTTTTTGTATGTCTATTTTTCTTTACATACAAAAGGTATAAAATCGAATGAAATACCAAAGCTTCAAAAATTTGGCACCCGCTAACATATATTGATGAACTGCTATTTCAATATTAACACAGAACGAAATTAAAAATTACAACAAAATAAAACAAAAATATAATAATGAAATTATCACTTTTTTATTTTAAAAAAGTTTTGCAAATACTGGTAATAAAAATAAATAAAAAAAATAATAACTTATATGGAACAAGAACTAAAACGTAAAACAGTCTACAATTAACAAATAAAAAGAAAAAATATGAACAAAAAAAATGTAAAATAAACTATATAAGTATGGCAATGTTCGGGGAGAGATCTAGTTTCGACAGGCAAACGCGATTCAAGAACGCGCGAACTCGCGAGTGGAAACGGCCCCACACACACGTAGTGGAAATACGACTCTTTTATATATATATTAATTTACAACTTATTGCATATACGGCATGAGAATAAATATTCCTAACTATTTCAAATAAAAATATAACATATTTACAATAAATAAATAATAATAAATGCACAGGTATTTTACACAAGAGGTACTCGTATTATTTTTCTTCATTCTTTTTTTTTTGTTCAATCGCATAACTCTTTGACATAATGCAATCTTTGCGTTTCTTAGATGATACGTTCTTTTAAATTTGTACTAGTAGTGCATCACTTCGCTTATAACTTAAAATGAATGTCCTTTAAAATAAAATATCTATACAGTCTATGTAATTAAATATCAGCACATATTATCTTTTTTGGTAGAGAAGGCCTTTTTGTGCGGATTGCTGATGTGCGGTTGAGTGGATGGTCGCTTCCTCGAATTTGAACAACTCTCGGTCGTTCCATTGCTACAAGTACACTTTTTGCGGTCGCTCTTTTGCAGATCGCGGCAACTAACAGAGTCGCAGTCGCTCTCACATTGGTTATCACTGCATTCCGTATTCGATATCGACACATGTACTACCTTTTTTAAATTGTGGTCGCTAACATCCTCGTCGCTATGGGAATGTTTATTCGTACAATTGTCCGGACTATTGGAAGATTTAATTCGATCGCTACTACCGGTTGTTGCGTCCTCGGAACTAGACACTTCTATTGGCCAACTATCCGTTGGTTTGCGGTCGGCCTTTTTTTTGTTAATATATTTCAGCATAGATTTATTCGTGGCTGGTGGAGTATTCGCATGGTACTTTTCGGGAGACAGCGGCGAGCTCAGAGTCACATCGGACATGGACGTGCATGTTTGCAAAAGTGTATTGTCTTTGCACTGAGCGGTGGTAGCAGCTGCAACAGTAACGGAGGCGCCAGGAATGGGAACAGCAGCAACCGAACATTGGCCATTTATTACCACCTTCTGAGTACGCAATTCCTTTTGGTAATACTGTTTTTTGGCGTCAACAGAAGTATGATGATTTGCATTAAACATTAAATCATCGTCGGCGAACAAGGTGAGCTTCTGCTCTTCGGCTTTTTCCTGCTGCTGCACATGAAGCACTGAAGTTCTCCTAAGTAACTCCTGTGATGTTTGATCAAAAGATGGTGAGTTGTGCGCATCGAATAGCACCGCTTCTGGGAATAGGTCGCATGAGTTCGGCTCGTCTACGCCCAGATCTTCGCACTCCTCGGAGAGGCTTTTCTGGAGCCGTATTTCTCGGTCCATGGCCGCCTGCCGTCTGTGCGTACCAAATTGCTGCCCACCGTCTTTGTCCACTCGCCCGCCTGCTGCTTTTGTTCTAACTTTCCCTTGCATGCAAAACGCGTGGTTTTGTTGCGTTTTGTCATTTTTCTGTAAACCAAACCAAAATATATATTTACTATAAATGAATATGCTGTGTATAGTCAAATGAAATCTAAATAAATTGACCGTGACCCTGAAAATAAACATAAAAACACAAAGTTACCAAACAAAAATAAAACGAAAGCGAGTCAAAAAAAAAACCGGTAGTAGTAATGGAACGGGTGTGATAATTACCTTCGTATGCTTAGAAAATTTTTCTTTGTGTGTTGCTTCCGTTTTGATGACTGTGGCGGTAGCATTGTTGGCAGCAACAGCGGAGGTGGCAGTTGTGGCTGAGACAACGACGCCGCCGCTGACGCCACTTCCAAATTGCTTCGATCGAGACGGACTGCGCGACAGCATTGGCCCGTTGGACGAACCAGCCGTCACGAGGACAGATTGAACTCTTCTTTCTTCATTTTTTTCACCTACGAAATGGAAACAAAAAAACGTAACCAGTTAGTTAGATGTTTGAGTGCATACCGTGGGACAACCTTTTACATCCATCGGATTTATGTTAAGCGTCATCATTGCTTGAGCATTTGATGAATCCGATGGTTCTTCGATCTTGATGTTATGGGCAATGACGGGTGTCGCAATCGGTGCAGTTGAACTCGATGTAGATGTTGTCTTCAGCTGTTGTTTATGGTATGAAGTTTTGTCAGAAGAATTTTCGGACATGGCAGTGTTTTCATCCATATTGGACTCTAATTTAGTTGCTATACTGGTGCTGCTATCTGGTTGAGGAGTATCTTCTGCAGGTGTGCGTTTGGTTTCTCTAGATTGTGAAATCGTCAACACAATTTCAGTATTCACTCGTTCAGTTTCTTCAATTGTTTTTATAGCAATGGGCTGACCCAAAGTAACAGTGCTAATACCATGACCTGGTGGAGGAAGGATGACGGGAGGTTGTGCTGATACCCCGGCTAAGGTCTGGGAGGAAATACCGGAGAGGGGCTGTATGGTTGAATATTTAACAGTAGACACATTAGTTTTACGTGTTTGATTAAGAAAACTTTGGAAAAGCAACATATTTGGTCCCGAGCGTGCCGGAACCGTAGCCAGAATTTTGCTTCCACCCGACACCACAGCTATTTGTTGCCCACCCTTAACCATAGAAACCGGCATTATATAATTTCCGGGCACCAGCACCGCCGTATTCGGCATTTTCAAGGCTTCGCCGACGCTAGAATCAGCAATAATTAGATTACGTGTTTGAGTATGGGATGAATCAGTTAATATGAGTTGCTGTCGAGTAGTCGTCGGCGTCGAGTCGTTCGATTCAGAAGCGTTGCCGGCCGCGGATGTTTGATCATCGTCTTGCATCGATATCTGCACTATTCCACATGAACTGTCTTCACTGCCTGCCGTCCGTGGATCGTCTATATCCACATCGGAAGACAACGAACATTGACCACTCTTTTTGGACGACGAACTTTTTTTTCTTTTCGAATTTTGGCTGGGGTTCGTAGGTGGATTAGAGCGCCTTCGCGGCGCAGGTTTATTGTTCAGGTCGGGCGAGTTTCGTAGCTGCTCCGCGTATTCGGCTAATATATCGAAGATCCGTTGTGTCGTTTGTTCATCTTCCTGAGATTTCTGCTGGGGTTTAGGAATGTTCGGTGACGTCTTCGCCGGATGTATGGGTGCCGTTTTTATGGTTTTTCCTCCTCCCTTCGTAGTTTTCACAGCCACCTTTGGAAGAACTGGAGTAGGCGTTGAGGCCGGAGTTACACAAGGACTGGAGCTCCCCTGCGAAGCGACACTCAGGGCTGGCGAAACTGCTGGTTGTAGATTGTTGTAACTGCTCACTACCACGACCGAGGAACAGTTTAATTTCTGTGTCTGATTCAAATACGTTACACTTATACATTGCGGCGAAGTAGCAGTAGAATCGTTGCTTTCCGTGGACGCGGCGGATCCAGCATCGGCCGGCGTTGAGGTGCTGCTGCGTTCCGTAACTTGCTTATAAACCATATCAAATTCTCGAA
The DNA here is from genome assembly GCA_963457615.1 of Nicrophorus investigator. Taxonomy (NCBI): domain Eukaryota; kingdom Metazoa; phylum Arthropoda; class Insecta; order Coleoptera; family Silphidae; genus Nicrophorus; species Nicrophorus investigator. Next base: position 11,735,670 of record OY735146.1, read on the forward strand.
GTTGCTCTAAAGTGGTCGAACTTAAGTTGGTTTGCGGAGTATTCCTTATCACATTCGTTGGGATCTGGAGGACAGGTTTCACTATCCGAGAAGTTTGTACTAACGACGGTTGCGCCACTTGGATTCTTGCTGTGCCGACATTGTCTGTTCCGTTTTGCACATTGCTGTCAGGCGCATCCGAATCTTCCGTTACCGGCTCTGAACTTTTAGTTTTACCTTGCAACGCAGCAGCCAACAATGCGTTCATTTTATTTTGTATCACAGTATCTTTAGGATTTGTTGAAGTTGCAATGCGAAAAACTTGTCCCCGCGTTTGTGGTATCAAATTTATCGCCTGGCCGACAGGCACCTGTCTCGTATAAATTACGCTTCCCTGAATAGGTTGCATACTAACACAAGCACTTTTGTTTTGTTGTTTGTCTTTTTCAATGTCATCAGTCACGTTGTTAGTAATATTGTTAGTAGTAGCATTAGTACTGTCAACACTATTTTGGTAGACGGACTTACCGAAAGCCTGCTGAAACTTAGGCAAAGTTTCAGACATTACTTCCTTATTTTTGCTGGAGGCAACTTTTTCTTTGGAACACTCTTCTACATTTGAGGTATCACTTGATGTGGAGACAGCCTGTGTGCTATCAGATTTAATTCTACTAGGTAACGAATTTGCTGGATAAATTTTCCCACCTGTGGATTTACAGATAAATTGCACAATACGAGCTGGTTCAGAATTTGACGTACCGACAACAGATTTTAATGGCCCAGAGTTACTGCTTGAATCATTATTTTGTACTGGGGTAGTTCTGGATGTGCTATTTGCCTAGAACATATTCTTTAATAATTAAAGTTATTACAATATCAATCCGCTACAAACAAACCTGGGAATCCTGGTTGGCCGGCGACGTAGGTGAATTATTTTCTACTTTTATAGCTGGTTTGATGCTCTGTTGACTTATTATATTGATTATAGGTCCTGTACGGCTTCGGGTACTATGGCTAGGTCTTGAAATCTGTTGCGTCAACATGTTGATAAGGGTAGGTGATTGCGTGGCTGCAGTTTTATAAGAGTTACTCGTTGTCTTGTCGGAATTAACCGATTCAGAGTTACTTGATTCAGTGTTCTTTTCACTTCGAGGTTGCCCTATTCTTTGAATGTGAGGGCTAACTTGGGTGCTTGTTTGCGTGTTACCTGATGTAACGGTGGATGATGTTCGACCACCTGCAACTTGCACGACATTTACCACCCTATCTGTACTTTTTGGCCTCATCAAATTCATATCTTTCACTCCCGGGACACGTGCTAATAACGACTTCATAGAAGAGTCTTCCAATCTTTGTAATAGTACACGGGGGTTCATCTTATCAGATTCTACGAGAAGCTTCTTTTTAAGAGCTTCCAACACGCTTGCTTCTCTGATCGGCTTTTTTTGCACGTTACAAAGAGAATTATAATTCTCATCTTTGGTTTCCTTTTGGCCAACGTTCGTTTCTGTATCCAAAATTTGGATCTTCTTTGGTCGTCCTCGGCTTTTCGGCTTCCTTACGTATTTTCGTTTCCTCCTAACAGTCGGTTTCTTTTTGGCAGTAGTTTCCTGAACTCTATTCAACACTATTCGGCATTCACGTAAATTGTACTTCTTCAATATTTCCGTCCTTCTTATAGCTTTAGATGATCGAGTACGACCAACAACCACTTTTTCACGTTCTTTATCAACTACAGTCTCAATAACATCCGATTTATTTTTAGTATCTGTGGATATCACAGGAGATTCAGAGACGAGAGAAGAGAGACTCTCCGCCGGGGCTTGAACACATGTCACACTATCCGTTATCATTTCCGTATGAGGAAGAGTCTTATTTATATCTACTTCGGCACCGTCAGTGCACGTAACCTTGCAAATTTCATCCATTACAACTTTATCTTCACCATTTATTTCTTCGACTTTAAGCATTAATGTATTGTCAGCTTCCATATTATCAAAAATTGATAGTTCTCTACTATCGATTCTAAATGTATAATTTTCAGCACTGTTTTCAACGACATCATTTTCTTCATTTGCCCAATCATCAACAATATTTTTCACGATTTTTAATCTTGGACTCTCCTCTTTTGTTAAATTAGGAATAGCATTCATCTCATCTTTTGTTAAATTAGGATTAGTATTCATCTCATCTTTTGTTAAATTAGGAGGAATAGTATTCATCTCATCTTTTGTTAAATTAGGAGGAATAGTATTCATCTCATCTTTTGTTAAATTAGGAATAGTATTCGTCTCATCTTTTGTTAATTTAGGAATAGAATTCAACTCTTCTATTAAGTTATCCGTATTTGTATTAATTTCGTTAAACTCTTCGTCTATAAGCATAGGTTCTCGAACATTAGTTGTATCATCATAGTCATCATCCACATACAATCGTCTCGTTGCTTGTTCCATAATCTTATTTAGAGAAGTCATATCAGTGTCTCCAAAAAGAATCTGCTCCAACTCGTGCAGATCAGCTTGACAACTATCCGGTCCTTCTAGCAACCGTTTTTCCGCCTCCAAATCCAATTTAGTTTCATTTATATCTGCCCCGTTATCCAACTCATTGACTGGTTTTGCTTCAGCACTCACTAGGTAATCACATTCAATATTCTTGACTTCCTCTTCAATCTTTGGTTGGGTAACGGGTTCCAGAAAAAAATTTGGATTAATTATTTTCTTCTCGGCTATACTCTGTACTTCGTTGGGTTCCTGAATGCAAGGCCGCTTTGACGATTCAAAAAGGTCTTTACGAATGTGAAGAACAGCTTTCGTTTCATTTTTTGGCGTATCCTCGTCATTATTTTTTGCACTACTGGTAAGACTAAAATCGTGGGCGGAAGACGACGATTGGGTCGAAGCAATTGGACTTTCTGGTACTAGATTGGGGTGATAAAGTTTATCTTTACGGACTTTACGCTGTTCTGGTTCCGTTGGCATCGCCTTCAATGATTTTCTAAACAACCTTAATGTTCTTATGGTATCTGGATCTTTGTTGGACGGACATCCAAATTCATCGTCCGTCGATTCTTCATCACTAGACAAAATAATGCGTTTCCTCTTTTTCTTTTTCTTTAAATCACTATACTCGTCGAATATTTTCTCCTCTAATTGCTGCGACTCCGCAATTTCCTTTTCTCTCTTCAACATGAACGGCGTATAATCTATGTCAACATATTTTAATTCCGTAATCAAGTTCTTCGTCTTATACGGATCATTAAGATACAATATACATAATCTATGAAGATCTTCCCAGCGTTGTAACCAGCTTAAAAGCTGGTACCTTGTGCAAAATATAATGACCACAAGGTCATCGCATATTTCTTCGCTCAGGCCCATACTGTTCGTTTGTAGAGCTTCAGACAAAGCGGTGTTTGGTTGTTTCAGGGCGGGATTTTTCAGTTTCAGCTCCGACATATAATCATTGCATATGTCACATAATATTAAGAGATCATCTTCTGGTTCAGGTGGTGGATGAAATTTGCACGTCCATTGTCCCGTATCCAAAACATTGTAACCGGATGCTCTGGCGGCTCCTTCAATTTGAAGAAGGTTCTCATGGGTTGGCCTTAAACTAAATGCCGACAATAAACATTCTCTCGATACTCGCAAATTGTCTTCTAACAAATTTGCCAAACGAAGTAAACCGTCGGCGACCCGTATAGTCGTTTCCTGAACTTTTTCCTCATTGTCATTATCAGTCTTAAATTTTTCCAGAAGGTTCATGTCCGTGTTTAATGCCTGAATATATACCTCAACATTGTAATTTCGCATCCTGATACCAAACTATAACAAACATTGCAATTAGTAGATATAAAAAATTTTGAAAACGCAGTAAGTACACACCTTGCAATCTAATTGTCTCACAATTAAATACATATGAGATGATGTGTAAGCATTTTTCATTATGCGTCTCAGGCACGCAATTAATTCATCTTGATCGTTTTCATTTTCATATGTTGACAGCCACACTTGCAATAAGTCATTGAATTGAATTTCAATTTCTTCAACTGGTTGCATTACACCTCTCGTCAGAAAAATTGTCCCAGACAATTGGGCAATACAGATGCTGTGCAGCCAAATTTTGGAAGCTGTTATGATT